>CM055116.1:717657066-718257066 GCA_029206835.1 Rana muscosa | reverse complement strand
CCTTGATTTCCGAATGTACTTTGGACCACTGAGCAACAGTCCAGTGCTGCTTCTCTGTAGCCCAGGTCAGGCGCTTCTGCCGCTGTTTCTGGTTCAAAAGTGGCTTGACCTGGGGAATGCGGCACCTGTAGCCCATTTCCTGCACACGCCTGTTCACAGTGGCTCTGGATGTTTCTACTCCAGACTCAGTCCACTGCTTCCGCAGGTCCTCCAAGGTCTGGAATCGGTCCTTCTCCACAATCTTCTTCAGGGTCCGGTCACCTCTTCTCATTGTGCAGCGTTTTCTGCCACACTTTTTCCTTCCCACAGACTTCCCACTGAGGTGCCTTGATACAGCACTCTGGGAACAGCCTATTCGTTCAGAAATTTCTTTCTGTGTCTTACCCTATTGCTTGAGGGTGTCAATGATGGCCTTCTGGACAGCAGTCAGGTCGGCAGTCTTACCCATGATTGCGGTTTTGAGTAATGAACCAGGCTGGGAGTTTTTAAAAGCCTCAGGAATCTTTTGCAGGTGTTTAGAGTTAATTAGTTGATTCAGATGATTAGGTTAATAGCTCGTTTAGAGAACCTTTTCATGATATGCTAATTTTTTGAGATAGGATTTTTGGGTTGTCATGAGCTGTATGCCAAAATCATCAATATTAAAACAAGAAAAGGCTTGAACTACTTCAAGTTGTGTTTAACGAATCTAAAATATATGAAAGTCTAATGTTTATCAGTACATTACAGAAAATAATGAACTTTATCACAATATGCTAATTTTTTGAGAAGGACCTGTATGTGTCAAACACTCCTTGTGATTTCTGGAATGAAGGATAACAGACACCCAAAGTGTACCTTCCACATGAAGTATAAAAGATGTGCCTTTACCAGATAGATAGACTCCACATTATAGGAGCCTAGCAAAGCATGGATTCACATACCCCATTAAGGATCCATCCATAGAAAGCAGACAAAGATGGCATTGAAATCAGCCAGAAGAGAGAGATCACCACATAGTGTTAAACCGTGGTATTTATTCAATGAGTCCACAAGTCCAACAAGAGTAAAAAATGTCCTAAGAGGCCCATCTCTCTTGCCTTCCTCATAATGTCCTCCTTGGTGCAGAAGTAGTGTACACAGCAAATAACGTCTCTCGGTCTGGTGGGATCAAGGCTCTTCAGCCCAATCGATCTCTAAGTCCACAGAATCAGATGTCTCCAACAATGTAGCAAATATGCCCTTCACTGCCCATACCTGTTGCCTTGGGCAGGCCCTGCAGCCTAATGTTGTTTCACCAGTTGTGGTTATTGAGATATGGGCTTAGTGGGAGTCCAGGCACTGTTCCTGAGTCACCAAAGTATCTGATAGAAAGAAACAGCTCAAGCTCTGATCTTAGAAGGAGCTGCCTGCAATTCACCCTTTTGCCCATGACTAGGGATGAGCTTCGTGTTCGAGTCGAACATACGTTCGACTCGAACATTGGCTGTTCGATCGTTCGACGAAGATCGAACGATTTGGGCCGTTCGCGCCAAATTCGAGTGACGCGAACGGCCCACAATGCACTACGCCATCGCAGTGTCATCCAGGCGCTGTGATTGGCCAAGCATGCACTGTGACCCCGCATGCTTGGCCAATCACAGCGCCGGCAGCGAGGAGAGCAATGATTGGCCACAGGCAGGATGCCTGTGGCCAATTATTGCTGAGGGTGTTTAGTACACGCCCCACACTATAAAAGGCCGCCAGCACGGCGGCCTAGTGTAGTGTGTTCCGGAGCAGGGATAGAGTAGCATAGGCAGGGACAGTGACTGTTATTTCTTTCTTGCTTAACCTGGATTCCTTTAGTTTAGGGAAAGAGAAGGATAGGTAGGGAGAGTGTCAGTGTGTTTTGTGCTTCTGCTATAGTGTGCTTAAAAAAAACATTTATTCTAGGGACAGAAAACTCTAGGTAGGGACAGTGTCAGTTTCTTTCACTCTGCAAGTCCTTGTTTCCAGGGACCTGTAAGGACAGTGAGTTAATTTTCCTTGTGCTATATTGTGATTAAAAAAAACATTTATTCTAGGGACAGAAAACTCTAGGTAGGGACAGTGTCAGTTTCTTTCACTCTGCAAGTCCTTGTTTCCAGGGACCTGTAAGGACAGTGAGTTAATTTTCCTTGTGCTATATTGTGATTAAAAAAAACATTTTTTCTAGGGACAGAAAACTGTAGGTAGGGAGAGTGTTTTTTTTCTTTCACTCTGCAAGTCCTTGTTTCCAGGGACCTGTAAGGACAGTGAGTTAATTTTCCTTGTGCTATATTGTGATTAAAAAAAACATTTTTTCTAGGGACAGAAAACTGTAGGTAGGGAGAGTGTTTTTTTTCTTTCACTCTGCAAGTCCTTGTTTCCAGGGACCTGTAAGGACAGTGAGTTAATTGTCCTTGTGCTATATTGTGCTTAAAAAAAACATTTTTTCTAGGGACAGAAAACTGTAGGTAGGGAGAGTGTTTTTTTTCTTTCACTCTGCAAGTCCTTGTTTCCAGGGACCTGTAAGGACAGTGAGTTAATTGTCCTTGTGCTATATTGTGCTTAAAAAAAACATTTATTCTAGGGACAGAAAACTCTAGGTAGGGACAGTGTCAGTTTCTTTCACTCTGCAAGTCCTTGTTTCCAGGGACCTGTAAGGACAGTGAGTTAATTTTCCTTGTGCTATATTGTGATTAAAAAAAACATTTTTTCTAGGGACAGAAAACTGTAGGTAGGGAGAGTGTTTTTTTTCTTTCACTCTGCAAGTCCTTGTTTCCAGGGACCTGTAAGGACAGTGAGTTAATTTTCCTTGTGCTATATTGTGATTAAAAAAAACATTTTTTCTAGGGACAGAAAACTGTAGGTAGGGAGAGTGTTTTTTTTCTTTCACTCTGCAAGTCCTTGTTTCCAGGGACCTGTAAGGACAGTGAGTTAATTGTCCTTGTGCTATATTGTGCTTAAAAAAAACATTTTTTCTAGGGACAGAAAACTGTAGGTAGGGAGAGTGTTTTTTTTTTTTCACTCTGCAAGTCCTTGTTTCCAGGGACCTGTAAGGACAGTGAGTTAATTGTCCTTGTGCTATATTGTGCTTAAAAAAAACATTTATTCTAGGGACAGAAAACTCTAGGTAGGGACAGTGTCAGTTTCTTTCACTCTGCAAGTCCTTGTTTCCAGGGACCTGTAAGGACAGTGAGTTAATTTTCCTTGTGCTATATTGTGCTTAAAAAAAACATTTATTCTAGGGACAGAAAACTCTAGGTAGGGACAGTGTCAGTTTCTTTCACTCTGCAAGTCCTTGTTTCCAGGGACCTGTAAGGACAGTGAGTTAATTTTCCTTGTGCTATATTGTGATTAAAAAAAACATTTTTTCTAGGGACAGAAAACTGTAGGTAGGGAGAGTGTTTTTTTTCTTTCACTCTGCAAGTCCTTGTTTCCAGGGACCTGTAAGGACAGTGAGTTAATTTTCCTTGTGCTATATTGTGATTAAAAAAAACATTTTTTCTAGGGACAGAAAACTGTAGGTAGGGAGAGTGTTTTTTTTCTTTCACTCTGCAAGTCCTTGTTTCCAGGGACCTGTAAGGACAGTGAGTTAATTGTCCTTGTGCTATATTGTGCTTAAAAAAAACATTTTTTCTAGGGACAGAAAACTCTAGGTAGGGAGAGTGTTTTTTTTTTTTCACTCTGCAAGTCCTTGTTTCCAGGGACCTGTAAGGACAGTGAGTTAATTGTCCTTGTGCTATATTGTGCTTAAAAAAAACATTTATTCTAGGGACAGAAAACTCTAGGTAGGGACAGTGTCAGTTTCTTTCACTCTGCAAGTCCTTGTTTCCAGGGACCTGTAAGGACAGTGAGTTAATTTTCCTTGTGCTATATTGTGCTTAAAAAAAACATTTATTCTAGGGACAGAAAACTCTAGGTAGGGACAGTGTCAGTTTCTTTCACTCTGCAAGTCCTTGTTTCCAGGGACCTGGAGAGACATTGAGTGAATTGTCCTTGTGCTATATTGTGATTAAAAAAAACATTTATTCTAGGGACAGAAAACTCTAGGTAGGGACAGTGTCAGTTTCTTTCACTGTGAAAGTCCTTGTTTCAAGGGACAGAGAAGGACACCTGAAGGTAGCCCTTATTGCTTTTTTCCCATCTCCCTGCAGGCCATCTATTAGAATGTCTGGAAGGCAAACAAGGAGAGGCAGACAGTCAGGAGGCAATAAAAGAGGGCAAGCAGGCTCTGTGTCTGGGGGCAACAGTGCTGGTCGTGGACGCGGTGCATTGTCATCAGCACATGGCCATGGGACACGCTTGTCCTTCTTTTCAGCAGCTGGACATGTTGAGCCACATCATGCCGAAGACTTGGTAGAGTGGATGACCAAGCCCTCCTCCTCCTCCTCATCCTCTCTCACCCAGGCTCAGGGTACTGGAAAAGCAGCTGCCAAAGCGTCGTCTTCCCTGGTATCAATGTCAGACAAATCATCAGTCACTCCTTCCCTAGACCCACCATGTCCTCCTCCTGAGGAGTCCCCCGAACTGTTTCAGCACAGTGTTGGGTACATGCTCCAGGAGGATGCCCAGCGTTTCGAAGGGTCTGATGATGAAACCCAGCTAGAGGAAGGCAGTAGCGTGAGAGCAGACAGAGGGGATGCTCAAGAAGGACACCAATCTGGCAGTCATGTTCCAGCAGCTGCAGCATACTGCCAGATTGGCTCCAGTGATGAGGAGGGAGGGGATGATGAGGTCAATGACTCCACGTGGGTGCCTAATAGGAGAGAGGAGGAGGAGGAGGATGAGGAGGAGGCACATCTCCAACGAGGCAGGATGCCCTTTGGTGGCCAGCGTAAGGGCAGTACACCGACGGAATCACACCGCAGAGCTCCGCCTGTGCAGGGCGCTGCCTCTGCCCGTCATTCAAAAAGTTCTTTGGTGTGGGCCTTTTTTGAGGCTAGTGCATCAGATCGCACAGCTGCTGTTTGCAACATATGTCTCAAGCGTATATCGCGTGGCCAAAACATCAGCCGCTTGGGTACCACATGCCTGACCAGACATATGTTGACCTGCCATGCAGCTCGTTGGCAAGCCTACCTCAAAGACCCACACCAAAGAACAAAGCGGACCTCTCCTTGCACCGCATCAGCTGGGATCTCCAACCCCACTATAACTTCAGTCCTCTCTGAAACATGCACTGAGAGGAATGAAGGTGTAGAATTAGGTGTGTCACAGCCAAGTACTTGCGCCCACTCTGCTAGCAGTACACCGACGTCCGATTCTAGCAGGCAAATTTCCCTGCCCCAGCTGCTGGACCGTCGAAAGAAGTTCACTCCCAGCCATCCACATGCCCAGCGGTTGAATGCTAGCTTGGCTAAATTGCTAGCGCTTCAACTGCTGCCTTTTCAGTTGGTAGACTCGGCCCCCTTCCGTGAGTTTGTGCAATGTGCGGTTCCTCAGTGGCAGGTTCCCAAACGCCACTTTTTCTCACGGAAGGCTATTCCGGCTCTCTACCGGCATGTGGAAGGCAATGTCTTGGCCTCGCTGGACAGGGCGGTCAGCGGTAAGGTGCATATTACCGCTGACTCATGGTCCAGCAGGCATGGACAGGGACGTTACCTTTCTTTCACGGCCCATTGGGTCACTCTTTTGGCAGCTGGGAAGGATTCAGGACAAGGTGCAGTAGTGTTGGAGGTTGTCCCACCGCCACGCCTCCAAAATGCTACTACTGGTTGTGACACACCTCTCTCCTCCACCCCCTCCTCTTCTTCTTCCTCCATGGCCTCTTCCTGTGGTTTGTCCTATGAACCAGCGGTGCTCCGTAGCCGTTCACGGGGCTACGCAAGTACGCAGGCAAAAAGATGCCATGCCGTGCTTGCGCTGGTGTGTTTGGGGGACAGAAGCCACACTGGGGCAGAGGTCCTGTCTGCTCTGCAGGGCCAGGCCGAGAGGTGGTTGACGCCACGCCAGCTTAAGCCAGGAATGGTGGTTTGCGACAATGGCACCAACCTCCTCTCCGCCCTCCGACAGGGACAACTGACCCATGTGCCCTGTGTGGCTCACGTCCTTAACCTGGTGGTGCAGCGCTTCTTGGGCAGGTACCCGGGCTTACAGGATGTCCTGAGGCAGGCCAGGAAAGTCTGTGTGCATTTCCGCAGATCTTATAATGCCAGTGCTCGCCTGGCTGAGCTGCAAAAGGAGTTGAACCTGCCCAAGAACCGCCTTATATGTGACATGCCCACCAGGTGGAACTCAACGTTGGCCATGCTGCAGCGGCTGCACACGCAGCAGAGGGCCATCAATGAGTACCTGTGCGACTACGGCACCAGGACAGGGTCAGGGGAGCTTGGTTTTTTTTCTCCACGCCAGTGGGGCATGATCAGGGATGCATGCACTGTCCTGGCACCATTTGAGGAGGCCACGAGGATGGTGAGCAGTGACAGTGCATGCATCAGTGACACTGTACCTCTTGTCCACCTGTTGGAGCACACGCTGCGTGGAATAATGGACAGGGCACTTGAGGCAGAACAGAGGCAGGAAGAGGAGGACTTCCTTGCCTCTCAAGGCCCCCTTTACCCAGACAGTGTTCCTTCTGTCCCACCCATCGCACAGGAAGAGGAGGAGGAGGAGGAGGAGGAGGAGGAGGATTGTGTCAGCATGGAGGTGGAGGCTGGCACTCAGCATCATCAGCAGCAGTCTTTTAGGGATGATTTACAGTCCCAAGAAACCAGTGGACTTGTACGTGGCTGGGAGGAGGTGGCTGCGGATCATGTCGTCCTTAGTGACCCAGAGGACTCCGGAGCGAATGCCTCAGCAAACCTACGCTGCATGGCCTCCCTGATCCTGCAAAGTCTGCGGAAGGATCCTCGTATTCTTCGGATCAAGGAGAGGGACCATTACTGGCTGGCCACTCTCCTTGATCCACGGTACAAGGGTAAGGTTGCGGACCTTATGTTACCGTCGCAGAGGGAGCAGAGGATGAGACAACTCCGGGAGGCCTTGCAGAAAGGTCTGTGCAACGCGTTCCCAGAGACTGGGAGGTTGCAAACTCCTGGTCCTGGACAACGAGTTGCTGAGGCTTCGGCCAGTCAAAGAAGGAGCGGTGGGGAAGGTGGCCGTCTGACCGATGCGTTCAGACAATTCTTTAGTCCGCAGCCCCAAAGTATGATCGGTTCCAGCAACCATCGCCAGCGTCTGATAAACATGGTGCAGGAATATCTAGGGGCAAGGTCAGACTTGGACACCTTCCCCACCGAAAATCCTCTGGCTTACTGGGTCTTGAGGATGGATCACTGGCCAGAGCTTGCACAGTATGCAATTGAGCTACTGGCCTGTCCTGCATCCAGCGTTCTTTCGGAACGCACATTCAGTGCTGCTGGAGGATTTGTCACGGATCACAGGGTGCGCCTGTCCACCGACTCGGTTGATCGACTGACTTTCATCAAGATGAACCAGTCTTGGATCACCACCAGCTACCACACACCTGATGCTGATATAACAGACTAATTGATTTTAAAATGTCACATCCCTTCAAGACTGATGCTGATGCTGAGTGCCTGTGCTGTTATGTTGACTGGCTATCCTCCTCCTCCGAGTCCTCAATGATACGATTGATGATGATAGCTTGGAAGATCATTTTTGTTTATGGGTGCCGCCACCAGTGCCTAACGCCCAATTTTTCAGCCCCTGTTTAACAGGGGCGTGTAATTACAATTTTTGAAGCAATACTTTGCAACAGGGCTCATTGCTGTGCTCCAAGTACAGTATCTGTGAGGAGTTGCAGTGTTGTGCCACCAGTGCCTAAGGCCCAATTTTTCAGCCCCTGTTTAACAGGGGCGTGTCATTACAATTTTTGAAGCAATACTTTGCAACAGGGCTCATTGCTGTGCTCCAAGTACAGTATCTGTGAAGGGTTGCAGTGTTGTGCCACCAGTGCCTAAGGCCCAATTTTTCAGCCCCTGTTCAACAGGGGCATGTAATTACAATTCTTGATCTAATAATTCACAGCAGGGCCCATTGCTGCACCCACCAAGAGTAACTGTCAGGGCTTACAGTGTTGTGGCACCAGCACCACCATCAAAGGCCCAATTTTTACTACCACTGTTCAACAATTATATGTAATTAAAATTCCTGATATAATAGTTGACAGCAGGGCGTTCCAGCACCAACCAAGAGTAACTGTGAGTGCTTACAGTGTTGTGCCAACACCAACAACTAAGGGGCCTATTTCTGCAGAGTATATACGGCAGGTCCCTACTTTCAAACATCCAACTTACAAACGACTCCTACTTGCAAACGCAAGAAGACAACAGGAAGTGAGAGGAAATCTACCACTAGGAAGGAAAATTCTCTCCTGTAAGAATAAATATGGGAGAAAGGTGTCTCCTCTGTACTGATGCTTTATCAGCAATCCTTGTTTCAAGAAAAACACCACATTTCAAAAACAGTTGTCATTAGGACGGAAAGTGAGGTGAAATGTTCTGAACAGGGGCACAGACAGCAAAACAAATGTTACAGGGGTGATAACCCTTACCTATGTTTTCCAAAAAGTTTAAAAATAGATTTTTGGTCTGGAGCTACACTTCAACAATGTACCTGTTCAAAATTACAAACAGATTCTACATAAGAACAAACCTACAGTCCCTGTCTTGTATGCACCGCCTGTATACGGCTGTTCAGAGTATATAGGGCCTTTTTTATTTTATGTGCGGGGTTCCCCTTAATATCCATACAAGACCCAAAGGGGCTGGTAATGGGCTGGGGTAGGGGGGGGGTCATGGGGTAGCTATGCCATTTTTCTTAAAGATTTTCATCCATATTACCGGGACCAGACATTACATTAAAGCCGCAAGCAGTTTTAAATGGCTTTTTTTTCCTTTAGAAGTGTCATTTTGTGCAGGGACAGTTCTAAACACGGGAAACACGTGGCACTTCACAGGCATACTTTAGACACCCCCCAGGTACGATATTTAAAGGAATATTTGACTTTTTTTTTTTCACTTTATGCATCATTAAAATGACTGCTCCCGGAAAACGACCGTTTTTAAAACTTATTTTTGCATTGATACATGTCCCCTGGTGCAGAACCCGGGTTCCCAAACCCTTTTTAGGACAATAACATGCATAATAGTTGTTATAATTAGCACTTTAGAATTCGAACGTTCGCATCCATTGTATTTAATAGGGTTCTAATGTTCGTTCGAACTTTCGGTCCGTTCGCGGGTTCTGGTGCGAACCGAACCCGGGGGTGTTCGGCTCATCACTACCCATGACTCTCCAACAGTGAGGAGCAAGGAGAGCCGATTGTCATCCAGTTACATCTGATAGATTAAGAGCAGGACTTGGGATTTGGGAGAGAGAACGGGTGCAGATAGCTATACAGGTTAAAATAATGGATTTCAGGAAAAATAACGTTAAATGTTGAGCTGAAATCTATAAAGAGGATCCAAGTATACATCCATAGCCTAGATATTGCCAAATATGGTATAGTTCCATGTCCATGTTAACAGCATCCTCCAGTGACCTATTTGCCCTATAGGGAAACTGCAGTGGATTCAGTAATAGTAAACACTAATCTCTCAAAGGACTACAGATGTGAAAGCAACAACTATGTAGTCATTCATTTCCATTTGTATGACTGGAGGTATGCCATCTAAACTGGATTTAGTATAGAGATATAAATGTAGGATCATCAAACCTACAGTAAAAGGCTTAGGTCATTGGCCAGTTGACAGGTTTCTTCAGTGTAGCTGGTAACATCCTGCCGGCCCCTCTATACAGATGCGCAGTCATTAGATGAAAACATAATTTAACATTTATAAGAGTAACTCCTCCTTGGTGCCTTGATCTACTTTGTCAGCACATGTCTGGTCCAGTTATATAGGATTCCACTTCTACTGGCTAACTCCTTAGTCTTCCTGAGCCATTTTAGTTTGTCTGTTAACCAGGGCTTTCTATTGTTAAATATTTGAAAAGACTTGGTTGGCACACACAGATCATCACAAAAACTGTAGCTGATGATGTAACAGTGCCAGTAAGTTCTTCCAGTTCTTTAGCCACAACCTCCAACACACTCCACCACAGCAGCTAGCATCCGGATCCCCGGATCTCCCCCCTTGGCTACATAAGCAACGGAACCACCTGGGACAGTGCCCATACACTCAGGATGGATTGGGAATCGCCGGGAGAGATCCATCCCGCTTCAGCATACACAGCCTCGCTGCCGCTCCGGCCTACACAACCACACAGTCACAGGCAGCCTGACTCCCGGACCCATCTCTGGGGTTACATAAGCAACAGACCTGCCTGGGAACGTACCCATACCATGGGAGCATTTAGGAACAGCCGGGAGAGATCTGTCTAGCCCCAGCCTATTCAGCACCACCACCGCTCTGGCTTCAGCCTTGCCACCGTTCCGGCCTACTGAGTCCCATAGCCGCAGACTCCTGTCCTCTTCTTGGGGGCTCAGTTAGCAGGGTAGCAGCCAGGAACAGTGTACATGCACCCCGGGTCAGTTAGGAGGGATTTGTCCCGCCAACCCGGATTCGTTAACTCAGCCCCAGAAGCAATCAAGATGGTGCATGGAGCACAGCATGAGGTGAAGGACAGGGGAGAGGACATGGAGGTAGGGACAACCCCCTCCTCATTTTGGGCCATACACAGTGAGTAATCTTCTCCGCCAGCTATTATCACTGTCTCCCTCCTTGAGAGAACACTGGATGAACTGATAGCCACCCCCTTGAGGGACCCTGCAGCTAGCCCAGCAATGTCAGAGCTATTGGGCACGCACTCTCCAGCAAACCAAACGGACTTTCAAATTATGATGAATACTTTTTCAAAAATGCTCTCCAAGGGCCTAGTTCAAATCACATCTCAAATTACATCCACTATTCAGACAGACCTTCAAAACCTGGGAACCAGGATTGAGGCCAAAGAACATAAGACGGATCAGATAGTTGCCAGGACTAATCAGAATACATCCTGCATTCAGGATTTACAGGATCAACTTGACACAGCTCTCTCTAAAATTGATGACCTGGAAAATCGTTCCCGGCATTACAATTTTCGAATCAGAGGTCTCTCGGAAACTATCACAGAGGTTTAAGAGGCAGTCCGTGAATTTATCAAAGACATAATTTCTGATATCCCGGAGCACCGCTTGGAATTATACAGAGCTCATAGAGGGCTTCATCCCCTTCGCTAAGACGACCTACCCAGGGACATAGTGGTTAAACCTCACTATTACGGGCTGAAGGAGGAAGTTATGTGCATATTCAGAAATACGACTCAGTTATCTATCCAAGGACACCCAATCCAAATCTTTTCAGACCTATCCCCTTCCACTATCCAACGGAGGAGATCTTTGAAAAGTCCATCAAGTATTGGTGGTCATTCCCTTTTCGCCTATCCTTGATGTATAAAGGCAAGACACATGGATTCTCAACGTTCCAGGACAGGGAGCATCTGCTAGTCCACCTAAACCTAATTTCCCGGGATCCACCCTCAACCTCAAGTTATAAGAACACTGGCTGAGCTAAACTCCCATCTCCACAAAGTCCAATCACCCCGATGTGGTGGAAATAACAGCCAAAAAGGTCCAAGGACTTTCATTTGCCATAATCTTCCAGAGTCTTCTCTACCTTTCTCCTTAATCACAGGCTTTGTCATGTGATCTCACTATTTAGGGATTCTACACCCTTCATTGGTTGACTATTTGTTCACTTTGGAACCATAGGTTCCTACATTGGTTACTTTGATATTTCAACAAAATGCCACATCTGTTACTGGTTGGTTGCTGTTTTGTTTAGCATTTATTTTTATGTTTGGCTTTATCCACAGTGACTTACTGTTAAATGAGCCCTCTTTTTGTCTGGGAGGGCCAGGGATTTGGGTGTAGGGAGATGGTTTTCTCCCTATATTGCCCCCCCCCCCGGGTCTTCCCTGGAGCACAGACAACTGAATGCAATGTTTTTATAATATTAGGAAAATGTATTGGGACTCAGGTTCCTTAAATGTATCACATTTAATTTTTGTACAGGTTTACGGTTCTTGCCTGACCCTCTGTCCGGGGGTATAGGGGGGAGGTTTGACACTCTGATTGGGGGTGCCTCACCCCCCCAGGTGCCCATGGGCAGGGGCTTCTTCCTCCGGGGGGGGGGGGGGGCTTCAACGGCTCATATCTACAGCTATTATATATCACAGGGGATCTCCCCTTCTATTGCCTGGTATTGGGTGAATGATCTGGCCGTAGCGGTTGTTATGCTCCTCCCTCTGCCTCCTAGGAGTCAAACTTTGGTTCACTTGAAGGTAGATGCTGATCTGCCATTCAGGCAGACTCTTGTGTGGTTAAACTTTGGAGTGGGAGCAGGTACAACTGTTTTCATTTCTTGGACACTGGGGAGGTCAGCAGGAGGTATTTTCTGTGACCTTACCAGGCCCATACTTGCTACATATATTTTCCTTACTTTTTTGTTCGTCTCACCTTCTTTATTTTCTTTCAGGCACCATGGAGGCACTACAAATATTCAGTTAGGGCAGATAAACCCCCCTATCCAGGTAAACCCCCTATCCCTGTACTATCTGGTCATTGAAGGAATTCTTCTGGAGGAAGGTAGGTCTCTACTCAGTGATGCATTATATTACCTTATTGATCCATGGCTTCACTTAAAAGAATCTCAACACCTATCAAAGTAGCTTCACACAATATCCAAGAGTTAATCTCACCACTGAAGCACCAAAAATATTTTCAGCTTTCCCACCCCCAACATCTTGAGGTGCCCCTCTTACAAGAGACCCACTTTCCCAAACAATATAACTCTAAAATTATACATGCCAAATTCCCCCAATTCTATTTAGCTAATGCGTCGGATAAAACTAAAGTGATAGGAATATTTTTTGCTAAAAATACCACTTTCTACCCCCAGAAATAAATTAGAGACCCCGAGGTCAGATGTATTCTCCTGGTAGGGTCACTTGAAGGGACCACATACACATTTGTCTCATATTATACCCCAAACGGCAGACAAGGCCAATTTTTCCAATCAATGATGGATATCCTTTCAACTCATTTTGTGGGCAGATTAATTATGGGAGGTGACTTCAATATTGCCCTGGATCACATGTTAGATAAATCAGGAACTGGTCGGGCTCGTTTACTACATCCTCACAAACAAAGTCTAAAGATCGCCAAACTTCTTCATTCTTTGGGGCTTGTAGATATCTGAAGGGAATACTATACAATTACAAAGGATTATACGCACTATTCTGCTCCCCATTCAAGCCTAGGGAGAATAGACCATATCTTTACAGCAGCCCCAACAATCCCGTTTGTCACCAAGTCGATTATTATTAGGGATTTCCCATTGTCGGATCACTCGATGGTGGTGCTATATCTTATAACACCACATGGTTCTGAGGGCTCATTTTGATGGCGCCTGAACGAATCTCTCTTAAAGTGGTTGTAAACCCTTACAATTCACTTTTTACTATGAGATATTCCTTGTATCAGCAAAAAAGACAAAGGCATAATGAGCTAGTATGCATAGCAGACAAGCTCATTATGAAATACTCACCTTAGATCGAAGCCCCCACAGCGGTCCCTGTACACTGGTCCGGTTGGCGACATCGCTCCCGGAGTTATTTCTGGGTATCGCGGGCTCCAGCGCTGTGATTGGCCAGAGCCGCAATGACGTCACTCCCGTGCATGCGTGCGGGAGCCGCCGGTAACAGAACATTAGCTAAAGCAACGGCACAGCGATGTCGCTGGCCAGACCAATGTAAGGGGACTGCTGCGGGGGCTTCGATCTAAGGTAAGTATTTCATAATGAGCTAGTATGCTATGCATACTAGCTCATTATGCCTTTGTCTTTTTTTTTGTGGAATAGGTTTACAACCACTTTAAGTAACCCAGTCTATTGTACCATGCTAGATAAAGATATATGGGAATACTTCTAAGTTAATGACAATGGGGAAGTCTCTCCTTCAACTCTCTGGGCTGCACATAAGGTTGTGATAAGGGGTAAGATTATTCAAACTAATTCACACTAAGCTTGAGCAAGAAAGACAGGTTGATATAGTAAACCTAGAACAGGAATTTATTAAACTCTCCAAAAACCATAAGAATAATCTGACTCCTAAATAGGGATGAGCCAAACACCCCCCGGTTCGCACCAGAACCTGCGAACGGACCGAAAGTTCGCGCAAACTTTAGAACCCTATTAAATACAATGGATGCGAACGTTTGAAATCAAAAGTGCTAATTATAACGGCTAATATGCAAGTTATTGTCCTAAAAAGGGTTTGAGGACCCGGGTCCTGCCCCAGGGGACATGTATCAATGCAAAAATAAGTTTTAAAAACTGCTGTTTTTTCGGGAGCAGTGATTTTAATGATGCATAAAGTGAAAAAAATGTGAAATATTCCTTTAAATAGCATACCTGGGGGGTGTCTAAAGTATGCCTGTAAAGTGGCACGTGTTTAGAACTGTCCCTGCACAAAATGACATTTCTAAAGGAAAAAAAGTCATTTAAAATGGCTTGCGGCTTTATTGTAATGTCTGGTCCCGGCAATATGGATGAAAATCATTGAGAAAAATGGCATGGGTACCCCCCCAGCCCATTACCAGCCCCTCTGGGTCTTGTATGGATATTAATGGGAACCCTGCACCCAAAGTAAAAAAAGGCCCTATATACTCTGAACAGCAGTATACAGGTGGTGCAAACAAGACAGGGACTGTAGGTTTGTTCTTAAGTAGAATCGGTTTGTAATTTGGAACAGGTACATTTTTTAAGTGTAGCTCCAGCCAAAAAATCTATTTTTAAGCTTTTTGGAAAACATAGGAAGGGTTATCACCCATGTAACATTTGTTTTGCTGTCTGTGCACCTGTTCAGAAGATTTCACCTCACTTTCCGTCCCAATGACAAATGTTTTTTGAAAATTTGGGGTTTTTAGTGAAACAAGGATTGGTGATAAAGCATCAGTGGAGAGGAGACACCTTTTTCCCATATTACTGTAAATCTTACAGGAGAGAATTTCCCTTCCTAGAGGTAGATTTCCTCTCACTACCTGTTGTCTCCTTCCGTTTGTAAGTAGGAGTCGTTTGAAAGTTGGATGTTTGTAAGTAGGGGCCTGCCGTATATACTCTGCAGAAATTTGGCCCTTAGGTGTTGGTGTTGCCACAACACTGTAAGCCCTCACAGTTACTCTTGGCGGGCGCTAGAACGCCCTTCTGTGAACTATTATATCAAGAATTGTAATTACATGCCATTGTTGAACAGTGGTAGGAAAAATTGGGCCTTTGGTGGTGGTGCTGGTGCCACAACACTGTAAGTCCTCACAGTTACTCTTGGTGGGCGCAGGAATGGGCCCAGCTGTGAAAAATTTGATCAAGAATTGTAATCACATGCCCCTGTTGAACAGTGTCAGAAAAATTGGGCCTTTGGTGGTGGTGTTGCCACAACACTGTAAGCCCTCACAGTTACTCTTGGTGGGCGCAGAAATGGGCCCTGCTGTCAATTATTAGATCAAGAATTGTAATTACATGCCCCTGTTGAACAGGGGCAGAAAAATTGGGCCTTTGGTGGTGGTGGTGGTGTTGCCACAACACTGTAAGCCCCAACAGTTACTCTTGTTGGGCGCAGGAATGGGCCCTGCTGTGAATTATTAGATCAAGAATTGTAATTATATGCCCCTGTTGAAATGGGGCAGAAAAATTGGGCCTTAGGCACTGGTGCCACAACACTGCAACCTCTCACAGATACTGTACTTGGAGCGCAGCAATGAGCACTGTTGCAAAGTATTGCATCAAAAATTGTAATTACACGCCCCTGTTAAACAGGGGCAGAAAAATTGGTCATTAGGCACTGGTGCTGGTGCCACAACAATGCAACCCCTCACAGATACTGTAGTTGGAGCACAGCAATGAGCCCTGCTGCAAAGCATTGCATCAAAAATTGTAAATACATGCCCCTGTTAAACAGGGGCTGAAAAATTGGGCCTTAGCCACTGGTGGCGGTGCCCAGGACCAAAAATGATCTTTCAAGCTATCAGCATGATTATTGAGGAGGAAGAGGATAGTCACTCAGCATAACAGGATAGTCACTCAGCATCAGCATAGGCAGTCTTGAAGGGATCTGACATTTCCCCCAAAAATTATTTGGTTGCATCAGGTGCTTGGTAGCTGGTGGTGACCCAAGACTGATTCATTTTTATGAAGGTCAGTCGATCGACCGAGTCGGTTGACAGGCGCACCCTGCCTCCAGCAGCACTGAATGTGCGTTCCGAAAGAACGCTGGATGCAGGACAGGCCAGTACCTCAATTGCATACTGTGCAAGCTCTGGCCAGTGATCCATCCTCAAGACCCAGTAAGCCAGAGGATTTTCGGTGGGGAAGGTGTCCAAGTCTGATCTAGCTCCTAGGTGTTCCTGCACCATGTAAACCAGACGCTGGCGATGGTTGCTGGAAGCGATCATACCTTGGGGCTGCCTACTAAAAAATTGTCTGAACGCATCGGTCAGGCGGCCACCTTCTCCACCGCTTCTTCTTTGACTGACTGGAGCCTCAGCAACATGTTGTCCAGGACCAGGAATTTGTAACCTCCCAGTCTCTGGGAACGCATTGCACAGACCTTTCTGCAAGGCCTCCCGAAGATGCTTCATCCTCTGCTCCCTCTGAGACGGCAAGATAAGGTCCGCAACCTTACCCTTGTAACGTGGATCAAGGAGGGTTGCCAGCCAGTAATGATCCCTATCCTTGATCGCACGAATACGAGGATCCTTCCGCAGGCTTTGCAGGATCAGGGAGGCCATGCAGCGTAGGTTTGCTGAGGCATTTGGTGTGGAGTCCTCTGGGTCACTGAGGACGACATGATCCGCAGCCACCTCCTTCCAGCCACGTACAAGTCCATGGGTGTCTTGGGACTATAATTTATCCCTTGAAGACTGCTGCTGATGCTGAGTGCTAGGCTCCACCTCCATGCTGACACAATAATCCTCTTCCTTCTCCTCCTCCTCCTCTTCTTCTTGTGTGATAGCTGGGCCAGTAGGAACACTGTCTGGATAAAGGGGGCCTTGAGAGGTTAGGAAGTCCTTCTCTTCCTGCCTCTGTTCTGCCTCAAGTGCCCTGTCCATTTTTCCACGCAGCGTGTGCTCCAACAGGTGGACAACAGGGACAGTGTCACTGATGCATGCACTGTCACTGCTCACCATCATTGTGGCCTCCTCAAATGGTGCCAGGACAGTGCATGCATCCCTGATCATGGCCCACTGGCGTGGGGAAAAAATCCAAGCTCCCCTGACCCTGTCCTAGTGCCCTATTGCAACAGATACAGTAGGTGCCGCCAATTTTGTGTCAATCTCACCTCTTCTAGCGGCGAGATTGACACCCTACAAGCCCCGTTGCGAGAGCCAGCGCCGAGCTGTCTCGTCATTGGGAAAGGAAAAATTTAGTTTTTCCTTTCGCAATGAGCGACACGCATTGCTAACTGCGGGAACTCCACGCCAAATTTTTAATAAAAAACCGGCATTGGTTCCCCCTCCAGGAGCATACCAGGCCCTTCGGTCTGGTATGGATTTGAAGGGGAATCTTCTAAGCCGAAAAAACGGCGTGGGGGTCCCCCTCAAAATCCAAACCAGACCCTTATCTGAGCACGCAACCTGGCAGGCCGCAGGAAAAGAGGGGGGACGAGAGAGCGCCCTCCCTCCCTCCTGAACCGTACCAGGCCACATGCCCTCAACATGGGGGTTTGGTGCTTTGGGGCAGGGGGGTGACCTGCGGCCCCCCCACCCCAAAGCACCCTGTCCCCATGTTGATGGGGACAAGGGCCTCTTCCCGACAACCCTGGCCGTTGGTTGTCTGGGTCTGCGGGTGGGGGCTGATCAGAATCCGGGAGCCCCTTTAATAAGGGGGCCCCCGGATGACGGCCCGCCACCCTATGTGAATGAGTATGGGGGGTACATCGTACCCCTACCCATTCACCTGGTGGAAAAAAAATGTCAATAAAAAAACACACACAGCTTTTTAAAGTAATTTATTACACAGCTCCGAGGGTCTTCTTCCGACTTCGGGGGGTCTTCTTCCGACTTCGGGGGTCTCCGATGTCGTCTCCGCACTCTCCGGTTCTTCTCTCGCTCTCCGGTTCTTTCTTCCTTCTGCCGGGCCTCCGCTATCTTCTTCCAGCTCTTTTGCTAGCGGAGAGGCCCGGTCTTCCCCGTCGTCTCGTCCGGCTCTCCGTTGTCCTTCTGCCGGCCCCTCCACTATCTTCTTCCAGCTCTTTTGCTAGTGGAGAGGCCCGGTCTTCCCGTCGTCTCCTCCCGCTCTCCGTTGTCCTTCTGCCGGCCCCTCCACTATCTTCTTTCAGCTCTTTTGCTAGTGGAGGGGCCCGGTCTTCCCATCGCCGTCGGCGTCTTCTTCCCTCTTCTCCTCCTCGATGTTCACTCGTCGCTTCCTCCCACTGTAATGCTGGCTGTTCGGTCCGCAACGATTTATATAGGCTTCTCATGACGTCACAGTCACATGCTCACATGCTCCCATGACGTCACAGTCACATGCTCCGGCAGAAGGACAACGGAGAGCCGGACGAGACGACGGGGAAGACCGGGCCTCTCCGCTAGCAAAAGAGCTGGAAGAAGATAGCGAAGGCCCGGCAGAAGGAAGAAAGAACCGGAGAGCGAGAGAAGAACCGGAGAGCGTGGAGACGACACCGGAGACCCCCGAAGTTGGAAGAAGACCCCCCGAAGTCGGAAGAAGACCCCCGGAGCTGTGTAATAAATTACTTTAAAAAGCTGTGTGTGTTTTTTTATTGACATTTTTTTTCCACCAGGTGAATGGGTAGGGGTACGATGTACCCCATACTCATTCACATAAGGGGGGGGGCTGGCACCTGGGGGCCCCCTTATTAAGGGGGGCTCCCGGGTACTGATCAGCCCCTGCCCGCAGACCCTGACAACTCAACCTGGGGACAGGGTGCTTTGGGGTGGGGGCGCCGCAGGTCGCCCCCCTGCCCAAAGCACCAAACCCCCATGTTGAGGGCATGCGGCCTGGTACGGTTCAGGAGGGAGGGGGCCGCTCTCTCATCCCCCCTCTTTTCCTGCGGCCTGCCAGGTTGCGTGCTCGGATAAGGGTCTGGTTTGGATTTTGAGGGGGACCCCCACGCTGTTTTTTCGGCTAAGGGGATTTCCCTTCAAATCCATACCAGACCGAACGTTTTTTTATTTAAAATTTGGCGTGGAGTTCCCGCTCAGGATTCATACCAAACACAGTGCCTGGTATTGGCGGGAATCCACGTCGGATCCCGTTCAATACAGTGCCGCGTCTCCTTCTCGCTATTGCAGCGAGTGCGAGATGTCGCCACCCTGTCGCCAAGAATCTCCGCGATGGGATCGCGATGAATATACAATGTCGGCGGCACCTACTGTACTCATTGATGACCCTCTGCTGCGTGTGCAGCCACTGCAGCATGGCCAACGTAGAGTTCCACCTGGTGGGCATGTCACAGATTAGGTGGTTCTTGGGCAGGTTGTAATCCTTTTGCAGCTCAGCCAGCCGAGCACTGGCATTATATGACTGGCAGGAATGCCCACAGAGTTTCCTGGCCTGCTTCAGGACCTCCTGTAAACCCGGGTACCTGCCCAAGAACCGCTGCACCACCAAGTTAAGGACGTGAGCCAAACAGGGCACATGGGTCAGTTGTCCTTGTCGGAGGGCGGAGAGGAGGTTGGTGTCATTGTTGGAAACCACCTTTCCTGGCTTAAGCTGGCGTGGCGTCAACCACCTCTGAGCCTGCCCCTGCAGAGCTGACAGAATCTCTGCCACAGTGTGGCTCCTGTCCCCCAAGCACACCAGCTCAAGCACCGCATGGCATCTTTTTGCCTGCGTACTGGCATAGCCCCTTGAACGCCTACGGAGCACCGCTGGGTCCGAGGACAAATCAGCACAGGAAGAGGCCATGGAGGAAGAAGAAGAGGAGGGGGTGAAGGAGAGAGTTGTGTCAGAACGACACCAGTAGTAACATTTTTGAGGTGTGGTGGCGGAACAACCTCCAACACTACTGCACCTTGTCCTGCATCCTTCCCAGCTGCCAGCAGAGTCACCCAATGCGCCGTCAAAGATAGGTAACGTCCCTGTCCATGCCTGCTGGACCATGAGTCAGCGGTAATATGCACCTTACCGCTGACCGCTCTGTGCAGCGAGGCCAAGATATTGCCTTCCACATGCCGGTAGAGAGCCGGAATCGCCTTCCGTGAGAAATAGTGGCGTTTGGGAACCTGTCACTGAGGAACCGCACATTCCACAAACTCACGGAAGGGGGCAGAGTCTACCAACTGAAAAGGCAGCAGCTGAAGTGCTAGAAATTTAGCCAAGCTAGCATTCAACCGCTGGGCATGTGGATGGCTGGGAGCGAACTTCTTTCGGTGGTGCAGCAGCTGGGGCAGGGAAATTTGCCTGGTACAATCGGACGTCGGTGTACCGATAGCAGATTGCCCGCAAGTACTTGGCTGTGACACACCTAATTCTACACCTTCATTTCTCTCAGTGCAGGTTTCAGAGAGGACTGAAGGTATAGTGGGGTTGGAGATCCCAGCTGATGAGGAGCAAGGAGAGGTCCGCCTTGTTCTTTGGTGTGGGTCTTTTAGGTGTGCTTGCCAACGGACTGCATGGCAGGTCAACATATGTCTGGTCAAGTACGTGGTGCCCAAGCGGCTGATGTTTTGGCCACGCGAGATACGCTTTAGACATATGTTGCAAATGGCAACAGTGCGATCTGCTGCACACGTCTGAAAAAAATCCCACACCAAAGAACTTTTTGAATAACGCGCAGAGACAGCAACCTGCCTCGTTGGAGATGTGCCTCCTCCTCTCTCCTATCAGGCACCCACGTGGAGTCAGTGACTTCATCATCCCCTCCCTCCTCATCACTGGAGCCAATCTGGCAGTATGCTGCAGCTGGGGAAACATGACTGCCAGATAGCTGACCTTGTTGGGCACCCCTTCTCTCTGGGCTCACGTTACTACCCCCTCTCTCTGAGCTCACGTTACTGCCTTCCTCCAGCTGGATTCCATCATCGGAGCCTTCAAAACGCTGGGTATCCTCTTGGAGCATGTACCCAACACTGTGCTCAAACAGTTCGGGGGACTCCTCAGGAGGACATGGTGGGGCTAGGGAAGGAGTGACTGATGCCATTGAGCCGAGGGAAGAGGCCACTTTGGCAGCTGCTTTGCCAGACAAAGTACCCCGAGCCTGGATGAGAGAGGATGATGAGGAGGAGGAGGACGGCTTGGTCATCCACTCTAACAAGTCTTGGGCATGTTGCGGCTCAACATGGCCAGCTGGCAAAAAGAAGGACAAGTGTGTCCCACCGCCACGTGCTGATGAGGATGCACCATGTCCATGACCAGCAGTACTGTTGCCTCTAGACACAGAGCCTGCTTGCCCTCTTTTATTGCCTCGTGACTGTCTGCCTCTCTTTGTTTGCCTTCCAGACATACTAATGGCCTGCTGTGGTGTTAGTATGGGAAAAGCAGCAATTGTTTTCAGTTAATATTAGGTGAAAACTGTGCAGAGGACACAGTACACTGAAAATACTTGCATCTCTCTGCTTGTGGTTTTATTATGAGAACACCACTATACTAGTCACTAACTGTATTCAGATTAGCTTTAGGTGAACGCTATGCAAAGCACACAGTACACTAAGTGAAACACTGACTGCAGCTAGCACAATCACCTGCCTGCCTGTCACAGTATAGAGAATAAAAGGAACGGATCTAGCTAAACTAAATACAGTGTATAAATATATATATACAACACCTAGGATGCATATATATCCTCTACACCATGGGTCTCAAACTGGTGGCCCTCCAGCTGTTGCGAAACTACAAGTCCCATGAGGCATTGCAAGGCTGACAGTTACAATCATGACTCCCACAGGCAGAGGCATGATGGGACTTGTAGTTTGGCAACAGCTGGAGGGCCGCCAGTCTGAGACCCCTGCTCTACACACTGTAACTGCAGCTAACTGACTCGCCTGCCTGCTCTATCTAACTCAATATAAATGACACTGTCTGTCTCTGTAAACTCTCGTTTCACAACTCCAACACACTACACAAGGCCCACCGAGCCGGCGGCCTTATATAGTGTGGGACGTGTACTTAACCCCCTGAGCCATAATTGGCCAAAGCCACCCTGGCTTTGGCCAATTACGGCTCTCCGTTTTTTCTGCGCTGTGATTGGCCAAAGCATGCGGGTCATAGTGCATGCTTGGCCAATCATCAGCCAGCAATGCACTGCGATGCCGCAGTGAATTATGGGCCGTGACGCGTCACTCGAATTTGGCACGAACGGCCCATAATGTTCAATCTTCGTCGAACGATCGAACAGCCGATGTTCGAGTCGAAAATGGGTTTGACTCGAACACAAAGCTCATCCCTACTCCTAAATTGGGTCACCTTAAACCTTGCTTTAACCACCCAGGCCAAAAAGCACTGGCCGCTTTTCATGACTTTTATTCCAAACTATACAAGGGGGAGGAGGGACCACATCTTCCAAACCTTACTGATTTTCTAGATAAGATTCCGATCCCCAAGCTGGAAAGAGAGCATAGATTAGCTCTTGATAAACCAAAAGCAGATTCAGAAGTCCTTGAAGTAATTAAAAACCTTAAGAAGGGCTCTGCCCCATGCCCAGATGGGTTCTCTTCTGGTTACTACAATGTTTTTTCTCCCACTATTACTCCATTTTTAACAAGGTTATTTAACTCCCTCCGAGGGGGGTCCACCTTGGACAGTAAATCTAATCTGGTTTACGTTTCGGTCATCCCCAAGCCGGCAAGGACCACTCTGATGTAAGTAACTATAGGCCTATCTCTTTGATCAACAATGATCTAAAAATATTAACCAAAATTATGGCCAAAAGACTGTCTACATTTATAGGGAGCTATGTTCACAAATACAAGGTGGGAGACAGGGACTGGATCAGATATGCAGAGCGGTGGATATAATATCCCTTCTACAGTCAAAGTGGGACAGAGGATCTCATCTGGAGGAGTTCCTGCTATCAGTGGACTTACAGAAAGCCTTTGATACGGTAGATTGGTCGTATCTATTCAAAGTCCTCAATAGATGGGGGTTTGGCCCACAAGTTCTGCAGACTTTACAAGCTCTATGCGCAAATCCGACAGCTCAGGTCAAAGAATAGACTATGATAGAGTAAAACAGAACAAAATAGAATAGAAAATAAAACAATAGAATATAATAGAAACAAATATAATAGAATAAAAAAAAATAGAATAAAACAGAAAGAATCTAATCATCTTCTGAAATTCAAATAGAAAAGAATAGGATAGAAAATAATAACATTTAAAAAATAATGAAATAGAATAGAATAGAAATAATATAACTATTTCCCAAAATTCAAATAGAATACATTTTAATTTGAATAGAATAGAAAAAGAATAGAATAGAAATAGAAAATAACACAATAATATAGAAAAAAATTGAATAGAAAGAATATAACCATCTTCCTGTTCAAATCTATTCTTTTCTATTCTATTCTATTCTATTCAAATTCTAATTGATTCTATTTGCATTTTGGGAAATGGTTACATTCTTTCTTTTGTATTCTATTGGTTTTTTTAATGCTATTCTTTTCTATTCTATTCTTTTCTATTCGAATTTCAGAAGATGGTTATATTCTTTCTGTTTTATTCTATTCTATTGGTTTCTATTCAATTCTTTTCTATTCCATCATTTTATTTTCAATTCTATTTTGTTCTGTTTTACTCTATAGTATTCTATTATTTTATTTTCTGTGCTATTCTTTACTATTCTATTATATATTTTTTTCTATTCTATTCCTTTATTTTCCATTCTATTGTTTTCACTTTGAAAAAACTTTTTATAGAAAAAACAATAGAATAGAATCATCTTCCTATTCTAATCTATTCTTCTCTATTCTATTCAAATTGATTCTATTTGAATTTTGGAAAAATAATTATATTCTTTCTATTCTATTCTATTGTTTTTTAATTCTATTTTTTTAAATTCTATTTGTTTATTCTATTCTATTTTATTATTTTCCATTATATTATAATATATTCTTTTCTATTCAAATTTTAATTTATTCTATTTGAAATTCAAATTTCAGAAGATAGTTATATTCTTTCTATTCTATTCTACTCTATTCTGTTGTTTTTTTCTATACTATTCTGTTATTTTATGTTATATTCTAATATATCTTTTTCTATTCTATTCAAATTCAAATTAATTATATTTGAATTTTGGGAAACAGTTATATTCTTTCTATTCTATTGTTTTTTTAATTCTGTTATTTTCTATTTTATTATAGTCGATTCTATTCTTTTCTATTCTATTCTTATATATTCAAATTCTAATTTATTTTATTTGAAATTCTAATTTCATAAGATGGTTATATTCATTCTATTTTATTTTATTCTTTTTTTTATTTTTTTCTATTTTATTTGTTTCTATTTTAGTCTGTTCTGTTATTTTCGGTTATATTCTTTTCTATTCTATCCTATTTTTTTTCTATTCTATTCCTTTATTTTCTATTCTATTTTATAATTTGGAAATTGGAAATTCGAAAACTATTTGAATTTGAAAACTATTTGAAATTAATTTCAAAACTATTCGAATTTATCCAAATTCAAATTTCGTCCCAATTTTTTTTTCGTTATTTTGAAATCTTTTAAATTCGGTACTATTGTAATTCAGAAATTCGGATACATCCGAATTCACAAAATTTTTTAATTAGTCCAAATTGGAATTCAGAACGAAACAAACTGCACATGCCTAGCTTAAACTTTCTGCATGTTGGCCTGGGAAACTTTACATTATACCTTGTACTGTACTTACCAAAATAAAGTATTCTACTGTAGCTGGTGTAGCTACTTAGAGGCTTCTGAGCTTGAAATGCCTGATATAAGCATTAGTAAAAATTACTGACACTTGATATAAGATATGTCATGTAGAAAAGTTATTCCTAGCTAAGACCATCTCATATAGATGCCCTTTTAAATCAGTGAATCCTCCCAAAGCCAATTAAAGGTAATGTACAAAAAAAAAATGAATACCTAAAATTTTTAGTAATGAGAAATGTCATTTAGTGAAAGGACATAAATACCAAGGTAGGAAGCTGGCAATATTATAAATCCATTCTATATGAAGTATATTGCTATAAAAAGATAATTTGACTGTTAATAATGAGGAAAAGGTTGAAACATCAGTTCAGAGAAGCACTGATGTTTCCAAAGTGCTAAATTTGCACTTTCAAACTATCAAACTATTTCCACTCTAAAACGACTTTTCCAATGCACACTAAATAAAAGAAAATGAACAAACCTTTCATTACAAACAGCTTATAAAGATAACAAGTAAAGGTACATTTCATTCCATTTCACTTCTTGACAAGGCGTGTTGCTTTGGTGTTTTTCATTTCAGTTGCTTTGACAAGGCATTTTTAAAATGGGTAGGTTTCATATCTCCACATATTCTCAAATGCAGGTTACTCTAAGTAATAGACAAAAGTAAATTGTAAAATCTATGCCCTTAATGAAATGTTATTCCTCTCAAACACTATTGTGTCTGTAATAAAAGCCCTTTAAATATTTCCAAAACATGAGAAAAACAAGAGGGCACTTACAGATATTGCAACAGCAATCATAAAAAAAATAACACTTTAGATCTAGCTAAAAAGATTTCATGACTAGAGTATTATTCGTGCATATTCAAAAAAAAAAAAAAAAAAAAGGTCTCAGTTTTAACAATTAGCTTTTAAATCACTTAACCACTTGTGGACCACCCACTGTATATATACGTCGGCAGAATAGCACGGACAGGCATAATCTCGTACCTGTATGTGGACCTTTAAATGCCTGCCGCGTGGTCGCGAGCTCGCCGCCGGTGGCGCGCTCAGGACCCTGCCGCCTATCCCCGTGATCGTCTCACGGAGGTATAGAGCGGGGAGATGCTTGTGTAATCCCCCTACAGTAAGAAACACTATGCAGGGAACACGTAACCCCTACAGCGCCACCTAGTGGTTAACCCCTTCGCTGCCAGTGTCATTTTCACAGTAATCAGTGCATTTTTATAGCACTGATCGCTGTGAAAATTACAATTGTCCCAAAAATGTGTCAAAAGTGTCCGATGTGTCCACCATAATGTCGCAGTCACGAAAAAAAAATCACTGATCGCCGCCATTACTAGTAAAAAAATTTGTTTTTTTAAAAATGCCATAAAACTACTATCCCCTATTTTGTAAACGCTATAACTTTTGCACAAATCAATCAATAAACGCTTATTGCGATTTTTTTTTACCAAAAATATGTAGAAGAATACGTATCGGCCTAAACGGAGGAAAAAAATATGTTTTTTTATATATTTTTTGGGGATATTTAATATAGCAAAAAGTAAAAAATATTGAATTTTTTTCAAAATTGTTGCGCTATTTTTGTTTATAGCGCAAAAAATAAAAACCGCAGAGGTGATAAAATACCACCAAAAGAAAGCTCTATTTGTGTGAAAAAAAGGACGTCAATTTTGTTTGGGAGTCACGTCGCACGTACGCGCAATTGTCAGTTAAAGCGACGCAGTGCCGAATGGCAAAAAGTGGCCTGGTCTTTGACCACCCAAATGTTCCGGGGCTGAAGTGGTTAATGTGGAAATGTTACATAGAACCAGTGTTAAGTGATTTTTTTTTCCCATAAAGAATGAGATGGATGTCTATAATGCAGCCCAGTGTCAGGCAGGTATGTATGTATTCAGTGTATAAACAATGTGAAAAACATAAAAAAAACTAAATTATTGCTAACAATCTTGTCAGATCAAATGTCATGAATCAAAATCACTTTACTGGTAATTTGCACAATTTTGTTAATCAATCAATTTTACATTGTACAAAAGTGGGAATCCCACCCAGTAAAAAGGTGTAGTACTTACCCTATGAATAAGGGGGTGTAATCAAGAATATCTATAGCCAAAAAACAAAACAGCAAACAAAGAGACTGTACATGTTTATTACATAACACTATACAAATTGCGCTAGCAAAAGCGGAATCCCCTACAATCCCTATTACCTGCCAGCAAAGCCCCCACCTAGACTCACCCAAAAATCTCACCCTGCATGCTGAGACAGGATAACACCACCCCTCGTAAGCCAAGCGAGGGGTAGAGGATGCAGTCCCAGCAGAGAGCTGAGCCCATCCTCTCCAAAACAACCACCCCCTCACTCAAAAAACGGCTCTAAGCCAACCAGCCAGGGACCAGTATGGACCCCCCCCCCCCCCCAAGGGGTACAGTGCTCCATCTTAAAGCCACAATGGGCATATGAGGCACTGCCTCATGATGGAGCTAGGGTGCAAAAGCCCTGATGGAATGCACAACCTACTAAACCTGATGAAACACCCGCAGAGTCATAGGTCAGTCAGTCAATGCAAAGCAGTGTTAGTCAGTGGCTTGAATAAACACTCTGATATCCAAATAGGCTATAAAGATCCTCCAATGTCTGGCTAATTAGCACTGGTAACACAGGTGAGTAAATCAGCAATATGAATGAGGAGTCCTGATTGCTGATACCTGATGCAAACTGTCCATATGTGGGGTGAGGAAGGAGAGACAGCAAAGGTGCAGTGGTATGTAAACTATAAGGCCTCATGCCCACGGACGTTTTAAAAAAACGGGCTGTAAAGCTAGTACAGACGCCAGGAAAAAAGCAGCGTTTTTAACGTGATTTTTACCGCGTTTTGCATTGAATTCAATGCACGTTTCCCCGCGCTAGCTTTCAGCCGCGTTTTTCTTTCTCTATTCCAAATCAATGGTTCCCTATAGGTGCCCATTGATTTGAATAGAGGTCGCACCAGAAGTCGGATCAAGATGATCCAACTTACGGGGCGACTCGTGTGCGGAGAATCTTGATGGGGAACCCCGCGAAAATGGAAAAATAAAAATTGCGCTCCCCCTCTTGAACTGTACCAGGCCGCATGCCCTCAACATGGGGGGTGGGTGCTTTGGGGCATGCTTTGTTGATGGGGACAAGGGCCTCTTCCCGACAACCAACGGCCAGGGTTGTCGGGGTCTGCGGGTGGGGATCCCCGCCCCCCCACCCTATGTGAATGAGTATGGGGTACATCGTACCCCTACCCTTTCACCTGGGGGAAAAGTGTCCTACCTACCTGACCTACATACACCTAACTGACATACATACACTGACCTCACCTACCTGACCTACATACACCTACCTGACATACATACACTGACCTCACCTACCTGACCTACATACACCTACCTGACATACATACACTGACCACACCTACCTGACCTACATACACTGACCTACCTGACCTACATACACTTACCTACCTGACATACATACACTGACCTCACCTACCTGACCAGGAGACATACTTAATGTCATGTGTCCAGGTGTCCTGCAGTTCAGTTCAGTTTAGCCTCAGCCGTAGTGTGCGGTGTGCAGCGTGCCCATCATGTGTCACAGCAGGCAGCCAGAGGAGGAGAAGAGACTGCTTGAATTTCATTGGAGCTCTGGGCTTTGTCCTGCACCTAGTTATAAGTCCCAGCACGGTCAGCAGGCACAATTCGGTATGGAGAAGAAAACTCATCTCCCTCCTGCTGCACACTCCGGTGCCCATGATCGGACACACCGAGATCCGGAGCTCTTCACTCTGCCATCTGCCCCCAGCACAGCTCAGGTCACCAACACACCCCAGCGGGCTCCTCCGGTCATCCTCTTCCCCTCCTCTACAATCACCGGATTTCTATTTCTTCCTAAATACAGATCGATGCAGTCACTGGCAGATCTCCTCCAACATTGCCTGTTCCCTCCAACATTGCCTGTTCGCTCCTCCACTGCACTGATCTCTCCTGATCGCTCCGAGCGGGGATCTCAGTGATGTGGCGCGACGGCGGCATTGTAATTCCCACCTTCTGGAGCCTGCAGTGCTATGATGGACGTCACACGTCCCGCGGTCCCGGCATTGGACCAGTGGGACGTCCATCATAGGCGCTGAAGGCTCCAGAAGACGGGACCTGCTATGCCACTCGGCCGCACTAGGCCACACTCTGTCACATACCCCCCTCTGTCTCTCAGCTCCCTCCCTCTGTCTCTCAGCCCCCCTTTGTCCCTCAGCTCCCCCTGTCTCACAGCTCCCCCTGTCTCACAGCCCTCTGTCTTTCAGCTCCCCCCTCTGTCTCTTAGACCCCCCTCTGTCTCTCAGTCCCCCCCTCTGTCTTTCAGTCCCCCCCTTTTTTAGCCCCTCCTCTATCTCTCAGACCCCCTCTGTCCCTCAGACCCCCCTCTGTCTCTCAGACCCCTCCCCTGTCTCTCAGCCCCCCTCTGTCTCTCAGACCCCTCCTCTGTCTCTCAGACCCCTTCTCTATCTCTCAGCTCTCCTCCTCTATCTCTCAGCTCCCCCCTCTGTCTCTCAGCTCCCTCCTTCTGTCTCTCAGCTCCCCCTGTCTCTCAGCTCCCCCTGTCTCTCAGCTCCCCCTCTGTCTCTCAGCTCCCCCTCTGTCTCTCAGCTCCCCCTCTGTCTCTCAGCTCCCCCTCTGTCTCTCAGCCCCCTCTGTCTCTCAGCTCCCCCTGTCTCTCAGCTCCCCCTGTCTCTCAGCCCCCTGTCTCTCAGCCCCCCCTCTGTCTCTCAGCTCCCCCTCTGTCTCTCAGCTCCCCCCTCTGTCTCTCGGCTTCCTCCCTCTGTCTCTTAGCTCCCTCCCTCTGTCTCTCAGCTTCCTCCCTCTGTCTCTCAGCTCCCCCCTCTGTCTCTCAGCTCCCCCCTCTGTCTCTAAGTCCCCCTCTGTCTCTAAGCCCTCCTTTCTCTCAGCCCCCCTCTGTCTATCAGACCCCTCCGCTTTCTCTCAGACCCCTCCTCTGTCTCTCAGCCCCTCCTCTATCTCTCAGCTCTCCTCCTCTATCTCTCAGCTCCACCCTCTGTCTCTCAGCTCCCCCCTCTGTCTCTCAGATCCCTCCTTCTGTCTCTCAGCTCCCCCTGTCTCTCAGCCCCTATCACTCAGCCCCCCCTCTGTCTCTGAGCTCCCCCTCTGTCTCTCAGCTCCCCTCTCTGTCTCTCAGCTCCCCCTCTGTCTCTCCCCTCCCCCTCGATCTCTCAGCTACCCCCTCTGTCTCTCAGCCCCCTCCTCTATCTCTCAGCTCTCCTCCTCTATCTCTCAGCTCCCCCTCTGTCTCTCAGCTCCCCCCTCTGTCTCTCAGCTCCCCCCTCTGTCTCTCAGCTCCCCCCTCTGTCTCTCAGCTCCCCCCTCTGTCTCTCAGCTCCCCCATCTGTCTCTCAGCTCCTCCATCTGTCTCTCAGCTCCCCCATCTGTCTCTCAGCTCCCCCATCTGTCTCTCAGCCCCCCTCTGTCTCTCAGCTCCCCCTGTCTCTCAGCTCCCCCTGTCTCTCAGCCCCCCTCTGTCTCTCAGCTCCCTCCCCTGTCTCTCAGCTCCTACCCTCTGTCTCTCAGCTCCCTCCCTCTGTCTCTCAGCTCCCCCCCTCGGTCTCTAAGCCCCCCTCTGTCTCTAAGCCCCCCTCTGTCTCTCAGCCCCCTCCTCTGTCTCTCAGCCCCCTCCTCTGTCTCTCAGCCCCCTCCTCTGTCTCTCAGCCCCCTCCTCTGTCTCTCAGCCCCCTCCTCTATCTCTCAGCTCTCCCCCTCTGTCTCTCAGCTCCCCCCTCTGTCTCTGAGCTCCCCCCTCTGTCTCTGAGCTCCCCCCTCTGTCTCTGAGCTCCCTCCTTCTGTCTCTCAGCTCCCCCCTGTATCTCAGCCCCCCCCTCTGTCTCTCAGCTCCCCCCTCTGTCTCTCAGCTCCCCCCTCTGTCTCTCCGCTCCCCCTCTGTCTCTCAGCTCCCCCTCTGTCTCTCAGCTCCCCCTCTGTCTCTCAGCTCCCCCTCTGTCTCTCAGACCCCTCCTCTGTCTCTCAGACCCCTCCTCTGTCTCTCAGACCCCTCCTCTGTCTCTCAGCCCCCTCCTCTGTCTCTCAGCCCCCTCCTCTGTCTCTCAGCCCCCTCCTCTGTCTCTCAGCTCTCCCCTCTGTCTCTCAGCTCCCCCCTCTGTCTCTCAGCCCCCTCTGTCTCTCAGCTCCCCCTGTCTCTGAGCTCCCCTCTGTCTCTCAGCTCCCCCATCTGTCTCTCAGCCCCCCTCTGTCTCTCAGCCCCCCTCTGTCTCTCAGCTCCCCCTGTCTCAGCTCCTCCTGTCTCTCAGCCCCCCTGTCTCTCAGCCCCCCCTCTGTCTCTCAGCTCCCTCCCCCTGTCTCTCAGCTCCTACCCTCTGTCTCTCAGCTCCCTCCCTCTGTCTCTCAGCTCCCCCCTCGGTCTCTCAGCTCCCCCCTCTGTCTCTCAGCCCCCTCTGTCTCTAAGCCCCCCTCTGTCTCTCAGACCCCTCCTCTGTCTCTCAGCCCCCTCCTCTGTCTCTCAGCCCCCTCCTCTGTCTCTCAGCCCCCTCCTCTATCTCTCAGCTCTCCCCCTCTATCTCTCAGCTCCCCCCTCTGTCTCTGAGCTCCCCCTCTGTCTCTCAGCTCCCTCCTTCTGTCTCTCAGCTCCCCCCTGTCTCTCAGCCCCCTATCTCTCAGCCTCCCCCTCTCTCTCTCAGCTCCCCCCTCTGTCTATCAGCTCCCCTCTCTGTCTCTCAGCTACCCCTCCCTCTCTCCCCTCCCCCCTCTGTCTCTTAGCTCCCCCTCTGTCTCTCAGCTCCCCCTCTGTCTCTCAGACCCCTCCTCTGTCTCTCAGACCCCTCCTCTGTCTCTCAGACCCCTCCTCTGTCTCTCAGCCCCCTCCTCTGTCTCTCAGCCCCCTCCTCTGTCTCTCAGCCCCCTCCTCTGTCTCTCAGCTCTCCCCTCTGTCTCTCAGCTCCCCCCTCTGTCTCTCAGCTCCCCCCTCTGTCTCTCAGCCCCCCTCTGTCTCTCAGCCCCCCTCTGTCTCTCAGCTCCCCCTGTCTCTCAGCCCCTGTCTCTCAACTCCCCCTCTGTCTCTTAGCTCCCTCCCTCTGTCTCTTAGCTCCCTCCCTCTGTCTCTCAGCTCCCTCCCTTTGTCTCTCAGCTCCCCCCTCTGTCTCTCAGCTCCCTCCCTCTGTCTCTTAGCTCCTTCCTCTGTCTCTCAGCTCCCCCTAGGTCTCTCAGCCCCCTCCTCTGTCTCTCATCCCCTCCTCTATCTCTCAGCTCTCCTCCTCTATCTCTCAGCTCTCCTCCTCTATCTCTCAGCTCCCTCCCTCTGTCTCTCAGCTCCCTCCCTCTGTCTCTCAGCTCCCTCCCTCTGTCTCTCAGCTCCCTCCCTCTGTCTCCCAGCTCCCCCCTCTGTCTCTCAGCCCCCCCCCCTCTGTCTCTCAGCTCCCCCTCTGTCTCTTAGCTCCCCCCTCTGTCTCTCAGCTTCCCCCTCTGTCTCTCAGCTCCCCCCTCTGTCTCTCAGCTCCCCCCTCTGTCTCTCAGCTCCCCCCTCTGTCTCTCAGCACCCTCCCTCTGTCTCTCATCTCCACCCTCTGTCTCTCTGCTCCCTCCTCTGTCTCATTCACTCCCTGACTCTTAGGCTGCTTTCACACTGGGGTGGGCATTGACAGTAAAATGCTTCTAGTTTTAGCAGCACTTTACTGTCGTTTTAGCTGCGCTATACGGCTTCTAGCAGGCGCTTTTAACCCCCGCTAGCAGCCAAATTAAAGGTTAAATGCGCCCGTGTAATGCTGCTGCCGAAGTGCTTTGCAGGTAGGCGCTTCAGCAGCGGTGGCCATTCATTTCAATGGGCAGGAGCGGTGTTTACACTGCTCCTCCACCGCCCCAAAGATGCTGCTTGGAGAACTTTTTTTAACGCCCTGGCAGCGCCCCAGTGTGAAAGCACTGGGACTGCAGCGGAGGCGTTTTTCAGGCGATTTACAGACGCTATTTTTAGCCCAAGAGTGCCTGAAAAACGCCTCAGTGTGTCCTACACTCACTCCCTCTCTCTTACACTCAGCCCCTCTCTCAACCAACCCCCTCTCACCCCCTTTCCCTCAACCCTCCCTCTCTCTCTCATTCCCCTCTCTCTCACCCTCTCATGATATACAATAATGGATGTAGGGGCCTTTTGGTGGGCGTGATTTTTTGGGGGGTGGGGGGCAGAATTTTATTGAATTAAAGTGGGCTGGTCTGGATGAAGTCCAGGGCCAAATTTTTGTCCCAGTCCAGCCCTGCCTGTATCTGTATATGGCCATCTGTGATGACTGGGGCTTTGCAGACACGGGGACATGAGGTGTGCGCAGGCGCAAAATTGGGACCCATGTGATCTCTTTAGGGGAGAGTATAAAGGGAACGATTGTCGTGCCGTGCAGCCAATCCCATGAGGAAGTTAATGTGACAAAACATGTCGGGGCGTGGCTGTACAGCAATCATCTATACTGACGTGTGACGCCTAAGGTGGTAGCAGGACACTGACACCGTGATTCAGAGCTTTTGAGTGGGTGAGAGCGAAAACACTGAGCGTACACTTCAAGTCCGCCGTGACTGCAGTGCAACGCTGTGCCAATATTTGCAAGTTTTGCTGTGGTTTTCACCTATTGCTGGTTTTAATAAGTTTGAAATGTGAGTGCAAAGATTGAAGTTTCATGTGATTTTAAATAAACTGGTTTAAACGTTATCACGCTATTGGAGCACTCTTTTCATTATTATGCACATGTGGAGAGATCCTGTTTAAAGCACGGTTGAATATTGGATGGTCGTTTTTAACCCCTTGTGAGGTTTAAAAAGCGTCTGAGCCAAACACGAAAGTGGGAGGCATTGCAAGCTGGTGAGTGCGGTTTTAAAGGGAGAGGAGTCACTTGCACGTTGCTGTGGTGGAAGATATAAGAAGATCTAGCATTGAAACACATAATTGGATTTTTTTTGCTATATGGACTATTAATTTATCACATGTCACTGGGTGATATTCATAATATCCACGTCATTCATATATCAATTATTGTTTTCACCAACAGTTTTTGTTATATTTTGTGTCACTAAGTGCTACTATTTTTCCTGTTTATTCATTATTTGGTTAAAAGGTTAAATCTTACACACGTTATATTTTCACTAAGTGGCGGCTTTTTTAATTGTTTAATTTTTCATAGGCGCAGTGGTGGTATAGGGTATTAGGGGCGGTTACATATCCATTACCAACAGTTCATTATCCATATAAAGACAATAATAATCACTCTGGCCCACTGGTACATGCTTCTCAATGTTTTTTTATTTTTCTTCATATTGTTCAATCATTCAACACAGCAGAAAGTTTTGCAGGATCTACAGTGGAGGCAGAACACCTTGACAATGTTCAAAATTTGTGGCCACTCCTGCCAATGTTAAAAATTCCCTACAAGTCTAGATAGTTATTTAGTATTTCTTGTACTGCTGAATTATCAATAAGTTTAGATAATATAGAACGGTACATAATGCAAAATTATGACATGAATATATGACATTTTAAAATAGGCAGACACTCAAATTGTTGTTCAACTCATCATGACATGTTTACAACAAAATAACTTTTGTTTGCAACTGTTGTTAGATAATGTCATACAATTGTGCATCCTGCAACATCAATACATTTGTACATTTTAAAAAAGACATGGAGAAACACACAAATTTGTCCATTGGCTCTTATATTTTTACACAACAACAGTTTCTGTTTACAAGGATTGTCAGGTAATGTGTCTGGGTCTACTGGGTTTACTCCTTCAGAATCATTTACTATAGTAAAATAATTACATACCATGCACTAAAATGAAAAAGTCATTTTAATTATGTGCAATATCACCCAACATAAAATTGTTTGTGTATGCAAAATATAATAAAAAGAGATTGGCATGACCTACTAATCAAACTGACTAGCGTTTTTGCCAGTCATTTTTCTGACACACTTGAAATTATGTTTTAAGGAGCAGAAGGAAAGGTGGAGTTAGATATGGTTGCAACAACAACAAACCACATTTCAGTGCCTCATTTAGTTGTACTCTTGCTACTATAGGCAAAGGGGGAAATGAATATAATAGTGGCTTGCAGCAACATCACAAAATGTTTTTACAGTGACAAGAGTCAGCCAGGACTGTTGTTAATTTTCTCTCAAAGTTTTGCTAATTAGCTAAGAAAATACAACTATCAATTGGCTGACTCTTCTATCTTGCAAATCAGACTAGGGAGATAGCTTAAATAAAGTCCCATGCATGGGGCACATGAGACGTGATACTGCACCATAAATGTAACGACAATACACTTAAAATTACCATTAATTCGCGAGTTAGAATAGGGATGTGCGTAGATAAATTAAGGGGCACTAGTGTCAAAAAGAAAGCTAGTTACCAGTACAACACAGGTGGGCCCCATAAGCCTAGGATAAGTACAGGAACTAAAAACCAAACATCGGGACCTCAACAAAGATCAGGGAAAAGAGATAGAGCAATATGGTACCTTGGTGACTCATCCCTGTACTAGAGAACAATAGGAGGTTGTTCAGCATCAGCCTCTATGTTACAGGAGTAAAGTAGTAAGTAGATGAGAGCAGGAGAAAGAGTCAGGGAAGGCAAGGGGAAGAAGAAAAGAGGAAAGAAGGAGGGACAATGGGAAGTCTCAGGAAAGGGGAGGAGGTTCCAAGCCAACTTACAGCAGTAGGACATCACGAGAGTAGGAGGGACTCATCCAAAATAGAGGGGAGATAATGTGCAACCCAAGGGCTCCAAAAGTCATTCATATTTATTAGCTCTGTCTAAGTAAACCACCTCTAATTTAGCCTGGATCATGAAGAAAATGCATTTCCTTTCACACCTACGCATGCTGTGGTATGTATGAACACATTGGAAACAGTGTGGAGACACATAATAACTAAAATTCCACTAGGTCAATCAAGTAGATCGGAAATAATTGTTCCACAACAATCTAGTAAATACATATACAGTATATTATGCAAAAATGTTTAGATGTTTACAGAGATATGTAAGTGTATATACATAAAAACTAAAATATATAGAAAATCACTATAAAATATTTACAGTAATTAGTATTTACATACATACAATTAATAAACACAATTATTTAAGTTGCTTTGTTATGGGGCTTTGTTCCCATGTAACAAAAAATATATGTTTGTTCCTAGCAGTAATCATTTTAACAGGAGTTTAAATGTGTGTGAAATATTTTTTACTCGTCACTTGTTATCAGCTTTTAAAAACGTATGGTTTGATATGTCCTCTTTACGGAAAATACCATATTTTCTGGCGTATAAGACTACCTTTTACACTTAAAAAAAATGCCCAAAAATCGGGGGTCGTCTTATACGCCGGGTATAGAATGCTGCCCAATGGATGTCAGCCCCCTGGATGCCCGCTGGATGTCTGATAATACTGTATGTGGCTTCCGCCACATACAGTATTCGCCGCTGAGCCAATCCCGGCAAATGATGTATTCTATTAATGAATACAGAGCCTGCTCGGATTGGAGTAACAACCTCTGCCAATCCGAGCAGGCTACATACAGTAGCCTGCTCGGATTGGCTTTGAGAGAGAGAGAGAGAGCGAGAGAGAGAGCGAGCGAGAGAGAGAGGCTGATGATGCTACAGCCTCTGCCAATCCAAGCAGGCTTTGTATTCATTAAAAGAATACATCGCTCACCATACTTCACAGGGTAAATCCATTCACTGATCTCCCACTACTATACATCCTGCTATTTGCCTTTGAGGTCCCAGGCACCCAAGAGGAACAGGTGAATCTGGGACATAGGGACAGGGGGTGGTTGTATTACTAGAATTTTAATACATTTATTAAATGCATTTTGGTGGACAATTCCCATAGAATGTGACCCAAAAGTGGCATAGGTGTGGCATTCAAGAGATCTCTGTGTTATTAATGTTTGATTTACTGTATGACATATCACAGCATGGCGGATGAGTAGCTGGCATTCTTGCTTTGTGTTTTTTAATGTTTCTAATGTTTTTTTTTAAATGGTGTTGCCGCAGAAGGGGGGGTAGTCTTATACGGCGAGTATAGCCCAAAACCTATGTTTTCACTGGAAAAATAGGGGGTCGTCTTATACACCCAGTCGCTTTATACGCCGGCATATACGGTACATAATAAAAATTATAATATGTTATTTGTCACAGACATATGAATATAATTTCGGATTGTTTAAAATTTTCCTATGTTAGAACATAGAGGTCTACCTGGACCAGTTTTTGAACATATGGCCCACAGCAATCTTTGCTTGTCCATCTGGTGCAAGTATACAAAGCATATCAACTGATAGATCATGCTGGCCTAAAATCTAAATAGCACAACAAATTTAGAGAGGACAATTTATATATATATATATCAGTATCAGTACAGCAGGTTTAAAATATATATAACAGTATTATAGTGGTATCGTTTTATTAGCTTGTATCGTTTTTTAGTTTAAACTAATTTGTTATAGCTAGCATACTACCACTTAAAAGGTATAATTTCTGTTGCAGGGTTTCAATTATATTCTCCTAATATTACAATACAGGAACTGAGAAATAAACAGACACTGCAATTTATGTTTCCTCTGAAAATACTAGTTGCCTGGCTGTGATGTTAATGCATTTAATTACAAAAAAAAATATTGAACTTTCAATATAAGTCTTGTAATCTTGTCCAAAGTGTACAAGTGTATATCATCAACTGAAAAAATACTAACTAGAAACCAAAATAAGAGAGAAAAAATAAAGAGTTTGTGCAAGGAATGGAGGAAAAGAATGGGTAGGGTTAGAGGGTCGAGGTGGAGGGGTAATAAATGGGAAGGGAGGGATTCCAAATGAATTTGTTATAAGGAATATAAGTATATATAAATCAGATTAAAGTTACATATGGTCCTTATGGATCCAGGGATTCCACAGATTTTTGTGTGTATTGATAAGTATGCTTGCAAATTTTTCAATGATAAAGAATCATACATTACCCTTTTTAACTTTCTTTTTGTTGCTTTTTTTGCTTACAGTAGTACAAAGCTAGACGATTAGAACTGGAATTTGATAAGGAAGGGAGGTTTTAAATGAAGTAGTGTGAACCAATGGTCTCTCAAGAGGGAGCAAGTGAATATGGTATGTGGTAATTTGAACACTTTGGTACAGAATCTGTTTAGCATAGGTCAAGTTCACCTACTATTACAGCCTCTGAAGCAATGTCAAGAGTGTGAGAGGCGAAGGTGTGATAATTTGGTCGAGACCATGTACCATCGGGTAATACTCCGTGAATGTTATTGCTGTCAAGCAGGTTATATTTGTGGATCAAATTTATTTTATTAGTTATTCACCAATTGAATGCAAGGGATTCTATACCAGGTTGGAAAAGTGGTGGGATACCAAATGGTTAAGGCCTGACCCTATTAGGGACTCGTTGATTAGGATCTTGATTATGTTGTGAACATAGAGGGAACATCAAAAGAGACCTGTATGTGCTGCCAACATCCCTAGGATAAAGGTTGTGAGCCAAAGGAGTGCCCCATCGTCAATCATTGAGCAGTGGTGTGACTTTATTTTCACCCACAAGATGGGCAGCTCCTTATAGGCATAGGGACGTTAGTGTTGTTATTTGGGTTGCTTTGTAACATTTGAGAAAGTTGGAGACTCTGAGACTTTCCAACTGTTTATGCATGTACTATGTGTGTTTAGTGTTTATAGCATTTGTGTTAGGCAAAATACATTTCAAGACATGATTTTGAAATTAGTTTAGTGCAAACAATTGGATGGGGACTGAAAGTTGGAAAGAGGTAGACCAAATGTTCTCCTAAACTATTAAACAGGTATTGACTACAGCCAGCTGCATGATTGCACTAAAAGAGCACCATCTGAAATACACATTCCATATACATAAAAACATTATTCTCATGGGCAGAAATGCCATTCCTATCATAAATGGTTGATATATACTCATATAAATAATTCAAAGAACTGAACATATTAACAACATGAAGGAACTTGCATACAGCCATTGTATCTCAACATGTTTCAAGGCTAAGACCACTTCTTCAGGAGGTTAAGAAGCAAGACATATCTGCAGTTGTCGTCAGAGTCTTCGAGTCCTCGAGTGTGACAGTGATAACCCTAATGCACCAAGGCCTGAGGTGTGCCTTGGCCTAGCTGGTCAGTATGCCTGAAAAGTGGGCATACCCTGAATGTAAGAATAAGAATAAGGAAAATAGAATGAGTATGCATGAATCTGGGGGAACGGGTGGGTGGGAGCCCGGAAATGACGGCAACCCAGACCCAACAGGGGAGGAGGCTTAAGTAGCCCTCTCAGTCTCCTCCCACAAATACAGGCTGGCCTGCGGCCAGCCTTACCACTTGTCGTCAGAGTCTTCGAGTCCTCGAGTGTGACAGTGATAACCCTAATGCACCAAGGCCTGAGGTGTGCCTTGGCCTAGCTGGTCAGTATGCCTGAAAAGTGGGCAAAAAGAGACAACTGTAGGTGAAGAAGGGAAGGTAACGAACAGAGAAGTAGCACGCACCCGGACGACAACAGTATCTGAACCCGGTCCCGTGCAAGAATGGAATAAGCCTGATGCCCGGCACAATCCAAACATGAGAATGACCTGCTAGCAAATGAGAGGATACGTGGGGGGAAAGGAAGCGAAGGCTGGCCCGAGGAGCCTCTGCAACCGATGGGCGAGTAGATCGTAATACTCCAACCGGACATCAACGATGTGCCTCCGGCCTACCCATACTAGGTATGGGGAAGAGAGGGAGAGGGCAAAAATTGACAACTGGCAGGAGTTGTAGGACTGGATACCTGGAGGATGGGTTGCCGAAGTAGGCGGAAAAGGCCAAGCGCTACGGCAATGAGCATAGTCAAGCATGGGAGAAACATGCCAGACACAGAACACTGGTCCCACCTGACTCAATCGGATCGTGCCACCGCCTGTGACCTGACAAGCGACTGAATCCTGAACCTAGAAAGGAAGGTCAGACTCCATCCCGGGCAAGAAGTCTCATGGCATGATGCAGACATGCCTGGACAAAAGATCAGAGCCGCTAGCGGAACCCCAAACCCACCCCTGTGGCCGACAAGGGGCCGTGGCTCAGCACATACCCCGAGAAAGACTGAAACCCTAGGTGGTGACCAGGGCCTCAGCAACAGAACGACGATTTAGTAAAATGAAGACTGCTTCCTACCCAAGGGTGAACCCAGTGATGAATGACATCCGCACCAATCAACTAGCCCTGGCAAACGGGCAGGACTGATGGAAGCGAGTGCAAGCAATGTTTGATGAAGGCGAAGATGCCAGCGCAGCCCAACCTGAGAACACGAACCAGAGAAATGACAGACAACCAGACATGAGAACAACAACGAGCCTACCTAAGAAGAGAACATGCAGAAGTGACAAGACCACCGCGCGTACATGAACCTGATGACGGATGACCCCCCCCACCTTGTGTGAGTGGCGAGTGAGCCCGAGTAACCTGTAGCGCAGAGACAGGCAATTAACTGAACACTCAGGGCTGGTGTACCCACGGACCGTGGTGGGTGATCGTATAGGTGTAAGAATGAACTTGCATCGTATGACGTATGGTATACGGGCGAGAAGATTGTGGTCAACAATCATTAAAAACGAAACCTCAGCCCGTATGGATCTGTAGACGTGACAGATCCGGAAATGTGTGCCCTAACTAACCCAGGTACAAACATGGACGAAGATAACATGACACATAGTAACCAACAAAGAGAACAGCTACCGGAGTATGCCGTGACTGGACCACAACACCCCTCTGGAACGCTAAGACTGAAATGTTGCAACGGAAATGCTGAGACTGAATGCTGAGGCGGAAATGCTACGACAGAAATCTAGGGGCAGAAATGCGAGGACAGAAATCCTGGGGCAGCAAACGCAACGACAGAAATCCTGGGGCAGCAAAATGCAACGACAGAAATCCTGGGGCAGCAAAACGCAACGACAGAAATCCTGGGGCAGCAAACGCAACGACAGAAATCCTGGGGCAGCAAAACGCAACGACAGAAATCCTGGGGCAGCAAAACGCAGCCAGAAATCCTATGAGCTATGAGTAAGCATCATACCCTGATGTGAAACGCGTTAGCCTTGCCCTGCATGAAGTGACAAGACCACCAGAAATCCTGGGGCAGCAAAACGCAGCCAGAAATCCTATGAGCTATGAGTAAGCATCATACCCCGATGTGAAACGGGTTAGCCTTGCCCTGCATGAAGTGACAAGACCACCGCGCGTACATGAAACCTGATGACCCCACCCTTGTGTGCGTGGCGAGTGAGCCAGAGTAACCTGTAGCGCAGACACAGGTAATTATACTGAACACTCAGGGCTGGTGTACCCACGGACCATGGTGGGTGATCGTATAGGTGTAATGAATGAAGGTGCATCGTATGACGTATGGTATACGGGCGAGAAGATTGTGGTCAACAATCATTTAACAACGAAACCTCAGCCCGTATGGATCTGTAGACGTGACAGATCCCAAAATGTGAGCCCTAACTAACCCAGGTACAAACATGGACGAAGATACAAAGATACATGGTAACCAACAAAGATAAGAACGGAAGAACAGCAGAAATGCCGGGGCAGAAATGCAATGACAGAAATGCCGGGGCAGAAACGCAATGACAGAAAAGCCGGGGCAGAAACGCAATGACAGAAAAGCCGGGGCAGAAACGCAATGACAGAAATGCTGGGGGCAGAAACGCAATGACAGAAATGCTGGGGGCAGAAATGCAATGACAGAAATGCCGGGGCAGAAACGCAATGACAGAAATGCCGGGGCAGAAACGCAATGACAGAAATGCTGGGGGCAGAAATGCAATGACAGAAATGCTGGGGGCAGAAATGCAATAACAGAAATGCTGGGGGCAGAAATGCAATAACAGAAATGCTGGGGGCAGAAATGCAATGACAGAAATGCTGGGGGCAGAAATGCAATGACAGAAATGCTGGGGGCAGAAATGCAATGACAGAAATGCTGGGGGCAGAAATGCAATGACAGAAATGCTGGGGGCAGAAATGCAATGACAGAAATGCTGGGGGCAGAAATGCTGGGGGCAGAAATGCTGGGGGCAGAAATGCAATAACAGAAATGCTGGGGGCAGAAATGCAATGACAGAAATGCTGGGGGCAGAAATGCAATGACAGAAATGCTGGGGGCAGAAATGCAATGACAGAAATGCTGGGGGCAGAAATGCAATGACAGAAATGCTGGGGGCAGAAATGCAATGACAGAAATGCTGGGGGCAGAAATGCAATGACAGAAATGCTGGGGGCAGAAATGCAATGACAGAAATGCTGGGGGCAGAAATGCAATGACAGAAATGCTGGGGGCAGAAATGCAATGACAGAAATGCTGGGGGCAGAACTGCAATAACAGAAATGCTGGGGGCAGAAATGCAATGACAGAAATGCTGGGGGCAGAAATGCAATGACAGAAATGCTGGGGGCAGAAACGCAATGACAGAAATGACGGGGCAGAAACGCAATGACAGAAATGCTGGGGCAGAAAACGCAATGACAAACGCTGGGGGAGAACGCAATGACAGAAATGCTAGGGCAGAAACGCAATGACAGAAATGCCGGGGTAGAAACGCAAAGACAGAAATGCTGGGGTAGAAACGCAATGACAGAAATGCTGGGGTAGAAACGCAATGACAGAAATGCCGGGGTAGAAACGCAATGACAGAAATGCCGGGGTAGAAACGCAATGACAGAAATGCCGGGGTAGAAATGCAATGACAGAAAATGCCGGACACCAAACGGATGGCCCCCCATCTCTTGACACCAGCATGGACAGCCTCCCATCCTTAGACAACAGCATGGACGCCCCCCCCTCTCTATACCAGCATGGACAGTCCCCCCCTCTGTACCAGCATGGACGGCCCCCCCCTCACAACACCAGCATGGACGCCCCCCCTCTCTCTACCATCATGGACGTCCCCCCCTCTCTATACCAGCATGGACGCCCCCCCTCTCTATGCCAGCATGGACGGCCCCCCCCCTCTCAACATCAGCATGGACGACGCCCCCCCTCCCATACTCCGAGCCCCGGGAAGGATTAAACAGCCGAGTGGGCGGCCTGACAAGATGCCAGCGTGAGTTTAGAGGAGTGAGTGGGTGGGTGGGCGCCCAACAGACAGGGTGGAGGAGCGGGCGGCCCTGCAAAAGATGGCGGCGTGCGCTCGGAGGAGGGAGTGGGTGGAGGGCGGGCAGCCTGCATGAGTCCCAACGTGTGGAAGGACGGATGAGCGGGCGGGTGACCCCCCCCCCCCCCTCTGAAGCCGGCATGAGCCCAACGAAAGATGACCCAGTGCGATCAGAGGAGTGGGAGGGAGGACGGACGGACGGACGGACGGACCCCCCCCCCCCTCACTGTGCGAGCCCGGAGGAGTGGGAGGCAGGACGGAGTGGCCCTCCCCTGAGTCCGAGCCCGGAAGGAGGAGCAGGTAATAAGCGGGCGGCCCTGCACCCGAAGCTGGCGTGTGTCCGGCCGTAAGGACAGTGAAGAGCGGGCATGACACGTGGCGAGGCCCCCCCCCTCTGGCGGTCCCCCCTCTCTAGAATACCGGGAGGGGGATTGAGAAGACAACAGGCGGTCCCTCAGAAGATTGAGCAGCGAGGAGTGGTGGGGCCCCCTCCCCACCCGACCATGCGGGATTAGCCCAGCAAGGAAGGTGGATGGATGGATGGACAGACGCCGCCCCCCCCCCCGGCGAGCGCACCGTGGGAAGCGGGTGGCACCCAGCCAGAGAGAGGCCAGATGAAGCCCTGCGGAAGTGGTGGGTGGAAGGAAGGATAGCAAGGAAGGTTGATGTGGAGACAGACGAGACCCCCCGGGGCTGGGAGAAGCGGACGGGCGGCCCCCATGGTGCAGGATGGAACATGGCCTGCAAGGGAGGGGGGGGGGAGGGGGCAGGCTGCCCCCACGAAGCTAAAAGGAACCCAGGGGTAGAGGAACGATACCATGAAACGGCCGACCACCGTGCTGTAAGGAGGCCGGACATGATGTGCGTCGGCGGCGTCGCCCGGAAATGACGGCAACCCAGACCCGACAGGGGAGGAGGCTTAAGTAGCCCTCTCAGTCTCCTCCCACAAATACAGGCTGGCCTGCGGCCAGCCTTACCACTTATCAGCACATGTACACATTGTTTATGGTCATTTCTAGGCAGTTGAGTTTAGAAGCATTTTTTTAAAGCAAAAAATGCATTCAGGACGTAACAGCTTGTAAATGCGGTAACTTGCGTTTATCCGTGTTTCATTTACAGGCATTTTTCATGTTTGACAATTTGCAAAAAAAAACTTCTAAATGCAAACGCGGCTAAATGCGGCATGTAACACTGCAAAACTGACGTTTTTAAATGTCGGTTATTATCTGTCAAGTTATCTGTCAAGTTAAATAATTTAGGAGAGGTTTTAAAACGTCCTGTACACATTAAGCCTAAAAAGACATGTAAATAATACACATTGGTGTATAACATAAAGAATAACATTGTGATAAACTATTTGAAAGCACAGGCTGCTCGATGGGGGACCTGCTGAGCCTCACCCAGAAATGGAAAACCACCTACCAAGCCAGGAATGCAGAGGTCAAGCAGCTTTGATCCTCCCAAGGCTGACATGGGAGCAATAATGATCGGAAAGATAAAAACTGAAACATGAGGAAGATTTATTACTCCATTATATGTCAGATAGGCTATACATACCAAAACAAACCTAGATTGTAGCATGGATGGCAGATAAAATGGTAGAGACACATGACCAGTATAATTTTGTTTATACAGTTTTATTTTGTAATTCCTGCCTAGTAGGGATGAGCTCGATGTTCGAGTCGAACATACGTTCGACTCGAACATCGGCTGGTCGATCGTTGGACGAAGATCAAACTATTTGGGCCGTTCGCGCCAAATTCGAGTGACGCGAACGGCCCACAATACACTGCGCCATCGCAGTGCAATCCCGGCGCTGTGATTGGCCAAGCATGCACTGTGACCCCGCATGCTTGGCCAATCACAGCGCCGGCAGCTAGGAGAGCCATAATTGGCCACAGGCAGGTTGCCAGCGCGGCGGCCTTGTGTAGTGTGTTTCGGCGCAGGGAAAGAGAAGGATAGGCAGGGACAGTGTCATTGTGCTATTCTTTGTGCTATTCTTGTGTGTAGGGAGAGAGAAGGATAGGCAGAGAGAGTGTCAGTGTCATATTCTTTGCTAAACCTTGTGTGCAGGGAGAGAGAAGGATAGGCAGGGGACAGTGTCAGTGTCATATTCTTTGCTAAACCTTATGTGCAGGAAGAGAGAAGGATAGGCAGGGGACAGTGTCAGTGTCATTGTTGCTAAGCCTCCTGCACAGTATACACCTGAAGCTAGCCCGTATTGCTGTGTTTTCCTGGTGTGTTACACTAACAGGCATTTGCAGCACTTACAGCGGGCAGAATGTGCTTCCTGCTAAATATACACCTGAAGCTAGTCTGTATTGCTGCGTTTTCCTGGTGTGTTACGCTAACAGGCATTTGCAGCACTTACAGCGGGCGGAGTGTGCTTCCTGCTAAATATACACCTGAAGCTAGTCTGTATTGCTGTGTTTTCCTGGTGTGTTACACTAACAGGCATTTGCAGCACTTACAGCGGGCGGAGTGTGCCTCCTGCACATTATACACCTGAAGCTAGCCCGTATTGCTGTGTTTTCCTGGTGTCTTACACTAACAGGCATTTGCAGCACTTACAGCGGGCGGAGTGTGCTTCCTGCTAAATATACACCTGAAGCTAGCCCGTATTGCTGTGTTTTCCTGGTGTGTTACACTAACAGGCATTTGCAGCACTTAAAGTGGGCGGAGTGTGCTTCCTGCTAAATATACACCTGAAGCTAGCCCGTATTGCTGTGTTTTCCTGGTGTGTTACACTAACAGGCATTTGCAGCACTTACAGCGGGTGGAGTGTGCTTCCTGCTAAATATACACCTGAAGCTAGCCCGTATTGCTGTGTTTTCCTGGTGTGTTACACTAACAGGCATTTGCAGCACTTAAAGTGGGCGGAGTGTGCTTCCTGCTAAATATACACCTGAAGCTAGCCCGTATTGCTGTGTTTTCCTGGTGTGTTACACTAACAGGCATTTGCAGCACTTACAGCGGGCGGAGTGTGCCTCCTGCACATTATACATGTGAAGCTAGCCCTTATTGCTGGAGCTTTTTTTTTTGTGTTACACTAAAAGGCATTTGCAGCACTTACAGCGGGCGGAGTGTGCTTCCTGCAAAATAAACACCTGAAGCTAGCCCTTATTGCTGTTTTTTCCTGTTGTGTAACACAGGCAGTCATCTGCAGCACTTACAGCAGGTGTAGTGTGCTTCCTACAAAATATACTCCTGAAGCTAGGCCTTATTGCTGGTTTTCCCATCTCCCTGCAGGCCATTAGAATGTCTGGAAGGCAAACAAGGAGAGGCAGACAGTCAGGAGCCAATAAAAGAGGGCAAGCAGGCTCTGTGTCTAGAGACAACAGTGCTGGTCGTGGACGCGGTGCATCGTCATCAGCACGTGGCCATGGGACGCGCTTTTCCTTATTTTCATCAGCTGGACGTGTTGAGCCGCATCATGCCGAAGACTTGGTAAAGTGGATGACCAAGCCCTCCTCATCCTCCTCATCCTCTCTCACCCAGGCTCAGGGTACTGGCAAAGCAGCTGCCAAAGCGTCCTCTTCCCTGGTATCAATGTCATCATCAGTCACTCCTTCCCTAGACCCACCATGTCCTCCTGAGGAGTCCCCCGAATTGTTTGAGCACAGTGTTGGGTACATGCTCCAGGAGGATGCCCAGCGTTTCGAAGGGTCTGATGATGATACCCAGCTAGAGGAAGGCAGTAGCGTGAGAGCAGAGAGAGGGGATGCTCAAGAAGGACACCAATCTGGCAGTCATGTTCCAGCAGCTGCAGCATACTGCCAGATTGGCTCCAGTGATGAGGAGGGAGGGGATGATGAGGTCACTGACTCCACGTGGGTGCCTAATAGGAGAGAGGAGGAGGAGGAGGATGAGGAGGAGGCACATCTCCAACGAGGCAGGATTCCCTCGGGGGGCCAGCGTAAGGGCAGCACACAGACTGAATCACACTGCAGAGCTCCGCCTGTGCAGGGCGCTGCCTCTGCCCGTTATTCAAAAAGTTCTTTGGTGTGGGCCTTTTTTGAGTCGAGTGCATCAGATCGCACAGCTGCTGTTTGCAACATATGTCTCAAGCAAATATCGCGTGGCCAAAACATCAGCCGCTTGGGCACCACATGCTTGACCAGACATATGTTCACCTGCCATGCAGCTCGTTGGCAAGCCTACCTTAAAGAAACACACCAAAGAACAAAGCGGACCTCTCCTTGCACCGCATCAGCTGGGATCTCCAACCCCACTATACCTTCAGTCCTCTCTGAAACCTGCACTGAGAGGAATGAAGGTGTAGAATTAGGTGTGTCACAGCCAAGTACTTGCGGGCACTCTGCTAGCAGTACACCGACGTCCGATTCTAGCAGGCAAATTTCCCTGCCCCAGCTGTTGGACCGTCAAAAGAAGTTCACTCCCAGCCATCCACATGCCCAGCGGTTGAATGCTAGCTTGGCTAAATTGCTAGCGCTTCAACTGCTGCCCTTTCAGTTGGTAGACTCGGCCCCCTTCCGTGAGTTTGTGCAATGTGCGGTTCCTCAGTGGCAGGTTCCCAAACGCCACTTTTTTTCACGGAAGGCGATTCCGGCTCTCTTCCGGCATGTGGAAGGCAATGTCTTGGCCTCGCTGGACAGGGCGGTCAGTGGTAAGGTGCATATTACCGCTGACTCATGGTCCAGCAGGCATGGACAGGGACGTTACCTTTCTTTCACGGCCCATTGGGTCACTCTTTTGGCAGCTGGGAAGGATGCAGGACAAGGAGCAGTAGTGTTGGAGGTTGTTCCGCCGCCACGCCTCCAAAATGCTACTACTGGTTGTGACACACCTCTCTCCTCCACCCCCTCCTCCTCTTCTTCCTCCATGGCCTCTTCCTGTGCTTTGTCCTCGGAACCAGGGTGCTCCGTAGGTGTTCAAGGGGCTACGCAAGTACGCAGGCAAAAAGATGCCATGCCGTGCTTGCGCTGGTGTGTTTGGGGGACAGGAGCCACACTGGGGCAGAGGTTCTGTCTGCTCTGCAGGGGCAGGCCGAGAGGTGGTTGACGCCGCGCCAGCTTAAGCCAGGAATGGTGGTTTGCGACAATGGCACCAACCTCCTCTCCGCCCTCCGACAGGGACAACTGACCCATGTGCCCTGTGTGGCTCATGTCCTTAACCTGGTGGTGCAGCGGTTCTTGGGCAGGTACCCGGGCTTACAGGATGTCCTGAGGCAGGCCAGGAAAGTCTGTGTGCATTTCTGCAGATCTTACAATGCCAGTGCTAGCCTGGCTGAGCTGCAAAAGGAGTTGAACCTGCCCAAGAACCGCCTTATATGTGACATGCCCACCAGGTGGAACTCAACGTTGGCCATGCTGCAGCGGCTGCACACGCAGCAGAGGGCCATCAATGAGTACCTGTGCGACTACGGCACCAGGACAGGGTCAGGGGAGCTCAGGTTTTTTTCACCACGCCAGTGGGGCATGATCAGGGATGCATGCACTGTCCTGGCACCATTTGAGGAGGCCACGAGGATGGTGAGCAGTGACAGTGCATGCATCAGTGACACTGTACCTCTTATCCACCTGTTGGAACGTACGCTGCATGGAATAATGGACAGGGCATTTGAGGCAGAACAGAGGCAGGAAGAGGAGGACTTCCTTGCCTCTCAAGGCCCCCTTTACCCAGACAGTGTTCCTTCTGTCCCACCCATCGCACAGGAAGAGGAGGAGGAGGAGGATTGTGTCAGCATGGAGGTGGAGCCTGGCACTCAGCATCATCAGCAGCAGTCTTTTAGGGATGATTTACAGTCCCAAGAAACCCGTGGACTTGTACGTGGCTGGGAGGAGGTGGCTGCGGATCATGTCGTCCTTAGTGACCCAGAGGACTCCGGACCGAATGCCTCAGCTAACCTACGCTGCATGGCCTCCCTGATCCTGCAAAGTCTGCGGAAGGATCATCGTATTCTTCGGATCAAGGAGAGGGACCATTACTGGCTGGCCACTCTCCTTGATCCACGGTACAAGGGTAAGGCTGCAGACCTTATCTTACCGTTGCAGAGGGAGCAGAGGACGAGACAACTCCGGGAGGCCTTGCAGAAAGGTCTGTGCAACGCGTTCCCAGAGACTGGGAGGTTACAAACTCCTGGTCCTGGACAACGAGTTGCTGAGGCTTCGGTCAGTCAAAGAAGGAGCGGTGGGGAAGGTGGCCGTCTGACCGATGCGTTCAGACAATTCTTTAGTCCACAGCCCCAAGGTATGATTGGTTCCAGCAACCATCGCCAGCGTCTGATATACATGGTGCAGGAATACCTAGGGGCAAGGTCAGACTTGGACACCTTCCCCACCAAAAATCCTCTGGCTTACTGGGTCTTGAGGATGGATCACTGGCCAGAGCTTGCACAGTATGCAATTGAGCTACTGGCCTGTCCTGCATCCAGCGTTCTTTCAGAACGCACATTCAGTGCTGCTGGAGGATTTGTCACGGATCACAGGGTGCGCCTGTCCACCAACTCGGTTGATCGACTGACCTTCATAAAGATGAACCAGTCTTGGATCACCACCAGCTACCAAACACCTGAAGCTGATATAACAGACAGAAATTATTTTCAAATGTCACATCCCTTCAAGACTGATGCTGATGCCGAGTGACTGTCCTGTTATGTTGACTGGCTATCCTCCTCCTCCTCAATGATCCAATTGATGATGATAGCTTGGAAGAACATTTTTGTTTCTGGGTGCCGCCACCAGTGGCTAAGGCCCAATTTTTCAGCCCCTGTTTAACAGGGGCATGTAATTACAATTTTTTATGCAATGCTTTGCAGCAGGGCTCATTCCTGCACTCCAACTAGAGTATCTGGGAGAGGTTGCAATGTCGTGGCACCAGCACCAGTGCCTAAGGCCCAATTTTTCAGCCCCTGTTTAACAGGGGCATGTAATTACAATTTTTGATGCAATACTTTGCAACAGGGCTCATTGCTGTGCTCCAAGTACAGTATCTGTGAGGGGTTGCAGTGCTGTGGCACCAGTGCCTAAGGCCCAATTTTTCTGCCCCTGTTTAACAGGGGCATGTAATTACAATTCTTGATCTAATAATTCACAGCAGGGCCCATTCCTGCGCCCACCAAGAGTAACTGTGAGGGCTTACAGTGTTGTGTCAACACCACCACCACCAAAGGCCCAATTTTTCTGCCCCAGTTCAACAGGGGCATGCAATTACAATTCTTGATCTAATAATTCACAGCAGGGCCCATTCATGCGCCCACCAAGAGTAACTGTGAGGGCTTACAGTGTTATGGCAACACCAACATGTAAGGGGCAAATTTCAGCAGAGTATATACATCAGGCCCCTACTTTCAAACATCCAACTTACAAACGACTCCTACTTGCAAACGAAAGGAGACAACAGGAAGTGAGAGGAAATCTACCCCTAGGAAGGGAAATTCTCTCCTGTAAGAGTTAATATGGGAAAAAGGTGTCTCCTCTCTACTGATGCTTTATCACCAATCCTTGTTTCAATAAAAACCCCACTTTTCAAAAACATTTGTCATTGGGACGGAAAGTGAGGTGAAATGTTCTGAACAGGGGCACAGACAGCAAAACAAATGTTAACGGGGTAATAACCCTTCCCTATGTTTTCCAAAAAAGCTTAAAAATAGATTTTTTGGCTGGAGCTACACTTAAACAATGTACCTGTTCAAAATTACAAACAGATTCTACATAAGAACAAACCTACAGTCCCTGTCTTGTATGCACCGCCTGTATACTGCTGTTCAGAGTATATAGGGCCTTTTTTATTTTGTGTGCGGGGTTCCCCTTAATATCCATACAAGACCCAAAGGGGCTGGTAATGGGCTGGGGTGGGGGGGTGATGGGGTAGCTATGCCATTTTTCTCAAAGATTTTCATCCATATTACCGGGACCAGACATTACATTAAAGCCGCAAGCAGTTTTAAATGGCTTTTTTTTCCTTTAGAAATGTCATTTTGTGCAGGGACAGTTCTAAACACGGGAAACACGTGGCACTTCACAGGCATACTTTAGACACCCCCCAGGTACGATATTTAAAGGAATATTTGACTTTTTTTTTCACTTCATGCATCATTAAAATGACTGCTCCCGAAAAACGGCCGTTTTTAAAACTTCTTTTTGCATTGATACATGTCCCCTGGTGCAGAACCCGGGTTCCCAAACCCTTTTTAGGACAATAACATGCATATTAGTCGTTATAACTAGCACTTTAGATTTTGAACATTCGCACCCATTGTATTTAATACGGTTCTAACGTTCGTGCAAACTTTCGGTCCGCTTGCGGGTTCTGGTGCGAACCGAACCCGGGGGTGTTCGGCTCATCCCTACTGCCTAGTATAATTATTTGTTTTGTTTTGTGTAGCGGCTGAACTGCCTTATTGGAGGATCTTCACATTGTCTGGTTTGCAGTGACACCAGCCCTGGTTGTGGATTCTGCCTGGGTGCTGCAGCCCTTTAAGGGTTTGGCAGGCTTTGTGGCATGGCAAATTTCTGTCCTTGGTTCTGTCTACTCCAAAACCTTGCCCGATTGACTGCCAGGTGTGACTTTCCACCCTGCCTTCGGATGACCTCTTTTATGGGCTCTGTAATGGACCCTGGTACTCATGTCCTTTACAGTGCCATAGTATGTCCATCATATAAGCTTCCATTGCCCGGTACCAGCGCGATCCAAGATCCCTTAGCTTACCCAGTCACTTGTCTTGACAGGGACACAGCGTAGGGTGGCATGAAACATCAACTGTTTATTGAAACACAGGCACAAAAAGCATAAAACATAACATCTCACAATAGTTCCATAACAAGTTAAAGTGGTTACAAGATTAATCTCATCTACAAGAGATGCTCAGGCAGACAGAAACAATAGAACAATGGGGATGACCTACTTTACAATAAATATATTACAAACCCCACCCCACTTCAGACAATCTGTTAAAAAGTCTACAGCAGCCTATAAAACAAACTCCTACACTATTCCAGCAGTCTGAAAAGGTGGAATTAATTTATCTTCATAGATTTCTTAAGGATGGTTGTTGAAAAAGAAATCTGTGCATGAGAAAGCATGGAGAAAGAAGAGTCTGAAACCGGAGGTAAAAGTTTTAGAGGACACCATAAGGCACCAGCAGAATCTGGTGAAGTCATTGAAGGAAAATAGCAGAGCTTTCAAGGAAAAGTTCCAGCATGAGGAAAGGTTCCAGAGAATGAGGGGTGACACCAGTCTTGGAAAGGCATCAGCGGTGGGAGTACGGGTGGAGAGTGAGGAGGGGGTCCTGTATGCTGCCCCTGTTTTCCCATCCACCTCAGGATCTGTCTTACTGGAGGAAATGGCGGCCTCTGCCTCCCTCCCTCCCCAGCAAGCTGGAGGAACAACACGGGGGGTGGAGGAAGATGGCAGAGGACTGCTTAACTTTATTTATGACATGGAGTCTCCCTTAAGTGGAAGAACATTTAACTTTTCTGTGGATTAGGAAAATGGCGAGGACAATGGAGAGGACTCTGTACCCAGACCTGTAAAGTTAAAAGTGGCTGAAAAGCCATGCTTTGCTAAAACTGTCAGTATGGACTTCAGCATGCACAGCAGCATGGAGGGCTGTGTTTTGGAGGGAAAACCTGGGTTTCAAAGCAGATGACATTTTTGCCCTGCTAAGTCCAATAGGCTTCTCTGAGTATGATCTGTCCTTTGTTCGCCCCGAGTCTCTCGATGTGTTTTGGGAGAAGTATGAACATACTGTAAAGTGGTCTGCAGGAGTGGGAGAGGCTTGTCCTAAAACTTGTCTCACGCCAACCTCTTGTGAAGAATGTCACCATCCTGGTAAGGAATGAATCAATTCCTTCTGCTGACCTGTCTGGCTGGCTGAGGAGATATGGGGAACTTCTGACCCCATGGAAGAAGATTGTGGATGACAGGGGCATATGGACAGGTGGGTGGTCGGTGCAGATGAGGTTGCATGTGCATGTGAATGTGGTCCAGCATCTGCCCTCCTCAACCTTCATTGGGAAGAATAGGATTGTTGTGTTTTACCCTGGACAGCCCAAGCTCTGTAACAAGTGCAGTTCTCCTAGTCATTTCGCCTTCTCATGTCCAGACATAAAGTGCTCTTTGTGTCAGGACCTGGGGCATCTGGCTGAAGTTTGCAATAAGATCAAATGCAATCTTTGTGATACGTTTGGGAATGTGTACAGCCAGTGTCCTGAGGTCTTGCATAATCAGTCCGCTTTGGTGGAAGAGTTTTTTTTGTCTGAACATGTAGGAGGCAGAGGAATCTGGAGGCACGTTTGACCCCCCTGCACTGGCGTCTCACACTCCGTGTAGATGGCTGATCACATAGGAAATTCAGGAAATTCAGAGAGATTCAGAGAGATCGAGAGGTTCGAAGCAAGGTATGCATAGTTCAGGCTAGGTCAGGCTAGGTTAGCGAGGTGAGGGTGAGGGTGCTCCATTGTTATCCATCCTCTTATGCTGGGAATAGCAGCACAGCACAGACTGTTGGACACGCCCTCTCACATCGCTTCCATCTCAGGCCACTTCCCCTGGGTCTCAGGCCACTTCCCCTGGGCGATCGTGCATTTCTGGTCGAAAGCTCAAACGCAAAGCTCGCACTTCCTGGTTCTAAGGCGGTGTGCACTTCACACATCAAGTGTGATGAACATCTCGCTGGGCCCTTTCTGCCACATGATAGACACGGAACGCGCCATCCATCAGCGTTAGAAGGATCCATCTAAAGATGCAAAAACACCCCCATACCAACAGGTTGGAATACATTATTAACAGGGCTCAAAATTTCAAGTCCTGAGCTACTAGCTAGGCCTCAAGGGTTACTCGCCACCAGTTGCCCCACCCAACCCCTACCCTGCCCCGCCCCTAAACACGCCCTCATAAATTATCTCATGAAATTATACATTAAATGTTTTATGCAGAATTAAGCAACTTTATCCGTGCTCATCAATGCAGCCTCACCCATATCCATCAATGCAGCCTCAACCTTGTCCATCAATGCAGCCTCACCTGTGTCAAACAATGCAGCCTCACCCGTGTCCACCAATGCAGCCTGCCCGTGTCCACCAATGCAGCCTGCCCGTGTCCACCAATGCAGCCCCACCCGTGTCCACCAATGCAGCCTGCCCGTGTCCACCAATGCAGCCTGCCCGTGTCCACCAATGCAGCCTGCCCGTGTCCACCAATGCAGCCTGCCCGTGTCCACCAATGCAGCCTGCCCGTGTCCACCAATGCAGCCTGCCCGTGTCCACCAATGCAGCCTGCCCGTGTCCACCAATGCAGCCTGCCCGTGTCCACCAATGCAGCCTGCCCGTGTCCACCAATGCAGCCTCACCCGTGCCCCACCCAACCCCTACCCTGCCCCGCCCCTAAACACGCCCTCATAAATTATCTCATGAAATTACACATTAAATGTTTTATGCAGAATTAAGCAACTTTATCCGTGCTCATTAATGCAGCCTCGCCCGTGTCCACCAATGCAGCCTCGCCCGTGTCCACCAATGCAGCCTCGCCCGTGTCCACCAATGCAGCCTCGCCCGTGTCCACCAATGCTCGTCCGTGTCCACCAATGCAGCCTCGCCCGTGTCCACCAATGCAGCCTTGCCCGTGTCCACCAATGCAGCCTCGCCCGTGTCCACCAATGCAGCCTCGCCCGTGTCCACCAATGCAGCATCGCCATAGTCCACCAATGCATCTTCGCACATGTCCACCAATGCAGCCTCACCCGTGTCCACCAATGCAGCCTCACCTGTGTCAACCAATGCAGCCTCACCTGTGTCAACCAATGCAGCCTCACCCGTATCCACCAATGCAGCCCCACCCATGTCCACCAATGCAGCCTGCCCGTGTCCACCAATGCAGCCCCAACCGTGTCAACCTATGCAGCCTGCCCGTGTCCACCAATGCAGCCTCACCCATGTCAACCAATGCAGCCTCACCTGTGTCCACCAATGCAGCCTGGCCCATGTCCACCAATGCAGCCTGGCCCGTGTCCACCAATGCAGCCTCACCATCTCCACCAATGCAGCCTCGTCTGTGTCCATCATGCTGCCTAACCGTGTCCATCATGCTGCCTACCCGTGTAGATAATGCAGCCTACATGTGTAGATAATGCTGCCTACCTGTGTCCATAATGCAGGGCAACAGAGGAGAGGAATATCATTAGCTGGCTGGATGATAAGAACGCAGAGGGACAGCTTTGATTTAAATCGCTGTGTGTTCCCGCCACACATACAGCACCGTCCCCTGGCCTGCAAAAAACTTTGATTCACGTCACTCGTCCCGGGATTGAACAGGTGATCTGTCTATAAAATTCCCCGGGACCAGGGGGCGGGGCTGTGTGTGACAGCGAGTGTGGGGAACATTCGGCTATTGCAAAGAAAGCCGCTAGTGATGTCCCCCACCCTATGAATTATACAGCCGGCTCTCTCCTCTCTCTTTCCCTCCACAAATGCTGGGAGAAGGACTCCCATACAACCTGCCGGCTGGCAGTGCTCGCCCCCCCTCTCTCCCAGGCAACCCTTCCTCGCCAGACCTCAAAATCCACTCAGAAAATGCGAGCAGGCGAGTGGATTTTTTGAGGGCTGTTATTAAGACTGTCAAAGATCCAGTAAATACAAAGCTTCACCTATATGATTTTTGATTGTCATACTGCTCCCCACATGTGATATGAGGCCACTATGCTATGCCCCAATGCAAAAACTGCACTATGAAAAAGGTGGGCCTGAGATACTCGCTAGTGGTATACACCTTCCCTTAATTCACAGGGAAGGTGGGGCCTGTGTGGATGGCAGTATCTGCCATCATATGGGCATGTGCATAGGTGCATTTGTGTGTATATATAGAGACAGTTGGAAGAGGCCAGTCATTCATCGCTTTGGCTCTGAGGAAGAAAGTCCTTCCTCAAAACGCGTAAGCCACCCTGCAATACTGTCTGGTCCTCCAAGATCTTTGGTTCCAGTTGCAGACCATAGAAACACTGCTCGCTTTTGCTGTTGAGTTGTTAAAATTGTATACCACGGGGGCGTGGCTTGCGCGTACACGGAGATGGCCGCTTGAGCTGTGAGCTCCGCCAACCAGACCGGACGAATAGCGAATACAGGGTGATATCGCTGCACCATCAAGCCCTACGGTACCACAAAAGACCCCTCCACAGGTCCGCCGACATGATGTCCCGCAAACGGATCCAGGACAGAGGCCTGAAACGGCTGGAATCCTTCTCCTTCCAGCCTCGCCGCCGCAACCAAGATGGCGCTGCCGGAGCCTCAGCGAAACACTCTCTAAGATACCCAGATCCATCGGGAGCTCATCCACAAAAAATGAACGCTGGATTGCATGCCTCTCTAACTCCGGACACCTCACCTGCAACCCCGGTGTCACAGAGCCCGGCGAAATCGAGGATGCGGATGGATCTCTCGGACCAGGCCTCAGACACAGTGAGTACAGGCCTACACAATGACTCTGCTATCTCCTCGCTACAGTCATCCATTGCACAATTCCCCACATCAGGACAACCGGTCCTAGACACCACTATGAAGGACATGCTAGTTTCACTGCAATCCTCCCTCATGTCTAACTTGTCTTCACTGATAAATAGATTCTCATTGGAAATGAAACACATGGACAATAGGGTGCAGTTTATAGAAACCAAAATGGAGGAGTGTACTGAGACAGTTAATGAATTAGTAGATGCATACAATGATCAGAAAGATGAATCTCTCTGGATCAAAGCGAAGCTCGCGGACCTTGAGGACTGCTCCAGGCGCAATAACGTTAAGTTACGCGGGCTCCCTGAGTCAGTCCAACCCAAAGAGCTGCACAACTTTGCTACCACCATGTTTTCTAGCATACTACCAGAGCTATCCCCCATTGAGCTCACAATTGACCGCATACATAGACTGCCTAAGCCCCGCCATCTAGAAGCGGATATACTCAGAGATGTGCTTCTGCGTGTACATTTTTTCCAAGCGAAAGAACAAATCCTCATGAAAGCTAGGGAATTAGCGCCACTTCCAGCGCCATATTCTGACATCCAACTATTTGCTGACCTATCTCAATATACGCTCCAAATGAGACGACAACTAAAAACCGTCACTAAAGCTTTGAATAATCATAAAATTTTTACAAATTGCGCCATCCAGAGACAATCATGGTTACTAACAATGGTATACCCCACACCATCTCCACCCTGGAATGGGGTTTGAAATTACTGCAAGCATGGGGAATACTTCCGGATTCCTCCCACAATCAACAAGATTCTATGGATACACCGAATCCGTTCACCTTTGGTCTCGGCAAGGAGAATAACAAACCGAACCGCCGATAATAGAATAGCCCAAATCACTACAACAAGCGACTGTACTAGTCCGGTCTGGTCATGCGCTTATCCATCTGCTCACTGAACTTTTCCCCACTTTCAGTCAGCCGCTCATCCGAGCAGATTTCTGCTGACACACCTGTGTGAAGTTTAAGTTTACTTTATTCCTTCCTTTTGTTCTTGGTATTCTAATATATATTTTTTTTATTCCTGTTTGCTTATTTCTAGTTGTGCCTACACCTGCTCCAGTCATATAAAAATGCAGCAGACTGTTGTAAATCCAATCTAACCTGTTTTTTCCCTATATAGAACCAGGAACTGATTGTCTGACTACTCTATCACAAATCTAACAACAACCTTCTCGTCCACACTAACCGGATTCTTGGACTTTGAATCAGCATCACTCCACAACTGTGAGTACCTGCATCACCCCTAAATAACACCTCCACTTGACATGGGGTTCACCGTACTCTCTCTCAACGCCAGGGGACTAAACCATCCTGTCCAACGTGCCTCCCTATGGAAATCGGCGATAGCACATAACTGTCACATACTTTGTGTCCAAGAAACTCACTTTGCTCTGGACGCAAACACAACCAATTTCCCCATGTGTTCCGATCCTCCTTTACTAAAAAGCAACGCGGTGTACTGATTGCTATCAGACACACTGTTCTCTTCAACCTGCTGAGCTGTGTCACTGACCCGGAAGGGCGGTATATCTTTCTGGTATGTACAATTAACAATGTACCTTACACACTAGTCTCAATATATGCCCCGAACTATGGCCAGATGTCCTTCCTTAAAAAGACACTGCGGGCAGCCCGACAAATCCAACAAGGACATTTACTCATGTGTGGAGACTTTAATATGGTCCCAAATAACTCCATGGACTCTACTGCAGGAGCTAAAAGATGTACTTCACCTTTAGATAAGTTTATTAACTCTAATGACTTGTTTGACGTGTGGAGGTGTTGTCATGCGAGTGAGCGGGATTACACGTTCCTTTCGCCGCGTCACAACACCTACTCACGGATTGATTGATTTTTGACGGAGAGTAGATTGTTACAAAAAGTTTCAAATTCTATCATCCACACCACCACCTGGTCAGACCACGCCCCTATTAGCATTACCATTTCTGATGACTTTCATCAACCCAACTCCTTTGTCTGGAGGGTCAACAACTATCTCCTTAACACACCCTGCTACTCCACACCTATTAAACAACACCTAGAAGAGTACTTTTCACTCAAATCAGACATCGGTATCTGACCCGCTGGTGGTGTGGAACGCCCACAAGGCAGTTATACGAGGGGTCTTCCTCCAAATGGGAGCTAGAGCTAAAAAGAAAAGAACCCAACGATTAGATGACCTCACATCTGACATAGCCACTACTGAATCCCAAAACAAAATTAATCCCTCTCCACTTCTTACGTCTAAACTTTTCTCTCTACGTCACGAACTGAGGGCCCTTCTTCTAGAAAAATGCGCAAAATCATATAGGTTATTTAAAGCCACTTCATACACCACAGGAAATAAGACAGGGAAAGCGATGTCCCTACGAGTTAAGGGTTACAGATCCAAGACGAAAATACAATATCTACGACACCCTCACACAAACGAGAAACTCCTTAAACCTCAGGCCATAGCGGACGCCTTCAGTACGTACTATGGAGATCTTTACAATCTCAAGAATGACTCCACTACTAAGCAACCCTCCCCTGTAGAGATCCAAACATTCCTAGAAGACTTGACTCTCCCGACTGTATCGCCCCAACAACTCTCAGACCTAAACTCCCCCTTCACAACCTCCGAAATACTGTCAGTGATAGACAATTTGCCCAATTCTAAATCTCCAGGACCTGACGGTTTCACCGGGGAATACTACAAACAATTCAAACACATATTAGCCCCCACAATGTGCCAAACGTTCAACCTAGCCACTTCCTCCGCATCTCTCCCATCTGAAATGCTCAAGGCCATGGTGGTAACCCTCCCTAAACCAGGAAAAGAACCCACATCTCCAAAAAACTTCCGGCCCATCTCATTACTCAACCTAGATTTAAAAATGTATGCGAAACTTATAGCAAATAGACTAGAAAATATAATACCCTCCCTTATTTCAGCAGACCAATCGGGTTTTACTAAAGGCTGTCAAGCTTCAGACGCCACTAGAAGAATGATTAACATCATACATCATGTAGAAAAGAAAAACCTCCCTGCACTCCTACTTTCCCTAGACGCCGAAAAGGCATTTGATAGGGTCCATTGGGGATATATATCAGCGGTCCTACACAAGTTCGGTCTCAAAGAGACAATTCACGATGCCATAATGGCCTTGTACTCCAACCCTTCAGCTAGAGTCTTTTCAGCAGACACCCTTTCATCACCATTCCAAATCTCCAATGGAACGAGACAAGGATGCCCACTATCACCCATAATATTTAATCTGGTCATGGAACCCTTAGCAGAAAAAAATAAGACATAATAACAAAATCTCTGGAATACCCCTTGCTGGCTTGGAACATAAAATAAGTTTGTTTGCAGACGACGTGATCCTTTTGATCACAGACCCTGACCGTTCCCTCCCTGAGGTCCAGAGGACGCTCGCCTGGTTTAGTGAAATTTCTTACTATAAAGTCAATGAGACTAAGTCGTTCGTCCTTGATCTAGGCCTGGATAAGCCCACTAGCCAGCGACTCAAATTACAATTCCCATACGCATGGGCGGAAAATAGCATATCATACTTGGGCATTCAACTAACTAAATCAACCAAAAGCTTGTTTGGAAATAACTATCTGCCAATTCGAACCAAACTTCAAACCGATCTCACCAGGCTGGCGTCCTTTGAGTTCTCATGGATGGGACGTCTTGCAGCGTTCAAAATGTTTTATCTCCCCCAGATACTATACCTATTCAGAACCATTCCGATCCCTATACCACTCAGTTACTTCAAATCTTTACAAACAATCCTATCCAAATTTATTTGGCAAGGAAAGAAAGCCAGATGCGGGCATGCTCAACTAATCAAACATCGTTTAGCAGGTGGTACTGGTTACGTTGATTTTCAAGACTATTATATAGCATCTATCCTCACACAATCTAGGGAATGGCTTCTGATGTCCCCCCCCAACTACTTTGTGGGGGAAAATAGAATCCTCTATGGTTCCTGGAGGCAATCTTCCATCTTGGTTATTCGCCTCCTTACTAAGAAAAACATCCCACACTCACTTACCACTGACCATGGCGGCAACAATTAAAGTCTGGTCCCGCTTCACTAAAATCTCGGCATCCTACCCCAATCAATTGAACATACCCATCCCCATAGAAACCCTGCAACATCTAATTGACTCATCCTCATACACGTCCTGGAAAAGCAAAGGCATTGTACATATATCAGATATAATAAATAACGACATTATCAAACCATTTAATAAACTTCAACAGGAATGCCTCCTGCCGCATTCTGATAGGTACCTATATATCCGCACCCGACACTGTCTTGCTTCACTCACAACTTGGACATGGAAAATCCCCCAAATAGCATGGATCTTCTTTAGATCCCCCACAACTCGCAGGGGGGAATATCTTTGTTCTATAACTTATTACACCAAAAAAACACCTTCACTAGTTCTGCAGCACTATTGCGCTGGCAAAAAGACCTAGGTCAACACTTCACTCCCCTCAAGTGGGAAAAGGCATGCCAATCCACCTACAAAGCAACATGCTGTTCCACACTATGGGAACTTGCACTTAAACTGACGTACCGTTGGTACCTGACTCCTGATAGAATGTCCAAATTTAACACAACACTGAATAACACATGCTGGAGACACTGCGGACAAACAGGTGACCTGATTCATACCTTTTGGAACTGCCCCAAACTCAAACGTTACTGGACATTAGTTTTCCATCTAATTTCTGTCGTCACAGACCTATCCATACTGGAATTACCATCCCTAGCCCTGCTTTCCCTGGATATAGAAAAGTTTACTAACCCATCGAGACAAATCATAATACACATACTATTAGCGGCACGCCTCAGTATCACCAGAAAATGGAAAGACCCGGAGCCCCCTACAATTACTGATGTAGTTCAAACCACACATGTGCACTATATCCATGAGACAACCCTGGCACTGAGAAAAAGCAGTCACATGAACAAAACCCAGTTGTGGCAACAATGGATTGAATGGATTGAATCTCCCAGTCTTGCAAAGTCGTTTAATCTTTAACTCTGAAACTACTACTAATGTTTTCTGTAGTCATTGTTAATAGGTAGGGCCAGAGGTCACTACATGAGGGGGGAGGCCTTCCCGTGCGAGCACAGTTTTGCTCCCTATAGGGGGTGCTCGTAGGGGGAGACTCCCATCCAACCTCACGCACCAGACATACATATCTATGACCTCATATACCGACCACTACCTTGGTTCTATATTACGTTTTGTATGCTACTAGTCCTACAAGCAGGTGCCACAAAACGACTATTACATCGAGTAACAGATTATTGTTCGCAATCTTTTGTATTCTTTGTATCCTCTGCTGATGAATATACTTTTTGAGAAATAAGTTTATATGTATCTTCTACATATGTAGAGTTTGAAATATACTAATAAAAATCTATTGAGAAAATAAATAAATTGTATACCACGTTTGTATGTGAGTATAATCATTGCTGTTTTAACTTTATTAAAATTATCTTTGGTAATGCACAAGGTCGGTGCGCCCTCCTTTCCTTTTTTTTATATGTTTCAGCTCCAAGGACACCCATTGTTCTGAGGAGGGCAGCAATACCAGGGACATTCCACACATAAATGGTTGCTTACACCACACACTTTTAGACCTAGCACCCAAACGCAGGAGAATTGTTTTGTATGATTTCAAATATATGCCTGGGTGAGACCTTGCAGGATCCATTTTCTCCAATCACAATCACAGCCAGTGAGGAGGGAGCAGGGCTTAGGAACGAGCATGCACGAGTATCACCATTGCAAGCAGCCTGCTATGGGGGCACTCAGCAGGGCAGGGAGAGCCAGGAGCATCGGCGGGGGACCCAACAAGAGGAGGATCAGGGCTGCTCTGTGCAAAATCACTGCACAGAGCAGGTAACTATTTTAATTTTAAAAAATTGAGCCTTTGTTATAATTTTAAGCATGGACCATCTGGCGCTTCCACAACAGGAAGTGTGGAAGTTCCTGATACAAAGGAATTATAACACAATCAAAGACACAATAGGATGACACTATTACATTATGGCCAACATTACATTTAAAATGTTCTCCAACAAGGAATAGTAAACATTTTCTGGGCTGAATTCTGGTTTCTTTGAAAACTGTAAGAAGAATTTTCCTCAAATGTGGTCATTTTATTGGACCACCTGGGTAGGATTTGCATGCATTGTGAGGTATAAAAACAGCACTATCAATAAACCCCCAAAATGTTGCAATAATAGCAAAATTCAATTCTATACAAAGCACAACAGGAATGCTTTCTGCTGAAATTAATTCTACTAGCTGCCAGATTGTCTGACACTGGTGGGCATCTCAAACGACTGAAATAGAATTTTGCTTGACAGTTCTGTTATGAGTCTTATTAATGATAACCAGTTTCACTCCTGGTGGTGCAATCTTGAGTTTAATGCCGCCAACCTTCTGTTAATTCCCACCGAATCAATTAGATTTTTGTGGAATTTACTGTAGTTAAAGCCTTTTTTAACAAAATGGGTAGATCATGTAACTGAGGGCACAGATTTTGAATACATTTTAATTTGATTTAAATATTGATCAATAAAAATAACATCTTAATATTTTTAATACTTATAATAAACAATGTTTTTAAGTATTATCTACCTAATGTTTATTTCTAATGTGACTAACAGCACAGTGTCATATTTGGTCGACATGTAATTCAATTCTATCTGTTTAGCCTGTAAGCTATACCAACAAGTTAATGATCGCCCATGATTTTTTTTTTCAACAACAACATAACCATATGTCAACTGCTAATGTTCTAATGCCAATTATAAAAAATGTATACAATAGAATAAATATAGCCAAGAAAAAACAGTCACAAAAATGTGTTTTTTTAATTTTAAATCAGTAAGCCTACTGTACAGATTTACAAAACGATGACTTCAGCCTCACTTCTGGCCATTTTGTAGTCGTAATCTGCTCTTCATACAACCAACCAGTTTTGTCTCCCACATCTAGTGTTCCTGCTTTAAGCTCAAGGGACCCTGTGGGAATTCTATAAGAGATTATTTGATGGGTGCATTTGACAGACCAATGAGAGTGTTCCCACACTACAGACCAGAAGGAAGAAGAAGCACTGGAAAGTGTGTTGTAGCTTTAGGTATGAAAGTGAACATTTTATTAGCATTTTCTTTTTAACCTCCCTGGTGGTATGATTCTGTCTGGAATTATGTACCAAAAGCGGTACAATTATTTTGCATGGAAATTTGGCGTTATGTACTGTAGGCCTGCAATTCTTAGTAATTATTTACTTAAACCTGACCAAACAAGACTCTAGTAGACATCCCAGATGTGATAAATTTGAAACACAAAATCATAAATTATAATCTAATAAGTAATATCATTTTATGCAATAATGCAGAAGAAAATAATGACATTTGTCAAACAAAGAAAATTCAATACACATCCTGAGTGTGATACATTTTAAAGCATGGAACTAGACAAAGTCCAACTTTGCAATCTGGACAATGGTATCTTGTTTCTTTTCTGAATTTTTTTCCATTGCCATCTCTCTTGGAACAGCAGACCACGCACATCCTGGTAGGTGCTTCCTTTTTTGCGGTTGGCGGTATATAGTCCAAAAAATGACGTCCAGTCAGGCGTTCTGGGTTGACAACGCCAACAGCACGTCGTCCGGGTCTGTTCACAGCTACTGATGGCATCTGGTGGTTGACAAAAATCTGCTCAGCCACCTTCCAGATAAAGTTGGAATGAACAAGAGGCATGCCACTCTTTGCTTTGTATAGGATATACGCATTCCAAAGGCATTGTTCCAAAAGATGCCTGAAAATCTTTTTATAATATTTTTTTGCTGTTTGCGCATAGCCGGGTAAAATGTCATTGCCTGATCGGCTCTGTCGACACCTCCCATTGTATTATTGTAGTCCATCACAACTTGCGGCTTTAACAGATCTTTCCCACCTCTTGTGTGGACCATGGCAGTGGCGGTATTGTGCACAGTACTCATGAAACACACGTCCTTCTTGTCTCGCCATCGCATTGCCATCATCTTACCCTTCTGCCAGGCAACCATTTCTCCTGTTTTTAGTTTTTTCTTGCCAAACATAGATGGCATGCCACGTCGGTTAGGCCTAACGGTACCATACCCATCAGTTTTATTTTGTAGCAAAACCTCAAAAAGTTCCGGAGATGTATAGAAGTTGTCCGTGGTCACACAATATCCCTGGTTCAGCAATGGCTCCAGCAGTGTAAGGACAGATGATGTGGCCATCCCATAGCCGCTATACCTGGGGCTGAACTTTGTGCCTTTACCGGTGTAAATGACCGAATTCCAGATGTATCCGGTGGATGACTCGCAGAGCATAAAGAATTTGATGCCAAACCGCGCTCTTTTGGATGCAATGTACTGTATCCAGCTTAGGCGTCCCTTGTAGGCCATCAGACTTTCATCCACGCTGACGTCCCTGTCTGGCACGTAGGTCCGCTGGAAATTGGCCACGATAATTTGGCATACCTCCCAGATTTTCTTTAGCTTGGGCACAGGATGCGTGGCCTCATCAAACTCCTCATTGTTCGTGAAGTGGAAATATTTCATGATGAGGGAAAAACGGTATTCAGACATCACGGTGCTAAAAAACCGAGTGGCCAGTAGCTTATTGATGTCCAGTACCATTTCTGGAGCGGTTTCCCCACCACCCCCTGAAGAATGATGAGTCCCAGAAAGTGCCAGATGTCCTCTTTCATCACCGGTTCCCACTCTCTGCTTTGAGAAAATCTGGCATGCAGCGTAGCGGATTGCTGATCGTGGTAACGATTTGTCTCTGTGACAATTTTTTCAATGACCTCTTCAGTGAGAAATAATTGCAGGCATGCCAGAGGGTTGTCACACTCCACATCTACCTTCATCCCAGGTGATCCAGTGAAGGGAAATTTTGGGGGCGCTACCTGGTCCGTATCGGAATCTATAGGGCACCAAGTGCGCACATCGCTGAGGTCGCTGAGGTCAGGTGCAGGATCATCGCCGTTGTCACTTGCCAGATCTGTGTCGGTGTCAGTGTCAGACGACAAATCTCCCCACGACTCACTATCGCTCACTTCTGCGAGCAACTCCGTGTCGCTGCCACTGTCACTCATCTGGTCCAAAAGCGCCGTTTTGGTAAAGTGACGCTTTTTTGATGCCATATTTTTATGGGCACAGATGACAGGCAAGGGGCACTGTATGGTGATCAGAGATGATACAGTGTAATACAGTGTAATCAGATACAATATAACTGCTTTTATTTCTGTGTTTGTGTTGTGTGAACTTTTTAAATTTGCTGCCCATTTCCGCTCCCATGCGACGCTGCGGCTCGCAGAGAACGGAACCAGGAAATCATACTAATGTGCCGACACTCGCCGGAGGTCTCGCTGGCGATCACAGCAGAGGACATCATCGCTGGATCACCAGGAGAAGATAAGAAAACTCAGCTGCGAGCTCTGCAATGTTACCCCGAGCGTGACTCGGGGTTACCAATCCTAGCTAAGAAAAAAAAAACCCTGAGTCACGCTCGGGATTACCGCCAGGGAGGTTAATAAAAAACTTAGAAAAAGTGTTATTTATCAAATATAACAGGCAGGGAGTTTTGCAAGCCAGATTTGTGTATAACTGTTTTACATCGACTTATTCTCCTGTTCAGGCAGTATATTTCCACAACACCAAAGTAATGACTAAATACTTGTTTGAGAGATCTGCAAATATTTTCACATCTGTTGTTTGATACCGTGCTTTAGGGAGCCTTCTATTCAGCACACAAGCTATATTATTATCATTATTATTTTACCCTTATTAGTATCCTTGTTCGTGTTAAGAGCCGGTTCACCCAGGGGCGTTCTGGGATCCGACTTCAAGTCGCCCCAAGTTGGGCGGTTTAGAAAAGTAATGGAAGTGAATGGAGCCGTCTTAATGTACACTACTGCAGTCGCTCCGACTTCAGAAAAGGTTCCTGTACGACTTCAATCCGACTTCTAGGCGACTTGTACCCATTGATTTCAGTGGAAGTTGCCTCCAAGTCGGATCCCCTGTCTTAACTGAAGCAACTTTCCAGGAAGTAAAAATAGTTTTCCAGGCAAACCCCTCCCTCCCCCTCCCTCCCACAGAGCTGATTATTGTTTGATTGGCCACTGGAAAGTCGCCTGTCCTGGAGGCAACTTGAAGTTGCCTTGTAAGTTGCCTGGAGTCGCGCTGTGATTCATACTCAAGTCGTGTCCAAGTTGCCTCCCAAAGTCGCGCTGGAAGTCGTGTTGCCCCTGTGTGAACCGGCTCTTAGGCTACATCCACTCTTGTGTTTAGCTTTTCTAAATGTGGGAGAAGTTATCAGGGAAATATAAAAAACTTTTGTTTTACAGGTGACTTTTTAATGCTTTTAGATATTCCTAATTTAAAGTGGGTTTAGCCACATTTACATGCGTTTACAGTTTCTAATCTGATCCTGGATGCAGAAATCCATTTTCTCTAAACCCAGCTAAACTGATCACAACTAAATCCAGGTAAACACTGATTCTGAGTGACATAATTTAAAAGCCATTAGCTGCATTTATATGTATTTATAAATGTCTTCTAAATGCATATGATTGCAGTCATGACACTGACAGTGGAAATGAGAGATAGGCAGAGAGATTTCAGTGAAATTGACAAAATCTTAGTAACATGGAAACTCTTAATTTTATTTAGTGAGCTGATTAGGCAAAAATCGTTTTTTGTGCATTCTTTGTACCAGTGATTTTCTGTCCTTTTTCATGCATTTGATCTCTATGTGTACAATCACCTTAACATTATATTTTTTATCTGTCTTTTTTTTTTTTGCTCCCTTCAGAAACAGCCAAAAACAACCTTAATTTTGTACATCTTCTCAGGGATTAATGTAATGGAAACTATCCATAGTATATCCTTTCAATCCTAAAAAATATGATTTGCTATATTTAACATGACAGAAGTGCAGTACAGGCTGGTGAGGTGGCTAGTAACGGAATGCAAATGTAGCCACCGAGAATTCAAGCACATGCCAGTAGAGCCCATAGTAGCCTTCCAGAGATGCTTGCAAACCCTAATTGGCTGCCCCCAGATTCAGCAGAACCTATTATCCCACATTCACAGCCCAGCCCAGGATTCAAGTGGAAACAGCGAAATTTAACAACGCCACTTGTTTTGTTTTTTTAGCTGTTTTTAACAGAAGACCTCTACAATTTGATTGTGGACCAAACTAATGCTCATGCGCTACATCGCCGCCATCCCAAATTTATACCTTGTCAGGTCATTTGAGTGGAAATCTAAAATGGTTTCTGAATGTAAAACTTTTTGTTCCTAACTAGAGTTGAGCGGACACCTGGATGTTCGGGTTCGACGGGTTCGGCCGAACTTCGGAAAAAAGTTTGGGTTCGGGACCGAACTTTAACCCGAACCCGAACCCGAACCCCATTAAAGTCAATGGGGACCCGGACTTCTAAGGACTAAAAAGGCTCTAAAAAAGTAATGGAAAGGGCTAGAGGGCTGCAAATGGCAGCAAAATGTTGTTAAGAGCATGGCAAGTGCTCTGCAAACAAATGTGGATAGGGAAATAACTTAAAATAACATAAAAAAAATAAAAAAATAAAAAAATATGCTGGAGGCCCCCTTTTCAGCAGAAGAGGTACGGGAAGTCATTAAGAACCTCAGAAACTCAACGGCACAATGCCACACATATGGTGGGAATGCCCCAGAATACGCCATTTCTGGAATAAATTATTCAATTTAATGGATAAGCTAGTGGGAAAATAAAATACTTTGAAATAAAAATGTAGCGGGGTGCTAAATTTAAGGGAAGTGTTTGAGTGGTAAATAGGCTCAAACACCCTAATTCTGTAGGATTCATGGACCATTTTGTCCTCGGGGGACAGTATTGGTGTGCAGTTCCCTGCGGCCTACAGGTGGCGCTGCCATGGTAGGCTAGGGTTGAACCGCCGATACAGTGCTGTGCCTTTTGTGTCCCCTCTTGGCAGTAGTACAGCGGGGCGGGGAATGCTGTGCATGCCGGGAGAGCATATAAAAGGGGCAGACCTTTGGCCTGGGGCTGATGTCCAGTGCGGTCCACGCCCAGGTGCCTTCGGCCTGGGTGCATGTGTTCCTGTTCCATCTCGGGTACCTTTAGCCCGGGGTGAGGTACTATCCTGGAGTTCCTGCTGCCCTGGGTATGGAGGCCTAGGTGCGGGAGTAAAGCCTGGAGTCCAGAGCCTTCGTCTGGAGTCCGCTAAGGGTCGAGGAGTCTTAGGGTGCCGCCTTGTGTAGGGGACCATGTTCCAGGGAAGGGAGGATCATTCTGATGGACCGATGCGGGAGTCACGGTGAAGGAAGGGTCTGTTGACTCCCTGGAGAGATGTCTTCCCCTTGATATGGGCTAGGTTCGTAGAAGGAGAAGCTCAAGGTCATCTTGACTGTATCAGAGGCCTTATTCACCCAGCCCGTGGCAGGGGCCTTATACACCCTGGTCTGTGGCAGAGACCAAAGTTCTCCAGGTCCGTGGCAGGGGCCTTGTACACCCGGTCTGTGGCAGAGACCAACCTCAAGGTCTGTGGCAGAGACCGTGCACCTAAAACTGTTTGAGAAACCTAAGCAGTGAAGTGAATGTGCTACGTTTGTGCCTGGACCTCCTCCACACCTTAAGCTGTCCTGTTTATTTGCTCTAACCTTTTCTATCCGAGTAGAGTTAATTTTGCCATGAGAGAATAAGAGTTGTAATTTCAGCTGGTGTGGACATTGACTTTACTGGGAATTAAAGGACTTGCCTCTACCTACAGTAGAGGTGAGAATCATCCTCTGGAGGAGTTTTGACTCCGGCTGTGGACACGGCTCAACCTCTTTATATAGGAGGGTACGGGCTGGTAGTGCGGTGTGCCTTTCTCCCTCCTGCGAGGAGCCAACAACATAAAGGCAGGTAAGGGGGAAAAGGATCTGTGCGCTACAAAAAAATAAAATAAAAATTATAATCTTGACCTAGGAGGACGAGGTCCATATGGGGTAGGAGGTTGAGGTGGAGGTGGATGTGGCTGTGTAGGTGGAAGCGGCGGTGGAGGAGGACGAGGTAGCCAACACTGGTTCAAAAATACAACAATGGCTGGGTAAGGCCGGTGATGTGTCGAATTCTGTCCCCCGTCAAATAGTGTCCACCCTGTACTGCGCTTGCTCAGTATGTAGGACAAGGGGATTTCGAAAATCTCCCAAGACGAACGGCGCCTGCGTGGTGAGTTCAGATGAAGGCCACACCATCCGTGGTTCAAGCCGAGCCAAGTGAGGCCGTGCCCGAAGCGTGGCGATCGAACCGAGCCCGTGAGGGGCCCTGTTACTATGTGCTACCATATGTCCACTTGGATGGTGGGGCTTGAACCTGCACTCACAGTGCAGGCGCCGTTCATCTTCGGAGATTTTGTGAATCTCCTTGTCCTCTGTACTGCGCAAGCGCTGCGCCTTCGCAGTATGGGCCGGACACAATCCGATGGCCGGACAGTTTTTGTCACAACACCGGTATACATGTCTATTCTGCACAAGACGGACAAGTCCTGTGGGATCCATGCCTGGTTCATTTTAATGAACGTGAGCTTGTCCACATTGGCTCTGGACAGGCGGCTGCGCTTGTCTGTGATAACGCCCCCTGCCGTGCTAAATACACGTTCAGATAATACACTGGCTACAGGGCAGGCCAGCACCTCCAAGGCATAAAGGGCAAGCTCAGGCCATGTGCCCAATTTGGAGACCCAGAAGTTAAAGGGGGCAGACCCGTCATCCAGTACGTGTAGGCCTGTGGACACATACTGCTCAACCATGTTGGTGAAATGCTGCCTCCTGCTAAGACGTTCCATCTCAGCTCGTGGTGCTGGTTGTTGTGGCGTGCTGACAAAGCTTTTCCACATTTCAGCCATGCTAACCCTGCCTTCTGAGGTGCTGCCGGTGCCCCGGCTGCGTTGGCGACCTCTTCCTCCTCCTCTGCCTTCGCCTTGTGCTTCCACCGTACGCCCGCTGTCAGGTGGGAATGCCACCAGCAGCGCGTCTACCAGCGTGCGCTTGTACTCGCACATCTTAGGATCCCGCTCCAGTGAGGGAATTAAGGACGGTACGTTGTCCTTGTAATGGGGATCCAGCAGGGTGGCCACCCAGTAATCAGCACCAGTTAAAATGTGGGCAACTCGGCGGTCATTGCGGAAACACTGCAGCATGTAATCGCTCATGTGTGCCAGGCTGCCCAGAGGCAAAGAAAAGCTGTCCTCTGTGGGAGGTGTATCGTCTGTGTCCTCTGTATCCCCCCAGCCACGCACCAGTGATGGCCACGAGCTGGTCTGGGTGCCACCCTGCTGTGAAAATGGCTCCTCCTCCTCCTCCTCCTCCATCTCCTCCTCCACCTCGTCATCCTCCGGAACTGTGCCCTTTCTGCCGGACAATTGTGTACCTGGCGTTTGTTGGTGCAGGAACCCACCCTCGTAGCCACTTGTGAAAGACTGCCCTGAAAGCCTTTGAAATGATCCCGCTTCCTCCTCCTCCTCCTCATCCTCCTGTGCCACATCCTCTTCCATCATCGCCCGAAGCGTTTTTTCAAGGAGGCATAGAACTGGGATAGTAACGCTAAGAACGGCGTCATTGGCACTGGACATGTTGGTGGAGTACTCGAAACAGCGCAACAAGGCACACAGGTCTCGCATGGAGGCCCAGTTATTGGTGGTGAAGTGGTGCTGTTCCGCAGAGCGACTCACGCGACTCACGCGTGATTGCTGCAGCTGAAACTCCACTATCGCCTGCTGCTGCTCGCACAGTCTGGCCAGCATGTGCAAGGTGAAGTTCCACCTTGTGGGCACGTCACATATGAGGCGGTGAGCGGGAAGGCCGAAGTTACGCTGCAGCGCTGACAGGCGAGCAGCAGCAGGGTGAGAACGCCGAAAGTGCGCACACACAGCCCGCACTTTCTGCAGCAGCTCTGGCATATTGGGGTAATTTTTAAGGAACCTCTGGACCACCAAATTCAGCACATGCGCCAGGCAAGGGATGTGCGTCAAACCGGCTAGGCCCAGAGCTGCTACGAGATTTTGCCCATTATCGCACACCACCAGGCCGGGCTTGAGGCTCACTGACAGCAACCACTCATTGGTCTGTTGTTCCATGTCCCTCCACAACTCCTGCGCGGTGTGGGGTTTTTCCCCCAAACAGGAAAGTTTTAAAACTGCCTGCTGTCGTTTACCCCTGGCTGTGGTGAAGTTGGTTGTGAAGGTGTTACGCTGACCGGATGAGGAGGCGGTAGAGGATGAGGAAGTGGAGTTGGAGGAGTTAGCAACAGGAGGCAAACTGAAGCGCCCTGCAATCCTCGGTGGTGGAAGGACATGTGACAAACTGCTATCTGCCTCAGGCCCAGCCGCCACTGCATTTACCCAGTGTGCTGTTAGGGAGATATAACGTCCCTGACCGTGCTTACTGGTCCACGCATCCGTAGTTAGGTGGACCTTGCCACAGATGGCGTTGTGCAGTGCACACCTGATTTTGTCCCCCACTTGGTTGTGCAGGGAAGGGATGGCTCGCCTGGAAAAATAGTGGCGGCTGGGCACGACGTACTGTGGGACAGCCAATGCCATCAGGATTTTAAAACTCTGCGTCTCCACCATACGGAATGACAGCATTTCAAAGGCCAGGAGTTTTGAAATGCTGGCATTCAGGGCCAGGGATCGCGGGTGGCTAGGGGGGTACTTCCTCTTCCGCTCCAATGTTTGGGAGATAGAGAGCTGAACGCTTCCATGGGACATTGTGGAGATGGTTGGTGACCCAGGTGGTAGTGTTGCTGGCAGATCCTCTGTTTGCGGGGTGGCAGGTGCCACTGTCACTACAGAGGTGGATGAAGAGGCCGAGACTGCAGCAGAAGAGGAAGCAGGAGGAGCCAGAGACCTTTCTTGGTTTTTGAGGTGTCTACTCCACTGCAGCTCGTGCTTTGCACTTAGATGCCTGGTCATGCAGGTTGTGCTCAGGTTGAGAACGTTTATGCCTCGCTTCAGCCTCTGATTGCACAGCCTGCAAACCACTCGTGTCTTGTCATCAGCACATTGTGTGAAGAACTGCCACGCTAGGGAACTCCTTGGACCTGGCTTTGGTGTGCTCGGTCCCTTGCTGCGTTGGGCAGTAGCAGACATACTGTCTAGGGGACGGACGCTCCGCTTTTGCACCCTGCTCCCTCTTCTGCTGTGCTGGTGGCTCTGTGCGACCACCGCCTCTTCCTCCAAACTACACTGGTCACCTGCATAACGTTGATTCCATGTGTGGTCGAGGACCTCATCGTCCTCCACATCATCTTCCACCCAGTCTTCACCCCTGCCCTCCTTGTCTGTCTGCACAATTGCGAAAGCAGCAGCAGTTGGCACCTGTGTTTCGTCATCATCCGAGACGTACTGCGATGGTCCTCCCATGTACTCATCATGAAACATAAGTGGTTGGGCATCGGTGCACTCAATCTCTTCCACTTCTGGGGCAGGGCTAGGTGGATGGCCCTGGGAAACCCTGCTAACAGAGTCATCAAAAAGCAGAAGAGACTGCTGCATGATTTGGGGCTCAGACTGCTTGGCTGATTTGCAAGGGGGTCAGGTGAAAGACTGATGGACATGGGTTTCAGGTGCCAACTCTGACCTTTCATCAGAAGAGTGGGTGGGAGACAATGTGAAGGAACCCGAGGCACTGTCAGCAACCCAATCTACTATCGCCTGTACTTGTCCTGGCCTAAACATTCGTACAGCCTCATTAGGGCGACAAAATACCGCCGCAGGCTCGGTCGCCTACTCGCACCTGAGGAAGGTGTTTCACTTGTGCGTGTATCTGGCACAGATCCACCACGTCCTCTCCCTGCAACAGGAGCTCCACCAGCAGCACCACGACCGGGGCCACCACGTCCCTTTGACCTTCTCCTCATATTTTCCAAATTTAGGATGTTGCCCTAAATGGGTGTTTTTGGAAGAGCAGAACACACCCACAGTACGTAACCGCTGAAGCGCACAGCTACAGAACTGCAGAAAATGCTATTAAAAAAAATGTTTTTTTTTTAGTATAGCACAGTAGAAGAAAACTATTTAGAAATTGTTTATTTCACACACCTCCAAATATGTATAACACACTGCAAACTATTTTTTGTGCCCCTAAACGGCGTTTTTTGGAAGAGCAGAACACACCCACAGTACGTAACCACTGAATCGCACAGCTACAGAACTGCAGAAAATGCTATTCAAAAAAAATTTTGTTTTTTTAGTATAGCGCAGTAGGAGAAAACTATATAGAAATTGTTTATTTCACACACCTCCAAATATGTATAACACACTGCAAACTATTTTTTGTGCCCCTAAACAGCGTTTTTTGGAAGAGCAGAACACACCCACAGTACGTAACCGCTGAATCGCACAGCTACAGAACTGCAGAAAATGCTATTCAAAAAAATGTTTGTTTTTTTAGTATAGCACAGTAGGAGAAAGCTATATAGAAATTGTTTATTTCACACACCTCCACATATGTATAACACACTGCAAACTATTTTTTGTGGCCCTGAATGGCTCTTTTTGCAAGCGTACATTAAAGTGCAAATTTTTTATTTATTTTTTTGCCCTAAACGGGTCTTTTTTTGCACGAGCAAAATAAAATGCAAATTTTTTATTTTTTTTGCCCTATGGGTCTTTTGGAAAAGAGCACAATAAAGTGCCTTTTTTTTCCCCCTAATGCCGCGTACACCCGATCATTTTTCCCATCGGGAAAAATTACATTTTTTCCTTTGGACGAGAAAAACGATCGTCTGTGGGCTTTTTGCCGTTTTTCCCGACGGGAAATACTGCCACGGAGCCCACACACGGTCGTTTTTCTCGACAAAGAAAAAAATGACGGGAAAAACGGTCGTGTGTGGGGGAACATGCCGTTCCCTCGTTTTTCATTTTTTTTCATGTCGTGATTCACGGCGGTGTTTTCACCGCCGTGAATCACGATCGTGTGTACGCGGCATTAAAGTTAGATTTTCTCTGACACTGGGCTCATGGCAGTGTAAAAAGACTGCACTGCAACACAAACAGGTAAACCTATGCAGATCGCTGATTTTAATCTCTGAATCTGGACTCCTATATAATATTCTCTCTCCCTGAAAGCACCAACAGGAACCTGGCCCTACACTACACTATCTCTCTATCTTTTCCCTCAGATTGCAGAATCAGGACTACCTCATGTATTTTACAATCTCTCCCTATTAGCAACAGCAGCAGCCAAGATCCTCTCTCTATCTATTCTGAAGCAGAGTGACGTGTGTGCTGTGTGCCTCTAGCTTATATAGAAGCTGGGTCACATGTTGCACTGACCAATCATAGCCATGCCATTAGTAGGCATGGCTATGATGGCCTCTAAGGGCACACCAGCTAATCAAAAGGTGATTGGCTGGCCCCTGAAGCATTTCTAAATGCGTAATTAGATTACCGAACCCGAACCCGGACTTTTGCACAAAGTCCGGGTTCGGGAAAAAGCTAAAGTTCGGTACGGACCCAAACTTTACAGTTCGGGTTCGCTCAACACTATTCCTAACACTTATCATGGACATTACAAAAAAGAATGAATTGCGGTCATACTGGTCCACGGACCCAATTCATCATATGTACTTGCTTTCTGCTGCAATGGACAGGTATAGATATGAGTTTATATTGCATTTCATGCATTTCAATTAAAATTCCCTCTGTCATCCTTGGGGTGACCCTGATTAAGATCCACAAAATTTGGGCCTTCATAAATTACCTTTCTTAAAACGTTTCAGATGTGTATACACCACAACAAAACATTTGCATATACAAGTCCCTTGTACATTTTACTGGCAGGCTTGCAATTAAGCAATATCTCCCCAGCACGAATGGCAAATATGGGGTCAAACTGTATACGATCTGTGAAAGGGCCAGAGGCTATACATATCATTTTAGAATTTTGCGAGGAAAAAGAGAGCTAGCTGGATTCCCCAGATGCCCAGACTATATGGGGAGCAGTGGCAAGATAGTATTGGACTTGGTGTCACCCTTGTTTCTAAAGGGGTACTATTTGTCCGTGGACAAGTTTTATGCAAGACTGACACTTTTTTGAATTTTTTTCAATAAAGAAATTGGTTGCTGCGGCACCATGCAAGTCAATCACAGGGGCTTCCCCAAACATCTCGTTAACACCCCACCTAGAAAAGGGAAGAAAGGCTGTTTGTGGAGGAAAGAGCTACTAGCAGTGATGTGGAAGGATAAATGGGATGTATTCATTCTGTCTTCCATTCACCCAAACTGTTCAAATTTACAGGACATCTGTATATGGAAAGAGTAGACTTCAATGACCAATTGATGAAGCCATATTTAGCTTGCTCACAGAGCTAGACACTGGAATAAAATGGGGCCTATGCATTTATTTCAATTGGCTATATACAATGCTTTTGAAATTTACAAAGCAACTGGAAGAATCAGATTCTTCCTAAAATTTCAGGAAGCAATCATCACAACCCTTTTGTATCCAGCAGGCGCTGTGGCCTAAGGCCCTAATTCAGCTGCTATATGAGAGGCATTATCCAGATTTTCTTACAGGTACCCCAACCCAAAGATCACCCCAAAAAAGGTGATGTATATGTGGGAGACATGGAATAAAACGTGACACCCGTTTTCTTTTGTCCCACCTGTCCTGGCCAACATGGCCACTGCATCAAGGACTGCTTCCTTTGCTATCACACACTAGTAGTGCTGCTATCAGAATACATAAATCAGTGCCTGCAGCACTGTAGGGGGAGAGTTCTCCATCCACAGTTAGCAAAAAGAACGTGTATGCCCAAGCATTAGGAGTGTGGAGAGGTCAGCAGGCAGTAACTCTTATGCTTCGCCATATACTTTTTTCCCTTTTTCTGTCAGAGATTTCTTCATCCACATCAATCGATGTGAATGGTGGAATCTGTTAGTTTTTTGTTTTTTTTTTACATTCTGCCCATGAGCTGAAAGAAAGAAATAACATTATATGTGTAGCGGGTATGTACCTTTTCAGAGTGTTTAAATCTGGTGGAGACATCAGTGATGACCAGTTCTCTGCAGCCCAGCAGGTGGCGCTGTCACTTTGGGCTGGGGTTGAACCATCACTGCAGTGCCGTACCCTTTGTGACCTCTCACAGCAGTTGTGAAGGCAGGGCGGGGAACCCGCTGTGCTTTCTGGGAGAGGGTATAAAGGGGGCGGACATCTTCGCACAAGGTTTGAGTCCCAGGCACCTTCAGCCTGAGGGCTGCTGTCCGCTGTGGGTGTCCAGGTGGCCTAGGCCTGGACACTCGGAGTTTGTGTTCCATCCCAGACACCTTCAGTCTGGGGTGAGGTACTCAGCCGGAGGCCTGGGGCCCAGTACCTTCCGCTGGGTCCCGCGAGGGAGGGATTGTCCTAGGGTGCCCCGGGTGTTGGGCACCCGAATCCAGAGGCGTAAGGGACCGGAGGAGTGATTCATCCGAAGACCTGGTGCAGCAAATTGCCAGTGCCGGGTGAATCCCTGGAGACCGCCCGGAGGGATGTCTTTCCCGAACAGGGGCCAAGTTCAAAGAGGAAGGTGGTTCATGTCCAATGACCGGTGGCAGCGGTCCAACTAGTCAACTCAGGTCGGTGGCAGAGACCTGCTTTTAGGCCTGTGGCAGGGGCCTCAACAGTTCACCCGGCAGAGACCGTGCGCCAGACCTATTCGCTTGCAGAGGAATAGGAGAATTCAGTTGTGCCTGGGCCTACTCGTATCCACACCCCGTCTGTCTGTTACTGAAAGTTCAACTATTATGTTCACCCTGCCCTGGAGAAATAAAAGAGTGTTGGACTTTTAACTGGTGTGGGGCTCTGTTACTGGCAGACACATCTCCATCTCCATACAAGGGGAGAGCTCGGCGTAGTGTTCCTGCACTCTCCTCTCTCAGGTACCCCTAGACCACATCCAGCCAACCAGGCGATAGAAGTGGAGAGGAAGAGTGAGGCTCCGCTACATATGTATGCCCAATTTAGAAGAGTGGCTGAATGTGTGAAGGAAGCTTCTAATAATGGGCATTCCATAAACTTTTTCTGGCACAGATTTCTTCATCCACATCGATCGAAGCAATTGGAGTAATCTTTTAGGTTATTTTTTTTCCTTCAGCCAACAGGCTGAAGGAAAAAAAAAGAACATTACATGTATGCCCAAGTATAGGAGCATGGGGAGGTCAGCAAGCTGTAGCTCCTATGCTTCAGCATATACTTTTTTCCACACCACAGATCAATGTGAATGGAGGAATCTGTTAGGAATCAGTCATGGAATTTAAAAAGAATACACATGCTTTTAGAGGCCCCACTACGCGAGGACAGTTCAAGCACCCCCCAAATGACCTGTTTTTGGAAAGTAGACACCCCAAGATATTTGCTAAGAGATTATATTTTTGTCACAAGTTTTTGGAAAAATTACAAAAAATATATTTTTTTTTACACAACGTTGTCCCTTTTATTCGATATTTCCCACATATACCATTGGCATTGTGATAGTACGAGGCTCACTGTGGAATTGGTCAGTTACAGAACACAGAGTGCGCACATTGGCTGAGTTCAGGACTATGGAGCATAGATGTTGAGTGGAGAAAACTGCTTTTTCAACTTTCTCCCAGTTTTGGTATTCCTGGATAGGGCTCTGTAGTTTGGAGATTACATAGTGTCTTGGGCGGGAGGGAATCTCCAACCCAGGGTCTGGGTTTTGTGGAGGACCAGCAGGGTTTGCGCTCAGGTGCACATAGGCTTTATAATGGAGGTTTGGGAATACCTCAGGGCTCCACCCAAGAGAGACAAGAAGTCTCCTACAGTAGTCAGAAAGGCTGCATGTGACAGCCAGAGTATGATTATCTGCAAAAGGCAGATAACAGTATGAGGACTAAGGCCAGAGGAGCTGTGGGTGTTAGAGTGAAGCCGTCTCCAATAAAGAACCTATGGTATGGGTGGCCAGCTTAAAGAGCAAAGGTACTGCGGCCAAAGTTCAGTGAGAGCTTAAGAGCCAGGTGGGCTAGCATTTTTCATTTGTGCATATTGCTGGAGAAAAACCACTGTGTGGAAAACCTTATGTGTTATAGACATTGCATCTTTCTTTTAATAAAAGTAGGCTGCCATGCCCTTAAATATAGTTCCTGACTGACATTTACTTACTTAAAAACACATCTACCACTGAGCGAATGACCCCCATTTCACAATATACATGGAATTAAACCCCAGAACACATTATCATGTACCTAGTAGCAGAGCCTGATATGATATGGAAGGCCTCTCTTACACTTCTGACTCGGGCCCCTCATAGTGTAAGCAGAATGCGCAGAAGTGCAGAGGGGCAAGAGTGCCTGTAGGTCTTGTTAGCAGCAGAGCAGGTGTCCATGCTAACTAAGGGTAGTAATCAGTGGTCTTCAGTGAAAGAAAGGGGAATGAGGGAGGTGCACCTAACTATAGTATTTTAAAAACACAATTTATTGCACAAAGTATTGCACTTACAGAAGAGAAGAATATATAAGCATGTCTGTTGTCAAAAGGGTTGTCCTCGAGGGGTGCCTGCTGTCTGTTATTCACTCCGGGGTCCAGATGGCTGTAAGAGGCTAGGTTGGGATGCTGGAAATGTCCAGGAAGTCCAGGGAATCCAAACTGTCTGGCGTGGACCGCACAGGAGGAAATTATATCACCGCCTTGATGGCGAAGATGACAGAGAGTCTAGGCTACGCACTCGGAGCACACAGCTCCTTCTACTGTCCTGATGCACCAAAGGAGGATGCAGTTTAACCACTTCCCTACCCAGCCATAGTCAAATGACGTCCACAGATGGGATCTCCCATCCTGGGTGGACGTCATATGACGTCCTGGCTTTGTAGGGGGATATCTGAATGATGCCTGCAGCTAGAGGCATCATTCAGATATCCTTTTGAAGTGCCGGCGATTCTGTGCACCATAAGAATGATCATAGCGGCGGTTCCGCCGCTTGATCGTTCCTATAGGCAGCGGGAGGGGACATCCCCCCTCCCGCCGCCATCCGGTGCCTCTCCGGGCTCTCCCGTGCGATCGGGGACCCGGAGCGAATCTTCCGGCGTCGTTGGTGGGGCACGTGATGAGCATAGAGATGACTGGTGACCAGATGGTCACCAGTCATCTCTATGATCGTCGGAGGCCCGGGCACGATGTGATGACGTCACGCCCGGGTCCTCAAATGTAAACAAAGCCGCCATTGCGGCTAGTAAATATGAGATCAGTGAAAAAAATTTCACTGATCTCATGCTTTCCAGCCTGGAGGAGAGATGTGGGGTCTTATTGACCCCGCATCTCTCAATAAAGAGGACCTGTCACACACATTCCTATTACAAGGGATGTTTACATTCCTTGTAATAGGAATAAAAGTGATAAAAAAAAAAAAAGGAAAATAATTGTAAAAAAAAAAAAAAAATAAGTAAAAAAAAAAAAATAATAATAATAAAAAAATAATAATAAAAAAAAAAAATGAAAACGCCCCTGTCCCCGGTAGCTCACGATCAGAAGCAAATGCACACGTAAGTCGCCCACATATGTAAACGCCGTTCAAACCACATATGTGAGGTATCGCCACGTGCGTTAGAGCGCGTGCAACAATTCTAGCACTAGACCTCCTCTGTAATTCTAACCTGGTAACCTGTAAAAAAAATTTAAGCGTCGCCTATGGAGATTTTTAAGTACCGAAGTTTGGCGCCATTCCATGAGTGTGCGCAATTTTAAAGCGTGACATGTTAGGTATCTATTTACTCGGCGTAACATCATCTTTCATATTTTACCAAAAAATTGGGCTAACTTTACTGTTTTGTTATTTTTTAATTCATGAAACCATTTTTTTTAAAAAAAAGGCGTTTGAAAAATTATTGCGCAAATATCGTGCAAGAAAAAAAGTTGCAATGACCGTAATTTTATTCCCTAGGGTGTCTGCTAAAAAAACATATATAATGTTTGGGGGTTCTGAGTAATTTTCTAGCAAAAGAATGATGATTTGTACATGTAGGAGAGAAGTGCTAGAATAGGCCCAGTATTGAAGTGGTACAAAAAGCCCTGTATTGAAGTGGTTTTTAAATACATGCTGAATACCTGGCTGCGGCCAGCAAACCCAGAATAGAGGCTTTAACCACTTAAGAAGCGAGAATCTTTTTTTACACTTGTTGTTTACTTTTTTTTAAGAACCCTAAAACATTATATATATGTAGCGCCCTGCTCCTGATGACCAGGCGCTATGTTAAATTTAGTGGGTGTCTGAGCTGGTATTAGCTAAGACTTTGTAAATAATTAAGGCTAAATCAGCCTCTGTTCCGGCTATGGCTGTGTTTGGAAGGACTTCCCACTGTTTGCCTGTAGGTGGCGTTACCACCCCAGGCCAATGTGGAAGACAAACAAGCCAGAGTGCATTGGGTGTATTTCCCCGGGAACAGTTCAGTGGGAGTGGTCTCCCCACTGAGCATGCTGGGGAAGGGTACTTAAGGGGCAGACGCCATTGTCCGGTGCTCTTCTTCACCTCGTAGCCCTCCTGGCTTGAGGCATGTGTTACTGGAAAACTCAGCCTCTGAGCCACGCTGGTCCGAGGCTTTAACTGTTTCCCCGGGAACAGTTCAGTGGGAGTGGTCTCCCCGCTGAGAATGCTGGGGAAGGGTACTTAAGGGGCAGACGCCATTGTCCGGGGCTCTTCTTCGCCTCGTGGCCCTCCTGGGTCGAGGCATGTGTTACTGGAAATTCAGCCTCTGAGCCACACTGGTCCGAGGCTGTAACTATGCCAGGTAGGCCCAGTGATCTTGACTGGGGCCTACGATTGAAGGTGATCCTGTGCTGTCCGTCCTGTGGGAGGAAGCCACTCAATGGAGGAAACCAGGGGAGGACCTGTCCAGGAGAGGACCGAGTGGAAGGCCGGTATCTTGCGGAAGGCCTGGGGACCTTATTGAGGGATGCACTGTAACTAAAGTAACCTTAAAGTCTGCCGGGTTGGCTTAAAGGCTCTTAGACTGTAAGGCTGGATAGCCAGGTACTAAAATCCTGTGGCAGAGGATAACTGAACGGTTCAACATAACCATCAAAAAGGTCTGTGGCAGAGACTGTTCTTTCTTATCTGTTCATGCATTTCCTCCGGCTGCTAGGCCAAGTGAGAGGGGCCTATCCGGGTGAGCAATACCCACTCGAAAGAGAGTGGTGAGTGAGACTTTGTATATTAGGAGTTTCCCCAGTGATCTGCTGTGTGTGCCTGAACCTTCCCCTAACCCTCCATCCCTCTACCTATGAAAGTTTGTTTGGAAAATAAAACCTGAAGAAAAAGGATTCATAACTTGTGTGGACATTGAAGTTACTGTAGACTCTCAACCCCTAGACAAGGAATGTTGAGGTAACGTGCAAGGCCCAAAAATTAAACCAGCAGCTCCTACGGGGGTAGTGCTACATATATTTTTTATAACACCCTAGAGAATAAAATGGCGGTTGTTGTAATACTTTCTGTCACGTCGTCTTTGCGCAGCGGTCTTACAAGCAGTTTTTTGGGAAAAAATACACTTTTTTGAATTAAAAAATAAGACAACTGTTAAGTTAGCCCAATTTTTTATATTGTGAAAAATAATGTTACACTGAGTAAATTGATACCCAACATGTCACGCTTCAAAATTGCACCCACTCGTGAAATGGCGATAATCTTTTACCCTTAAAAATTTCCATAGGCGATGTTTAAAAATGTCTACAGGTTACCAGTTTTGAGTTACAGAGGAGGTTTAGGGCTATAATTATTGCTTTCACTCTAACGATCACGGCGATACCTCACAAGTGTGGTTTGAACACGGTTTTCATATGCCGTCGCTACTCACATATGCGTTCGCTTTTGCGCGCAAACTCGTCGGGACGGGGTACTTTAATTTTTTTTTTTTAAATCTTATTTATTTTACTTTTTTATTTTGATACTGTCTTTTAAAAAAAAATATGTGTATCACTTTTATTCCTATTACAAGGAAAGTATACATCCCTTGTAAAGAAAAAAAGCATGACAGGACCTCTTAAATATGAGATCTGGGGTCTAAAAGACATGGTTAATTCTCACAAATGAATAGATTGTTGTTGAAGATAAAACATGGTATAAAATATCATATAAATTGCTAAAAAACGGTATTAACAAATTTGATTAACCACATCAGCCCCGGACCATTTGGCAGCCCAAAGACTAGAGGACTTTTTACAATTTGGCACTGCGCTGCTTTAACTCGTAATTGCACGGTCATGCAATGTTGTACCCAAACTAAATTTGTGTCCTTTTTTTCCCACAAATAGAGCTGTCTTTTGATGGTATTTGATTGCCTCTGCGATTTTTATTTTTTGCGATATAAATGGAAAAACACAAAAATTTTGAAAAAAATGATATTTTCTACTTTTTGTTATAAGTAAAATCCAATAAACTCAATTTTAGTCATACATTTAGGCCAAAATGTATTCAGCCACATGTCTTTGGTAAAAAAAGCGTATATTTATTGGTTTGCGCAAAAGTTATAGCGTCTACAAACTAGGGTACAATATCCCCTATGATAGCAATAGGTAGTGACAGGTACTCTTTTTTGAAAAAATTGGAGTCTATTAGACCCTAGATCTCTCCTCTGCCCTCAAAGCATCTGACCACACCAAGATTGGTGTGATAAAATGCTTTCCCAATTTCCCAATGGCACTGTTTATATCCGGCAAATTCTAAGTCATGAAATGCTCGTAGCTTCCGGTTTCTTAGGCCATAGAGATGATTGGAGCCATTCTGGTCTCTGATCAGCTCTATGGTCAGCTGGCAGAACCACCGGCTGCATTCTCAGGTTCCCTGTTGGGACAGGAGAGCCAGAGAAAACCATGGAAGATGGTCGGGGGGGGACATTCCTCCCACTGCTTGTAAAAGCAGTCTAGAGGCTAATTAGCTACTAGGATTGCTTTTACATGAAAGCCGACCGCTGGCTGAAAAGAATGATACCAAGATGATACCTAAACTCGCAGGCATCATTCTGGTATAACCACTCATACATACCAGTACGTTGCTGGTCCTTGTTGAGCATATATTGCAATCTTTTTTTTTCATGCAGCCTGTGGGCTGAACGAAAAAAAGAGATTCATCGGAGGGTATGCCCACCATTAGAATACCTCCTTTCATCCTCCCACTTCTAATGATGGGCATACATGCACCATTTTTATATGCCGAAACATGGGGGCATCCTCCCGCAAAAGTTAGGAGCAAAATCGCTCCTCCGCCCCTGCTGCCCCCATGCTTCGGCATATATGCTCTTTTTCTTTTAACTGTGGTGGTGAAATCACCTCCGACAGCACTGAAGTCATGGCTTTATGTATCGTGGGAGCAAACGCTGTTGCTGTCAAGGTAAATAAACCCATTTTGCAGCTGAATGGCGTACCTGCTAAGCAAATGATGGTTAACAATAAAACAAACATTACAGTATAACATACCATACCTGCAAAGCAAATACAATAAAACATAGTAAAAATAGAGAGAACGATAGATATAGAACGATAGTGAGCGAACATAAGATACAGAACAATAGAGAAAGAGGAGAAAAATACAACCACAACTATTTTTGGATTTTTTATTTTATATTTTTTTTGTGTTATTGTGTGTGTGTGTTTTTTTTTTCTTCACTTTTTTCACTTTTAAAAAAACTGTTAAAAAAACTGTAAACTGAACGTTGCAGATTAGAGTCTCTCAAAATGTGATGGCCATCAGATCTTTCGAGATGCCAAGACCCTGTGTTAGTGTGTCTAGGACTGTGTGGTGCTGTACCGTATGCTAAAACTCAACTAGTGTGTGGTAGCGTTTGAAACATTCACCAATGCAGAGACCAGGTTGGTCAGGACAGGAGGGACAATAAAAGCGGGGGTCACGCCTAAATCCGCGTTTACTGCAGACACAATATATTTTTTGGGGGTTTCTTTGGGTAGGGGTACCAGGGAGGACAAAGGGAAAATGCCTCTCATGCAGCTGGCTCACTGCATTTGAATTGGGAAGTTGGGCAAGAGCACCGTCTGGAAACAGAAGGACTCTGACGATTTCTTCCTGGAATTTAAGGAAGGATACAGTTCGTCCTGAAGCTCTGTATAGCACATGAGCGTTCAGCAAAGCCAATTGAAATAAGTATACAGACACTTATTTGTACCAGTGTCTGGCCTTATGGGCAATTAGGTCGTTGAGGTCCACCCCTCCCATGTTAAGGTTATATTCGTGGACACAGAGGGGTTTCTCCACAACACCAGTCGCCGTAGGAATTTGGATTGCCGTGTCTGCGTGAAGCAAGGACAGAACAAAAACATTCTGTGAATCCCTCCACTTCACTGCTAACAAATTATTACACCTCAAGCAGGCTCTCTCCCCCCGTCTAAGTCGGGATTATACAAGCCGTTGGGGGAATCCCCGGTGATTAGATCGCAGGTGCCACATGCGCCAATTCCACAATCAAAAAGGTGACTAAAAAGTGGCACGCTCATGTAATAATTGTCCACGTACAAGTGGTACCCCTTTCCGAATAAGGGTGACACCAAGTCCCACACTATCTTACCAGCGCTCCCTATGTAATCTGGGCAGTTCTCCAGCTCTACGTGACTATCTTTTCCCTCGTAAACCATAAAACTATATGTATAGCCTGTTGCCCTGTCACAGAGCTTATACATCTTGACCCCGTATCTGGCACGCTTGCTGGGAAGATACTGTTTGATAGACAAACGTAATCAGGGACTCATCAACGCAGACAACTTGATCATGAGTAAACAAGGCTGCAAAACATTCATTGAAGTGGTTAACGAGGGGCCGAATTTTGTAGAGCCGATCAAATCCAGGGTCTCCCCGAGGACGACAGAGTTCATTGTAACTGAAGTGCATGAACCGCAAGATCTGCTCGTATCGCGTCCTGGTCATGGAGGCAGAGAACACGGGCATATGGTGAATTGGGTCAGTGGACCAATATGACCGCAACTCACTCCTTTTGGTTATGCCCATGAGGAAGGATAGGCCCAGAAAGGTCTTTAATTTGGAGACCGTGATAGGTCTCCAATCTCTGGCAAGGGTCATCTGGGGATTAGCGGCGATGTATTGACCAGCATACAAATTGCTTTGGTCCACAATAGATCTATAGAGATCTTCGGTGAAAAACAGTGAATACAAAGCACGTGACGTAAAATCAACTGTTTCCACCCGAATTCCGGGTTGGCCAGTGAACGGGGGAAGTATGGGTGCTGCAGAAGTGGTGGGTTCCCAATTAAGATTGGTGAATGCAGCAGGAAGAGCACTATGGGCTCAACTGGCCTGTCTTTGTCTTCTTCTTGGTGGCAGCAGGACACTACTCGTGTGTCATGAATCAGATATGATCAAAACTGTGTGAACTGCAACAGAGGAAACCGCAAACAGCAATAGGTGAAGTAAAATAGTTTAAGTAAATAGAAATGTGAACACACCACCAGTACAAGTGAACAACCAAACAATCAATCAGTGATGAAAACCCACCAGCATAAGTAGTAAACGGGGAACCATAATCGTAGTCAAGCCAGGCCAGAATCATTAACGGGAGGTCAGCAGATGGGGGGCCAGGAGTGGACAGACAGGGACAAGCAGGGAGCAGAGCAAGGATCCAAGGATCCAGGGATAAGGAGCAGAACAACAGGTTCAGGGATCAGGTATCAGGTATCAGGTTAGGGCACAAGGACGCTATTAAAAATACACTAACTAAACTGCGTCACCCGTGACACTTATACTGTGATCACAGGTGACAGGGGGTAATCAAGGGGTTAAACTTTTATTGGGGGGGTTCCTAGACCTATCTGGACCTAAGACTAATTACCCTAACACTGATTTTTGTCACTAATGACACTAGTACAGCGATAAAAAAATAAATATATGATTGTTGTACTGGGTGACACAGTGACAGGTGGTGAAGCGGTTAACTGGGGTGCTGATCGGTGGGGGGGTTGGGGGTGAATTGTGTGCCTACATGACCTGGTGTCAGTGTAGTGTTGTGCAACTCACTTTTAGATGCTCTCTCCTCTCGGTCTGGAACGAAAAGACCGTCACGAGGGAGATGACATGACTTCACCTTTCAGTGTTTACAGTTACACAGACATGGGAAGGATCTCATTCGTCAAGACCGATCCCCAGGTCCAGGCCAGATTTCATTAGCCTGGGCCTGGGGATTGATCAGTTCCTGATCGAATCCTATCGTCGGGGGGGGGGTGCGTGCGCGCCCCCCAGCCGGCCGCGCGCATCACGTATAGTAACGTGATTTCGCGCAGCCGGGCCAACCTGCCGCAGTAAAACTGCGGCGGCTGGTCCGGAACCGGTTAATAAAAAAATATATCATTAATAAGAAATACATACATTTTAGAACATTGGAACAAAAAGCCAGGACATGACCGGAAATGTAAAGCATAGGGGGGAGGGTGGGGGAAAGGACATAGAAAGAAGAGAATGTGGGGGAGAGAGAACAAAGTTGGGACCAATATATTGCTACCATCAGCTATGGTATTACACAAAATGAACATGGAAAAATACACATAAAAAACACCATACATGTGTTTGGGTACACTAATTGTGGTTACTTACTTACTATCTCTGAACCACCAGCCCCAAGAAAAAGTTATGAACCTTGCGATGTCCAGGATATGTGTGACCATACGGGTCAGTTGTAAGGAATGATGGGGATATGGTGAGAGAAGAAAACACTAATGCCGCATACACATGACCGTTTTTCATGACGAGAAAAATGCAATTTTTTAAAAATGGTCGTGAAAAATGGTCATGTGTATGCTCCAGAGCATTTTCCTTGACGAGAAAAATGGGCAAAAAATTTTTAGAAACGTTTTTCACGTCGTTCTTTTTAACGTCATGTGTATGCTTTTAGGAGGGGGAAAAAAACGTGCATGCTCAGAATCAAGTATGAGACGGGAGCGCTAGTTCTAGTAAAACTAGCGTTCGTAATGGAGATAGCACATTCGTCACGCTGTAATGGACTGAAAAACACGAAGACTGAAAAGCGCGAATCGTCTCTCAATAAAACTTTATTAACACGAGGATCAGCAAAAGCATCCCAAAGGGTGGTGCCATTCGAATGGAACTTCCCCTTTATAGTGCCATCATACGTGTTGTATGCCACCACGCTTTGCTCAAGCGGTTTTTTCATGAACGTGTGTATGCAAGGCAGGCTTGAGAGGAAACACGAAAAATCACGTCGAGGCATTACAGGTTACTGAACATAAACAATGCAAAATACAATATACGTTTTAGAATATGGTATGGATTTCAATCTCCTCATTTAACCTCCAGGGATATTAGTATTTAGTGAATAAATCCAGAAATTTTCTTGTTGGCATAAGCGTTTGAAACGTTTTGCTGCGGGTAAACTACTGGGAATTGCCTGTATTACCCAAACTTTGAGGCTGGCTGTGGATTGTAGGTGTTTTTCCAAGAAATTTTTGGGAACACTATGTTTATCACAGCCCTCTTCAATAGAGCGTTTATGCTCACCAAAAACGCTTAGGAAAATTGTGAATAGTTCTACCTACATAAAATTGACCACATGGGCAGGTTAGGCAGTAAACCACATTTTTTACTTGAACAGTTGTGGAATTCTTTAATTGCATACGTCCTACCTTTAACTGTGAAACACTTTTGACCATGCTCTACAAACTGACAGGTCAGACACAATTTTTAACGGCATTGGAACATCACAGCATCCCCACCAAAGGGATCAATATAGTTGCTGTGGGTACCGTTTCATCTTACTAGGTGCAATTTTCTCTTTTATATTTTTGGCCTTGCAGTAAGATACTTTAGGTTTTTGAATAATGGTATCCTGTAAAAAAGGGTCCTCTAGTAATATGGACCAGTGTTTGAACAAAATGCTCTCCATATTTTTGTATTTGTTGTGAAACTGGGTGGTAAATCGCATGGGCTGGGGTTCATTATTGCTGACTGATTTCAGGGAGAGGAGAGTTTTGGATTGTTCGAAGGCATTGGACACCAGGGTGGATGGATATCCTTTTTGAAAAATAATTCTTACTAAGGAGCTCTCCCTGTGTATGGATGTCACCATCCCTTGTGCAGTTGTTACGAATTCTATGAAATTGACTTTTAGGGATATTGGCAACTTTGGTAATGGAGAAAAGAGTTGCCAGTAGTAGGTTTCACCTAGTTTTGGGCATGTATAGTTTGGCCATCATGACAGAGCTCTAGGTCCAAAAAGGCTAGTCTACCCCTGGATCGGTAACACGGGTGAATAAAAGCCCCAATGAGTTGTTATTACAATGTGGTAAAAACTGGTCCACACTGTCTATGAAGCCATCCCATATGATTACTATATTATCGATATAGCGACCATCAAATATAGTTTGGGAAGCAAAGGGGCTTTTACTAGTAATGTAATGTAGCTCCCAAAGGCCCATGGCTAGATAAGCATAGCTGGGAGCAAAATGTGCCCCCATTTGACTGTAAATAAAATTCCCTGTCAAACTCAAAATAATTATGTTTAAGACAGAAAGTGGTGGCCTCTAATATAAACTGAGCCTGTCTAGGGTTGACCAGATGGTCCCTGGCTAGAAAAAAATCCACAGCTTTAAGACACACTTCATGGGGTATAAATGTATAAAGGGACGAGACATCTAGAGAGAGCCACCTGTATGTGGGTTTACATAAGTATGGTAAGAGCATTTCAAGATTTGTGCAATCTCTAATGTAGAAGGGTAGATTTTGAGCAAGGGTTTGGAGAAATGTATCAACGTACATGGAGAACTCACTCGTGACACTCTTCATGGAGTCCACTATGGGACATCCTGGTGGGTTATATTGGTCCTTGTGTACTTTGGTCAAATCATAAAAATATGGTGTTTTGTAAAAACTTTCTTTCAAAAAGGATAATTCAGTTTTGGAGATAATGCCCTCCAAGAATGCTGCATTCGATAATGAAGCAGCTTCCAGGGAAAAAGTGGATAATGGATCTTGTGTAAGTTTGATGTAAGTGTTTGGATCAAATAAAAGTCTGTTGGCCTCTAGGATATATGTGTCAGGGAACTAGTAGACCAGACTGTGTGACTACACAGAGGAGACCAAAAACGCATGTAAGTGAAATAAAAAGGTGTTTATTGACAAGGTGACAAACAAGTGAAAACAACCAGTGCACAACCAACAACGAATAGTATATACAAATCAAGGGGAGATACCGTAACCGTAAACAAAGCCAGGCCGAGTTCATACACCAGGGGATATCAGCAGATGGGTGAGGACGGGAACACAACAGGGCAGGAAGAGGATGGATGGACAGGCTGCGGGGCAGGAATCCAAGGTCAACAGGTAACAGAAGGGGCAGGTCCAGGATGGGCTCAGGATAGGATCAGGTCGGGTCAGATGCAGGCTCAGGATAGGATCAGGTCTTGTCAGATGCAGGGTCGGATCAGATGCAGGCTCAGGGTCAGATGCAGGCTCAGGGTCAGGAGAGAGAGATACCAAGGTGAGCATGTAAGGGCTCGCCGGGTATTTATAGGACTGCAGTGATTGTCCTCATGTGACAGCTGAGCGAAGGAAGTGCTGCCTGCCCCACACTGCCGGAATACATCCGCTGGTGGACGCTGGTACTACGGCCCATGGATCAGGCATTACCACCAGCAGGTGAGATCCTCTATCAAAGATACTGGCTGCAAGAGGACACCTGCTGGTGGACACTAGTACTGAAATCCATAGGACCAACAGCGCCACCAGCGGGTGAAGCCTTTCCTGACAATATGTTTGTTTATCCTGAATCACTATTCCACCTTCTTTGTCCGCAGATTTAATAATGATGTTTTTATTATTTGCTAGGTCACCCAATGCCAATACAATACATGAGTGGACAGATTAAATATTTTTATAGTTTCCATATTTTCTCTAGTCTAATTTCTACCTCTCCCCCCTCATTCCTCTTCTGTGTGTTTTCTTTTGGACACACTGGATGGGGGACACAACTCTAAAAAAATCACTTACTGAAACAGGGGTGTCATTCGAAGGTGCAGTTGGGACAAGACAATTGTGTGCAGGAGGTGTATCAGCACTTGTAACATTAATGGGGGCGGATGTTGTGGGAGGAAGAGGGTTACTGTTACCAGTATGTGAAATGGAGGGCACTTCTGGAGGTACCACGGATGGTACACTAGATGGTACGCTAGCACCGGATAGGGAGGTCTCAATTGTAGTGGTCACAGATGGATTAATTAGTCGAGCTCTGGATCTGGTGTTGTCTCTTGCAGGTTTGGGAGGATGATATGCAGAGTGGGTGGTGGGGTCAGATGATTTTGATGTGTTGAGGGGACTCCAAAGTCTATTCTGACGTAGGGGACGGGGTAAACGGGGTCGGCATTCCATTAATAGTGCAGGTGTCTTAGGGAAAGGGGCTCTGGGCTTCTTCCAACAGAAGTCTCTGTTGGTATTATAGTCATCCATGTACCGTTTTTATTTTCCTAGCTTTATGGCAATAAGGTCATCCTGTTTCTTTATAGTGTTTCTTTTTAAGGTTCTAAACCATGTGAGAGGAAGCTGTTTAATGGCTCCCAAAATCATCTTACAAAATTCACATGTGTTTTTCCATGAAAATATAAACTTTTCTCTTTCTTTGCATACTGATTACTGATCACTGGTCTTCAGTGAAGCAGACAAGCAGGGTGGCAGCTGGTGGACAGCAGACTGAATCGGATTGGTACGGGCAACAGCAGGCAAGTGAAGCATATACTAGCAGCAGACAGAAGACAAGCAGGCACAGCTGAATGGTAGGTAGCAGGAGAAATAGCAGTCGTACAGGCTGGGTCATACGCTGGCAGGACAGATCAGGTACAGTGGCACAGACAAAAGCATGGTGAAGGTACAAGTTGGGGGTCAGAAACCAATCAGTGGAGCAGATGCAAATGGAGCAGGCAGAAGTGGTTGTCAGAAGGCAATCTGAGGTCAGTACATGCAAAGTAATCATGACTAGCCAGGTCAGCAACTGAAGTCAGGATACAGGAACACAGGGTCTCAGGTCACATGGAAGGCTGAAGATATAGCAGCACGGAACCTGAGCAGTAACTAATTTTAAATAGCCAGTATAGCGCCACAATGTGTCACAAGTGCTTGTGAGCACACTGATGCGTGTGCGGATGTGCACAGGTAGCCAATTCCTACATCCACGAGAAGGATTAGCCTGTGAAAAACACAGAAGTCCTCCCAGAGGGGTCATTTTGTTTACTGGCATGCCCTTCCTGACACACATTCTGCTACTACTTGAGTATGGAGATACCATATGTGTGATACCAAAAACCAATGACCACCTTCAGGCTTTCAAAGAGGCGTAATTTCCTTATTTTACTTCCTTATTTTACTTCCTAACTACCTATCACAGTTTTGGAGGCCATGAAATGCCGGTATAGTACAAACACCGCCCCAAATGACTACTTTTTGAAAAGTAGACACTCCAATGTATTTATTAATAGGCATGGTGAGTATTTTGCAGATATAATTTGTTGCCACAAATTTTGGAAAATGAAGAAAGAAAATCAAAATGTATTTTTTTTTTCAAAACCTTGTGACAAAAAATTAGATCTGCAAAATACTCACCATGCCTCTTATCAAATACCTTGGAATGTCTACTTTCCAAAAAAGGGTAATTTAGGGGGTTGCTTATACTATACTGAAATTTCACCATGCCTCCTCAACTGTGAAAGGTGGTTAGGAAGTGAAATGAGGAAATTATGCCCTTTGAAAGCCTGAAGGTGGTCATTGTCCCCCTTACATGGCTAGGCTCCAAAAAAGTATCACACAAAGTATCACACAAGTGGTATTCCATACTCCATATATATATTTTTGTCATTTTCCAAAAACTTGTGGCAAAAATAAATCTTCCATGGACTCAGAAAATACCTTGAGGTCTCTATCTTCCAAAAATGTTTTTTTTGGGGGGTGTTTGTACTGCCTTGGCATTTTAGCACCCCAGTAATGTGATAGGCAGTCAAAAAGTAAAATATGAGTAAATTCCAGTATACAATATAAACCATACTGTAGTTTATAGACGTTATAACTATAATGGGGTAGGGGGGGTAAATAGGTAATGATTTATGGGATGGAATGGAGTAAGGGATCGGGGGGCACAGAACAGTCAATAAGACTGGACATTTTTATACACTGGTATATAGGGGGTAGGGAATTGTGATAGAATCAGGATAATAGGATTCTGAGTGGAAGAGGTGGGTTTTTCAGAATGAAGTGGCAGAGCCGACCCAATCTCTTTATAATTAAGGTGTGTACTAAAGAGGGAGTGCGTTGAAAGGGGGGCTCTCTTTTTTTTTTTTTATTAATTCTTTCTTTGCTTTTTTTTTTCTACTTCTATTTAAGTTGAGTGTGTTATCCATATCAGTTTTTGGAATGGAATATTTATGAATGTTTTATATTGATGTAGTTTCTTTTATGTTACTATGGAATATAAAGTTGTACAACAATGACTTAATATGTTGAACTTTAAATAAAATACAAATTTGACAATAAAAAAAATATATACAATTATTGGGATTTTTTTTTACCACATTCATTTTTAAAACATGTTGCAGAATACATGTTGATGTACATTTTTGAAGAAATTTGAATTTATTGGATATTCTTTATAACAGAAAGTAAAATATATATATGTATATATATATATATTTCTAAATTTCGGTTGTTTTCATTTATATTGCAAAAAATCTTTACTAAGATAAAGATCTATTTCTATGAACAAAAATTATTTAAAAAAAGCATGCAGCCTGGCAGTGAACATGTGGCCCACCCCTTCTGAACCATACTAAACCACAAGCCCTTAGCAATGGAAGGATACCTTGTTCCCATGTTGATTGTTGATGTGGTTAAGAGCCTCATCCCACATCAGATGCCACAAGAGGATGTTGGGGCTTGTGATAGTGGAGCTTATTGTGATCTGGAAGCCCCTTTTATTATAAGGAGTCCCAGATTTTTTGGCTTCTCCCTATATAAACGCATCAGAATTACATAGTTGTCCTTGTTACTTATTCTCAAAAAAATTAAAAAACAATAAAAAAATTAAAACACACCATGCAAAAAGCCCAAATAATGTTCCACAATGTACAGTAAATACAACTTCAATAATGATAAGTGAGGCCCAATGACCCACTGTCAGCTGACAGTTATTTCTTCTGAATAACAAAAGATAGGAATCTGCAATAAAGATTGATGAGAGTTGCATGGTCTAATCTATAATTATATGTCCAGTGTGATGGTCAATTATCGATAATCCTTATTATTATTTTTTCTTGGTTTGCCAAATAGTTAATGGCTTGTTCACGTTCTTATATGCAAAAGAGAGTTTGGAGCAGCAATCTGAGAATTCTGAAACAGTGATTAGACTCTTAAAATAATAGTTTGAAAGATTTCCTTTTCCATTTTTATGTTAATGCACCTTTAAGTTAAGTTTCATCATCCAAATTAAAATATGCATTCTTTTGGTCTGGTATGGTTTTCAGACTTCTACTGTAGAACCCCCAACCAACCCCCCCCCCCCAAACAAAAAAATTATTTTAGTGCCATGCTAAAAACCATAGTGATATCCTCACTCACACATACTAAATGATACCACAATGTATTATAGTTTTACCAAGTTTTTGTAGCAGTTTGTTACATTTACTTGGTAAAACTATGATACATTGTGGTATAATTTAATATGTTTGAGTGAGGATATAGTTTTTTTTTTCTTTGTTTTTTTTATAAATTCTTTATTTTCACAGAAATAGTGTAAGAATTTACATCGGCAAACATCTCATCCATATGACATAACCTCTATTATACACCTGCCAATCTCTTAACCAGTAAGAGTTACTATTACAAATACTGCCAGGCTATATTATCTTTAACCACTTCAGCGCTGCACCATTTTGCTGGTCAAAGACCAGGTCACTTTTTGTGATTCAGCACTGTGTTGCTTTAACTGGCAATTGGGCGGTCGTGTGACGTGGCTCCCAAACAAAATTGATGTCCTTTTTTTCCCACAAATAGAGCTTTCTTTTGGTGGTATTTTATCACCTCTGCGGTTTTTATTTTTTGCGCTACAAACAAAAATAGAGCTAAAATTTTGAAAAAATGCAATATTTTTAACTTTTTGCTATAATTAATATCCCCCAAAAATATCTAAAAACATATTTTTCCCTCAGTTTATTCCTCTACATATTTTTGGTAAAAAAATCGCAATAAGCGTTTATTGATTGGTTTGCGCAAAAGTTATAGCGTCTACAATATAGGGGGTAGTTTTATGGCATTTTTATTAATATTTTTTTTTTTTTGCTAGTAATGGTGGTGATCAGTGATTTTTATCATGACTGCGACATTAAGGCGGACACATCGGACACTTTTGACACATTTTTGGGACCATTGTCATTTTTATAGTGATCAGTGTTATAAAAATGCACTGATTACTGTGAAAATGACACTGGCAGTGAAGGGGTTAACCACTAGGTGGCGCTGTAGGGGTTAAGTGTGCCCTGATGAGTGCTTCTAACTGTAGGGGGAATGGGCTGTGTGTGACAAGACAGTGATCACTGCTTCCCATTACAGGAAGCGGTGATCACTGTCATTGTCACTAGGCAGAGCGGGGAGATGCTTGTTTACATAAGCATCTCCCCGCTCTATCTCTCCATGAGACGATTGCGGGTATCCCCCTCGGCGATCGAGTCCGGGGGACCCGCAGTCAGACTCACGGAGAAGGCGGCAGGGTCGCGAGCGTGCCGCCGGCGGTGCACGCGAGACCACACGGCGGCATCTTAACCACTTCTTCACCCAGGACGTCATATGACGTCCTTGATTTTGAGGGGTTGATATCTGAATGATGCCTGCAGCTACAGACATCATTCAGATATCATTCTGTCAAGCCAGCGATTCTGCGCACCATAAGAACTATCATAGCGGCAGTTCCACCGCTTGATCGTTCTTATAGGTGGCGGGAGGGGACATCCCCCCTCCCGCTGCCATCTGGTGCTTCTCCGGGCTCTCCCGTGCCCACGGGGGCCCGGAGAACGAATCGACCAGCGCCGGCTCACGACGATAGAGATTTCCGGTGACCATATGGTCACCAGTCATCTCTATGACTGTCGGAGTCCCGGCGCGACGTTGTCAGCATGAGATTGTGATTTTTTTTCACCAATCTCATGCATTCCAGCCTGGAGGAGAGATGTGGGGTCTTATTGACCCCGCATCTCTCCATAAAGAGGACCTGTCAGAATGATTCCTATTACAAGGGATGTCAAAATAAAAAAAAATCAGTAAAAAAAAAAAAAAAAGTAAAACGCCCCTATCCCCGGTAGCTCTTGCTCAGACGCATGTAAGTACTGCCCACATATGTAAACGCCGTTCAAACTCCACATGTGAGGTATCACCGTGTGCGGTAGAGTGCAAGAAACAATTCTAGCACTAGACCTCCTCTGTAACTCGAAAATAGTAACCTGTAAAAAAAAAATAAACGTCGCCTATGGAGATTTTTAAATACCGAAGTTTGGCGCCATTCCATGAGTGTGCGCAATTTTAAAGCGTGACATGTTAGGTATCTATTTACTCAGCGTAACAGCATCTTTCACATTATATAAAAAAATTGGGCTAACTTTACTGTTTTGTTATTTTTTAATTCGTGAAACAGTTTTTTTTCCCCAAAAAAGGCGTTTGAAAAATTATTGCGCAAATACCGTGCAAGATAAAAAGTTGCAATGACCGCCATTTTATTCCCTAGGGTGTCTGCTAAAATATATATAATGTTTTGGGGTTCTGATTAATTTTCTAGCAAATTTTTTTTACATGAAGGAGAGAAGTGCCAGAATAGGCCCGGTGGAGAAGTGGTTAAAGGGGACGTATCTGTACACCCTTATGCCTGTCCGTGCCGTTCTGCCGACGTAAATATACAGGCGGTGGTCCTTAAATGGTTAAACTATATTATAATTCATCAAACTTCTGTTGTAATCAAATGGGAAGTAAAGCAATTTCTCTTTTTGTTATATTTTCCTTAACCAAGAAGCGCCCTGGTTATCGTCAAAGAGTAATAAAACAAAAACAAAAAAAGAAAAGAAAGCGAAAAAGAAAGAAAGAAAAAGAAGAAAAAAACAAGCACCCCGAACCGCCAACTCAACCTGCTCTTCCCCCTCCATTCTCCCTTACATAACCTCTTATTGAACAATAGTGATGTCGCGAACATAAAATTTTCCGTTCGTGAACGGTGAACGCGAATTTCCGCAATTGTTCGCGAACGGGCGAACCGGGCGAACCGCCATAGACTTCAATAGGCAGGCGAATTTTAAAACCCATAGGGACTCTTTCTGGCCACAATAGTGATGGAAAAGTTGTTTCAAGGGGACTAACACCTGGACTGTGGCATGCCGGAGGGGGATCCATGGCAAAACTCCCATGGAAAATTACGTAGTTGACGCAGAGTCGGGTTTTAATCCATGAAGGGCATAAATCACCTAACATTCCTAAATTGTTTGGAATAACGTGCTTTAAAACATCAGGTATGATGTTGTATCGATCAGGTAGTGTAAGGGTTACACCCACTTCACAGTGACAGACCAAACTCTGACAGACCAAACTCCCCGTTTAACGCACCGCAAACAACCGCACACAGTCCATTTGCACAACCGCAAGGCTTTAATGATCACCTTAGATGAGAAAATGTATGTTTTTTCTATGCAAAATTATCCAGCCGATCGCTTTTGGTCTGTTCACAATGAAGCAACGACCTATCATCTGGGGTGTGCCAACATTGCCATTGCCAACACACTCATAGAGGTGGTCGCTTCATTGTGATACACAAGCCCCTTCACCAGTCACCACAACAAGGTAACGATCACGAAGGGGAATTGACACATGTATGTGCTTTTTTGTTTGTTTGTTTTTGCAGCCACAGTGCAGCACCAGAGGCCAGAAAAATTAGGCATGTACACATGCCTGAAAAATTAGGTATTGTTGCAGCCGCTGCTGTAGCAGCGGGCAGAAAAATTTACGTTTTCCAGGCAGAAAGTGCCCTAAAACATTGCGGCTTTGTCATGGATATGCACTAATGTCTGTCTGCCATCTTACCTTTCCTCCTCATGTGTTCATCTTAGAGGCCAGACCCCCTTCACCTGGCTTCCTTTATAATCTCCTCCCAGCCTGACTCCACCCCAGGCCCTATCACAGAACACTATATTAACCTGTGCACTGCAAGCCTGCTTTGCTGATCAACGTGTTTGTTAAGCATTGTGTGTTTGGGTTCCTGCCTGCCGTGTGCTACGGCTGTCTCTCTGTTACGATATTGGCTTGTTCCTGACTATCCCTGACTGCTTGTGACCCTTGACCTTCGGCTTGTCCTTCATTTATCCTTGTCTGCTTGTGACCCTTGACCTTCGGCTTGTCCTTTGCTATTCTTGTATCCTGTGCTGCTGCTTCCCTTCTTTCCCCCTTACCCTACGGCTCTGGTGAAGACCTGCTGGGTCTTAGACTCCGCGCCCTGGGGAATCTCGGCTCTAGCTTCCTGTGGATTCCGGTTGTGCTCCTCTGGTCCCACTTTCCACAACCACCCAGTTTCCTATCTGCAGCAGTCAGCCATAGGGTTCACTATCTTGTGGTGCACTCCTGTCCTCCTACGGTGTGCATCTGTCATATGGCCACAGGTGACCTGACAGGCTTGAACCCTAGTTGGTGGCGGATAAGTCACGCAAGTCATCCGGCATGCAGAGATAAAATACAGCAGCGTGTGGACCATTTTTAGCCCAAGGCAGCTCATCTCATCAGGCCTTTTTTAGTCAAATGTATCGCCCACTGTCAGTCCCTTCGGGATCCATGCCTCATTCATCTTAATAAAGGTGAGGTAATCTAGACTTTTTTGACCTAGGCGACTTCTCTTCTCAATGACAATACCTCCTGCTGCACTGAAGGTCCTTTCTGAAAGGACACTTGAATTGGGGCAGGCCAGAAGTTCTATCGCAAATTTGGATAGCTTAGGCCACAGGTCAAGCCTGCACACCCAGTAGTCAAGGGGTTTATCGCTCCTCAGAGTGTCGATATCTGCAGTTAAGGCGAGGTAGTCTGCTACCTGTCGGTCAGGTCGTTCTCTGAGGGTGGACCACGAAGGGCTGTGGCGATGCGTAGGACTTAAAAAGCTCCGCATGTCCTCCATCAACAACACGTCTGTAAAGTGTCCTGTCCTTGCCGGCGTGGTCGTGGTAGGAGGAGGATTACTTTCACCTCTTCCCCTGTTAGATTCCCGTTGTGCTGTGACATCACCCTTATGCGCTGTGTAAAGCAGTGTTTCTCAACTCCAGTCCTCAAGGCGCCCCAACAGGCCATGTTTTCAGGCTCTCCATTGTTTTGCACAAGTTATTTGATCAGTTTAACTGCTTTAGTAATTTCCACAGCTGTTTCAGCCCTGTTGGGGCGCCTTGAGGACTGGAGTTGAGAAACAATGGTGTAAAGCATACTTTTTAATTTATTTTGGAACTGCTGCATCCTTTCCAACTTCCAGTAATTCGGTAACATTTCAGGCACTTTCTGCTTATACCGGGGGTCTAGTAGTGTGACCACCCAGTACAGGTCGTTCTCCTTCAGCCTTTTTATGCGAGGGTCCCTCAACAGGCATGACAGCATGAAAGACCCCATTTTCACAAGGTTGGATGCCGAGCTACTCATGTCCCATTCCTCGTCCTCACTGATCTCACTAAAGGTCCGTTCTTCCCCCCCAGCCACGTACAACACCACGGGTACCAGATAGGTGACAACAAGCACCCTGGGATGCCTGCTGTGGTTGGTCTTCCTCCTCCTCCTCAAAGCCACATTCCTCCTCTGACTCCTCTTCCTCAGACTCCTCTTCCAGCATTGCCGCAGGTCCAGCAAGCAATGCTGATAAGGCTGTTTCTGGTGGTGATGGTGACCACAACTCTTCCTCTTCCTCTTCACGCTCATCTACGGCCTGATCCAGCACTCTTCGCAGGGCACGCTCCAGGAAGAACACAAATGGGATGATGTCGCTGATGGTGCCTTCAGTTCGACTGACTAGGTTTGACACCTCCTCAAAAGGACGCATGGGCCTACAGGCATTGCGCAAGAGCGTCCAGTAACGTGGCAAAAAAATTCCCAGCTGCGCAGGGGCTGTCCTAGCACCCCGGTCATACAAATACTCATTGACGGCTTTTTCTTGTTGGAGCAGGCGGTCGAACATTAGGAGTGTTGAATTCCAACGCGTCGGGCTGTCGCAAATCAAGCGCCTCACTGGCATGTTGTTTTGCCGCTGGATATCTGAAAAGTGTGCCATGGCCGTGTAGGAACGCCTGAAATGGCCACACACCTTCCTGGCCTGCTTGAGGACTTCCTGTAAGTCTGGGTACTTATGCACAAAGCGTTGTACAATCAGATTCAACACATGTGCCATGCACGGCACATGTGTCAACTTGCCCAAATTCAATGCCGCCAACAAATTGCTTCCATTGTCACACACCACTTTGCCGATCTCCAGTTGGTGCGGAGTCAGCCACTGATCCACCTGTGCGTTCAGGGCGGACAGGAGTGCTGGTCCGGTGTGACTCTCTGCTTTCAGGCAAGTTAACCTCAAGACGGCGTGACACTGTCGTATCCGGGATGTGGAATAGCCCCTGGGGAGCTGGGGGGGTGCAGTTGATGTGGAGCAAGACACAGCAGCAGAAGAGGACTCAGCCGAGGAGGTTATCAAAGAGGATGGAGTAGGAGGAGTAGAGGAGGTGGCAGCAGGCCTGCCTGCAAGTCGTGGCGGTGTCACCACCAACTCCTCTGCAGAGCCACGCATTACATGCTTGGCAGCTGTCAGCAGGTTTACCCAATGCGCAGTGTAGGTGATATACCTGCCCTGACCGTGCTTTGCAGACCAGGTAACACTGTGTGCCAGACATGCCATGACTTCCTTTTGCACAATAGAGTACAGGTTGGGGATTGCCTTTTGTGAAAAGAAATTTCGGCCGGATACCTTCCACTGCGGTGTCCCAATAGCTACAAATTTTTTGAATCCTCAGACCCCACCAGCTTGTATGGTAAAAGCTGGCGGACTAAGAGTTCCGACAAGCCAGCTGTCAGACGCCGGGCAAGGGGGTGACTCTGTGACATTGGCTTCTTACGCTCAAACATGTCCTTGACAGACACCTGACTGGGCAGATGAGCAGGAACTGCTCAAGGCGAGAGACGGAGTGGCAAATGGTTGAGAGGGGGCAAGGAGGACAGCAGTGGTTGACGTGGCTGAAGATGCTAGACCATGAGGAGGATGGTGGCTTTGAGCTTGTGTGCTGCTTGTACTCGTCATCATGTGTTGATCCCATAGGCGTTTGTGATGTGCGATCATGTGCCTTCGCAAATCAGTTGTACCTAGGTGGGTGTTGGATTTCCCACGACTCAGTTTCTTTTGGCACAGGTTGCAAATGGCATCGCTGTTATCAGAGGCAGACACACAAAAAAAATGCCACACTGCTGAGCTTTGCAATGACGGCATTCTGGTGGTGGCAACAGCATGCATTGATTGGCGTGCTGTCTGGCTGACCCCGGGTGCGGATACATGCTGTCTGACTGTGCCACTAGCTCCTTGCGACGACCTACCCATGCTTCCAACTCGTCTCCTCCTCCTCTCTGTCTCCCCATCTGAACTTTCCCCCTGTTCTTCTTCTCTTCAAGCGGGCACCCACGTGACATCCACGGACACAACATCGTCATCATCAACCGCTTCACTTGTATCTGACAACTCAGCAAAGGAAGCAGCATCGGGCACAACATCATCATCATCACACCGTACGTCCATGTGTGTAATGCTGCCTGACGGAGACATATCCCTTTTATCTACATCCTCTGGCAATAATGGTTGTGCATCACTCATTTCTTCCAACTCATGTGTAAATAACTCCTCTGACAGATAAAGTGAAGCAGCTGTGGTGCTAGTGTTGGTGGTGGCGGAAGGCGGGCGAGTGGTAACTTGAGAGGTGCCCAAAGCTAAGCTGGAGGAGGATGGTGCGTCAAGGTTCCGAGCGAAAGCTGTAGAAGATTGGGTGTCCTGTGTTAGCCAGTCAACTATGTCCTCAGAACTTTTCGAGTTCAGGGTACGTGGCCTCTGAACACTGGGCATTATTCTAGGGCCAAAGGGAATCACAGCACCACGACCATGACGGCCCCTGCGGGGTAGCCTGCCTCTGCCTGTCATTTTTTTTAGATTAGTTTAGTTGTACTATGCGTGCAAGCTACTGTGACACCAGATATGAGTGGCACTGTGCACTGGCAGAAGTTGGCAGAGTAGACGCTGTAGGCCTGACACACACGCTGGCAGGCAACTGACTGCAATTCTATTTTTTTTTATGTAATCTACTGTGACACAAGATATATGAGTGGTGGCACTGGGCATGTGGGCACAGTATACGCTGTGAGCCTGACACACACACGCTGGCAGGCAACTGCAATTAGATTACAGAGGAAAAAAAAAAAAGCAGACTGATGTACTAGCCCTAAAAAGTGCTTTTTGGGGTGCTGTCAGGACGATGTCCTTACAGCAGAGATCAGATGAATCTTTCAGGACTGAAGTGGACACTGAATACACACACGCTGGCAGGCAACTGCAATTGGATTACAGAGGGGAAAAAAAAGCAGACTGATGTACTAGCCCAGGACTGGAGTGGACACTGAATACACTGGCCTAGCTATAGATTTCCCTATTAAATCAGCAGCAGCTACACTGTCCCTCCTCTCACTAAGACTGCAGCTTCCGAATGAATCTAAAATGGATGCTGTCCAGGAGGTGGGAGGGTCTGGGAGGGAGGGTATGCTTCTGATTGGATGGAATGTGTCTGCTGACTGTGAGGTACAGGGTCAAAGTTTGCTCAATGATGACGAATAGGGGGCGGACCGAGCATCGCATATGTTCGCCCGCCGCGGCGAACAAGCTATGTTCGCCGGGAACTATTCGCCGGCGAATAGTTCGGGACATCTCTATAGAACAAGTTAGTGGGTCACTTTTTGCTGAGATGTTAGGAAAATCTGTTCCCTATAAGTAAGATAAGGGGCCCATACTTTCTGATGTTTCTCGTCTTGCTCTCTCAGCGTCATAGTAAGATTTTCAATTTGTTGGATTTCTGTTATTCTCTCAAACCAGTGTGATCTAGTTGGAGGGACAGTACTCTTCCACAGTGCCAGAATACACGCCTTCGCTGCAGTGAGCAGATCATTTACAAGTGAATTTTTATATTTTCTAATGGATAAAGGGATGTCATGTAGTAGGAAAGCTGCTGAGTTTTCTCCAAGAGACACATCTGTAATTTTTTTTTTACAGTTTCAGAAATCATCGCCCAAAACTCTTTCAGCACTGGACATTCCCAAAATATTTGCAATATAGTGCCCTCAGATTCCTGACATCGCCAACAGTCATTCCGAATACCTGCGAGAATATCCGATGCAATACTGCCGGTGTTCTGTACCATCTGGTAAGGATTTTATACCCTCCTTTTTGATACCTACTCGCCAATGACGCCTTGTGAGCAATCAATAAAATCCTATCCTTCTGGGGGGCGTGGCCTGCAGCGGAGCCGGATGGAAGCATAGCTCAGGAGCTCCGGCTTTCACGGGGACACAGCGGCTAAAAAACGGCACATAAAAGACTCTTTTTTTCACTACCCAAGCGGCCGTTCCATCCCGGGAACACCCGGGGAGCATGACCAACAAGTGGAAAGAATCAGCAAAGCCACAGCGGCTGATGGATTTCTTCACATTACCGCGGGATGAAGGTAGGCAAGATGGCGCCGGCTCTTCATCTACCCCCATGTCTAACAGCCAGGCCAAGAGTCGCCTCAAAGCCACATCACAGCGCAATACTCAGCCCTCCATCAGCCATCACTCCCCACCTATCTCCTCTCCATCAGGGAGCCCAGCAAAATCAAAGATTAAGCTGGATGGCGCTGGATGCAGCCCAGCAATGAGCCCTGTAAGTGATTCTGGGGATGATACAAGAGAACTACCTGAATCCATTGCCACATTCCCTACCAGTAATCAACCAGTGCTGGACACAGTTCTCAAGGACATGCTAGTGTCATTGAGAAGCTCCTTACAGACAGACATGATGAACTGTATGCACAGATTCAGCAGGGAATTGAGAGAAGTGGAGTCCAGGGTAGATCATATTGAAAGTAAAATGGGGGAGTTTGCGACCACCATAAATTACCTCGTGGACACCAATGAAGCACAAGAGGGAAATTCAGAATGGATAAAAAACAAATTAGCAGACATCGAGGACAGATCCAGATGAAATAGTTTAAAAATAAGAGGAATCCCCGAGTCGGTGCAACCATCGGATCTGCGATCGTATGCGATCAATCTATTTTCCTCCCTACTGCCTGAACTTTCTGACATTGAAATTACTATAGACAGAATACACCGCTTACCAAAACCCTCATTCCTTCCTGATAAGATCCCCAGAGACGTGATTTAACGCATGCATTTTTTCCACGTGAAAGAACAACTTGCATTTCTATCCAGATCTCTCTCAGCATACTCTAAAAAGAGGAGAAATCCAAATAAGATCACCAAAGCTCTTAGGAATCACAGTATTTCATACAGATGGAGCTACGCCACCAAACTTATCATTACCAAACAGGATCGAGTGTACACTGTGGATGCCTTAGACAAAGGTATCTCCTTGCTGAAAGAATGCGAGATTCTTCCAGAGCCCGGCGAGGACAACAATGTCGCCATTAATAAACATGCTTCTGCCTCTGACTGGAAGAAGGTCATACAACGGAACACCAAATAACAAATAATAGTAACCTCTACACCGGAGTTAATACGTGTTCTCCCGAGGAGACCAGGATTGGTCTCGGGCTTGAACTTATCCCCTAACCCACTTGAGCAGCAGTCAGCTGCACCCGGGTATAACCCACTAAAGTTACCTGGAGGCGACCCTCCTTAAAGTGGTTGTAAACCCTTCCCCGGAAGTTACACCTACAGGTAAGCCTAGATTATTGTTTACTTGTAGGTGTTTGCAATATCTCCTAAACCTACACGGTTTAGGAGATAATTGCAAAAACGCATACACCGTTGTCTAAGGCACATGCGCGCCGTAGACAACGGTGCATTCACAGTGAGAATCCACATTCACAAATCCGGCTTAGCCGGATTTGACAGCTCCCGCGCGCAAGCGCGGAGTGACGTCTTCGCCGCTCCAGCCAACTACCGGGTATCTGTGGAGAGATGGCTGCGGCTGGAGGGGGAGACGAGAACATCTTCGGGGGCTTCGATCTAAGGTAAGTAATGCATAATGAGCTAGTATGCTAGTCATACTAGCTCATTATGGCTTTGTCTTGCAGGTGTTTTTTTATTTTTTTATTTCCGGGTTTACAACCAGTTTAAGTCGCTATGGTTACCAAAAAGTTGAACTGTTACCTGATATGCCTTGTTTTATGTCTTTGGTTTCTTTTTTCTTTTTTTTCCCCCTCTCTTTTGGATTTACACAGATGTTTGCATAACCGCAAGTACACGCTGTCAAAGAGTCTACATCATGGATATGCAATTAGCGGACCTCCAGCTGTTGCAAAACTACAAGTCCCATCATGCCTCTGCCTCTGGGTGTCATGCTTGCTGCTGTCAGAGTCTCGCTATGCCTCATGGGACTTGTAGTTTGGCAACAGCTGGAGGTCCGCTAATTGCATATCCCTGGTCTACATGGTACTGAAACATGATTTCTCTGAGGTATCGAGAAGGACGTTTGACCCTAGACCTGATCTCAGGTTCACAGTGAGTACAAATGACTCTGAAAAGGAAATGCTTTTCCTACACAGAACACAAGAGGGAGCTCTTGTACCTCGAATAGGTATACACAACCTTTCTTCACCGCGAAAACCTTCCTGTTACAATGGTTGTTAATTTTTTATCTATAAATGCCAAGGGTCTCAACCACCCTGTAAAAAGGAAATCCTTGTGGAAGGAGGCCTTAATAAACAAGTGATATCTTATGCGCACAGGAGACGCACTTTAATGAGGCATCTCCCCCGTTGTGCCCGAATTTCCCATTCATCTTTACTGCAAAAGCAGACTCAAAGACTAAGGGAGTACTGAGCGCAATACGGGACATGGTGGCATTTGTTCTTCACACAGAACTCAAGGACCCCAACGGCCACTACCTTGTCCTAGTATGCGACATCAACTCAGTAACGTACACTAATGTAAATGTCTACGCTCCCAATACCCACCAGATTAACTTCTTCCATAGACTTCTGAAAAAAAAATTCTCTCAAGAGGGGTCTTTTGATACTATGTGGAGACTTTAACACAGTGCCAGACCCAGCCATAGACTCAATAGACATGTGCACACTGAAATATTTCATTTCGGAATTTCGTTTTCGTTAGAAAAATAAATTTATTTAGTTACTCCCGAAATTCGTTTTTATTTATTTTGTTTTTGGTTAGAAATTGCATTCGTCCGAAAATCTGAATTAATTAAGGTCGAATCAGTCATTGAAGGCTTATGGTGTCTGTCGAATGTTCAAAGAAGATTCGACGGAGCAGCGAAACTGTACGACGCTGCAATCGTACATTTACGGTCGAATGTTCCGCCTACAAGCTATAGATGAATTCTATTGTATGACTAGTAATAATTATATTTTTTAATTACTATTACTAGTCAACAGGGATGAGCCGAACACCCCCCTGTTCGGTTGCACCAGAACCTGCGAACAGACAAAATGTTTGTGTGAACTTTAGAACCCTATTAAATACAATGGACTCGAACGTTCGAAATCTAAAGTGTTAATTATAAAGGCTAATATGCAAGTTATTGTCCTAAAAAGTGTTTGGGGACCCGGGTCCTGCCCCAGGGGACATGTATCAATGCAAAAAAAAGTTTTAAAAACTGCAGTTTTTTCGGGAGCAGTGATTTTAATAATGCTTAAAATGAAAAAATAAAAGTGAAATATTCCTTTAAATTTCGTACCTGAGGGGTGTGTATGATATGCATGTAAAGTGGCGCATGTTTCCCGTGGTTAGAACGATCCCTGCAAAAAATGTCATTTTTGAAAGAAAAAAAGTCATTTAAAACTCACTTGGGGCTATTAATGAATTGTCGGCTCCCAGCAATACATACAAAAGTCATTGATAAAAAAAAAAAAAAAAAGCGTGGGGGTTCCCCAGAATTCCATTACCAGGCCCTTCAGATCTGGCATGGATTTTAAGGGGAACTCCACCCCAAATTTTAAAAAAATGGCGTGGAGTCCCCCTAAAAATCCATACTAGACCCCTTATCCGAGCACGCAACCTGGCCGGCTGCAGGGGAAGAGGGGGGGACGAGAGAGCGGCCCCCCTCCCTCCTGAACCGTACCAGGCCACATGCCCTCAACATGGGGAGGATGTCCCCATGTTGATGGGGACAAGGGCCTCATCCCCACAACCCTTGCCCGGTGGTTGTGGGGGTCTGCGGGCAGGGGGCTTATCGGAATCTGGAAGACCCCCAGATCCCGCCCCCTCCCTATGTGAATTGGTAAGGGGTACATTGTACCCCTACCATTTCACGAAGAAAGTGTAAATAAAATGTTTAAAAAAACACACAAACACCTTGAAAAAGTCCTTTATTTAAATAAATAATTGGTTGTGCCTGAGCGGACCTGATGGGGAACTCCCTCTCAGTGTTTTAAATGTATAGACCCGCCCCTTCTAAAGTTCCCCATCAGGTCCGCTCAGCGGACCAGATGCGGAACATGAGAAGGGGCGGGTCTATACATGTATTACCAAAGTGAGAGCAGTTCCCCATCAGGTCCGCCCCCTCGGTATGTCGGACCCGGCTACGTCATTGGCTTGAGCGGGGAACTTCCTTCACTATGTAAATTTAAATTACACAGTGAAGGAAGTTCCCCGCTCAAGCCAATGACGTAGGCGGGTCCGACATACCGAGGGGGCGGACCTGATGGGGAACTGCTCTCACTTTGGTAATACATGTATAGACCCGCCCCTTCTCATGTTCCGCATCTGGTCCGCTGAGCGGACCTGATGGGGAACTTTAGAAGGGGCGGGTCTATACATTTAAAATACTGAGAGGGAGTTCCCCATCAGGTCCGCTCAGGCACAACCAATGAAGGACAGCGCTGGACATCGGGATCGCCGCGGGACACTGGATTTCACCGCTGAAATGTTTTTTTTTTAAATTTAATTAAAGGACTTTTTCAAGGTGTCTGTGTGTTTTTTTAAACATTTTTTACGCTTTCTTCGTGAAATGGTAGGGGTAAAATGTACCCCTTACCAATTCACATACCCCCTAATTTTTTATGTAATCTTTGAACCCCTGGCTACGTTTATTAGATCACACCAGAACATCAAAGGTTTCCCAGTGCCCGGATCAGATCACACTATCAGCCTGTTTGCTGATGACATTATATTAATGCTTACTAAACCCTAAATTTCCCTGGCTTCGGTACATGAGACACTACATATGTTTGGTAAAATCTCGTACTACAAAGTGAATGAGAACAAATCTTTCATATTGGGATTGGGTATTAACCACTTAACGACCGCCCCATGTACATATACGTTGGCAAAATGGCATGGACAGGCACAATCACGTACCTGTACGTGACTGCCTTCGTATGGGTGGGGGGTCCAATCGGACACCCCCCCAGTACATGCGGCGGTCGTTTTCGGTCCAGGAGCGATCCGTGATGAGGGGGCGGCCATTGGTTTCTGGCCACCCCTTCGCGATCGCTCCCGGCGAATGAAATGCTTCCTCTGCCTGTGTAATGTAAACACAGGCAGAGGAAGTGATGTCATCTCTCCGTGCGGCACTCTATTCGTCCAGAGCACCGAGGAGAGAAGACATCAGGTTAGTGCACAAACAGTACACTGACACCAGCACACATAGGTACACAATCCACCCCCAGTCACCCCCCAGATCACCCCCAGTCCCCATTCACAGTGTCACTGATTGCAGTGATCATTTATTTACTGATCACTGCAATCAGTGACATTTGTGATAGTAAAAGTGTCAGGTCAGTTAGTGTTAGGTCCCTTTAGGTCCAGGGTAGCCCCCTAACCCCCCTAATAAAGGTTTAACCCCTTGATCGCCCCCCAGGTAACCATTTCACCCCCTATCACCAGTGTCACTAAGCGATCGTTTTTCTGATCACTGTATTAGTGTCGGTGGTGCCGCTAGGTAGCCAGTTATTTTTTTAGGTTTGCCGCCAGGTTTTTATAGCGTCAGGTACCCCCATATATTACCTAATAAAGGTTTAACCCCTTGATCACCCCCCAGGTAACCCTTTCGCCCCCTATCACCAGTGTCACTAAGCAATCGTTTTTCTGATCGCTGTATTAGAGTCGCTGCTGCTGCTAGGTAGCCAGTTATTTTTTTAGGTTCGCCGCCAGGTTTTTATGGTGTCAGGTACCCCCATATATTACCTAATAAAGGTTTAACCCCCTGATTGCCCCTAGTTAACCCTTTCACCAGTGATCACCGTATAAGTGTTACGGGTGACGCTGGTTAGTTAGTTTGCTTTTTATAGTGTCAGGGCACCCGCCGTATATAACCCAATAAAGGTTTAACCCCCTGATCGCCCGGCGGGTGATATCAATTAGGTTTTAGCATCAGAGAGGGTCTGCGTCGCCCCAGGCAGCGTCAGGTTAGTGCCAGTAATGCTAACACCCACGCGCAAAGCATACACCTCCCTTAGTGGTATAGTATCTGAACAGATCAATATCTGATCTGATCAGATCTATACTAGCGTCCCCAGCAGTTTAGGGTATCCAAAAACGCTGTGTTAGCAGGATCAGCCCAGATACCTGCTAGCACCTGCGTTTTGCCCCTCCGTCCAACCCAGCCCACCCAAGTGCAGTATCGATCGATCACGGACACTTACAAAACACAACACACATAACTGCAGCGTTCGCAGAGATAGGCCTGATCCCTGTGGCTCCAGTGCTGTAGGAGGTGATTTCACCACCACAGTTAAAAAAAAGAGCATATATGCCAAAGCATGGGGGCAGCAGGGGCGGAGGAGCGATTTTGCTCCTAATATCGTGTACATACGGTCAAAATTCCGACAGAGGCTTGCCCGTGGAAAAGTCAGACATGTGTAAGCGGCATAACTTTTGCGGGAGGATGCCCCCATGCTTCGGCAAATATAAATGGTGCATGTGTGCCCAGCATTAGAAGTGGGTGAATGAAGGGAGGTATTCTAATGGTGGGCATACCCACCGATCAATCTCTTTTTTTCATGAAAAAAAAGATTACAATACATGTCCAACAAGGACCAGCAACATACTGGTATGTTGCTGGACTTTGAATGGTTATACCAGAATGATGCCTATGGGTTTAGGTATCATCTTGGTATCATTCTTTTCAGCCTGTGGCCGGCTTTCATGTAAAAGCAATCCTAGTGGCTAATTAGCCTCTGGACTGCTTTTACAAGCAGTGGGAGGGAATTTCCCCCTGATATAAAAAGTGCCATTGGGAAATTGAGAAAGCATTTTATCACACCGATCTTGGTGTGGTCAGATGCTTTGAGGGCAGAGGAAAGATCTAGGGTCTAATAGACCCCAGTTTTTTTCAAAAAAAGAGTACCTGTCACCAGAGGTGGGGGACTTGAGTCACATGACTTGACTTATGTCAGACTTAGGTCACCTGTATGAGGACTTGCGACTTGCTTGACAGAATTCAATAAATGACTCGACTTGACTTTGACTTGTCACTAATGACTTGCGACTTGACTTTGACTTGGGCTATATGACTTGCAATGACTTGGCACCACTAACACTAACCGCAAGCTGCCGTCTGCCTACCTGATCAGCGTGTCATGCAGACAGACGGCGGCCATTGCAGTGTTCAAAAGCCACGCCTCCTCCTCGTCTGTGATAGGCGGAACACTCAATTTCACAGCAGGCAGTGTTCAGCCTATCACGGACATCCTCTTATCCTCGTCTGTGTTATGAGGATGAGCGGATGTCCGTGATAGGCGGAACACTGAATTCTGGGAAATTGAGTGTTCCGCCTATCACAGACGAGGAGGAGGCGCGGCTTTTGAATACTGGAATGGCTGCCGGGATGCCGCCGATCAGGTACACGGCTGATGGGCACAGTGAAGCATGGGCACAGTGAGACATGGGCACAGTGAGACACGGGGCACAGTGAGGCATTGGGCACAGTGAGGCATTGGGCACAGTGAGACACGGGCACAGTGAGACATGGGCACAGTGAGACACAGGCACAGTGAAGCCTGGACACAGTGAAGCCTGGGCACAGTGAAGCCTGGACACAGTGAAGCCTGGGCACAGTAAAGCATGGACACAGTAAAGCATGGACACAGTAAGGCATGGGCACAGTGAAACATGGGCACAGTGAAGCATGGGCACAGTGAAGTATGGGCACAGTGAAGCATGGGCACAGTGAGGCACGGGCACAGTGAAGCACGGGCACAGTGAAGCATGGGCACAGTGAGGCATGGGCACAGTGAGGCATGGACACAGTGAAGCATGGGCACAGTGAGGCATGGGCACAGTGAAGCACAGTGAGGCATGGGCACATAACCAATATTATTTATTGTTATCCCTCCTATTATTTTTATACAGTATGGGGTAGATCAGTATTTTGACTTGATTTGTGACTTGACCAAAATAAATGACTTGACTTGACTTGCTTGACTTCTAGCAGGGACTCGACTTGACTTGCTTGCTTTTCGTCACAGTAACTTGGGTCTTGCTTGAGACTTGAAGGTTAAGACTTGAGACTTGCTTGTGACTTGCACATGTGTGACTTACTCCCATGTCTGCCTGTCACTACCTATTGCTATCATAGGGGATATTTACATTCCTTGAGATAACAATAAAATTGATAAAAAATCAAATAAAATGGAAGGAACAGTTTAAAAATAAAATAAAAAAAGCAAAATAAATAAAAAAAAAAAAAAAAAAGCACCCCTGTCCCGCCCTGCTCTTGCGCAAAGGCGAACGCAAGTGTCGGTCTGGCGTCATATGTAAACAGCAATTGCACCATGCATGTGAGGTATCACTGCGAAGGTCAGATCGAGGGCAGTAATTTTAGCAGTAGACCTCCTCTGTAAATGTGGTAGCCTGTAAAGGCTTTTAAAGGGTTTTAAAAATGTATGTAGTTTGTAGCCACTACGCGTTTGTGCGAAATTTTAAAGCATGTCATGTTTGGTATCCATGTACTCAGCCTAAGATCATCTTTTTTATATCATCAAACATTTGGGCAATATAGTGTGTTTTAGTGCATTAAAATTTAAAAAAGTGTATTTTTTCCCAAAAAATGCGTTTGAAAAATCGCTGCGCAAATACTGTGTGGGAAAAAACACCCACCATTTTAATCTGTAGGGCCTTTGCTTTAAAAAAATATATAATGTTTGGGGGTTCAACGTAATTTTCTTGCAAAAAAAAATTAAAAATGTTTTCATGTAAACAATTTTTTTTTTTTTGCACAAAGTTTTCACTAAATGATATATTGCTCAAACATGCCAGGGGCATATGTGGAATTACACCCCAAAATACATTCTGTTGCTTCTCCTGAGTACGGGGATACCACATGTGTGATTCTTTTTGGGAGCCTAGCCGCGTACGGGACCCCAAAAACCAAGCACCGCCTTCAGGATTTCTAAGGGTGTAAATTTTTGGTTTCACTCCTCACTGCCTATAACAGTTTCGGAGGCCATGGAATGCCCAGATTGCAAACCCCCCCCCCAAATGACCCAATTTTGGAAAGTAGACACCCCAAGCTATTTGCTGAGAGTTATGGTGAGTATTTTGCAGATCTCGCTTTTTGCCACAAAGTTTTGAAAAAAATATATATTTGCTTTCTTCATTTTCAAAAACAAATGAGAGCTGTAAAATACTTACCATGCCTCTCAGCAAATAGCTTGGGGTGTCTACTTTCCAAAATGGGGTCATTTGGGGGGGTTTTGTGCTATTTTGGCATTTTATGACCTTCGAAACTGTGATGGGTAGTGAGGAGTGAAATCAAAAATTTGCGCTCTTAGAAATCCTGATGGCGGTGCTTGGTTTTCGGGGCCCCGTACGCGGCTAGGCTCCCAAAAAGTCCCACACATGTGGTATCCCCAAACTCAGGAGAAGCAGCAAAATGTATTTTGGGGTGCAATTCCACATATAACCATGGCATGTGTGAGCAATATATAATTTAGTGACAACTTTTTGTAATTTTTTATTTTTTTTGTCATTATTCAATCACTTGGGACAAAAAAAAAAATTCAATGGGCTCAACATGCCTCTCAGCAATTTCCTTGGGGTGTCTACTTTCCAAAATGGGGTTATTTGGGGGGGGGGTTTGTACTGAAATTAGATAGGCAGTCATAAATGAAAAGCTGTGTAAATTCCAGAAAATGTACCCTAGTTTGTAGACGCTATAACTTTTGCGCAAACCAATAAATATACGCTTATTGACATTTTTTTTTACTAAAAACATGTGGCTGAATACATTTTGGCCAAAATGTATGACAAAAATTGAGTTTATTTGATTTTTCTTATAACAAAAAGTAGAAAATATATATTTTTTTCAAAATGTTCGGTCTTTTTCCGTTTATATCGCAAAAAATAATCGCAGAGGCAATCAAATAGCATTAAAAGAAAGCTCTATTTGTGGGAAGAAAAGGACGCAAATTTTGTTTGGGTACAACATTGCATGTCCGCGCAATTTCCAGTTAAAGCAGCGCAGTGCCAAATTGTAAAAACACCTCTGGTCTTTATGCTGCGTATTGGTCCGGGGCTTAAGTGGTTAATGCGCAAATAAAGACCAAACTCAGATCACGGTTTCCATATGTTTGAAATTATGACGGCATAAAATACCTGGGAATCACCCTAACTGCCTCACCTGAGGATCTTTTACGGCAAACTACACTCCGTTTCTCACCTCTATGCCATCTAGACTTCAAGACTTGGCCAAAATGGAACTCCTATGATCAGGCCGTCTTGCAGCCTTTAAGATGGTAATACTTCCACAGTTAATATATCAGTTCAGATCTCTTCCCATTTCAGTTCCCAACTCTTACTTTTCTAAGGTTCAATCCCTGATAAACAAATTTTTGTGGAAGGGGAAAAAAGCGAGATGGGCTTTTAAAAAATCAATAGCTTCAAGGAAGGTGGGAGGAGTGGGAAATGTAGTGGTTAAAGACTACCACATTGCTGCAATTCTGTCACAAATGAGGACTTGGTTCCCCAACTCCCCTAGACCAAGATGGCAAGAACTTGAGGAAATTCAAGCCCCACACAATAATCTTTATGACCTTTTGCTGTCAAGTACTTGCCATTCCAGAGAAATTAATACCCTAGCCCCCCCGCTGACAGCAACAATAAAGGCTTGGAAAATTTTGTTGGGTACGCAACAATTAATTTTCTCTACAATAGTTCTTCCACTTCCCATTACCAGCCTTTCTGAAATTATACCAGACCTGCACATAGCACACTGGACAGTGAAGGGCATTACAAATGTAACAAACCTTATGATAGGGCCCACCATGAAGACGTTTCGTTCTCTACAAATAGAATTTAATTTGGAAGACACTGATTATTACAAAAATCTCCAAATTCACCATTTTCTCCAAACTAATCCCCCACTCTAATTCCATCTACCATGGAAAATAGCGTTGTATCTTACCAAACAAAAAAACAATCTCAAAGGTATTTCCTTATTCTACAATACCCTAAACAACAAATTTATATTCACAACATTTTCTGATATTCTAGCTTGGGAAGGGGACCTGGGAGTATCCTACTCTCCGGAGCAATGGCAACAAGCATTGTGAATCACATATGCTGCCACAAAAAGTATCAATCTCTGGGAACGTACGCAAAAATTGCTATTATGCTGGTATCTAACCCCATTTAGGATATCCAAATTTGACACCCGCACCTCACCTCTCTGTTGGAGGGGATGTGTAGGTACCCTGTACCACATAATATGGGATTGCTCACGTTTTTGTTCGCTTTGGAACGAGGTGTTTTATCTGGCTGCTTAAATACTTGCTTTGCGAATCCCTAAGACCCCAGGAATGGCTATCCTATCCTTGGGTATTAACTCTCTTCCCAAAGATACCAGGATAATACTCACCCATATTTTACTAATCACGAGTTTGGCGATTACGTGCCACTGGAAGGACACAACCACTCCCACATTAAATTAAATAATTCTAAAGACTAACACTCATATCACTTATGAGATGATGTTCGCATCATCTCAGGGTAGATTCCCTTTGTCATGTAAACAGTGGAAACCGTGGAATGACTGGTACAAGTTGAAATAATTTTGAGCGGTACTTATATCTCCTAAACACTCAATGATATATAAAGCTGTGTAAGTGTTAAATTTACCTATTTTAATTTAATTCTTTTTTTTTCTTTCTTATGTTTATCGTAAATTGTATTTTATGTTCTCCATTTCTTATGGTATATACCTCTTCATTTTATATGCTTGAAGCAAAGATCTAGTCCTATATAAAACAGTTTTTAAAACTTTGATATTATAGGAGGGATTTGGATCTCCCCTCCTGGGACACAGTATGAACCCAGTCGGGGTGTCCGGAAGGGGAGATCCACACTCTTGCCAGTGTCAGTCATAGCTGGGTAACTGATAATAGTGAATGGAGGCTGATCTTACTCGTATACTCTAGTGTTGAGCGAACCTGAACTGTAAAGTTCGGGTCCGTACCGAACTTTAGCTTTTTCCCGAACCCAAACCCGAACCCGGACTTTGCGCAAAAGTCCGGGTTCGGGTTCGGGTTTGGCAATTTAACCACTTAACAACCACCTGCCGACAAATAACGGCGGCAGGGTGGTTGCTTAACTCTGGGAGGACGTTATATAACGTCCTCCCAGAATCGCGCTCCCGCGCGCCCCCTGGGGCGCGCACACGGGAAACTCCGTGACCGCCGGGTCCAGAGGACCCGGCGGATCACGAATCGCGCCGCTGATAGCGGCCGTTTACCACGTGATCGCTCCGTCAAATGACGGAGCAATCACTTGTAAACAGACCGGCGTCATTTGATGACGCCGGTTCCTCCCTCCCCTCTCTGTACCGATCGGTACAGTGTGAGAGGGGAGAGGGAGGGAGCGGATGGCAGCAGCAGCACTGTGGGCTGGATCTGTGACAATTGCAGTCACAGATCCATCCATCCATCCATCCCTGCTCAGCCATCCCTGTGCTATACCCTGCCAATACTCTGCAATACACCCTGCCAATACTCTGCAAAATACCCTGCCAATACTCTGCAATACCCTGGTGCAATACTCTGCAATACCCTGGTGCAATACTCTGCAATACCCTGGTGCAATACTCTGCAATACCCTGGTGCAATACTCTGCAATACCCTGCGAAATACTCTGCAATACCCTGCGAAATACTCTGCAATACCCTGCGAAATACTCTGCAATACCCTGGTGCAATACTCTGCAATACCCTGGTGCAATACTCTGCAATACCCTGGTGCAATACTCTGCAATACCCTGCACAATACTCTGCAATACCCTGCACAATACTCTGCAATACCCTGCAAAATACTCTGCAATACCCTGCAAAATACTCTGCAATACCCTGCGCAATACTCTGCAAAATACTCTGCAATACCCTGCACAATACTCTGCAATACCCTGCACAATACTCTGCAATACCCTCCACAATACTCTGCAATACCCTCCACAATACTCTGCAATACCCTCCACAATACTCTGCAATACCCTCCACAATACTCTGCAATACCCTCCACAATACCCTGTGCAATACCCTCCACAATACCCTGTGCAATACCCGTGCAATACCCTGTGCAATACCCGTGCAATACCCTGCCATACACCGCAATACCCTGCCATACACCGCAATACTCCGCAATGCCCTGCAATACTCCGCAATGCCCGGCAATACTCCGGAATGCCCGGCAATACTCCGCAATGCCCGGCAATACTCCGCAATGCCCAGCAATACTCCGCAATGCCCAGCAATACTCCGCAATGCCCAGCAATACTCCGCAATGCCCGGCAATACTCCGCAATGCCCGGCAATACTCTGCAATAACCACTTCCCGCCCTCCGGCCGTCATATGACGTCCTTGACTTTGTGCGGGGATATCTGAATGATGCCTGCAGCTACAGGCATCATTCAGATATCGGCTTTTTCAGCCGGCGATTCCCTACACCATAAGAGCAATCATAGCGGCTGTTCCGCCGCTTGATCATTCTTACGGGAGGCAAGAGGGGATGTCCCCCCCCCGCCGCCCTCCGGTGCTTCTACCGACTCACCGCTACGATCAAAGCCAGGATTGTTGTTTTTTTTTTTCAGGCTTCCCAGCCTAGAGGTGAGATGTGGGGTCTTATTGACACCCCCCCCCCCTCATATCTCACTGTAAAGAGGACCTGTCATGCCATATTCCTATTACAAGGGATGTTTACGTTCCTTGTAATAGGTATAAAAGTGATCAAAAAAATGTTTAGGGCGGAAAAACATGTCAAACTAAAATAAATAAAGTAAAATGAAGAATAATTTTTTTTTTTTTTTTAAAGCGCCCCTGTCCCCGTGAGCTCGCATACAGAAGCGAACGCATACGTAAGTCCCGCCCACATATGAAAACGGTTTTCAAACCACACATGTGAGGTATCTCTGCGAACGTTAGAGCGAGAGCAATCATTTTGGCCCTAGACCTCCTCTGTAACTCAAAACATGTAACCAGTAAAAATATTTAAAGCGTCGCCTATGGGGATTTTTTAAGTAGCAAAGTTTGGCGCCATTCCACGAGTGTGTGCAATTTTTAAGGGCGACATGTTAGGTATCTATTTACTCGGCGTAACTTCATCTTTCACATTATGCAAAAACATTGGGCTAACTTTACTGTTTTGTTTTTTTTTTAAGCACAAAACATTTTTTTTCCGTAAAAAACGCGTTAAAAAAATTGCTGCGCAAATATCGTGCGAGATAAAAAGTTGCAACAACCACCATTATATTCTCTAAGGTCTTTGCTAAAAAAACATATATATATAATGTTTTGGGGTTCTATGTAATTTTCTAGCAAATAAATGATGATTTTTACATGTAGGAGAGAAATGTCAGAATTGGCCTTGGTGCTCCAGAACGCCTGAAGGTGCTCCCTGCATGTTGGGCCTCTGTATGTGGCCACGCTGTGTAAAAGTCTCACACATGTGGTATCGCCATACTCGGGAGTAATAGCAGAATGTGTTTTGGGGTGTAATTTGTGGAATGCATATGCTGTGTGTGAGAAATAACCTGCTAATATGACAATTTTGTGAAAAAAAAAAAAGAGAAAAAAAAAATCTTGATTTTGCAAAGAATTGTGGGAAAAAATGACAACTTCAAAAAACTCACAATGCCTCTTTCTGAATACCTTGGAATGTCTTCTTTCCAAAAAGGGGTCATTTGGGGGGTATTTGTACTTTTCTGGCATGTTAGGGTCTCAAGAATTGAGATAGGGCGTCAGTACTTCAGGTGTGATCAATTTTCAGATATTGGCACCATAGCTTGTGGACTCTATAACTTTCACAAAGACCAAATAATATACACCAATTTGTACTTATTTTTACCAAAGATATGTAGCAGTATAAATTTTGGCCAAAATTTATGAAGAAAAAATAGTAATTTGCAACATTTTATAACAGAAACGAAAAAAAAAATCATTTTTTTACAAAATTTTCAGTCTTTTTTCTCTTATAGCGCAAAAAATAAAAAACCCAACAGTGATTAAATACCACCAAAAGAAAGCTCTATTTGTGTGAAAAAAAGGACAAAAATTTCATATGGGTACAGTGTTGTATGACTGAGTAATTGTCATTCAAAATGTGAGAGCACCGAAAGCTGAAAATTGGTCTGGTTATTAAGGGGGTTTAAGTGCCCAGTGGTCAAGTGGTTAATTACGCATTTAGAAATATTTCAGGGGCCAGCCAATCACCTTTTGATTACCTGGTGTGCCCTTAGAGGCCATCATAGCCATGCCTACTAATGGCATGGCTGTGATTGGTCAGTGCAACATGTGACCCAGCTTCTATATAAGCTAGAGGCACACAGCACACACGTCACTCTGCTTCAGAATAGATAGGGAGAGGATCTTGGCTGCTGCTGTTGCTAATAGGGAGAGATTGTAAAATACATGAGGTAGTCCTGATTCTGCAATCTGAGGGAAAAGATAGAGAGATAGTGTAGTGTAGGGCCAAGTTCCTGTTGGTGCTTTCAGGGAGAGAGAATATTATATAGGAGTCCAGATTCAGAGATTAAAATCAGCGATCTGCATAGGTTTACCTGTTTGTGTTGCAGTGCACAGTCTTTTTACACTGCCATGAGCCCAGTGTCAGAGAAAATCTAACTTTTATCTGCAAGCTCAGTGCACCAGCACTGCATATTACGTTGAGAGATACACCGTTTCCATACTGTGGGTGTATTCTGCTCTTTGAAAAAGATCCATTTAGGGGAAAAAAAAGGCACTTTATTGTGCTCTTTTCCAAAAGACCCATAGGGCAAAAAAAATAAAAAATTTGCATTTTATTTTGCTCGTGCAAAAAAAGACCCGTTTAGGGCAAAAAAAATATAAAAATTGCACTTTAATGTACGCTTGCAAAAAGAGCCATTCAGGGCCACAAAAAATAGTTTGCAGTGTGTTATACATATGTGGAGGTGTGTGAAATAAACAATTTCTATATAGTTTTCTCTTACTGTGCTATACTAAAAAAACAAAATTTTTTTTTGAATAGCATTTTCTGCAGTTCTGTAGCTGTGCGATTCAGCGGTTACGTACTGTGGGTGTGTTCTGCTCTTCCAAAAAACGCCATTTAGGGGCACAAAAAATAGTTTGCAGTGTGTTATACATATTTGGAGGTGTGTGAAATAAACAATTTCTAAATAGTTTTCTTCTACTGTGCTATACTAAAAAAACAACATTTTTTTTGAATAGCATTTTCTGCAGTTCTGTAGCTGTGCGATTCAGCGGTTACGTACTGTGGGTGTGTTCTGCTCTTCCAAAAAACGCCGTTTAGGGGCACAAAAAATAGTTTGCAGTGTGTTATACATATTTGGAGGTGTGTGAAATAAACAATTTCTAAATAGTTTTCTTCTACTGTGCTATACTAAAAAAACAACATTTTTTTTTTAATAGCATTTTCTGCAGTTCTGTAGCTGTGCGATTCAGCGGTTACGTACTGTGGGTGTGTTCTGCTCTTCCAAAAAACGCCATTTAGGGGCACAAAAAATAGTTTGCAGTGTGTTATACATATTTGGAGGTGTGTGAAATAAACAATTTCTAAATAGTTTTCTTCTACTGTGCTATACTAAAAAAACAACATTTTTTTTGAATAGCATTTTCTGCAGTTCTGTAGCTGTGCGATTCAGCGGTTACGTACTGTGGGTGTGTTCTGCTCTTCCAAAAAACGCCGTTTAGGGGCACAAAAAATAGTTTGCAGTGTGTTATACATATTTGGAGGTGTGTGAAATAAACAATTTCTAAATAGTTTTCTTCTACTGTGCTATACTAAAAAAACAACATTTTTTTTTAATAGCATTTTCTGCAGTTCTGTAGCTGTGCGATTCAGCGGTTACGTACTGTGGGTGTGTTCTGCTCTTCCAAAAAACGCCGTTTAGGGGCACAAAAAATAGTTTGCAGTGTGTTATACATATTTGGAGGTGTGTGAAATAAACAATTTCTATATAGTTTTCTCCTACTGTGCTATACTAAAAAAACAACATTTTTTTTGAATAGCATTTTCTGCAGTTCTGTAGCTGTGCGATTCAGCGGTTACATACTGTGGGTGTGTTCTGCTCTTCCAAAAACACCCATTTAGGGCAACATCATAAATTTGGAAAATATGAGGAGAAGGTCAAAGGGACGTCGTGGCCCCGGTCGCGGTGCTGCTGGTGGAGCTCCTGTTGCAGGGAGAGGACGTGCTGGATCTGTGCCAGATACACGCACAAGTGAAACATCTTCCTCAGGTGCGAGTAGGCGACCAAGCCTGCGGCGGTATTTTGTCGCGCCTAATGAAGCTGTACGAATGTTTAGGCCAGGACAAGTACAGGCGATAGTAGATTGGGTTGCTGACAATGCCTCAGGTTCCTTCACATTGTCTCCCACCCACTCTTCTGATGAAAGATCAGAGTTGGCACCTGAAACCCATGTCCATCAGTCTTTCACCTCACCCCCTTGCAAATCAGCCAAGCAGTCTGAGCCCCAAATCATGCAGCAGTCTCTTCTGCTTTTCGATGACTCTGTTAGCAGGGTTTCCCAGGGCCATCCACCTAGCCCTGCCCCAGAAGTGGAAGAGATTGAGTGCACCGATGCCCAACCACTTATGTTTCATGCTGAATACATGGGAGGACCATTGCAGTACGTCTCGGATGATGACGAAACACAGGTGCCAACTGCTGCTGCTTTCGCAATTGTGCAGACAGACAAGGAGGGCAGGGGTGAAGACTGGGTGGAAGATGATGTGGAGGACGATGAGGTCCTCGACCCCACATGGAATGAACGTTATGCAGGTGACCAGTGTAGTTTGGAGGAAGAGGCGGTGGTCGCACAGAGCCACCAGCACAGCAGAAGAGGGAGCAGGGTGCAAAAGCGGAGCGTCCGTCCCCTAGACAGTATGTCTGCTACTGCCCAACGCAGCAAGGGACCGAGCACACCAAAGCCAGGTCCAAGGAGTTCCCTAGAGTGGCAGTTCTTCACGCAATGTGCTGATGACAAGACACGAGTGGTTTGCAGGCTGTGCAATCAGAGGCTGAAGCGAGGCATAAACGTTCTCAACCTGAGCACAACCTGCATGACCAGGCATCTAAGTGCAAAGCACGAGCTGCAGTGGAGTAGACACCTCAAAAACCAAGAAAGGTCTCTGGCTCCTCCTGCTTCCTCTTCTGCTGCAGTCTCGGCCTCTTCATCCACCTCTGTAGTGACAGTGGCACCTGCCACCCCGCAAACAGAGGATCTGCCAGCAACACTACCACCTGGGTCACCAACCATCTCCACAATGTCCCATGGAAGCGTTCAGCTCTCTATCTCCCAAACATTGGAGCGGAAGAGGAAGTACCCCCCTAGCCACCCATGATCCCTGGCCCTGAATGCCAGCATTTCAAAACTCCTGGCCTTTGAAATGCTGTCATTCCGTATGGTGGAGACGCAGAGTTTTAAAAGCCTGATGGCATTGGCTGTCCCAAAGTATGTCGTGCCCAGCCGCCACTATTTTTCCAGGCGAGCCATCCCTTCCCTGCACAACCAAGTGGGGGACAAAATCAGGTGTGCACTGCGCAACGCCATCTGTGGCAAGGTCCACCTAACTACGGATGCGTGGACCAGTAAGCACGGTCAGGAACGTTATATCTCCCTAACAGCACACTGGGTAAATGCAGTGGCGGCTGGGCCTGAGGCAGATAGCAGTTTGGCGCATGTCCTTCCACCACCGAGGATTGCAGGGCACTTCAGTTTGCCTCCTGTTGCTAACTCCTCCTACTCCGCTTCCTCATCCTCTACCGCCTCCTCATCCGGTCAGCGCAACACCTTCACCACCAACTTCAGCACAGCCAGGGGTAAACGACAGCAGGCAGTTTTAAAACTTTCCTGTTTGGGGGAAAAACCCCACACCGCGCAGGAGTTGTGGAGGGACATGGAACAACAGACCAATGAGTGGTTGCTGTCAGTGAGCCTCAAGCCTGGCCTGGTGGTGTGCGATAATGGGCGAAAGCAGCTCTGAGCCTAGCCGGTTTGACGCACATCCCTTGCCTGGCGCATGTGCTGAACTTGGTGGTCCAGAGGTTCCTTAAAAATTACCCCAATATGCCAGAGCTGCTGCAGAAAGTGCGGGCTGTGTGTGCGCACTTTCGGCGTTCTCACCCTGCTGCTGCTTGCCTGTCAGCGCTGCAGCGTAACTTCGGCCTTCCCGCTCACCGCCTCATATGTGACGTGCCCACAAGCCAGACTGTGCGAGCAGCAGCAGGCGATAGTGGAGTTTCAGCTGCAGCAATCACGCGTGAGTCGCTCTGCGGAACAGCACCACTTCACCACCAATAACTGGGCCTCCATGCGAGACCTGTGTGCCTTGTTGCGCTGTTTCGAGTACTCTACCAACATGTCCAGTGCCAATGACGCCGTTCTTAGCGTTACTATCCCAGTTCTATGCCTCCTTGAAAAAACGCTTCGGGCGATGATGGAAGAGGATGTGGCACAGGAGGATGAGGAGGAGGAGGAGGAAGCGGGATCATTTCAAAGGCTTTCAGGGCAGTCTTTCACAAGTGGCTACGAGGGTGGGTTCCTGCACCAACAAACACCAGGTACACAATTGTCCGGCAGAAAGGGCACAGTTCTGGAGGATGACGAGGTGGAGGAGGAGATGGAGGAGGAGGAGGAGGAGGAGCCATTTTCACAGCAGGGTGGCACCCAGACCAGCTCGTGGCCATCACTGGTGCGTGGCTGGGGGGATACAGAGGACACAGACGATACACCTCCCACAGAGGACAGCTTTTCTTTGCCTCTGGACAGCCTGGCACACATGAGCGATTACATGCTGCAGTGTTTCCGCAATGACCGCCGAGTTGCCCACATTTTAACTGGTGCTGATTACTGGGTGGCCACCCTGCTGGATCCCCGTTACAAGGACAACATACCGTCCTTAATTCCCTCACTGGAGCGGGATCTTAAGATGCGCGAGTACAAGCGCACGCTGGTAGACGCGCTGCTGGTGGCATTCCCACCTGACAGCGGGCGTACGGTGGAAGCACAAGGCGAAGGCAGAGGAGGAGGAAGAGGTCGCCAATGCAGCCGGGGCACTGGCAGCACCTCAGAAGGCAGGGTTAGCATGGCTGAATTGTGGAAAAGCTTTGTCAGCACGCCACAACAACCAGCACCACCAGCTGAGATGGAACGTCTTAGCAGGAGGCAGCATTTCACCAACATGGTTGAGCAGTATGTGTCCACAGGCCTACACGTACTGGATGACGGGTCTGCCCCCTTTAACTTCTGGGTCTCCAAATTGGGCACATGGCCTGAGCTTGCCCTTTATGCCTTGGAGGTGCTGGCCTGCCCTGCAGCCAGTGTATTATCTGAACGTGTATTTAGCACGGCAGGGGGCGTTATCACAGACAAGCGCAGCCGCCTGTCCAGAGCCAATGTAGACAAGCTCACGTTCATTAAAATGAACCAGGCATGGATCCCACAGGACTTGTCCGTACCTTGTGCAGAATAGACATGTATACCGGTGTTGTGACAAAAACTGTCCGGCCATCGGATTGTGTCCGGCCCATACTGCGAAGGCGCAGCGCTTGCGCAGTACAGAGGACAAGGAGATTCACAAAATCTACGAAGATGAACGGCGCCTGCGCTGTGAGTGCAGGTTCAAGCCCCACCATCCAAGTGGACATACGGTAGCACATAGTAACAGGGCCCCTCACGGGCTCGGTTCGATCGCCACGCTTCGGGCACGGCCTCACTTGGCTCGGCTTGAACCACGGATGGTGTGGCCTTCACCTGAACTCACCACGCAGGCGCCGTTCGTCTTGGGAGATTTTCGAAATCCCCTTGTCCTACATACTGAGCAAGTGCAGTACAGGATGGACACTATTTGACGGGGGACAGAATTCGTCACATCACCGGCCTTACCCAGCCATTGTTGTATTTTTGAACCAGTGTTGGCTACCTCGTCCTCCTCCACCGCCGCTTCCACCTACACAGCCACATCCACCGCCACCTCAACCTCCTACTCCATATGGACCTCGTCCTCCAAGGTCAAGATTATAATTTTTATTTTATTTTTTTGTAGCGCACAGATCCTTTCCCCCTTACCTGCCTTTATGTTGTTGGCTGCTCGCAGGAGGGAGAAAGGCACACCGCACTACCAGCCCGTACCCTCCTATATAAAGAGGTTGAGCGGTGTACTTGATGGGCCGTGTCCACAGCCGAAGTCAAAACTCCTCCAGAGGATGATTCTCACCTCTACTGTAGGTAGAGGCAAGTCCTTTAATTCCCAGTAAAGTCAATGTCCACACCAGCTGAAATTACAACTCTTATTCTCTCATGGCAAAATAAACTCTACTCGGATAGAAAAGGTTAGAGCAAAGAAACAGGACAGCTTAAGGTGTGGAGGAGGTCCAGGCACAAACGTAGCACATTCACTTCACTGCTTAGGTTTCTCAAACAGTTTTAGGTGCACGGTCTCTGCCACAGACCTTGAGGTTGGTCTCTGCCACAGACCGGGTGTACAAGGCCCCTGCCACGGACCTGGAGAACTTTGGTCTCTGCCACAGACCAGGGTGTATAAGGCCCCTGCCACGGGCTGGGTGAATAAGGCCTCTGATACAGTCAAGATGACCTTGAGCTTCTCCTTCTACGAACCTAGCCCATATCAAGGGGAAGACATCTCTCCAGGGAGTCAACAGACCCTTCCTTCACCGTGACTCCCGCATCGGTCCATCAGAATGATCCTCCCTTCCCTGGAACATGGTCCCCTACACGAGGCGGCACCCTAAGACTCCTCGACCCTTAGCGGACTCCAGACGAAGGCTCTGGACTCCAGGCTTTACTCCCGCACCTAGGCCTCCATACCCAGGGCCACAGGAACTCCAGGATAGTACCTCACCCCGGGCTAAAGGTACCCGAGATGGAACAGGAACACATGCACCCAGGCCGAAGGCACCTGGGCGTGGACCCCACTGGACATCAGTCCCCAGGCCAAAGGTCTGCCCCTTTTATATGCTCTCCCGGCATGCACAGCAGGTTCCCTGCCCCGCTGTACTACTGCCAAGAGGGGACACAAAAGGCACAGCACTGTATCGGCGGTTCAACCCTAGCCTACCATGGCAGCGCCACCTGTAGGCCGCAGGGAACTGCACACCAATACTGTCCCCCGAGGACAAAATGGTCCATGAATCCTACAGAATTAGGGTGTTTGAGCCTATTTACCACTCAAACACTTCCCTTAAATTTAGCACCCCGCTACATTTTTATTTCAAAGTATTTTATTTTCCCACTAGCTTATCCATTAAATTGAATAATTTATTCCAGAAAGGGCGTATTCTGGGGCATTCCCACCATATGTGTGGCATCGTGCCGTTGAGTTTCTGAGGTTCTTAATGACTTCCCGTACCTCTTCTGCTGAAAAGTGGGCCTCCAGCATATTTTTTTATTTTTTTAACGTTATTTTAAGTTTTTTCCCTATCCACATTTGTTTGCAGAGCACTTGCCATGCTCTTAACAACATTTTGCTGCCATTTGCAGCCCTCTAGCCCTTTCCATTACTTTTTTAGAGCCTTTTTAGTCCTTAGAAGTCCGGGTCCCCATTGACTTCAATGGGGTTCGGGTTCGGGTCCAGGTTCGGGTTAAAGTTCGGTCCCGAACCCGAACTTTTTTCCGAAGTTCGGCCGAACCCGTCGAACCCGAACATCCAGGTGTCCGCTCAACTCTAGTATACTCCTAAATGAGTACTTATTTGCAACTTTGAATGATAGTATAGACAATGTTATGTACCAATGTATTGGTTGATATCCTAATTTTGTGTTATACCTTACACATGCTATATTTATATCTTGTTCTTTTTGAAAATCAATAAAAAAATATTGAAATTAAAATCCTATCCTTCTGAACCTGAGAGAATGTGACCCCCAGATCCCTTTCCTATGCTTGTAGGAAAGCCAAATCCTGTGGAGCTTACAAACCAATCAACAAGGCATAAAAATATGAGAGTGGATGTCTCAGTGGTTCCCCCGTTAAACATAATTGCTCAAACAAAGAGGGTGCATGTACTGCAGTAAGTGTTATTGGCATTGATCGAAGAAAAGCACTAAGCTGTGTCCGCCAAAGAAAATCTAGATCTAATGAAAAGTCACGTTCGATCTCCCTACTTAACATTAAACGATTGTCCACGAGAAATGTAAAGCCTACTAGATCCCCGCCGCAACAGAGTACTAAAGCACGGATCTGTTGGGCCCGGCTGGAAAGCCGGTGTACCCAAAATTGGATTCAAAGGGCTCTAATTTGGCGATATCGCAGTATTTTTAAAGATCATTTTAGTAGATCGTAGGGTGGCGCCCACCGTTGGATGTCAAATCACAGCCTGTGGCATGTCTGCATCCAGGAGCCATACCACCCCTTCCAAGGGTAGGGCAATCACTGCTTGTTCCATGTGGACCCATGGCTTCTTTTGAAGCACACACCAGTCCACTACCCTGTGCCAAATGCGAGACTTCATATTTAACCCGGTCGGGAAATCCGATCCCTCCTCTTACCTTAGGGAGCGCCAGGATATCTCTGCGCACTCTCGCTGGTTTCCCGGCCCAGATAAACCTCAAGAATCTCGATCGGAGATCTCTCAAAAAACCTGGGGAGATATTAATAGGTAAGGTCTGAAGTAAGTACAAAAGCCTTTGCATCACGTTCATCTTTATGATATTAGTCCTACCAAACATGTAAAAACCTCCCTATCCCACCGTGCCATCGGGGAAAAATTTAGTTCAAACACTCTGTTTAGTTTATTCAGTATTTTGGTCCCTAGGTAACATATATGGGAGTCTGTCCACTTAAAATTGAATTGAGAAGTTATCTGATGTTGCATGGGCGCCCTTATCTCCACCCCCATCGCCTCTGATTTACGATAATTTACATATGGACAGTGCACCATATGTGCGTTATTCCAGCAGCAGGGATGGGAGGGATTTAACTGGGGAGGTTATACAAAATATCAAATCATCAGCGTAAGCGGCAAGCTTGTGTTCCTCTCTCTTTGTTGGAATAACCCTAATATCTGAATTAGCACGGATAGTTCTTAAAAAAGGTTCTAGCGTGAGGATAAAGATGATGGGTGATAATGGACAACCCCGACGCGTCCCATTACGTATGGAAAAGGGCTCTGACATTCATTGATTTTTACCCTGGCATCCAGCTCTGCATCCCATTCCCCAGGCCTATATGTTGTAACGTGGCTTTCAAAAATGTCCAATCCACCCTTTCAAATGCTTTCTCCGCATCAGCGGATATGAGCACTAGGGGTTTTTGATGAATTTGGGAAAAAAGTATGGCATTCAGGACCTGTTGCGTATTCTCTCTGCCCTTCTCTATCAGGGGTAAAACCCACTTGATCAGAATGTATTAAAGTGGTTGTAAACATTTACAATCCACTTTTTGCTATAGGTAAGCCTATAATAAGGCTTACCTGTAGCTACCCCGGATATCTCCTAAACCTGGAAGTAACTCCGGGAGCGATATCGCCGGCTTGTGCTGTGTACGGTCACCACAGCGGGGGCTTCGATCTCAGGTGAGTATTACATAATGAGCTAGTATGCTATGCATACTAGCTCATTATGTCTTTGTTTTGCAGGTCTTTTTTTTTTTCCTATGTGGGTTTACAACCACTTTAAGGAGAAAATATGGCTCAATAATCTGGTGCAACAAGTTTATTTAGCTTTTGTTTTGTCCACAAGTAATCGATTTAACTCATCGCATAAATATGAAAGTTTCTCCTCTATCTGTTGTGCTTGAGATTTCTTATGGACCAATTCCAGTGAGTGGATATCTCTAAGTAGAGGGTCTAACTGAGCAGTTAATAATTGTTTCCTATGGGCCCCTTACGATATTAGAGTACCTCTAATAACACACTTATGTGTTTCCCACAAGCAAAATGTCTTGTTAATTGCAAAAAATTAATCTAGTTCCTTAGCTATCTGTTTCTCATATTCCGGATCTTTCAGGAGTGTCTTATTAATCTTTCAGTACCACTCCTGAGACCCTGGCTCTCCCAGTTCTATGACACAATTGGTCGGTGCATGATCTGAGAGGGTGAATGAACCTATAGAGGCTTTGAACAAGCATGACAAGGCATTCTGTGAAACAAAGACATAGTTAATTCTAATATATGTCTTGTGTTTCACTGAGAAAAAGGTATAATCCATATCCTGTATGTGGAGAGTTCTCCAGCTATCCATCAATTGCAGATCTTGAAGAAGTCTTTTAGCTCTGCGCAATTTTGCATATGATAAATGGGAGGCACCTTTTAGACACATCAAGCATGGGATCTAACACCATGTTAAGGTCCCCTCCTACCAACAGGAGCCCCTCCTTATGTTGATGCACCAAATTAAGATACGTCTGAAGTGAAGAGACCTGATCCTTTTTTGGTAGATATAGGTTAACTAACGTAAACTTTTGCTCACAACGGAATCCCTTTACGATAATGAGGCATCCCACATCATCCGTGATTACCTTTAGTTCCTTCCATGGAGTCTGTCTAGAAAGAATAATTGATACCCCACTTGACTTATAAGTCTGAGAGGCACTATGATAAACTGTTGGAAATCTATGGTTCCCTAGTCCTGGATTTCTATTGTGTCTAAAATGTGTCTCCTGGAGAAAGACGATATGGGATTTAAGTCTCCCCAACATCGGCCAGGAGTATAGTGCGTTTCTCTGGACTATTTAGCCCCTTAATGTTGTAGAAGGTTAGAGTAATCCTGGTAAATGTAGCATTTGGTTATAAAAAAAAAAGAAGAAAATAACTAGGGACCAGAGTATTAAATACCCGAGACCCTCAGAAAAATACAGACAGAAAGGTGGCAGGCAAGGTGAGACTTTCGGATCTGCTTGCTAAGGTAGAACAAGTTGAAATGCCTCTGACTTTCCTCCAGCTGGAGGAGAGACTTTACAGTGGGGAAAGTGGTCAAGCAAGGCAGAGATCTGAGCTGTTATACCAATACCAACCAAAGTGCACTCCTAAGCATCCTTAAAATCTATATTGTAAACAAACAATTCAATTCACCACGTACAGCAAGTACTATAAACATGGCTAAGCTCCGTGATTAGAAGCCTCACAAATCCAGCTACTTAAAGTGGAAGTAAACCCATCGATTTAATGGTTTCAAAAACAGTTAACATTCCCAGCATGCCAGAAATGCTAGCCGTCATATTGGTTGTGCTCTCAACCAAACTATCAAACCATCCAATGGCTGGTGTCATAACAGATCACGTGTGCAGCATCATGGCAATTGCAAATTAAACAGAGGCCAAGATGGCAGCTTCCTTGGCTGAAAACAATAGGGGGGTTTACTTACACTTTAATCATTTCTCCTTAATACCAGGAGAATTACAACCTGCCCATTGATAGCAGCTCCAGAACCAGAAAACACTGAACAATTTCATATTCACACTATAAGGCTAAGGGTGCATTAGCTGCTATATACAAAACATAAAAATAAACAATTGACCCCAATATCTTCCTATACCTATACCCTATACTGATTACATCACCTAGCGGGGGAGCCTGGGCACATCCGCCATTATAAATGATTCCCCAACAGCAGTCTCAGCCTAGAGAGATGGGCCAATAACAACTGGCCAAGCCCTCCCCCCGAGCCATGCTGTATATCCACTACTATAAAGCCATCTTAACAATGTGTAGAAAGTCAAAGTAGCCCCGGACCCCCCATTATAGGTGGTCCTCCCTCGCATCAGCTCCCCTATCCCACACCTCTCATAACCGTTTGTCCTGTATAGCGGGTATCAAACATTCTCCACTTGCTCTCGTGACCCACTGAGCATGCCAGGGGAGCAAGGCGAGCCGCAAACCACATGCTCTACCCACCTCCATGTCCGTCCTCACCAAGGTGGATCCTCCAGGACATGAGGCGGTACAGTTCTTCCCGCTTACGCTCACCTCCACCCCCCCGGTCATCCAGGCCAAGATGCAAGATGTCAGAGAAATCCTGGGGGACATAATAATGAAGCAGCGGCAAGGCCCCTACCTCTTTCCAATGGGGATACTGTATACAGGTTACCTAAATTCATACGTAGTCATTTCCCACAGTCAGTGTGTAATAACAGCATATCATAACCTCTGATTACCCAGTCCCAAACCAGTGAAAGTGTGATACAATCTTCACCATCCCCATCTAGGGAACATCAATAATATGCTGGTAGTCCCTATATATATAAAAAAACACCCCGTCAGTGATCAAAAACAGTACAGGGTATCCTTCAACTGGTCAGTGAGCAATAATGTGCAATAACCTTTAACAACTTAAAACAATACCAAAGTGCAATGACCTCTAATAACAAAATCAATTAGTGATAAATGGGAGGTAATAGTGTATAATAAATCCTTTCAAACACAAACGGTGTGCAGTGATAATATATACCAGTGTTTCTCAACTCCAGTCCTCAAGGCGCCCCAACAGGTCATGTTTTCAGGCTTTCCATTATTTTGCACAGGTGATTTGATCAATTTCACTGCCTTAGTAATTACCACAGCCATTTCATCTGAGGGAAATCCTGAAAACATGACCTGTTGGGACGCCTTGAGGACTGGAGTTGAGAAACACTGATATATACTAATCTTTAGCATCCCTATCAGGAATCAGTGATAATGTGCAATGTTCTCTAGTAATATATTCAGTGAATAATTGTGTAACCCCCCCCCTTACTATCCAAGTGAGTCCCAATATGTGCATCCTCCTCTCGCAGCTTACTCAGGGAGCGGCAGTAATGCTTTTCAATCCCCAGCTATCCAATCAGTGGGCCGCAATAAGGAGGCTGAATAATCCCCCCCCCCACAAACACACACTGGCTGTGTACTACAAAGTAAGGGAACCCTTCCCCCTTATTCTTTAGCAAAAGGTACCTGGGCCATATATAGCCCCCAGATTCTTCATATGGGAAGTGTGGGCCATTTCCATCATATCCCTGACCCCCAGTAATGAGAATTGTACTCCGTCTTAACTATATTCCTATTAGGACCCATGGAACAAAAATATTGGGCATGTGTTTCTAGACCCCAATCTCCTATAATTGCTTATTAAAAACTCCCCCTGTGATTTATACAATGCATAGCTTTAAATAAAAAAAAAAAACAATAAACCATTCAACATGAAAGTCTCCAGGCGATGATGAAAGGGAAGCAGACCGGGTATGCAAAAAAAAAAAAAGAATCCTGGGGTTAATTGTGAAGATTACACCTCCCTATCTTCTGGAGCTTGCTGGTCAGACTGGTTACGTGTGTGACCTGAGCGAGATCTCATTCTCCCCTGTTGTTTCAGCTGTTGTTTGGGACCCTATTCCATTAATTTTGGAAGGTCTGTCCAGTTAGGAACCTTAATAGCCTCTGAGCACAGAAAGTGGAAAAGATCTGGCAGTTGAGCAGGATTCTGTAGGTTAAAGCTGCGTTCATCCTTTTTGATAATTACTGCCATTGGGTAACACCATCTGTACATAGCTCCCTTGGAGCGCAGATGATCCAATAATGGTCTCAGCAAGCGACGTCTGTTTTTTGTCTGGCATCATAAATCAGGATATACCTGTATTTCCACCCATTCAATGTCCAGTGGTCCCTTCTGCCATGCTACTCTGAGTATATTCTCTTTTATCCTAAAGAAATGTACCCAACACAAAATATGATGAGAGGTAACCTGGGCCAGATTGCTAGCAGTAGGGACCTTATGCACCCGGTCCAATTCGATCAAGGTGTCCGGGGGGTTCTCCAATAACTGATTGAGGATAGCCGTCACTGTGTCCCTCAGAGCGGATCCCACAGTAACTTCTGGAAACATTAATGATAAGTTGATGTGGGAATTTGAGGCACAATTGCTTTCAAAAAAAGAACTGAACTACCTTAGGGTAGATGACTTTAATAAAGTTATTTTTCCTTCAGACACTTTGTGCAGGGACAGTTCTAAGCACGGGAAACAAGCGCCACTTTACATGTATATTATACACACCCCCCAGGTAAGAAATTTAAAGGAAGATTTCACTTTTATTGTTTCACTTTAAGCATTATTAAAATCACTGCTCCCGAAAAAACTTTAGTTTTTAAAACTTTTTTTTGCATTGATACATGTCCCCTGGGGCAGGACCTGGGTCCCCAAACACTTTTTATGACAATAACTTACATATAAGCCTTTATAATTAGCACTTTAGATTTCTCCCATAGACTTTTCGAATTTGCCGCGATCAGCCCAATTTGTTCGCTGTTCGGCGAACGGGCGAACAGGCAATGTTCGAGTCGAACATGAGTTTGACTCGAACTTGAAGCTCATCCCTAGTTGTGATTCAGAAATGGTCAGCAGTCATCAATTATTATATCATCAGGAAAACTACTCATGGACTAGCTACGATGAAAACAGTCTTTAATAGACATTCAGAGCAATATCTCTTTTGAGATCCAGTCCAATTACCAGTATCTAATTTCCATGCTAATATTAGTTTACCTGATACATAGCAGAACCATCTAGTGTCCTCAGCTGGACGTACATGTGTATGTGTGGGGCCCTTAGGTCTGGCGCCTTTAGTGTGACAACGTTGTCTATTTTTACTGTTTTGTATGTATGTTTTTTATTGATGGATATGACGATGATATATTCCTCATACATATGTAACATTTACCATTTAACAGAACTATTGCACACCTTTTGATACAACAATAAAGTTTATAATTAATTTCGGTATACTGTGGCTGATTCTCCACAAGGGCTTTCAGGGGTCCTCACTTGGCCCCATCTCCATCTATTTTTTTCAGTTGTGTTTTTTGCTCTGGAGGTATCCCGTCCATTTGTGATGAAACAATAACCGTTATTCCTTCATTATAATAGCCACGTTATTATAGCAGTATATTGGATTCATGGATGCTTTTATTTTTATTTTTTTCATTAACTTCTAGAACCCCCCAATCCAGATATTATTCCTCCTACTTCTATTTTTGGAGTCATCTGCTTTTAATTGTAACATAATCAGTCGCCGGTGTTGTATGTGTAGCCTTTCCTCCATAGCATCCATGCGTGCATTGGTCGTGCTTTACTGATTTTCCAAATAGAGCACTTTGTGGTCTGCTGCTACTACTTTAGAGCATACCACTTCTATCTCTTCCCTCAAAGTGCCCGTTAGACTGCCCAAAGGCTTCTGTATATCTTCTTTTGTAGGGAGAGCCTGAATAAGCTGTCTAATATCTGGCTCTACAGCATGCTCCTAGGTCTGTGTTTTACATGGGCTCGCTGAGCATATCTCTGAATCTCTACCTGCAATCACCTGTATAGGTATAGAGGAGTCTATCCCCGTTATTTCAGATCATGCATCGACCATTGTATCGGTCAGTAGCGTGGAAATGTTCGGCTCCGACCGCAATTCCCGCAGAGGAACCATACTGGTATAAACAGGCTGTCTGGTGTCTCTCCTTTCCATCTGATAAAGGGTAATGTATGAGTGGCTAGGAGTATAAGGTGCTCCTGTGTTCTTCCCCTACCTCGGCATGAGCTAAAGGGTTTCCAATATTGGCGATCTGCTGGAGTGTGCATTGCGGTATCACTGAGCTCTAATCCAGAGCATCCTCACTCCGCCATGCCTAAGGCACACCCCCCAGAAACCGAAGTCCTATATTATCACTATCGTTTTTTAGCGTGGCACTAAAATCATTTTTATTTTATATTTTTTGCACATTAATGTGGGAGTGTGTAGAGTGCTGCTGGCCTAGTTAAACATTTATATCAGATGCTTGCAAGAAATTTTCACATTTTATAACTTTCCACTTAATTACCTAATATCTAGTATATAAAATTTTTACCATTCACCATACGTAAAAATTATTTGAATAATACAGAGAAGTCCATGTATTTTTATTGTCGGAATTGCTGTTTTAAAACCAAAAGGTTATTCATTCAAAGTAGAGTGTCAAACCTGCAGTTTCTCAATGTGCTGGAAGTACTTATTTCTTATAAACCTGAATTAATATAGAGAAATGTAAATAATAATTAAGAACAACAAGAATCATTGATTATAAACAATATGGGAACTTGACTAGAATATCTAAACACAACCAGAAAAACACTTTACAGTAAAGCATAAATTGTCCTTTTTTGGATTGTCGTTATTAAAAATGATACATACAGTAATACTGTATGGCTGTAATATATGCTCAATGTTTATCTTAACCACTTGCCGACCGCCGACAGCCGCACGCCGATGTACCTCGGCAGAATGGCACGGCCAGGCACATTGGCGTACAGGTACATCCCTTTAAATTTGCCGCCCAGCTGGCACAAGGCAGGGCGCCTGCCTTGCGAGTGCGGCCGTGGGTCCCGGGAACTCAATGTTCCCGGGCGGCCCGCGATTGCGGTAAGCAAGAGCAGAACAGGGGAATGCCTTTGTAAACAAGGCATTCCCTTATTCTGCCTAGTGACACTGTCACTGATGACCGTTCCCCGTGATCAGGAACGGTCATCAGTGACGTGTTACGTGTAGCCATGCCCCCTAACAGTAAGAATCACTCCCTAGGAAACACTTGACCCCTTCAGCGCCACCTAGTGGTTAACCCTTTCACTGCCAGTGTAATTTTTACAGTAATCAGTGCACTCTCATAGCACTGATCGCTGTAAAAATGACAATGGTCCCAAAACGATGTCAAAAGTGTCCGATGTGTCCGCCATAATGTCGCAGTCATGATAAAAATCGCTGATCGCCACCATAACAGGAAAAAAAATTATTAATAAAAATGCCATAAAACAGTCCCCTATTTTGTAGAAGCTATAACTTTTGGGAAAACCAATCAATAAACGCTTATTGCCATTTTTTTACCAAAAATATGTAGAAGAATATGTATCGGACTAAACTGTGGGAAAAAAATATATATATTTTTTGGGGATATTAATTATAGCAACAAGTTAAAAATATTGCATTTTTTTCAAAATTTATGCTCTTTTTTTGTTTATAGCGCAAAAAATAAAAACCGCAGAGGTAATCAAATACCACCAAAAGAAAGCTCTATTTGTGGGAAAAAAAGGACGTCAATTTTGTTTGGGAGCCACGTCGCACGACCGCGCAATTGTCAGTTAAATCAACGCAGTGCCGAATCGCAAAAAGTGGCCTGGTCTTTGACCACCAAAATGGTCCGGGGCTGAAGCGGTTAAAAAGTCCTAGCTAGGACTGTCAAAATATTTAAAAGTTAGAAAGTTTATTTTCATAAGCAACCTGAAATGTTTTACTCAAGGAACACATATTAAAATAATTTAAAAAGCTAGAGCCACTAGCTCATCAACTTCCCTGCATCCATACTGCTAAGAACAAAGGTACAAAGTTCTTAAGCCTCAAAAACACATTTATCCATCAAAGCTCTTTCTAGATATCTTGATCTAAAGAAATTTAAAACAAAGTCACCAGTAGAGCACCGTTAATTAGCTCCTCCATGCCAAAACAATAACATCTATCCTGGATCTGTACACTTCAGTGATTAATTTTCAACATCTATCAGACTTTAGATACTTTTATTTTCTTCATGCCATCCAAGCTATCCATGGGCCCTTCCTCTATTATGGATATACTTCCTGCTTTATACAGTGATGTTAAAAAGCATAGTAATGCTGGTCCTACATGGTTATGCATTGTCCCTCTTAAAAAGTAACACTGTGTATGCAGTTATTCAATATTCGGGAAGTAAAGGAAAAAGAAATGTGCCTCTAAGTGCAATGGTTAAAAGATTTATTACATGCACAATGGGATTAAAAGCACTTACAAGATATTAAGAGGTCATAGGCATATAATGATTTGTCCTTATGCGGATCTCTGTAATACTTGTCTGTCTGGGGGAAAGAGAGAGTCGGCCTGCAGCTGTCAGAGTCCCTGATGATGTGGATTGGCGAGGAGGTGAAGATGCGATGAGGCAGCCTCGGTTCTGGAACCAAGCTGGATCGAAAGAGCTGTGCATGCTCCGAAACACGTTACCACCCACCACCTTCACCTGATGTCACATTGGCCACGTGTGTTCCAGCAATATATAACACAGAATAATGTACACGTGAATGTGAGAGATGACATCACTAAGGAAGCTAGGGAGGAGGTGGAATCCTTATGGGTAGAGCTCCAAAGGGATGAAGCTAAGGGGAAAATAATACTGGGAGTATGCTATAGGCCCCCTAACCTGAGTGAGGAGGGGGAGACAGATCTCCTATCACAGTTTGGATTAGCAGCAAGGATGGGAAGTGTTATCATAATGGGGGAGTTTAATTATCCAGACATAGACTGGGTGGAGGGGACCACGCATTCGTCTAAGGCTCGCCAGTTCCTAAATGTCTTGCAGGACAATTTCATGGGTCAGATAGTAGATAGTAGATGCACCAACTAGAAACAAAGTGTTACTGGATCTACTGATTACCCACATATAAATCACACAAATACGAAACATAAGGGAAATACAAAGAAACTGAATTTCAAAAGACCCAACTTCCCTAAACTATATACCTTGCTAGATGGCATAAATTGGGATAAAATCTTAGGAACAAAGAACATAAGAGCATATTAAATAAGGGCATTAGCCAATGCATCCCATTGGGTAATACATTTAAAAGAGTGAACAAAAGTCCTGGATGGCTTAACTCCAATGTAAAAATGCATATAAAAGCAAAGGAGAAGGCCTTCAAAAAATACAAGGTTGAGGGATCATCACTAGCATGCAGACTTTATAAAGAATACAACAAGAAATGTAAGGGTGCAATTAGGGCGGCTAAGATAGAACACGAAACACACAAAAAAATCCCAATAAATTATTTAAGTATGTAAACAGTAAAAAAGGCAGAACAGATCATATTGGCCCCATAAAGAATAAAGAAGGACATCTGGTTACAAAGGATGGGGAGATGGGAAGGTATTGAATTTATTCTTCCCCTCAGTCTTCACGAGGGAATCGGGGGGCTTCAGTAACCAAAACTGCAGTGTTTATCCTCATGACACATCACAGGAAGCTCCTCCATGGTTAACAGAGGACAGAATTAATTAGACTTGGGAAACTTAACATTAATAAATCACCGGGACCAGTTGGCTTGCACCCAAGGGTACTTAGGGAACTCAGTCAAGTAATTACAATACCATTGTTCCTAATTTTTACTGACAGTCTACTGACTTGTATGGTATCAGCTGATTGGAGAAAAGCCAATGTAGCACCAATATTTAAAAAGGGCCCAAATACATCCCTGGGAGTTACAGACCAGTTAGCCTAACATCAAGTCCCTTACCATCCCCTCTTGGAGGGAATGATAAGGGACTATATATAAGATTTTAGTAATGAGAACAGTATCATCAGCAGTAATCAGCGTGGATTCATGAAGAATCATTCCTGACAAACCAATCTGTTAACCTTCTATGAGGAGGTGAGTTGTCATCTAGATAAAGGAAGACCCGTAGAAGTGATGTTTCTGGATTTTGCAAAAGCATTTGACACAGTTCCCCAAAAACATTTACTGAACAAAATAAGGTCAGGTGGCATGGACCATAGGGTGAGTACATGAATCAAAAACTGGCTACAAGGGCGAGTTCAGAGGGTGGTGATAAATGGGGAGTACTGGTATTGGTCAGGGGTGGGTAGTGGGGTCCCCCAAGGTTCTGTGCTGGGACCAATCCTATTTAATTTGTTCATAAACTACCTGGAGGATGGAGTAAACAATTCAATCTCTGTATTTGCGGACGATTAAGCTAAGCAGGGCAATAACTTCTCTGCAGGATGTGGAAACCTTGCAAAAAGATATATGGGAGCAAAGAAAATGGGATTTTTAATGGTGCAGAAATGACAAAGTATCAAGCAGATTATAATAAAATATTTTTATTTTAAAAACCAAAATAAAAACAATGGTAAAAAACCGTGTAGAGAGTGATTGTTACAAACAGTACAGTTAAATTGGACAGATAAATGGCCTAACTCCCGACATGTTTCACCCCTAAATCGGGCTTCTTCAAAGGGGAAGCACTGTCCAATAGGTGACATACACCTTCTAAAAAATACAGAAAAGACACACACAAATACATATACAATCCATTAATAATGATAACCAAAAACATATATTATAATATTAGTGATAAAAAGATCTATGCATGCACAATTCACCCCCCTATGGTCAAACCCCTTACCTCTCTATACACTCCAGCCAGCCCAGATGGTCGCATCCCCAACGGTAGCACCGGAACCCCACCTAAGGCACATCCAAGGATCACAGGGGGCAGCAAAAAAAAAACGCAAGGGGAGAAAAAACGACCCGTGGCCTGGGTAATATCTAAAGTTGAAAATTAAAAGATATGTCCAGTGAGAAGGAAATACACATGGACACACAGATCCCCATAAATCCATATATATGTGGCCCCAGAAAACACATTGCCTAAGCAATGCATCTCCCGGCAATAATATTACCCAAAAATAGAATAAATTATTGTTGATGAGGGTAACTTACACAAGCTACAGGGGTAATTGACTTGATTCCTGGGACGGCAAGGACAAACGATTCACATATGTATAAGCAGTAGTTCCCAAGTGCTGAAAAAGTAATTTGTGATATACGGTAAGAAAAGAGTTAATGAAGCTCCAACACAGATGTGAGAGCAGACTCGGAAAGAAATAGATTTAGTCACTAGACAGGATTTAAACAGGGGCAAACCATGCCTCCAAATCAGATTTCTCAAAAAGAGAGTACTACAACAAACATACTTAGATGAAGCAGAAAGGAACAGAAGAAGAATAAGCCTGCATACTATAGCAATGAGAAACGATTTACCTTGTGAACATAAAGCGATCGTATGGTCCCAGGGTCTCAGCAGCATCTCTGCACTGAAATCCCTGGTCTATATATACCCCCCATCCGGTCACAATGTCCGGAAGTGGACACAGGCTGTACTGCACATGCACCAGCGACATTGTATGATGTCATTCCGCATCGCCACTCTGAACCAGAGTTAACCACTTAACGACCGCCCACTGTAAATATACGTCGGCAGAATGGCACCGACAGGCAGAATCACGTACATATACGTGATTGCCTTTGTATAGTTAGGGGGTCCGATCGGACCCCCCTTCTTTACAGTGGGTGGTCGTTTTACCTTCGGGAGCGATCCGGCATGAGGGGACGGCCGTTCGATTCCGGCCACCCCCTCTCGATCGCTCCCGGCGAATGAGAGAGCTTCCCCTGCCTGCCAGGCAGGAGGAAGTGAAGTCATCTCTCCTGCGGCGCTCACATATACAGAGCGCCGTACAGGAGAAGATGCAGGTTAGTACACAAAACAGCACACTGACACCAGGACACATAGGCACATAAATCGCCCCCCCCCAGGCCCCCCCCAGACACCCCCAGATCACCCCCCAGATCACCCCCCAGCCCCCAGTCACAGTGTCACTGATTGCAGTGACCATTTATTTAGTGATCACTGCAATCAGTGACATTTGTGACTGTAAAAGTGTCACTACATTTAGTTTTAGGTCCAGTGTAGCCCCCTAACCCCCCCCTAATAAAGGTTTAACCCCCTGATCACCCCCCAGATAACCCTTTCACCCTCTAGCACCGCCATCGCTATGCGATCATTTTTCTGATCGATGTCTTAGCGTCGGTGATGCTGATCGGTAGCCAGTAATTTTTTTTAGGTTCGCCGCAGCTTTTTATAGCGTCGGGTACCCCCATATATTACCTAATAAAGGTTTAACCCCCTTGATCGCCCCCCAGGTAACCCTTTCACCCCCTATCACCACTGTCACTAAGCGATAATTTTTCTGATCGATGTCTTAGCGTCGGCGATGCTGATCGGTAGCCAGTAATTTTTTTTAGGTTCGCCGCAGGTTTTTATAGCGTCGGGTACCCCCATATATTACCTAATAAAGGTTTAACCCCCTTGATCACCCCCCAGGTAACCCTTTCACCCCCTAGCACCGCCGTCGCTATGCGATCATTTTTCTGATCGATGTCTTAGCGTCGGTGATGCTGATCGGTAGCCAGTAAGTTTTTTTAGGTTCGCCGCAGGTTTTTATAGCGTCGGGTACCCCCATATATTACCTAATAAAGGTTTAACCCCCTTGATCGCCCCCCAGGTAACCCTTTCACCTGCTATCACCACTGTCACTAGGCGATAATTTTTCTGATCGATGTCTTAGCGTCGGCGATGCTGATCGGTAGCCAGTAAGTTTTTTTTAGGTTCGCCGCAGGTTTTTATAGCGTCGGGTACCCCCATATATTACCTAATAAAGGTTTAACCCCCTTGATCACCCCCCAGGTAACCCTTTCACCCCCTAGCACCGCCGTCGCTATGCGATCATTTTTCTGATCGATGTCTTAGCGTCGGTGATGCTGATCGGTAGCCAGTAATTTTTTTTAGGTTCGCCGCAGGTTTTTATAGCGTCGGGTACCCCCATATATTACCTAATAAAGGTTTAACCCCCTTGATCACCCCCCAGGTAACCCTTTCACCCCCTAGCACTGCCGTCGCTATGCGATCATTTTTCTGATCGATGTCTTAGCGTCGGTGATGCCGATAGGTAGCCAGTAATTTTTTTTTAGGTTCGCCGTCAGGTTTTTATATAGCGTCAGGTACCCCCATATATTGCCTAATAACGGTTTTAACCCCCTAATTGCCCCTAGTTAACCCTTTCACCAGTGATCGTCATATAAGTGTTACGGGTGACGCTGGTTAGTTAGTTTGCTTTTTATAGTGTCAGGGCACCCGCCGTATATAACCCAATAAAGGTTTAACCCCCTGATCGCCCGGCGGGTGATATCAATTAGGTTTTAGCATCAGAGAGGGTCTGCATCACACCCCAGGCAGCGTCAGGTTAGTGCCAGTAGCGCTAACACCCACGCATGAAGCATACACCCCCCTTAGTGGTATAGTATCTGATCAGCTCAATATCTGATCTGATCAGATCTATACTAGCATCCCCAGCAGTTTAGGGTTCCCAAAAACGCAGTGTTAGCGGGATCAGCCCAGATACCTGCTAGCACCTGCGTTTTGCCCCTCCGTCCAGCCCAGGCCACCCAAGTGCAGTATCGATCGATCACTGTCACTTGCAAAACACAACACACATAACTGCAGCGTTCGCAGAGACAGGCCTGATCCCTGCGACTCCAGTGCTGTAGGAGGTGATTTCACCACCACAGTTAAAAAAAAAAAAGCATATATGCCGAAGCATTGGGGCAGCAGGAGCGGAGGAGCGATTTTGCTCCTAATGCCGCGTACATATGGTCGAAATTCCGACGGAGGCTTGCCCGTGAAAAAGTCTGACCATGTGTACGCGGCATAACTTTTGCGAGAAGATGCCCCCATGCTTCGGCATATATAAATGGTGCATGTATGCCCATCATTAGAAGTGGGTGGATGAAGGGCGGTATTCTAATGGTGGGCATACCCACCGATCAATCTTTTTTTTTCGTTCAGCCAACAGGCTGCATGAAAAAAAAGATTACAATACATGTCCAACAAGGACCAGCAACGTACTGGTATGTTGCTGGACTTTGAATGTTTATACCAGAATGATGCCTGCAGGTTTAGGTATCATCTTGGTATCATTCTTTTCAGCCAGCGGCCGGCTTTCATGTAAAAGCAATCCTAGTGGCTAATTAGCCTCTGGACTGCTTTTACAAGCAGTGGGAGGGAATGTCCCCCCCCGGATATAAAAAGCGCCATTGGGAAATTGGGAAAGCATTTTATCACACCGATCTTGGTGTGGTCAGATGCTTTGAGGGCAGAGGAAAGATCTAGGGTCCAATAGACCCCATTTTTTTCAAAAAAGAGTACCTGTCATTACCTATTGCTATCATAGGGGATATTTACATTCCCTGAGATAACAATAAAAGTGATAAAAAAAAAATATGGAAGCAACAGTTTAAAAATAAAATAAAAAAGCAAAATTAATAATAAAAAAAAAAAAAAAAAAAAAAAAGCACCCCTGTCCTGCCCTGCTCTTGCCCAATGGCGAACGCAAGCTTTGGTCTGGCGTCATATGTAAACAGCAATTGCACCATGCATGTGAGGTATCACCGCGAAGGTCAGATCGAGGGCAGTAATTTCAGCAGTAGACCTCCTCTATAACTCTAACGGGGTAACCTGTAAATGCTTTTAAAGGCTTTTAAAAATGTATGTAGTTTGTCGCCAATGCGCGTTTGTGCGAAATTTTAAAGCATGTCGTGTTTGGTATCTATGTACTCGGCCTAAGATAATCTTTTTTATTTCATCAAACATTTGGGCAATATAGTGTGTTTTAGTGCAATAAAATTAAAAAAAGTGTATTTTTTCCCCAAAAAATGTGTTTGAAAAATCGCTGCGCAAATACTGTGTAGAAAAAAAAATGCAACACCCACCATTTTATTCTGTAGGGCCTTTGCTTTAAAAATATATATAATGTTTGGGGGTTCAACATAATTTTCTTGCAAAAAAAAATATGTTTTCATGTAAACAAAAAGTGTCAAAAAGGGCTTTGTCTTCAAGTGGTTAGAAGAGTGGATGTAAGCTTCCTAATGTTGTGTATAAAATGCCAGAACAGTTCAAACCCCCCCCAAATGACCCCATTTTGGAAAGTAGACACCCCAAGCTATATACTGAAAGGCATGTCGAGTCCATGGAATATTTTATATGTTGACACAAGTTGCGGAAAAAATAAATTTTTTTTTTTTTTTGCACAAAGTTGTCACTAAATGATATATTGCTCAAACATGCCATGGGCATATGTGGAATTACACCCCAAAATACATTCTGTTGCTTCTCCTGAGTACGGGGATACCACATGTGTGAGACTTTTTGGGAGCCTAGCCGCGTACGGGACCCCAAAAACCAAGCACCGCCTTCAGGCTTTCTAAGGGTGTCAATTTTTGATTTCACTTCTCACTGCCTATCACAGTTTCGGAGGCCATGGAATGCCCAGATGGCACAAAACCCCCCCAAATGACCCCATTTTGGAAAGTAGACACCCCAAGCTATTTGCTGAGAGGTATTGTGAGTATTTTGCAGATCTCGCTTTTTGTCACAAAGGTTTGAAAATTGAAAAAAAAAAAAGAAAAAAAAAATGTTCTTTCTTCATTTTCAAAAACAAATGAGAGCTGTAAAATACTCACCATGCCTCTCAGAAAACAGCTTGGGGTGTCTACTTTCCAAAATGGGGTCATTTGGGGGGGTTTTGTGCTATTTTGGCATTTTATGGCCTTCAAAACTGTGATAGGTAGTGAGGAGTGAAATCAAAAATTTACACCCTTAGAAATCCTGAAGGCGGTGCTTGGTTTTCCGGGTCCCGTACGCGGCTAGGCTCCTAAAAAGTCCCACACATGTGGTATCCCCGTACTCAGGAGAAGCAGCAGAATGTATTTTGGGGTGCAATTCCACATATAACCATGGCATGTGTGAGCAATATATCATTTAGTGACAACTTTTTGTAATTTTTTTTTTTTTTTTGTCATTATTCAATCACTTGGGACAAAAAAAAAATATTCAATGGGCTCAACAGGCCTCTCAGCAATTTCCTTGGGGTGTCTACTTTCTAAAATGGGGTCATTTGGGGGGGTTTTGTGCTATTTTGGCATTTTATGGCCTTCAAAACTGTGATAGGTAGTGAGGAGTGAAATCAAAAATTTGCGCCCTTAGAAATCCTGAAGGCGGTGCTTGGTTTCCGGGGTCCCGTACGTGGCTAGGCTCCTAAAAAGTCCCACACATGTGGTATCCCCGTACTCAGGAGAAGCAGCAGAATGTATTTTGGGGTGCAATTCCACATATAACAATGGCATGTGTGAGCAATATATCATTTAGTGACAACTTTTTGTAATTTTTTATTTTTTTTTTGTCATTATTCAATCACTTGGGACAAAAAAAAAATATTCAATGGGATCAACATGCCTCTCAGCAATTTCTTTGGGGTGTCTACTTTCTAAAATGGGGTCATTTGGGGGGGTTTGTAATGCCCTGCCATTTTAGCACCTCAAGAAATGAGATAGGCAGTCATAAATTTAAAGCTGTGTAAATTCCAGAAAATGTACCCTAGTTTGTAAACGCTATAACTTTTGCGCAAACCAATAAATATACGCTTATTGACATTTTTTTTTACTAAAGACATGTGGCTGAATACATTTTGGCCTAAATGTATGACTAAAATTGAGTTTATTCGATTTTTCTTATAACAAAAAGTAGAAAATATCATTTTTTTTCAAAATTGTCGGTCTTTTTCCGTTTATATCGCAAAAAAGAAAAATCGCAGAGGCAATCAAATACCATTAAAAGAAAGCTCTATTTGTGGGAAGAAAAGGACGCAAATTTTGTTTGGGTACAACATTGCATGTCCGCACAATTTACAGTTAAAGCAGCGCAGTGCAAAATTCTGAATTCACCTCTGGTCCTTTAGCTACCAAATGGTCCGGGGCTTAAGTGGTTAAGGAGAGCAAAGAGACAGGAAGCAGTGGAGCACTCTTGTGGTGGAATTAGAGAAGACACCCAGAAGGGGCTTTTCAAGGAATGAATGTTACAGTGGAAAGCCTGCATGCCAGTCAGCAAAAGGGGGCGTCCAGTCGCAACTGTAACGCCCTTGGGTGTCCATATGATCTTGAAAAAGTGCTAAGCAGAGTCCGGGGCATCCACCAGGGACAACGCCAAGGCCATGAATTTGATGGTTTCCAATCTGAAGTCATGAAATAGACCAACATGGCGACTGATCGGAGTTTCCATTCTTTGTTTTTTTATCAAAGATATATGATCATTTATTCGTTTGAAAAAGGGACGTTTTGTTTTCCCTATATAGAAGGAACTGCAGGTACATTGCATCATGTAAACAATGCCTCTGGTCTGGCATTTTACTCTGTGTTTTATCCTATGGGTACATCCATTGTGCAGGCTTTCCACTGTAACATTCATTCCTTGAAAAGCCCCTTCTGGGTGTCTTCTCTAATTCCACCACAAGAGTGCTCCACTGCTTCCTGTCTCTTTGTTCTCCTTAACCACTTAAGCCCCGGACCATTTGGTAGCTAAAGGACCATATGATCGCTTTATGTTCACAAGGTAAATCGTTTCTCATTGCTATAGTATGCAGGCTTATTCTTCTTCTGTTCCTTTCTGCTTCATCTAAGTATGTTTGTTGTAGTACTCTTTTTGAGAAATCAGATTTGGAGGCATGGTTTGCCCCTGTTTAAATCCTGTCTAGTGACTAAATCTATTTCTTTCCGAGTCTGCTCTCACATCTGTGTTGGAGCTTCATTAACTCTTTTCTTACCGTATATCACAAATTACTTTTTCAGCACTTGGGAACTACTGCTTATACATATGTGAATCGTTTGTCCTTGCCGTCCCAGGAATCAAGTCAATTACCCCTGTAGCTTGTGTAAGTTACCCTCATCAGCAATAATTTATTCTATTTTTAGGTAATATTATTGCCGGGAGACGCATTGGTTAGGCAATGTGTTTTCTGGGGCCACATATATATGGATTTATGGGGATCTGTGTGTCCCAGTGATCCTTGGATGTGCCTTGGGCGGGGTTCCGGTGCTACCGTTGGGGACACGACCATCTGGGCTGGCTGGAGTGTATAGAGAGGTAAGGGGCTTGACCATAGGGGGTGAATTGTGCATGCATAGATCTTTTTATCACTAATATTATAATATATGTTTTTGGTTATCATTATTAATGGATTGTATATGTATTTGTGTGTGTCTTTTTCTGTATTTTTTAGAAGGTGTATGTCACCTATTGGACAGTGCTTCCACTTTGAAGAAGCCCGATTTAGGGGGCGAAACATGTCGGGAGTTAGGCAATTTACCTGTACTGTTTGTAACACTCACTCTCTACGCCGTTTTTTACCATTGTTTTTATTTTGGTGTCAAAATTTAAATATTTTTTTATAATCTGCTTGATACTTTGTCATATCCTGCACCATTAAAAATCCCATTTTCTTTGCTCCCATATATTTACCAATTTAGGGATTTGGTGCTATATCTTATCAGTCGGTTATCCACAACCAAAACAAACAAACCTTGCAAAAAGATCTTAACAGATTAATGGGGCGGGCAACTAAATGGCAAATGAGGTTTAATGTAGAGAAATGTAAAATAATGCATTTGGGTAGCAAAAATATGAATGCAATCTATACACTGGTGGGAGAACCTCTTGGGGAATCAAGGATGGAAAAAGGACCTGGAGGCCCTAGTAGATGATAGGCTCAGCAATGCAAGCAGAATATTGGCATGCATTAAAAAGGGGATTAACTCCAGAGATAAAGCAGTAATTTTCCCGCTCTACAAGACTCTGGTCCGGCTGCACCTAGAGTATGCTGTCCAGTTCTGGGCACCAGTCCCCAGGAAGGATGTACTGGAAATGGAGCGAGTACAAAGAAGGGCAACAAACCTAATACATTTTAGTTATGAGGAAAGGTTGCGAGCACAGAACTTATTCTCTCTGGAGAAGAGACGCTTGAGAGGGGATATGATTTCAATTTACAAATACTGTGCTGGTGACCCCACAATATGGATAAAACTTTTTTGCGGAAGGGAGTTTAACAAGACACGTGGCCACTCATTAAAATTAGAAGAAAAGAGGTTTAACCTTAAACTACGTAGAGGGTTCTTTACTGTAAGAGCGGCAAGGATGTGTAATTCCCTTCCACAGACGGTGGTCTCAGCGCGGAGCAGGGATGAGCCGAACACCCCCCTGTTCGGTTCGCACCAGAACCTGCGAACAGACCTAAAGTTCGCGTGAACTTTAGAACCCTATTAAATACAATGGACTTGAACGTTCAAAATCTCAAGTGCTAATTATAAAGGCTAATATGCAAGTTATTGTCCTAAAAAGTGTTTGGGGACCCGGGTCCTGCCCCAGGGGACATGTATCAATGCAATTTTTTAAAAAAAAAACTGCAGTTTTTTCGGGAGCAGTGATTTTAATAATGCATAAAGTGAAACAATAAAAAGTGAAATATTCCTTTAAATTTCGTACCTGGGGGGGTGTATAGTATGCCTGTAAAGCAGCACTTGTTTCCCTTGCTTAGAACTGTCCCTGCACAAAATGTAATTTCTGAAGGAAAAAAAGCCATTTAAAACCACTAACGGCTATAATGAATTGTCGGCTCCCGGCAATACAGAGAAAAGTCATTCATAAAAAGATTAAAAAAAATGCTTGGGGGTCCCCGCAAATTCAATTACCAGGCCCTTCAGGTCTGGTATGGATATTAAGGGGAACCCTGCATCAAATTTTAAAAAAAACTTACGTGAGGTTCCCCCCAAATATCCATACTAGACCCTTCAGGTCTGGTATAGATTTTAAAGGGAACTCCACCCCAAATTTAAAAAAAAAATGGCGTGGAGTTCCCCCAAAAATCCATACCAGACCCTTTATCTGAGCACGCAACCTGGCAGGCCGCAGGAAAATAGGGGGGACGAGAGAGCGCCCCCCCTCCTGAACCGTACAAGGCCACATGCCCTCAACATGGGGAGGATGTCCCCATGTTGATGGGGACAGGGGCCTCATCCCCACAACCCTTGCCCGGTGGTTGTGGGGGTCTGCGGGCAGGAGGCTTATCGGAATCTGGAAGACCCCTTTAACAAAGGGGACCCCCAGATCCCGCCCCCCCTATGTGAATTGGTAAGGGGTACATTGTACCCCTACCATTTCACAAATAAAGTGTAAAAATGTAAAAAAAAAAACACACAGACACCTTGGAAAAGTCCTTTATTAAAAATAACAAATAAAAAACACATTCCAGCGATGTAATCCAATGTCCCGCGGTGATCCGATGTCCAGCGCTGCAGTCTCCACTCGAAACGTCATTGGCTGAGCGGACCTACACTGTGGAGGAAGTTCCCCATCAGGTCCGCTCAGCCAATGACGTAGGCCCTCGTATCTCAGACCCCGCATACGTCTTGGTTGAGTGGACCTGATTGGGAAATTCCTCTTCAGTGTAAAAAAATGAATAGACATTCATGTTCACCATCAGGTCCGCTCCTGTGGTGAGTGTTTTTTATATATGTTTGCTTTGAATATGTTTATTACAATATATTTTGATTATTTGATTATCTAATAAATATATTTTCTTTATAACCCAGAAGCTCCTGAAGAAGCGATGACACTGATATCGCAAAACATGTAGAGTTCAGTTTTTAAGTCTATCAGCATCTCGTGGATCCTAATCCAAGGAGCTATCTCTATTCAGTGTGGTATTTGTCTTGTCAACATCACTGCAGGAATTTATTATTTTGAGATATTCTCCCTGGAATTTTCCACATGATCTGTGTGTTTTTTATATATATTCTTTTGTATTCTACCAGTAGATACAATTATGTTATTTAATGTATTCAGGTGAAATATTAAAATTTGTTACTTTTACAATTACGTTCCTATAAAGTCAATTTCTTCCACATATTTATTGTCCTACATCCAAAAGAGGTCGCTTCAACTCCCCAGAATTGGATCTTCCAGACTGTATGGACTGAATACTCTCTACATTATTCAAAGAACTCCCTCAACTTCATGATTGAATAATCCAAAAACTCTATTTTGGCCTATGTATTGAACTCAAAACACATCAGTTAAGATTTCCTAATCACAAAGGTTAAGTATAAGAGTATATGTTCACATATCCCTTATTTACTTCTAATTCCTTCCTCTTTAATCCCTCTCCCCTTTCCCTACCCCTTATTCCCCCTCCTCACTTAGCTCCTTAAACCCCCTCCCCTTCCCTCCTACTCCCCCCCTCCCCTACCCCATTCCCTCTTTTTATTTTTATTTTTCCCCTTCTCCCTCCCCATTTGTAAACTACAAAACTAAACTATACTCCAAATGCTCCACCTACTTAATTGAATCATTTCAACAAATATCTCTCACTAATCTGACTCCAAAAGTATACCCTACCTTTCCCACCTCTGATAACCCTAGGGCAATTAACCTAATACTTCTGAATAGAGGTATACGATAAAACACACATTACTGAACTAAAATAGTAGTACCTACTTTTTATTTAATTATTTTAGTCATTAAATAGAGAATTATCTATTTTTTGCTCTCATGTAAGCTTATATCTAACTATATTACCAAAAAGGTTGTCTAAGTTTAACTGTTATATTTTTAGATTTTTGCTGTGAAGAACCTGGGAAGCGGTCACTGCTTCCCCTATTTTTCTGTCTTAGGACTCTCCTCCACTTCAGTTGTGGTGAGGGGGGGGGGCTCCCCAGACAGACTTTGTGCCTCCAGGTCTGCTAGACATGCACACCTGGTATGCCAACCTTTTATTTTTTATCACATATTTAAACTACTACAAGTTGACTATATACTTCCTATTTCCTTCTTCTTTCATATTCTGTCATTTTCCGGGGTAAGTCTGATGGTACAAGCTATACCTGATATGTTTAATTATAACCTACTTAAGATTTATATATGGCTCCTTTAAATGTACTTACATTGAATGTACAAGGCCTAAACATTCCCCAAAAGCGAATGAAAGTGTTCAGGTCATTGTCTTCATCTAAAGCTCACATAGTGTGTCTCCAAGAGACACACTTTACTGATTCTTCAACACCTAAATACTTTGGTTCAAGTTACCCTCAGGTTTTTACTGCCTCAGCCAAATCCAAACACTGAGGTGTATTAATAGCTTTCCATCGATCCACACCTTTTTCCCCCTTAGCAGAAATCAAAGATCACCCAATTACAGTAGTCTCTTACTACGCTCCAAATAAGAGACCAACATCATTTCTCTCCAATTTACTTCAAGTAATAGACACTCACAAACAAGGTACACTCTTGATATGTGGAGATTCAAACCAAACACTATACCCTTACCTTGATAAATCCCCAACTCCAGCTACGTCTAATTCTCAATCCAAATCTTTCCAAAAGACTCCTCCTACAATATTCATTAATAGACTCATGAAATTAACCCAACCAGACGTCAATTCTCATTTTACTCCCACCCGCATAGATCATTCTCACGCATTGACCATATATTAATTTCTATGAGCATGTCCCCAGAATTAATAGCCTCATCTATTAAAACGTATACTTGGACTGACCATTGTGCTATTATATCTACTTTTACCTCACTAATCCCAAAAAAACATGACCCCACCTGGCATATTAATGACTCATTGTTGTCTCATCCGTCAAATTCAGCTGAATTAGAAATCGCTATAAAAGAATACATTGGCAACAATAAATCTCCCGACACATCTCCAATAACACACAAGCCTGTTCTTAGAGGGTATTGTATACGCCAAGCATCATATATTAAAAAAAGAGAAACAAAAATTACAGCAAGAACTAGAAATTAGTTTAATAAATGCCATAGTATTTTTCAATCTAACCCTACTCCAACCACAAAGTCACAACTAGATAAAGCTAGCTTAAAACTTGACCTCTTCTTATCAGAATCAGTAGACAAATCACTACGTAAATCTAAAAAAAATATTTTATTTTAAAGCAAATAAACCAGGTACCCTCCTTGCCCGAGCACTCAAAAAACAAAATAACCCTTTTAAACCAATTAGACTAAAAATTTCTCAAGATAGATACACAAGTAGTCCTGTAAAAATCTTACACACCTTCCATAAACATCTCACCTCTCTCTATAAAAAAGAAGGATCTTTTGACCAATCCAACGCAGAATAATTTTTCTCACAATTAAGTCTCCCAACTCTATCTCAGACACAATATGACAGTCTTGAAAATCCCATTACCCCTAGTGAAATAGAACTGCAATCAAATCCCTCAAACCAAACAAATGTCCAGGACCTGACGGGTTCTCAGCCCTCTACTACAAAAAATTCTCCCATGTATTAACTTCCATGCTGACAGAAGCATTCAACCCCCTTCTCAACAATCAATCTTTTAGATCAGAAACCCTTACAGCAATAATAACAATGATCCCTAAACCTCAGTCAGATGACCCAGCCTGTGCAAATTATAGGCCAATATCTTTATTAAATGTAGACATAAAACTACTAGCAAAAGTTATGACATTTCGGCTGAATAATATAATTGGTTCCCTAATCAACAAAGATCAAGTAGGTTTCATCCCCTTGCGCCAAGCTTTAGATAATGTCCGCAGAACATCCCTATTGATCCAAGCAGCTAAAACTAGACGAATACCTACATGCCTTGTATCACTAGACATCAAAAAAGCTTTTGACACGGTATCATGGTCACATTTACACTTTGCTCTACAAAAATGGGGTTTTGGCCCCCACTTTCTAAGCTGGGTTTCATCATTATATAAAAAACCCAAAGCTTATGCTAAATACGCAGGATACAAGTCTGACATGTTTGATATCAATAGAGGTACACGCCAGGGATGTCCTCATTCCCCACTCCTATTTGCCCTATTAATTGAACCCCTTGCCCAATCCATTTGTGCAGATCCCTCAATCAAAGGTATAGAATTAGCAGGTCATCAACATAAGCTTTGCTTATTTGCTGATAACATCTTAATTTTTATGAAGGAGGAAGACGGAGATATATAAGGGACTACTCCTACAGAAGCCCTCATCGCCAATGGTGGTAGGACTATTGCGGTACCCAGAAACAAACACTTGTTTGTAAAAAGTATAACAATTTATTACACAAAAAATATATAATGACACAAATTCAAAACTTGAAAGTCACATAAGTGACAAGAAACACAGAATAATTTTAAAGACATTTACATACTCCACAGATAGGTAGAGATGAAATAGTGAAGTACATAGTGATGTATCCTCGACATGTTTTGCGGCATCAGCCGCTTCTTCAAGAGGCATCTTGTCTATATCATCTAGAAAAATATATGGTTTTATGAATACAGTTTCAGCAAATTTATTACTCCATTATAGCTAAGCCATAGGAAATACATTTTATTGAGGAGTAACTTAAAATAACAGAAAGATGTGACTCACCTATGTAGGTCCAAACCGCACTAAATGTGGCTATTGTGAGACACCCTGACAGGGTGTTCCCCCTGGGGCGAACACGGGAGGAGAGGGATGAATACTAAAATGTTGAGTAACAAAGAATGAGCAGCAATTAGTGGGTATATAGGTATGGAAAATTATTGATGTGTTAATAAAAGGTGTGTAGGTGAGGAAGAAGAAAGGGGGGGGGACAAAAGGTGAAAAAGAATAAGAGAAGCAATTGAGGGAAAGAGGGGGGGTGACTGGAGAGTGTTGATGGGGGGGAAGGGGGAGGGGGAGGGAAATGTGTGGAAAAGGGGAAGGGGTGAGAGAGGGAAGGGAAAAGGGGGGGTGAAGGGAAAGAATAGAAAGGGGAGGGGGAAAAAATAAAGGGGAGGGGGAAAAAATAAAGGGGAGGGGGGAAAAGGGAGGAGAGAAAAACAATTAAGGAAAGAAGAAGGAACAGTGGAAGAGAAGGGCAAGGACAAGAAAAATAAAGGAAAGGTATTCAAGGAAATTTTGAATGAGGAAAGTGGGGCAAATTGTGAGGAGAAGAGAGGGAAAGAAAAGGGGTGAAGCAGGAAGAAAGAGGAAATAAAGGGGGGAAATTTAGTAGAGGAAAAGAAAAATAAGGAAAGGGAAAACTGAATAGTGCTTAGGGTAAAAAATAGGTGGGGGGGGAGAAGGGGTGGAAAGGGAGAGGAGAGGAATTGTGAGTGATGGGAAGATCCAGGAGTGATGGGATGGAAAGGAAAAGGTGCTTGCATTGCCAACAAACCAGGGAGTGGAAAAATAGAGTGCTCAAGCACACTTCACTTCTAGTGGTAATTAAGGCAATCCACCCACTGTTGCATCAGCAATGAAATGACACCAGGGAATAGGCTTGAACCATTCAAGCCTAAGAAAAAAAAAAAAACCTCCAGAGATATCCACAATTCCAGAGCTTATTGGGTTGGTAGGTGAACCACAATAGTATCCAAGCAGTACTGGTGATCGAACTGGGTATAAAACCCAGCAGACCTGGATGTATAGAGGTTCCAGGGGGTTGGTCTGTACAGAGCAGGAAGAAGGAGAAAAAATTAAATCGTAACTATCAGTACATAGTGGTTAAGCCATATCCCAGTGGGGGGCAGGCAACAAGAGAGCTATAAGATAGAAAATCTGCGCTATTGTATAAAAAAAATAGGTTAACTGAATAATAATAAAGGCAGCAGCTATGGTGGAATAAACACAAAACACTATCATACAAAAAAAATGCGCCAATACAAATAATCTAAAAAATTTGTCCAGAGGCTGGTGTGCATAAAGCACTGATTACTCAGCAAAAACACCAGAAACTAAATGTAAAAAAATGCTCATGGTCTGAACAATAAGCGTAAACAATGTCCAGATAACCGTCCAGATAATACCCAAGATATTAGATTAATAAAGATAGTCCCATGCACATCTGAGTGGATCCAATTGATAGCAGGATAAATGATCAATGAGTATATAGCACCCGGTGATCACAACAAACATAGGTGCCCTCCACCACTTAAATTAGCAGCTTACCAGATGCAAGCCCACGAGAGTCAGTCGACTGTGACCCAGCCACGGCCTTTGGTCCCAGGGGACAACAGGATACTGGTCGGGCTTGAGCAGGACAGGCAAAATCACCATGGACCAGGACCCAATGGAGGGTAGTGCTTCACCCGTATCGCGGGCGTACGACCAAATCAATGGGAGGAGAGGACACAGACCATAGCGTGATATTGTCACCGCATTTATTGTAAAAACACTTTAAAAAACACTTACATCAGATTGTAGAAAAAAGAGCGATAGGATAAGCCGGCCGGCATAGATACGAAGCCCTTTCCCTCAGTTGGCGTGGTGACGTCAGCACATCGCTCACATACGCATTTCGTTACGATGGACGTTCTCAATGGGGATAGGGCGACGCACTGACACACCACCATTCATAGCCAAACCTCACTGTGGAGAGCGGGGATTGGATCATAGACGCCATTTTAGAAATGGGAAAAATTGCCAGTAACGCAATTGCAAGACAAAACTGGTTGATACTACTCTAACTAAGTAAAAAACACCATTTTGAAAATGGGAAAAACATGCCAGTACCACGATTGCAAGTCAATACTGGTTAGTATTATTCTAACTAGGTACATTATGTAAACATAAATAAAAATATAAAAATATAGAAAAGGGACAAGTTTATAAGAATATAAGAATATTAAAATATTAAAATATAGGAAGCAGCCACAGCTATTAGATCAGATATGCTGCGTTATACAATTGGAAGAGCACGCCTTACACGAAAAATGAATCGCGTGAAGTAGGAGGACTCAATAATACTAAACAAGATGTTGGGATAAATTTTAATTTTAATTAACCAACGTGCAATTATTAAAAAGTGATAAGTGGGCAATTAAATAGCATTATCATAGTGCATATGAAAATATTATATTTAATCACATATTGATTGATAGTGAAAAAAAAATGTAGTGAATTTTTTTTTAAAAATAGTGAAAAAATTTAAATATTAATTATAAATATACCTAATTGTGTTATGTGAAAAATATATAGAAAATTATTGATTTCTAATTAAGAAGAAATAATTTATAAAGTGACGAGTGTAAATTCCATAATGATTAAAAAATTTGAATTTTTTTTTTTTAATTATATTGACAAAAATATTTTTTGGTTAATCAAAAATAATCCAAATGGGTGTAATCCATCCCGTCACTCCACACCAAGTACACACCCTATGCATTATTAATAAAGGCGTTAACTTCTGTCTCAATGTTTAGCCCATAGGGGGTATAAGATTTGAGCCCATGGATCCAGGCCATCTCCATCCTAGAGATTTCCCTGACCAACAAGCTCCCCCTCCAATGGGGCTTGAATTTGTCAATCCCTAAAAAGAGTGTTCCAGAGGGATCCCTATAATGCTTCAGTAAGTAGTGTTTGGACACTGAATGATTCCTAAACCCCACTTTGACGTTGGTGATTAGTGATGAGCCGAACACCCCCGGGTTCGGTTCGCACCAGAACCCGCGAACGGACCGAAAGTTCGTACGAACATTAGAACCCTATTAAATACAATGGATGCGAACGTTCGAATTCTAAAGTGCTAATTATAACAACTATTATGCATGTTATTGTCCTAAAAAGGGTTTGGGAACCCGGGTTCTGCACCAGGGGACATGTATCAATGCAAAAAGAAGTTTTAAAAACGGTCGTTTTTCGGGAGCAGTCATTTTAATGATGCATAAAGTGAAAAAAAAAAGTCAAATATTCCTTTAAATATCGTACCTGGGGGGTGTCTAAAGTATGCCTGTGAAGTGCCACGTGTTTCCCGTGTTTAGAACTGTCCCTGCACAAAATGACACTTCTAAAGGAAAAAAAAGCCATTTAAAACTGCTTGCGGCTTTAATGTAATGTCTGGTCCCGGTAATATGGATGAAAATCTTTAAGAAAAATGGTATAGCTACCCCATGACCCCCCCCCTACCCCAGCCCATTACCAGCCCCTTTGGGTCTTGTATGGATATTAAGGGGAACCCCGCACATAAAATAAAAAAGGCCCTATATACTCTGAACAGCCGTATACAGGCGGTGCATACAAGACAGGGACTGTAGGTTTGTTCTTATGTAGAATCTGTTTGTAATTTTGAACAGGTACATTGTTGAAGTGTAGCTCCAGCCCAAAAATCTATTTTTAAACTTTTTGGAAAACATAGGTAAGGGTTATCACCCCTGTAACATTTGTTTTGCTGTCTGTGCCCCTGTTCAGAACATTTCACCTCACTTTCCGTCCCAATGTCAACTGTTTTTGAAATGTGGTGTTTTTCTTGAAACAAGGATTGCTGATAAAGCATCAGTACAGAGGAGACACCTTTCTCCCATATTTATTCTTACAGGAGAGAATTTTCCTTCCTAGGGGTAGATTTCCTCTAACTTCCTGTTGTCTTCTTGCGTTTGCAAGTAGGAGTCGTTTGTAAGTTGGATGTTTGAAAGTAGGGACCTGCCGTATATACTCTGCAGAAATAGGCCCCTTAGTTGTTGGTGTTGGCACAACACTGTAAGCACTCACAGTTACTCTTGGTTGGTGCTGGAACGCCCTGCTGTCAACTATTATATCAGGAATTTTAATTACATATAATTGTTGAACAGTGGTAGTAAAAATTGGGGCTTTGATGGTGGTGCTGGTGCCACAACACTGTAAGCCCTGACAGTTACTCTTGGTGGGTGCAGCAATGGGCCCTGCTGTGAATTATTAGATCAAGAATTGTAATTGCATGCCCCTGTTGAACAGGGGCTGAAAAATTGGGCCTTTCGTGGTGGTGGTGGTGGTGGTGGTGTTGCCACAACACTGTAAGCCCTCAGAGTTACTCTTGGTGGGTGCAGGAATGGGCCCTGCTGTGAATTATTAGATCAAGAATTGTAATTACATGCCCCTTTTGAACAGGGGCTGAAAAATTGGGCCTTTCGTGGTGGTGGTGGTGGTGGCGTTGCCACAACACTGTAAGCCCTCAGAGTTACTCTTGGTGGGTGCAGCAATGGGCCCTGCTGTGAATTATTACATCAAGAATTGTAATTGCATGCCCCTGTTGAACAGGGGCTGAAAAATTGGGCCTTAGGCACTGGTGGCACAACACTACAACCCCTCACAGATACTGTACTTGGAGCACAGCAATGAGCCCTGTTGCAAAGTATTGCTTCAAAAATTGTAATGACACGCCCCTGTTAAACAGGGGCTGAAAAATTGGGCCTTAGGCACTGGTGGCACAACACTACAACCCCTCACAGATACTGTACTTGGAGCACAGCAATGAGCCCTGTTGCAAAGTAGTGCTTCAAAAATTGTAATGACACGCCCCTGTTAAACAGGGGCTGAAAAATTGGGCCTTAGGCACTGGTGCCACAACACTCCAACCCCTCACAGATACTGTACTTGGAGCACAGCAATGAGCCCTATGGCAAATTATTGCTAAAAAAATTGTAATTACACGCCCCTGTAAAACAGGGGCTGAAAAATTGGGCCTTAGCCACTGGTGGCGGCACCCATAAACAAAAATGATCTTCCAAGCTATCATCATCAATCGTATCATTGAGGACTCGGAGGAGGAGGATAGCCAGTCAACATAACAGCACAGGCACTCAGCATCAGCATCAGTCTTGAAGGGATGTGACATGTTAAAATCAATTAGTCTGTTATATCAGCATCAGGTGTGTGGTAGCTGGTGGTGATCCAAGACTGGTTCATCTTGATGAAAGTCAGTCGATCAACCGAGTCGGTGGACAGGCGCACCCTGTGATCCGTGACAAATCCTCCAGCAGCACTGAATGTGCGTTCCGAAAGAACGCTGGATGCAGGACAGGCCAGTAGCTCAATTGCATACTGTGCAAGCTCTGGCCAGTGATCCATCCTCAAGACCCAGTAAGCCAGAGGATTTTCGGTGGGGAAGGTGTCCAAGTCTGACCTTGCCCCTAGATATTCCTGCACCACGTTTATCAGACGCTGGCGATGGTTGCTGGAACCGATCATACTTTGGGGCTGCGGACTAAAGAATTGTCTGAACGCATCGGTCAGACGGCCACCTTCCCCACCGCTCCTTCTTTGACTGGCCGAAGCCTCAGCAACTCGTTGTCCAGGACCAGGAGTTTGTAACCTCCCAGTCTCTGGGAACGCGTTGCACAGACCTTTCTGCAAGGCCTCCCGGAGTTGTCTCATCCTCTGCTCCCTCTGCGACGGTAACATAAGGTCCGCAACCTTACCCTTGTACCGTGGATCAAGGAGAGTGGCCAGCCAGTAATGGTCCCTCTCCTTGATCCGAAGAATACGAGGATCCTTCCGCAGACTTTGCAGGATCAGGGAGGCCATGCAGCGTAGGTTTGCTGAGGCATTCGCTCCGGAGTCCTCTGGGTCACTAAGGACGACATGATCCGCAGTCACCTCCTCCCAGCCACGTACAAGTCCACTGGTTTCTTGGGACTGTAAATCATCCCTAAAAGACTGCTGCTGATGATGCTGAGTGCCAGGCTCCACCTCCATGCTGACACAATCCTTCTCCTCCTCCTCCTCCTCTTCCTGTGCGATGGGTGGGACAGAAGGAACACTGTCTGGGTAAAGGGGGCCTTGAGAGGCAAGGAAGTCCTCCTCTTCCTGCCTCTGTTCTGCCTCAAGTGCCCTGTCCATTATTCCACACAGCGTGTGCTCCAACAGGTGGACAAGAGGTACAGTGTCACTGATGCATGCACTGTCACTGCTCACCATCCTCGTGGCCTCCTCAAATGGTGCCAGGACAGTGCATGCATCCCTGATCATGCCCCACTGGCGTGGAGAAAAAAAAACAAGCTCCCCTGACCCTGTCCTGGTGCCGTAGTCGCACAGGTACTCATTGATGGCCCTCTGCTGCGTGTGCAGCCGCTGCAGCATGGCCAACGTTGAGTTCCACCTGGTGGGCATGTCACATATAAGGCGGTTCTTGGGCAGGTTCAACTCCTTTTGCAGCTCAGCCAGGCGAGCACTGGCATTATAAGATCTGCGGAAATGCACACAGACTTTCCTGGCCTGCCTCAGGACATCCTGTAAGCCCGGGTACCTGCCCAAGAACCGCTGCACCACCAGGTTAAGGACGTGAGCCACACAGGGCATATGGGTCAGTTGTCCCTGTCGAAGGGCGGAGAGGAGGTTGGTGCCATTGTCGCAAACCACCATTCCTGGCTTAAGCTGGCGTGGCGTCAACCACCTCTCGGCCTGGCCCTGCAGAGCAGACAGGACCTCTGCCCCAGTGTGGCTTCTGTCCCCCAAACACACCAGCGCAAGCACGGCATGGCATCTTTTTGCCTGCGTACTTGCGTAGCCCCGTGAACGGCTACGGAGCACCGCTGGTTCATAGGACAAACCACAGGAAGAGGCCATGGAGGAAGAAGAAGAGGAGGGGGTGGAGGAGAGAGGTGTGTCACAACCAGTAGTAGCATTTTGGAGGCGTGGCGGTGGGACAACCTCCAACACTACTGCACCTTGTCCTGCATCCTTCCCAGCTGCCAAAAGAGTGACCCAATGGGCCGTGAAAGAAAGGTAACGTCCCTGTCCATGCCTGCTGGACCATGAGTCAGCGGTAATATGCACCTTACCGCTGACCGCCCTGTCCAGCGAGGCCAAGACATTGCCTTCCACATGCCGGTAGAGAGCCGGAATAGCCTTCCGTGAGAAAAAGTGGCGTTTGGGAACCTGCCACTGAGGAACCGCACATTGCACAAACTCACGGAAGGGGGCCGAGTCTACCAACTGAAAAGGCAGCAGTTGAAGCGCTAGCAATTTAGCCAAGCTAGCATTCAACCGCTGGGCATGTGGATGGCTGGGAGTGAACTTCTTTCGACGGTCCAGCAGCTGGGGCAGGGAAATTTGCCTGCTAGAATCGGACGTCGGTGTACTGCTAGCAGAGTGGCCGCAAGTACTTGGCTGTGACACACCTAATTCTACACCTTCATTCCTCTCAGTGCATGTTTCAGAGAGGACTGAAGTTATAGTGGGGTTGGAGATCCCAGCTGATGCGGTGCAAGGAGAGGTCCGCTTTGTTCTTTGGTGTGGGTCTTTGAGGTAGGCTTGCCAACGAGCTGCATGGCAGGTCAACATATGTCTGGTCAGGCATGTGGTACCCAAGCGGCTGATCTTTTGGCCACGCGATATACGCTTGAGACATATGTTGCAAACAGCAGCTGTGCGATCTGATGCACTAGCCTCAAAAAAGGCCCACACCAAGGAACTTTTTGAATGACGGGCAGAGGCAGCGCCCTGCACAGGCGGAGCTCTGCGGTGTGATTCCGTCGGTGTACTGCCCTTACGCTGGCCACCAAAGGGCATCCTGCCTCGTTGGAGATGTGCCTCCTCCTCATCCTCCTCCTCCTCCTCTCTCCTATTAGGCACCCACGTGGAGTCAGTGACCTCATCATCCCCTCCCTCCTCATCACTGGAGCCAATCTGGCAGTATGCTGCAGCTGCTGGAACATGACTGCCAGATTGGTGTCCTTCTTGAGCATCCCCTCTGTCTGCTCTCACCCTACTGCCTTCCTGTAGCTGGGTTTCATCATCAGACCCTTCGAAACGCTGGGCATCCTCCTGGAGCATGTGCCCAACACTGTGCTCAAACAGTTTGGGGGACTCCTCAGGAGGAGGACATGGTGGGTCTAGGGAAGGAGTGACTGATGATGAGTCTGACATTGATACCAGGGAAGAGGACACTTTGGCAGCTGCTTTGCCAGTACCCTGAGCCTGGGTGAGAGAGGATGAGGAGGAGGAGGAGGGCTTGGTCATCCACTCTACCAAGTCTTCGGCATGATGTGGCTCAACATGTCCAGCTGCCGAAAAGAAGGACAAGCGTGTCCCATGGCCATGTGCTGATGACAATGCACCGCGTCCACGACCAGCACTGTTGCCCCCAGACACAGAGCCTGCTTGCCCTCTTTTATTGCCTCCTGACTGTCTGCCTCTCCTTGTTTGCCTTCCAGACATTCTAATAGATGGCCTGCAGGGAGATGGGAAAAAAGCAATAAGGGCTACCTTCAGGTGTCCTTCTCTGTCCCTTTACTTAAGGATTTCTAAATATGGTTGAGGATGATTGCTTTTGCACAGAATAGCACAACGACAATTTCCCTGACTGTCCAAAAAACAAGGATTTCAAAGATGGTTGATGAGGAATGCTTTAGCACACTATAGCACAAGGAGAATTCCCCTCACTTTCCTTCTTTGTCCCTAGAAACAAGGACTCGCACAGTGAAAGAAACTGACACTCTCCCTACCTAGAGTTTTCTGTCCCTAGAAAAAATGTTTTTTTAAAGCACACTATAGCACAAGGAGAATTCACTCACTGTCCTTCCCTGTCCCTAGAAACAAGGACTTGCACAGTGAAAGAAACTGACACTCTCCCTACCTAGAGTTTTCTGTCCCTAGAAAAAATGTTTTTTTAAAGCACACTATAGCACAAGGAGAATTCACTCACTGTCCTTCCCTGTCCCTAGAAACAAGGACTTGCACAGTGAAAGAAACTGACACTCTCCCTACCTAGAGTTTTCTGTCCCTAGAAAAAATGTTTTTTTAAAGCACACTATAGCACAAGGAGAATTCACTCACTGTCCTTCCCTGTCCCTAGAAACAAGGACTTGCACAGTGAAAGAAACTGACACTCTCCCTACCTAGAGTTTTCTGTCCCTAGAAAAAATGTTTTTTTAAAGCACACTATAGCACAAGGAGAATTCACTCACTGTCCTTCCCTGTCCCTAGAAACAAGGACTTGCACAGTGAAAGAAACTGACACTCTCCCTACCTAGAGTTTTCTGTCCCTAGAAAAAATGTTTTTTTAAAGCACACTATAGCACAAGGAGAATTCACTCACTGTCCTTCCCTGTCCCTAGAAACAAGGACTTGCACAGTGAAAGAAACTGACACTCTCCCTACCTAGAGTTTTCTGTCCCTAGAAAAAATGTTTTTTTAAAGCACACTATAGCACAAGGAGAATTCACTCACTGTCCTTCCCTGTCCCTAGAAACAAGGACTTGCACAGTGAAAGAAACTGACACTCTCCCTACCTAGAGTTTTCTGTCCCTAGAAAAAATGTTTTTTTAAAGCACACTATAGCACAAGGAGAATTCACTCACTGTCCTTCCCTGTCCCTAGAAACAAGGACTTGCACAGTGAAAGAAACTGACACTCTCCCTACCTAGAGTTTTCTGTCCCTAGAAAAAATGTTTTTTTAAAGCACACTATAGCACAAGGAGAATTCACTCACTGTCCTTCCCTGTCCCTAGAAACAAGGATTGCACAGTGAAAGAAACTGACACTCTCCCTACCTAGAGTTTTCTGTCCCTAGAAAAAATGTTTTTTTAAAGCACACTATAGCACAAGGAGAATTCACTCACTGTCCTTCCCTGTCCCTAGAAACAAGGACTTGCACAGTGAAAGAAACTGACACTCTCCCTACCTAGAGTTTTCTGTCCCTAGAAAAAATGTTTTTTTAAAGCACACTATAGCACAAGGAGAATTCACTCACTGTCCTTCCCTGTCCCTAGAAACAAGGACTTGCACAGTGAAAGAAACTGACACTCTCCCTACCTAGAGTTTTCTGTCCCTAGAAAAAATGTTTTTTTAAAGCACACTATAGCACAAGGAGAATTCACTCACTGTCCTTCCCTGTCCCTAGAAACAAGGACTTGCACAGTGAAAGAAACTGACACTCTCCCTACCTAGAGTTTTCTGTCCCTAGAAAAAATGTTTTTTTAAAGCACACTATAGCACAAGGAGAATTCACTCACTGTCCTTCCCTGTCCCTAGAAACAAGGACTTGCACAGTGAAAGAAACTGACACTCTCCCTACCTAGAGTTTTCTGTCCCTAGAAAAAATGTTTTTTTAAAGCACACTATAGCACAAGGAGAATTCACTCACTGTCCTTCCCTGTCCCTAGAAACAAGGACTTGCACAGTGAAAGAAACTGACACTCTCCCTACCTAGAGTTTTCTGTCCCTAGAAAAAATGTTTTTTTAAAGCACACTATAGCACAAGGAGAATTCACTCACTGTCCTTCCCTGTCCCTAGAAACAAGGACTTGCACAGTGAAAGAAACTGACACTCTCCCTACCTAGAGTTTTCTGTCCCTAGAAAAAATGTTTTTTTAAAGCACACTATAGCACAAGGAGAATTCACTCACTGTCCTTCCCTGTCCCTAGAAACAAGGACTTGCACAGTGAAAGAAACTGACACTCTCCCTACCTAGAGTTTTCTGTCCCTAGAAAAAAAGTTTTTTTAAAGCACACTATAGCACAAGGAGAATTCACTCACTGTCCTTCCCTGTCCCTAGAAACAAGGACTTGCACAGTGAAAGAAACTGACACTCTCCCTACCTAGAGTTTTCTGTCCCTAGAAAAAATGTTTTTTTAAAGCACACTATAGCACAAGGAGAATTCACTCACTGTCCTTCCCTGTCCCTAGAAACAAGGACTTGCACAGTGAAAGAAACTGACACTCTCCCTACCTAGAGTTTTCTGTCCCTAGAAAAAATGTTTTTTTAAAGCACACTATAGCACAAGGAGAATTCACTCACTGTCCTTCCCTGTCCCTAGAAACAAGGACTTGCACAGTGAAAGAAACTGACACTCTCCCTACCTAGAGTTTTCTGTCCCTAGAAAAAAAGTTTTTTTAAAGCACACTATAGCACAAGGAGAATTCACTCACTGTCCTTCCCTGTCCCTAGAAACAAGGACTCGAACAGTAAAACACACTGACACTCTCCCTACCTATCCTTCTCTTTCCCTAAACTAAAGGAATCCAGGTTAAGCAAGAAAGAAATAAATGTCACTGTCCCTGCCTATGCTGCTCTTTCCCTGCTCCGGAACACACTACACTAGGCCGCCGTGCTGGCGGCCTTTTATAGTGTGGGGCGTGTACTAAACACCCTCAGCAATAATTGGCCACAGGCATCCTGCCTGTGGCCAATCATTGCTCTCCTCGCTGCCGGCGCTGTGATTGGCCAAGCATGTGGGGTCACAGTGCATGCTTGGCCAATCACAGCGCCTGGATGACACTGCGATGGCGTAGTGCATTGTGGGCCGTTCGCGTCACTCGAATTTGGCGCGAACGGCCCAAATCGTTCGATCTTCGTCGAACGATCGAACAGCCGATGTTCGAGTCGAACGTATGTTCGACTCGAACACGAAGCTCATCCCTATTGGTGATATGTTCATTCAGCCGTACTCGTAAGGGGCGTTTAGTATGGCCCACATACTGCAGGCCACATGGGCACTGCAACATGTAGACTACCCCGTAGTAGCACACGTGATACAGGGTTTGATGGTATGTTGTCCCTGTGTAACAGTAGATGAAAACTTAGTCACGCGTCTCTCTCTGGAAGCATTAAGGTGACAGACCCTACACCTCCTACATTTATAATACCCAGACAATTGGTCAAAAAAACCCAGAGTCCTAATTGGTGGATCTAGGACATTTGGGGCCACTTGATTACGTAAAGAGGGGACCCCACGAAAAATTATTCTCGGTTTCTCTGGTAACACTTCTTTCAAAATCGCATCGTTGGTTGCAATGTGCCAGTGTTTATAAATTAGGCTCTTTATGGTCCTATGTTGGAGTGAGTAGGAGGTAATGAAGGGAACCCCCAAAGAAGTAAGTCATTATCACAAACCTCCCACTCCACCAATAGGGTCTCTCTATCGATGACCCTAACACCCTCAAGAGTGTTATCCAAAAAATCCCTTTGGTATCCTTTCTCAAGGAACCTTTTGGTAAGGACTTCCGCCTGTGCTAAAAATTGCTGTGGATCGGAACAATTCCTCCGTAGCCTAAGATATTGGCTCTTAGTAACTCCCTTTAGCCACGGATCGTGGTGGGAACTACCAATTGGGATAAAGGAGTTCCTATCAGTCTCCTTAAAAAAGGTTGATGTGACAAAGGAATTGTCCCTATTTCCAATCCTAAGGTCCAGATAATGAACACTGTCCTGGCTAGCCTCATATTGAAGGCGGATTCCCCTCTGATTGGAGTTAAGAGACTCCATAAACAAAACAAGATCCTGATGTTGACCATCCCACAGGAGGAGGATGTCATCGATATACCTGGCCCAAAAAAACAACTGTGGTATATTTCCAGTATAGATGACATCCTCCCCCCACTTGGCCATGAACAGGTTGGCCAAACTGGGGGCATACTTAGCCCCCATAGCGACCCCTGTGTCTTGCCGATAGAATTGTTTGCCAAACCAGAAGTAATTGGATGAAGCAGCGAATTTCAATAATAACATCAAAAATTCCACCTGCTTCTGAGGGAGCCCAGAATCACGTTCCAAAAAAACCTTGGACAGCATCAAACCCTACATTGTGTGGAATGATGGTATAGAGCGACGCTACATCGACCGTAACCATCCATATATCCTTCCCTGGACAGACACCAGACAATAAGTTGATAATATGTCTGGAGTCCTTGACAAAGGAAGGCATCTTCCGCACAAGCGGCTGCAAATAAAAATCAATATATCTGCCCACCCGGGACGTGATAGAATGAATCTCACTCACTATGGGACGTCCCGGGGGGCAGATTGGATTCTTATGCAGCTTTGGAAGGTAATATATTGTGGGGGTACGAGGCGCTTGAGGGATCAGGTACAACCTTTCTTTGGAATTAAGAATCCCTACATAGAAACCTTTAAAGACCAGACACTCCAGATCTCTGGTATATTTGGCCTTGGGATCACATGGTAATCTTGTATAGGTATTAGGGTCATCGATGATATTGCGCATCTCTGTCATGTAGTCAGCCCTATCAAGCTCCACAATCCCCCCCCCTTATCAGCTGGTCTGATGACCAAGTCTTTGTTGCTGCATAAAGAATCAAGTCCTTCCTGAAGGGACCTATTCATTTTTACTTTTTTGGTTTCTAAAGCATCAAGGTCTTTTTGGGCCAGGTATATCGATGACATCCTCCTCCAGTGGGATGGTCAACATCAGTATCTTGTTTTGTTTATGGAGTCTCTTAACTCCAATCAGAGGGGAATCTGCCTACAATATGAGGCTAGCCAGGACAGTGTTCACTCTCTGGACCTTAGGATTGGAATTAGGAACAATTCCTTCGTCACGTCAACCTTTTTTAAGGAGACTGATAGGAACTCCTTTATCCCAATTGGTAGTTGCCACCACGATCCGTGGCTAAAGGGAGTTCCTAAGAGCCAATATCGTAGGCTACGGAGGAATTGTTCCGATCCACAGCAAATTTTTAGCACAGGCGGAAGTCCTTACCAAAAGGTTCCTTGAGAAAGGATACCAAAGGGATTTTTTGGATAACACTCTTGAGGGTGTTAGGGTCATCGATAGAGAGACCCTATTGGTGGAGAGGGAGGTTTGTGATAATGCCCCTACTTCTTTGGGGGTTCCCTTCATTACCTCCTACTCACTCCAACATAGGACCATAAAGAGCCTAATTTATAAACACTGGCACATTGCAACCAACGATGCGATTTTGAAAGAAGTGTTACCAGAGAAACCAAGAATAATTTTTCGTGGGGTCCCCTCTTTACGTAATCAAGTGGCCCCAAATGTCCTAGATCCACCAATTAGGACTCCGTTTTTTTGGACCAATTGTCTGGGTATTATAAATGTAGGCGGTGTAGGGTCTGTCACCTTAATGCTTCCAGAGAGAGACGTGTGACTACGTTTTCATCTACTGTTACACAGGGACAACATACCATCAAACCCTGTATCACGTGTGCTACTACGGGGGTAGTCTACATGTTGCAGTGCCTATGTGGCCTGCAGTATGTGGGCCGTACTAAATGCCCCTTACGAGTACGCCGGAATGAACATATCACCAACATCAAAGTGGGGTTTAGGAATCATTCAGTGTCCAAACACTACTTACTGAAGCATGATAGGGATCCCTCTGGAACTCTCTTTTTAGGGATTGAAAAATTCAAGCCCCATTGGAGGGGGAGCTTGTTGGTCAGGGAAATCTCTAGGATGGAGATGGCCTTGATCCATAGGCTCAAATCCTATGCCCCCTATGGGCTAAACATTGAGACAGATGTTAACGCCTTTATTAATAATGCATAGGGTGTGTACTTGGTGTGGAGTGGCGGGATGGTTTACACCCATTTGGATTATTTATTAAAAAATATTTTTGTCAATATAATAATTTTTTTTTGAATTTTCCCATTTTTTTAATCATTATGGAATTTACACTCGTCACTTTATAAATTATTTCTTCTTAATTAGAAATCAATAATTTTCTATATATTTTTCACACAACACAATTAGATATTTTTATAATTAATGTTTACATTTTTTCACAAATTTTTTCACTATTTTTGAATTTTTTTTCACAATTTTTTTTTTCACTATCAATCAATATGTGATTAAATATAATATTTTCATATGCACTATGATAATGCTATTTAATTGGCCACTTATCACTTTTTAATAATTGCACGTTGGTTAATTAAAATAAAAATGTATCCCAACATCTTGTTTAGCATTATTGAGTCCTCCTACTTCACGCGATTAATTTTTCGTGTAAGGCGTGCTCTTCCAATTGTATAACGCAGCATATCTCATCTAATAGCTGTGGCTGCTTCCTATATTTTTATATTTTAATATTCTTATAATCTTATACATGTTTCCTATCAAATAACTTGTCCCTTTTCTATATCTTTATATTTTTATTTATGTTTACATAATGTACCTAGTTAGATTAATACTAACCAGTATTGACTTGAAATCGTGGTACTGGCATGTTTTTCCCATTTTCAAAATTATATTTTTTACTTAGAGTAGTATCAACCAGTTTTGTCTTGCAATTGCGTTACTGGCAATTTTTCCCATTTCTAAAATGGCGTCTATGATCCAATCCCCGCTCTCCACAGTAAGGTTTGGCTATAAATGGTGGTGTGTCAGTGCGTCGCCCTATCCCCATTGAGAACGTCCATCGTGACGAAACACGTATGGGAGCGACGTGCTGACGTCACTACGCCAACTGAGGGAAAGGGCTTCGTATCTATGCCGGCCGGCTTATTCTATCGCTCTTTTTTCTACAATCTGATGTAAGTGTTTTTAAAGTGTTTTTACAATAAATGCAGTGACAATATCACGCTATGGTCTGTGTCCTCTCCTCCCATTTATTTGGTCGTACGCCCGCGATACGGGTGAAGCACTACCCTCCATTGGGTCCTGGTCCATGGTGATTTTGCCTGTCCTGCTCAAGCCCGCCAGTATCCTGTTGTCTCCTGGGACCAAAGGCTGCGGCTGGGTCACAGTCGACTGACTCTCGTGGGCTTGCCTCTGGTAAACTGCTAATTTAAGTGGTGGAGGGCACCTATGTTTGTTGTGATCACCGGGTGCTATATACTCATTGATCGTTTATCCTGCTATCAATTGGATCGAATCAGATGTGCATGGGACTATCTTTATTAATTTAATATCTTTGGTATTATCTGGACGGTTATCTGGACATTGTTTACGCTTATTGTTCAGACCATAAGCATTTTTTTACATCTAGTTTCTGGTGTTTTTGCTGAGTAATCAGTGCTTTACGCACACCAGCCTCTGGACAACAATAGAGGTGCCTGAAATCACCACCGCTGGGATCGTGGATAGTTGAAAGCTAAATTAGGGAGTAGGAGGTAAGCCGCTGTATACCTGGTGGTGGATGGAAGCACAAAAGTCCCGGGTGTCCGCCGTCCATGTCAAGAGGCGATCTGAGACCGCCTCTTGTGTCCTCCAACTTGAGCGACATCACTGCGCATCCAGCCAACACTGGATGCCCGCGTCACTCGGGTCCGCCGCTCCCAATGTGCATGTGCCAAATTGAAAGTCGGCGCACGTGCAAGGTCCCTGAAGGATGACGGTGTACGTCACAGGGGGAAGTACAGAGGCGGAACGGACTGGTGAGAACGTCCGCCTGAGACTGGAGAGATGCGTGTCCACCACAGGGGGGAGAATGAACTCCTCACACCACACATAGGAGAATCACATTGATCCACATAAAATTGTACACATTGCATAACATTTGATTGATAACGTGCGGCAATTGTGGTACACCGAGTGGGTAGTGGGAATCCTCCACTCGGGGTCCACATATCGCTGCACGAGTATATATATAAATGGCAGGTATATATGTAAAAAGTACATTTACAATTCAAATGCCATAGTCATAATGATCTCACCAAACTGTCAAAACTAGGTTCAGAATTCAACCTGTAAGACAAATATATTTATCAAAACAAGGATTCAATAACAATCTTAATTTTTATGACTTACCCACATATTACTGCCCCTAATCTTATCAACAAATTAGACCAATTTGCCCGAATATCAGGTTTAAAAATAAATTCACAAAAATTCTACAGCTCTAAATATTTCTTTATCTCCAGATACATTACAGCAAGCGAAAACGTTCCTCCCTTTTACTTGGTCATCTACACACCACACTTATCTAGGTATTACTCTCACTCCTGATCTCACCGACATATTCTCTGCTAACTATCCCCCACTATTACGGAAAATTACTAATTATCTAAAACAATGGTCTACTCTCCCATTATCATGGATAGGCAAAATAAATGTCATAAAAATGACTATACTTCCAAAAATATTATACCTTTTTCGTGTTTTACCCATTCCAATACCCTCATACTTCTTGAGAAATCTTCAACGCAAAACACAGGCATTTATATGGAACTCTCTAAAATCCCGCTTACCCTCACACACTCTATATCTCCCAAAATTGAAAGTTGGACTAGGCTTTCCCAATTTTACCACCTATTTCCATGCCGCACAAATAGTGAATATCCCCAAATCTCATACAAAACATGAAATCCCTCTTTGGGTAGCAATTGAAACAATTGATAGTAACCCAACATCCTTACCTAATCTAATATGTTCTACCTCTTCTGACCATAAAATAATTGAAAATAAAATAACCAAACATACAATTACCATTTGGGATAAATTTTAAATAACCAAAGGTTTTGCAATCTCCACATACACCTTTAATATCATTTATCAGAAACCCACACATACCTTAAAGCCCCATACACACTATCAGTTTTTCTGCAGGTTTTTGTCTTCAGGTTTACCAAAACCATCTAATATGAGGTTAAACCATAAGAGTTTCAATTCGTATGCAATCAGGCAGGCCCTTTTGGTAAACCTGAAGACAAAAACCTGCAGAAAAACTGATAGTGTGTATGGGGCTTAATACTTTCAAAAAATTGACTTCTGCTGGCCTAACACAATTAGCTGATTTTTTAACATTAACCTCATTCAAAACATTCCTTGAAATATGTGAACATCACAAACTCCCAGCTTCTGAACTCTTTCACTACTTACCTTATTTACATGATACTAATCAATTACGGTAAGTAATATGTCACAATTCAAACGTATATGTAAACAAGACCCTCATACCAAAGGTCTTTTATCAATGTTATATAATCATCTGATCACTACATCTGACTCAAAGCTACCTTCATATGTGGAAAAATGGGAGAAAGAACTAAAAATCAACATTTCCGACTGGAATAAAGTCTGGACCAATACAAAAATATCTTCTCAAAATATAATTGCTTTGGAAACAAACTATGAAAAAATCATGCACTGGTACTTGGTTCCTGTTAAAATTGCAAATTATGCTCCTCAATGCTCCCCATTCTGTTTTTGTGTCTGTGGTGGTCTGGGAACGCACTTACATACATTCTGGGATTGTCCGATTGCAAAAAAGTTCTGGAATGAAATTTTCCTCATGGTATCTAAAATATTTAAGCTATCATTCCAGACACAACTATTGCACTTTTAAATATAAAACCAGTTCATATTTCTTACACTCAATTTAGGCCCTTTCTTCAGATCACCACAGCCGCAAAGCAAACCATCGCCAAAGCTTGGAAAACCAATACATTAATGATCTCTGAAGCTAAAAACAGAATTAACCAAGCAATGATCCTTTCCAAATCAGAAGCCATAACCAACAATACTATACAAAATTTTGAGAAAATATGGAATCCTTGGATGACGTATTTTCTTCCTACGATCCCTGACAATTCCCTATTAAGACCTTGATATACTATAATATTATACAACAATATGAGTGGAAACAAGTACTAAACATGAACATTTATCTTCTGTACTATCTTAATAATATTCTTGCAATATAGATGCTCCGGAGAACTTTCTTACCCTAGACTCTTTTCTCTCTTTCTTACCTTCATTCTTTCCCTTTTACTATTACTCTGTCCTTTTTTTCTATTTCCCTATTTTTTGTATTACCATATTTAAATGGTAATGTATTATACATAAATACTATATTTAGTTATTACTTACAATAATTATAATTATTTTAAGTTTTTATTGAATTAGTTGATTCCCAATTAGCTTTCTTTCCATAGCAACTATATATTAATTAAATATGCCTGGAACTAAGTGCATTAGCACATATTCACATATTAAATTTTTCAATTGTTTATATTAACTTAACATTTCATTTTCGAGTTGATTACCTGTTTATGAAAAATATCTAATCTTCAGATATGTATAATTCCATCCAATTTACTATCATATACTTAACTAATATTACCATTTGTTGTAACTATTTATTACTAATTGTAACTGTCTTTATTATTTAATATTCAATAAACAAAATTGACAAAAATTTACACCCTTAGAAAGCATGAAGGCGGTGCTTGGTTTTTGGGGTCCCGTACACGGCTAGGCTCCCAAAAAGTCTCAAACATGTGGTATCCCTGTACTCAGAAGAAGCAACAGAATGTATTTTGGGGTGTAATTCCACATATGCCCATGGCATGTTTGAGCAATATATCATTTAGTGACAACTTTGTCCAAAAAAATAAATAAATTAAATTTTCCCGCAACTTGTGTCAAAATATAAAATATTCCATGGACTCGACATGCCTCTCAGAAAATAGCTTGGGGTGTCTACTTTCCAAAATTGGGTCATTTGGGGCGGTTTTGAACTTTCCTGGCATTTTATGCACAACATTTAGAAGCTTATGTCACACATCATCCACTCTTCTAACCACTTGAAGACAAAGCCCTTTCTGACACTTTTTGTTTACATGGAAAAAAAAAAATTTTGCAAGAAAATTAAGTTGAACCCCAAACATTATATATATTTTTCAAAGCAAATGCCCTACAGTCTAAAATGGTGGGTGTTGCATTTTTTTTCCACACAGTATTTGCGCTGCGATTTTTCAAACGCATTTTTTGGGGAAAAAACTATTTTTTTTTATTTTAATGCACTAAAACACACTATATTGCCCAAATGTTTGATGAAATAAAAAAAGATGATCTTAGGCCAAGTACATGAATACCAAACACGACATGCTTTAAAATTGCGCACAAACGTGCAGTGGCGTCAAACTGCATACATTTTTAAAAGCCTTTAAAAGCCTTTACAGGTTACCACTTTAGATTTACAGAGGAGGTATACTGCTAAAATTACTGCCCTCGATCTGACCTTCGCGGTGATACCTCACATGCATGGTGCAATTGCTTACATATGACACCAGACCGACGCTTGCGTTCGCCTTTGCGCCAGAGCAGGAGGGGACAGGGGTGCTTATTTTTATTTTAATTATTTATTTTGCTTTTTTATTTTATATTTAAACTGTTCCTTTCATTTTAATTTTTTTAAAATAATTTTTATTGTTATCTCAGGGAATGTAAATATCCCCTATGATAGCAATAGGTAGTGACAGGTACTATTTTTGAAAAAATTGGGGTCTTTTAGACACTAGATCTCTCCTCTGCCTCAAAGCATCTGACCACACCAAGATTCGTGTGATAAAATGCTTTCCCAATTTCCCAATGGCACTGTTTATATCTGGCGAAATCTAAGTCATGAAATGCTTGTAGCTTCCGGTTTGTTAGGCCATAGAGATGATTGGAGCCATTCTGGTCTCTTATCAGCTCTATGGTCAGCTGGCGGAACCACTGGCTGCATTCTCAGGTTCCCTGTTGGGAAAGGAGAGCCAGAGAAAACCATGGAAGATGGTGGGGGGGGACATTCTCTCCCACTGCTTGTAAAATCAGTCTAGAAGCTAATTAGCCACTAGGATTACTTTTACATGAAAGCCGACCGATGGCTGAAAAGAATGATACCAAGATGATACCTAAACCCGCAGGCATCATTCTGGTATAACCATTCAAAGTCCAGCAACATACCAGTACGTTGCTGGTCCTTGTTGGGCATATATTGTAATTTTTTTTTTCATGCAGCCTGTTGGCTGAATGAAAAAAACAGATTGATCGGTGGGTATGCCCACCATTAGAATACCTCCATTCATCCACCCACTTCTAATGATGGGCATACATGCACCATTTATATTTGCTGAAGCATGGGGGCATCCTCCCGCAAAAGTTAGAAAGTTAGGAGCAAATCACCTCCTACAGCACTGGAGTCATGGCTTTATGTATCGTGGGAGAAAACGATGTTGCTGTCAAGATAAATAAATCCGCGCTGCAGCTGAATTGCGTACCTGAAAACAAAAAAATGGTTAACAGTAAAACACAGTAAACAGTAAAGTATAAAAAAATTACATACCTGAAAAGCAAACATGATAAAACATAATAACAATAAAACATTGCAGAATAGAATACAGTAAAAAAGAGCAGAATAGAGAGAGAATAGAGAACAATAAAACGACAACTGTTTTTTTTTTTTTTTTACTTTTTCTTTTTTTTTTTTTTTACACATTTTTTGTAACTGTAACGGTTCGGTTCCAGGTTCAGGTCTCTCAAAATGCGATGGCATTTTGGGAGACCCTGTGTAAGTGTGTCCTAGTCTGTGAAATGCTGTACCCTACGCTAATACTGCACTAGTGTGTGGTAGCGTTCAAAACATTCACCAATACAAAGACCAGGATTATCAGGACAGCGTGGACAATAATAACGGGTGTCACGCCTATATCCGCGCCTTCTACAGACACAACATTTTCTTTGAGGGTCTCATTAGGTAGGGGTACAAGGAAGGACATACGGAAAATGCCTCTCATGCAGCCGGCTTACTGCATTTGGTTGGGGATGGTGAGGTGCAGCACCGCCTGGATACAGGAGGGCTCTGACAATATCTTCCTGGAATTTAAGGAAAGCTCCAGTCCATCCTGAAGCTCTGTATAGCAGTGGTCATCAACCCTGTCCTCAGGGCCCACTAACAGGCCAGATGTTATGTATTACCTTGGGGAGATACAGACTAGAATACTGCAATTACTGAGCAGCAAATGATATCACCTGTGATGTATTTTAGTTATCTTGTAAACCTGGCCTGTTAGTGGGCTCTGAGGACAGGGTTGATGACCACTGCTGTATAGCACATGAGGGTTTAGCAAAGCCAATTGAAATAAGTATACAGACACTTTTTTGTGCCAGCGTCTGGCCTTACGGGCAACTAGGTACGGCGCCAACAACTGGTCGTTGAGGTCCACCCCTCCCATATTTTGGTTATATTCGTGGACACAAAGGGGTTTCCTCCACAACACCAGTTGCAGTACGAATTTGGACTGTTGTGTCTGGGTGAAGGGAGGACAGAACGAAAATATTCTTATTATCCCTCCACTTCACAGCGAGCAAATTATTACACCTTGAGCAGGCTCTCTCCCCCAGCCTAAAACGGGAATCTACAAGCCTCTGGGGTAAGCCTCGGCGATTAGGTCGCACGGTGCCACATGCGCCAATTTGATATTCAAACAAGTGACTAAAAAGTGGCACGCTCGTGTAATAATTGTCCACATACAAATAGTACTCCTTTCCGAATAAGGGTGACACCAAGTTCCACACTATCTTTCCAGCGCTCCCTATGTAATCTGTGCAGTTCTCTGGCTCTACGTGACTATCTTTTCCCTTATAAACCATAAAGCTCCATACATAGCCTGTTGCCCTGTCACAGAACTTATAGCGATTGACCCTGTATCTGGCACGCTTGCTGGGAAGGTACTTTTTAAAAGACAAGCGGCCAGAAAATTTAATCAGGGACTCATCAACACAGACAACTTGATGGGGAGTATACAAGGCTGCAAAACGTTTGTTGATGTGGTTTACGAGGGGCTGAATTTTGTAGAGCCGATCGTATTCAGGGTCTCCAGGAGGATGACAAAGTTCATTGTTGTTGAAGTGCATGAACCGCAAGATCTGCTCGTATCGTGCCCTGGCCATGGAGGCAGAGAACACGGGCAAATGGTAAACTGGGTCAATGACCAATATGACCGCAGCTCACTCAATTTAACTATGCCCATGTCGAGGGATAGGCCCAGAAAGGTCTTAAATTCGGAAACCGTAATTGGTTTCCATTCTTTGGCAAGGGAGGACTGGGGATTAGCGGATGTATTGACCAGCATACAAATTACTTTGGTCCACAATAGATCTATAGAGATCTTCCGTGAAAAACAGCGAATAAAAATCAAGTGCCGTAAAATCAACTGTTTCCACCTGAATTCCGGGTTGGCCAGTGAATGGGGGATGCTGCAGAAGTGGTGGGCTCCCAATTAGGATTGGAGAATTCTGCAGGAAGGACACTATGGGCACGACGGGCCTGTCTTTGTCTTCTTCTTGGTGGCAGCGGGACACTTGTGCTTGCCACCTCACCAGCTTGAACTGCACTTATGGGACTCGCAACGTCACCAAGTGTTACTGCAGTGCTGGATGTATGACCAGGATGTACTAGGCTGCTGGTTCTTGCAAGTTCACCAGAAGGAATAGCGGCGCTAGTACTGGCTCTCTGCTTCATACGAGAGCCCTGCGTTTCTTGCACCTCAACAACAGCAGAAGAAGAATGGGGTCGGGTACGCCTGACCTTGGCAGGGACCTCAACTTCGTCGTCAGTGCTATCTGTCATGGAGCCGCTGTTGTCTACAGGATCGTATTCTGAGTCTGAATCTGACAGATGAGTTTACTTCCTCTTCACTATCTGTCATGCTTAGAAACGTGTAGGCCTCTTCACTAGTGTACCTTCGATTTGCCATTTTGGGCTCTAAATTTACTGGTACACTAGTAAGATTCACAGATAAAAAAGCACCTGACTGTCAGCAACTGTATCAAACGCTACCAAAAAACTGTTAACGATCGCAGGGATCAGGCCTGACTCTGCGAATGCTGCAGTTATGTGTTTAGTGTTTTGTAAGTGACAGTGATCGATCAATACTGCACTTAAGTGGGCTGGGCTGGGCAGAGGGGCAAAACGCAGGTTCTAGCAGGTATCTGGGCTGATTCTGCTAACACTGCATTTTTGGGAACCCTAAACTGCTGGGGACGCTAGTATAGATCTGATCAGATGCAGACCCTATCTGACACTAAAACCGCTGGGCGATCAGGGGGTTAAACCTTTATTGGGTAATAAATGGCGGGTTCCCTGATGCTATAAAAAGCAAACTAACTAACCAGCGTCACCCGTAACACTTATACGGTGATCACTGGTGAAAGGGTTAACTAGGGGGCAATCAGGGGGTTAAAACCTTTATTAGGTAGTATATGGAGGTACCTGACACTATAAAAACCTGACGGTGAACCTAAATAGCTAACTGGCTAACTAGCTTCACCAGTGACACTTATACGGTGATCACTGGTGAAAGAGTTAACTAGGGGGCAACCAGGGGGTTAGAACCTTTATTGGGTAGTATATGGGGGTACCTGACGCTATAAAAACCTGCTGGTGAACCTAAATAACTAACTGGCTACCTAGCGTCACCCGCGACACTAATACGGCGATCAGAAAAAAGATTGTTTAGTGACACTGGCGACGGGGGTGAAACGGTTACCTGAGGTGCGATTGAGGGGTTAAACTTTTATTAGGGGGTGGGGTAGGGGGTACCCTACGCCTAAAGGGGCCAACCACTAATATCCCTGACACTTTTTTCAGTCACAAATTACACCAAATGCTGTGGTCAGTAAAAAAATTAGCACAGCAAACGGTGACACCGTGACTGGGGGTGCAGGGGGTGATCTGGGGGTGATCAGGGGGTGATTGCGGGTGTTTTGTGTGCCTACGTGTCCTGGTGTCAGTGTACTGTTGTGCACATACTGTCAGATGTCTTCCTCTCCTCTGTGCCGGACGAAAAGACATGCAAGAGTAGAGTGACATCACTTCCTCTGCTTCTGTTTACAGTTACAGAAGCAGAGGAAGAAGCTAATTCATCAGGAGCGATCGTGAGGGGGTGGCCATGAATCGGTGGCCTCTCCCTCATCTCGGATCGCTCCTGCAACGATGCCAACCACCGCAGGCACCGGTGGGGGGCCCCAATCGGGCCCCCCACCCTCTGGGAGGCAGGGACGTATATATACGCCCATTTGCCGGCCTGTGCCATTTTGTCGACGTATATCGTTGTGCGGCGGTCGGCAAGTGGTTGAAGTGGTTGTAAACCCTCTTGCACATCATTGCCTAAATATATTACCCATAACACAGGCAGCTGATCGCTGAATGTGTAACTGTACTCACCGCTTTATTTTCTTTAAAAATGACATTTTTCGATTGTAATGACATCACCACGCATGCGCAGATTACCGCATGAAAACCGGCAAGTAATGCTTGCCGCTTTTCATCCACTATAATTCCGGAAATCTGTATGCGAGAACTTACCCTCTGTCAGGCACAGAGGAGAAGTCTCACGCTATTAACAACCAGTAACACTTCCTTGTACCCCCCCTTGTGACTATAGAAGATGTCACAAAAGGGGTGTGAAAACAAACAGCAGCCTGAGAGACACATCAACAAATCAAAGGAAGCAAGTCGGTATTCTCCTCAGAGCAGAGAAAAGAATCACATCTCAAAGGCAATATGTAAGTAGTGAATAAAAAGAATGTTTTCGCGCTAAGAACTAACACACAAATAGTGACTAATACAATAAAATAGAGATGAAAATAAACGTGCATACATAAATAATGAATATTAAATTCAATCGAAATACCATAAAGGAATAAATATCAATAGTGCATATCGATATAATAATAATAAAGTGCCTGTGCAATAATGCCTATGTGCAAAAAAGGAAGATGCTACAATAGAGTATGAATAAAGTAATATATCAAATCCAATAGTGTACCAAATAGTCCAAAGTAATGTTGGTAATCCAGTGTAAAAGTATTAATGAATGATAAAAGTTCAGTGCAAAAAAGTGCTAGTAATAAATCTTTTCTTGCTGGACTGTGGTGAACTGCTCTGCAAATATTCTATTTCATTAATGGAGTGTTTCCCAAAGTGTAGTCTCACTGGACTCTTACCTCCAGATGGATAAATGCAAGCAGAATCTATATACGTATATTCACAAAGACCAATACATTTACAAGTAATATCTTTATCTTTTCTGTTTCTATTTTCTTTATAAAGACCATTATCTCCTAGTCTTTTTATCAGCTACAATAAAGATATTTGCGGGTATTTGCGGGCCTCGTTTTTCAAAATAATATATTGCAGAAGCATTTGAATAACCTTGAGCACCATAATAATTGAAAATTAGGAAGAGTTGACCGGGGTTTACTTCCTCTTTAAGATGTTTGCTATAATTCTTGTATTGCATACGATAATATATCTGATGTCCTGGATAGGGTTAAGCGGACACCTGGATGTTCGGGTTCGACGGGTTCGGCCGAACTTCGGAAAAAAGTTTGAGTTCGGGACCCGAACTTTGACCCCGAACCCGAACCCCATTGAAGTCAATGGGGACAGAACTTTTGAGGACTAAAATGGCTCTAAAATAGAAATGGAAAGGGCTAGAGGGCTGCAAATGGCAGCAAAATGTTAAGAGCATGGCAAGTGCTCTGCAAACAAATGTGGATAGGGAAATAACTTAAAATAACATAAAATACATAAAAATAAAAAATAATAATCTTGACCTAGGAGGACGAGGTCCATATCGAGTAGGAGGTTGAGGTGGCGGTGGATGTGGCAGTGTAGCTGGAAGCGGCGGTGGAGTAAAACATTTTTTTGGCCAGAAAACGCACCAAAAATTTTTTTTGCCCTAAATTATTATATTTTTTGAAGATCAGAATAGGAGATCAGTATCTAAAGTGTCTATCTCACACGTACAAATATGCAGAAAATGCACCAAAAAAAAATTTTTTGCCCTAATTTTTTATTTTTTTTTAATAGCAGAATAGGAGAACAGTGTCTATCTCACACGTACACATATGCAGAAATGCAGCAAAAAATATTTTTTTGGCCTAAATTATTTATTTATTTTTATAGCAGAATAGGAGAACAGCATCTAAAGGGTGTATCTCACAGTAACATATGCAGTGCACTGAGCTTGCATAAAATGCCCGCCGAAGCCAACCTAACAGACGGATAAAAGTTAGCTTTTCTCTGGCACTGGGCTCAGGGCAGGATAAAAAGATTGTGCACTGCACCCACACAACAAAGGCAAGGTAGATCACTGAGTAATTAGATTTCTGAATCAGGACAGGACTCCTATCTAATTCTCTCCCTCAAAGCAGCAGCAGCAGATTTTCCCTACACTAATTGAAGCAGAGTGACTGAAGCAGAGTGATGTGCTGTGCTATGTGCCTCTAGCTTATATAGAGGCTGGGTCACATGCTGCACTGGCCAATCACAGCCATGCCATTAGTAGGCATAGCTGTGATGGCTTCTAAGGGCACACAAGTTACAAAAAATGTTGATTGGCTGCCCTGCAGCTTTTTAAAATGCGCCATTACATTGCCGAACACCGAACCCGAACATACAGTAAATTGTTCGGGTTCAGGTCCGGGTACCAAAAACCCAAAAGTCCGGTACGAACCCGAACTTTTCAGTTCGGGTTTGCTCAACCCTAGTCCCAGAGATGATATTGAGTGGAGTTTATGCACTTAAATCATTTCTATGACAGATTTTTTTTATGTTTTTGTTATTTTTTTATACATATATTTTTTTTTATTCTTTTTTTTTTTATTAGATTTTTATTACTTTATATATTCAATTCAAAGTTTCTTAAATTATAAGAGCTCCTTCAAGCAGTTTCCTTAATGGGGCCTATTATTATTGATATTTGGACTCTTACTAGAATAGCTTTAACCGCTTAAGGACCGCCGCATGCCGATGTACGTCGGCAGAATGGCACGGCTGGGCACAAGGGCGTACAGGTACGTCCCCTTTAAGATCCCAGCCGTGGGTCGTGAGCGTGCTGCCGGCGTGACCGTCCCCACAGGAACAGCGATAGGGTCACAGAGAGGAAGAACGGGGAGAGGTAAGTGTAAACAAACCTCTCCCCGTGCTTCCTAGTGAGCCTGTCACTGATCGTCTGTTCCCTGTCATAGGGAACGTCGATCAGTGACATCACACGCTAAGCCACGCCCCCCCACAGTAACAAACACACATCAGGGCACACTTAACCCCTGCAGTGCCCCCTCCTGGTTAACCCCTTCACTGCCAGTGTCATTTTTACAGTAACCAGTGCATTTTTATAGCACTGTTCGCTGTAAAAATGACAATGGTCTCAAAATAGTGTCAAAAGTGTCCAATGTGTCCGCCATAATGTCGCAGTCACGGTAAAAATCGCTGATCGCCATTACTAGAAAAAAAAATTATTAAATAAAATGCAATAAAACTATTCCCTATTTGGTAGACTCTATAAATTTTGCGCAAACCAATCAATAAACGCTTATTGCTAATTTTTTTTACCAAAAATATGTAGAAGAATACGTATCGGCCTAAACTGAGGAAAACATTTTTTTTTTTTTTTTAATATATTTTTTGGGGATATTTATTATAGCAAAAAGTAAAAAATATTGAATTTTTTTTTCAAAATTGTCACTCTATTTTTGTTCATAGTGCAAAAAATAAAAATCGCAGAGGTGATCAAATTCCACCAAAAGAAAGCTCTATTTGTGGGAAAAAAAGGACACCAATTTTGTTTGGAAGCCACGTCGCACGACCGCGCAATTGTCAGTTAAAGCAACGCAGTGCCGAATCGCAAAAAGTGGCCAGGTCTTTAAGCTGCATAATGGTCTGGGTCTTGAGTGGTTAAGGTGTAGAAAAGTTATTCTATTTTTTCACAGGAACAAAGTTGATTACCATTGATGAGTTAATTTGATAGATGGCTTTATCTATACATTGTTACAATATCAAATCTACTCAAAGGTTTAATTTCATAATTTTGTTTTTATTCTTTTATTTTTTTTATTTTTTTTTTATAATTATATATTGTAACTACTAGTTTACCTCATAATATTCAAAGGTTTTAGACCTATTTTATAATTATGACTCCTTAGTCGAATAATTTTTTCTTACTGAATGTTTAAATGGCTGTTGTAGTCTCGGGGACAGCCACTGCACCTCCATCTTTTCCTTGAGTGACCAAATAGATTTGTTCACTCTTTGGAACATTTTTTATCCACTGATTGGTGATCTAACACCATTTATTGGATAACCTACTCCAAATAGGAGAACTTTTTTCTTTTTCTTTTATATTTTTTAATCTACCTTTATAGGTAACTTCTCTCAAACACCTATAATAATATTGTAAGGAAAGGTTCCATCCGCTGGTAATATCTATCATCTGGCATGCAGTACTGAGGTCCACCAGCAGATGTCTCCTGGCAGTTTTGAACTGTCAGGGGAACTTCTCTCTGCTGGTGTTATGTCATCCTTGGGCCGCAGTACTGGCGTCCACCAGCGGATGGATCCTGGCAGTGTGGTGCAGATGTTACTTCCTGCAATCAGGGGTCACCTGAGCCTGTTAGCAGGTATAGTATAAATACCCAGCAAGTGCACACACACACTTCCCTGGTATCATCCTCTTACCCTGACCTGCAGCCTGTCTACCTGAACCCTGTCTCCTGTCTCCTGTACCTGTTGTTTCTGTTCCTTATCCCTGGACCCTTGCTCTGCGGCCTGATTGCCCTCTGCTTGTCCCTGTCTGTCCACTCTTGGCCCCCCATCTGCTGATCTCCCGTTAATGATTCTGGCCTGGCTTGACTACGATTCTGGTTCCCCCTTTACTCCTTATGCTGGTTGGTTATTGTCACTGTTTGATTGTTTGGTTGTTCACTTTTGTACTGGTGGTGTTTTCACATTTATATTTATTCATCTTAAATAAACTATTTACTTCACCTATTTCTGTTTGTGGTTTCCTCTGTTGCAGTCCACATAGTTCTGATCACATCCGATTCCTGACAGAATACCAGGGCCATCCCTGATCAGAAGTGGCTGCACAGGGGAACCATTTTGATCGTTTGAAAACATGAATGCTGATGACATTGTTTATTTATCTCGGCTGGCATCTGAAAGCAGTGATTATTGTCCCCAGGCTTTGAAAGAATGGTCTAGTGACCAGTTGTTTGCAGCCATCCGATTGGCTCACTCCCTGGTCGATCAGGGTTATATTCTGTTTGGGAAGGTGCAGCCTTTAATTAAGATCTGTACTGAGCTGGCCCTGCCCTGTATTCCAGAGGGCCATGATGATTTCACTCCTCCTTTTAATATGAATCAGGTTGTTTCCCTAGTTTGGCTTTTTGAAGACGATCCCGCCGATTTTTGTGAGCACTACTCAGCCTGCTCCCCACAGGTGATTGCATTGAGTCTGCTCAGTCTTTTGTTAGACAGGGAGATTTAAAATTACAGTTTGTACAACCAATACTCTCGGCATGGTCTGGCATGGTGCAATCAGCCCCAGCCAGACAAACCACCTCTTCCATCAGACACCAGCCGAACCAAATGTATGTTTCTCCATCACCCATGGCAACCCCAGTCACAGTTCAGTACACACTGCTTCCCACCAGATACCAACATCCAGTCTCTGCTCCCTGTACCTATCCTGCATTTAACCCACCTACCTCGTCTCAGCTGCCTACAAACCCACAAGAACTTCCTCCAGCTACTGTTACCTCTTCTCTGCCCTATCCTAATCCTCCTTTCCAGTCTGCTGCACCCCTTACCTACAGGGCTTCAGTGGTTAAGCCAAAGAAAAGACGAAAGTTCTTTCCAACCAGAACGATCCTGCCAGTAACCCAACCTGCCTCCACACGAATCAAACTGCTTCAGTCTGACGCCCCAGTTCCTGTATGCCAGCCTGAAGTTCCTGTGCCAGCCTGCCAGCCTGAAGTTCCTGTGCCAGAGCCAGTGTTCCAGCCTGAAGTGCCAGAGCCAGTGTTCCAGCCTGAAGTGCCAGAGCCAATGTTCCAGCCTGAAGTGCCAGAGCCAATGTTCCAGCCTGAAGTGCCAGAGCCAATGTTCCAGCCTGAAGTGCCAGAGCCAATGTTCCAGCCTGAAGTGCCAGAGCCAATGTTCCAGCCTGAAGTCCCGGTGTCCCAGCCTGAAGTCCCAGTGTCCCAGCCTGAAGTCCCGGTGTCCCAGTCTGAAGTCCCGTTGTCCCAGTCTGAAGTCTCGGTGTCCCAGCCTGAAGTCCCGGAGTCCCAGCCTGAAGTCCCGGAGTCCCAGCCTGAAGTCCCGGCGTCCCAGCCTGAAGTCCCGGCGTCCCAGTCTGAAGTCCCGGCGTCCCCGCCTGAAGATCCGGCGTCCCCGCCTGAAGATTCGGCGTCCCAGTCTGAAGATCCGGTGTCCCAGTCTGAAGATCCGGTGTCTGTGTCCCCGCCTGAAGATTTGGTGCCTGTGTCCCCGCCTGAAGATTCGGTGCCTGTGTCCCCGCCTGAAGATTTGGTGCCCGTGTCCCCGCCTGAAGATTCGGTGCCCGTTTCCAGGCTTGAGGTTGTGGTCCTCGTTTCCTGGGTTGAGGTTGTGGTGCCCGTTTCCCGGCCTGAGGTTGTGGTGCCCGTTTCCCGGCCTGAGGAGCATGCTGCCCAGTCTGATGAGTTCCTGCCTGCTGCCCAGCCGGAGGTGTTCCTGCCTGCTGCCCAGCCTGAGGTGTTCCTGCCTGCTGCCCAGCCTGAGGTGTTTCTGCCTGCTGCCCAGCCTGAGGTGTTCCTGCCTGCTGCCCAGCCTGAGGTGTTCCTGCCTGCTGCCCAGCCTTAGGTGTTCCTGCCTGCTGCCCAGCCTGAGGTGTTCCTGTCTGCTGCCCAGCTCGACAACCCGGAGCCTGCTGCCCAGCTCGACGACCCGGAGCCTGCTGCCCAGCCTGATGTGTTCCTGTCTGCTGCCCAGCCTGAGATGTTCTTGTCTGCTGCCCAGCTTGATGTGCCCATGTCCGCTGCCCAGCTTAATGTTCTCGTTCCTGCTGCCCAGCTTAATGTACCCATACCTGCTGCCCAGCTTCATTTACTTGCTGCCCAGCTTGATGTACCTGTACCTGCTACTCAGCTTGAAGTTCCTGTGCCTGCTACCCAGCCTGACGTACTTTTTGCCCAGCCTGATGTGTCTGTAGCTGCTGCTCAGCTCGAGCTGCACCTTGCCCGGTTTAAAGCCATGGACCTTCCTCATGCCCAACATGTTGTGACTTTGTCTACTGCCCGGCTTGACGCCATAGACTTTCTCCAGCAATAGCTGGTTGGAGCGCCCAGAGGTCGCTCCTTCGAGGGGGGGTACTGTAAGGAAAGGTTCTATCCGCTGGTAATTTCTATCATCTGGCGTGCAGTACTGAGGTCCACCAGCAGGTGTCTCCTGGCAGTTTTGAACTGTCAGGGGAACTTCTCTCTGCTGGTGTTATGTCATCCTTGGGCCGCAGTACTGGCATCCACCAGCGGATGGATCCTGGCAGTGTAGTGCAGATGTTACTTCCTGAAATCAGAGGTCACCCGAGTCTGTTAGCAGGTATAGTATAAATACCCGGCAAGTGCACACACACACTGCCCTGGTATCGTCCTCGTGCCCTGACCTGCAGCCTGTCTACCTGAACCCTGACTCCTGTCTCCTGAACCTAAACCTGAACCTGAACCTGTTGTTTCTGTTCCTTATCCCTGGACCCTTGCTCTGCAGCCTGATTGCTCTCTGCTTGTCCCTGTCTGTCCACTCCTGGCCCCCATCTGCTGATCTCCCGGTAATGATTCTGGCCTGGCTTGACTACGATTCTGGTTCCCCCTTTACTCCTTATGCTGGTTGGTTATTGTCACTGTTTGATTGTTTGGTTGTTCACTTTTGTACTGGTGGTGTATTCACATTTATATTTATTCATCTTAAATAAACTATTTACTTCACCTATTTCTGTTTGCGGTTTCCTCTGTTGCAGTCCACATAGTTCTGATCACATCCGATTCCTGACAAATATTGTTATAATAGCGTTGTCCGATCCTAATTGTACTCAAGCATATTTTAATTTTACAGAATAATTGAACTATCTTTCAACTCCTCCCATTCAGTGAGGAAAAACCTGACCTTAAACCTAATTTACTCCTACTAGGTTTCACTTAATAATAATGTCTTCCCTGAATATATTGACGATTAACGTACAAGGTCTCAATTCTACCCAGAAACGCACTAAAGCGTTTAAATTATTTTCCAAATTATCAGCACATGTAGTTTGCCTACAAGAGACACACTTTACCCAACAATCTGCACCAAATATTTTAGCCGCAAATATCCCCAAGTTTACACAGCCTTGGCTAATTCTAAAAAGAGGAGAGTACTAATTACATTCCACCTCTCAACACCGTTTACCCCAAAAACAGAACTCAAAGACCCTGAAAGTAGATAGGTGCTCTCGTAATTGGTGGTGACTCAAACCAAGTATTATACCCATTCCTTGACAAATGCCCAACCCCACTTAATGCACCTAAAAATTCCTACCAGAAGCTTATAAACCAATATGTTCTTCTTGATACTTGGCGAGAACATTGTAAGGTACCTGTGATAGGTAGTGTCCGAAGTGGAACTTGTGTGCTGAGGATTCAGGCGAAAACGTAGTCAGGCAGATTAGGTTGGCAACAGATCAGGCAAAATGGTACACGATCGAAATCCAGAGAGTGGTCAGGCAGGCAAAGGTCATACACAAGCTGGCAGTGAAGTACAAAATCAGCAGGCTAGAGAGTAGTCAGGAATTCAGGCAGAAGTTCAACACGAAAATCAAGATCAAAAAGCAGTCACAACACCCAGGGAGCTATTCCACACAAACGGGCGCCGAGAGATAGCATCACTTCCTTTTTATGGGCTGCTTTGATAGAAAATTGTCCACAGCTGGCATAAGGTGGGACTAGTGAGTCCAAGGTAATGCTTAATACTGAGAGGACATTTCCAAAAGTCTAGATCTGCTCCGTAGCACAACAGGTAAGGCTGCAGCGGTGGGACCAGGAAGATCCCAGTTCAAATACACCCAGGTACATGACAGGGCCCCCTCCCCAGTGGACTCCTCCGGGGGCCTAGCGGGGCTTAGTGGGAAAGGAGGCATGGAAGTCTCGAATAAGAGAAGGGGCATGCAGATCTTTGGCTGGAACCCAGGAATGGTCTGTGACAGGATATCCCTTCCAATGAACCAGATACCGAAGGCCACGACCCTGTTTTCTAGAATCAAGAATCTTGGAGATTTCAAACTCATTTTGTCCATCAACAAGAACAGGAGGAGGTAGCTGTTGCGTTCTGGAGTAGCAATTGAAAATTGCTTTTTTGAGGAGGGAAACGTGGAACACAGGATGAATCCGGACAGAGGAGGGTAATTTCAACCGATAGGAGACTGGCCCGACTCGAGCAATAATTCTGTAAAGACCAATGAATCGAGGGCCCAATTTGGTAGAAGGTTGTTTCAGTCTCACATATTTGGTTGATAGCCAAACTCTGTCCCCCACCACAAATGGAGGTATATGGCGTCTTCGTTTGTTGGAAAAAAGTGCATACTTGCCTGCTGACTTCCATAGTAATAAGCAAATCTTTTTCCAATGTAGCAGAATATTTTTCACCCGCTGATCTGCTGCTGGTACACCAGAAGAAGGCTGAAGTAGGGGAAAGTCTGAGGGTGATAGCCTAGGGCTGCGTAGAGTGGTGTGGTATGAAGAGCACTGTGCCAATGGGAATTAATAGCGAACTCAGCTAAAGGAAAATACTCAGACCAGTTGGAGTGTAAGGCATTGAAATAATGTCGAAGATAGGTTTCTAGGGTCTGGTTCATGCGTTCGGTTTGAACATCTGTTTGAGGGTGATGTGAGGTAGAGAGTGAAAGCGTTACTCTCAGTTTCTTGCAAAACGCTCTCCAGAATCGGGAAACAAACTGGGATCCGCGGTCTGAGATGACATTGGTAGTGTGACAGCAGGAAGGTAAAGTCACCTGGTTGCATCCAGGGGGGTAGATATATTTCTCCCAGATTCAGGCTTTATGCTGACTTATACAACTAGGGTGGAGAGTTGTATAAGCCCAGCTGAGGCTAGTAGGCTCATGGATGACTCTTACCTCTAGGGAGAGTGTGGGGCGTCGTGCAGACAGAGTTGATGAGGCCAGCTGAAGCTTGTCAGCTCATTTAGGCCTCTATAAAAAACTCCCAGATTCATTAGATGTTAGCTCATGCCTGGAACCAGACCTGTGTGGACTGTCTAGGGAGAGTGAACCCCTGTGCGGTGAGGCAAAGCCTGTGTGGCTATTTGTTTGGACTTTTACTAAACCAGGGACTTAGGGACTAGGACAGCACCAGGCTGATCCCAGTTGTTAGTTTAGGAAACCTGCATGTTTAGTCAGAGGTCAAACTGACCAGGATTTATTTTGTTTGTTTCTTTTTGGCTTTGCTGTGTTTTTGTCACTGTACATAGAGAAATAAACCGCACCTTTTGATTTTGAAAACCACAACCTCCGTCTGCTGGCCCTGTTTTTGTGTGGGGAGCCCAACCAGGGGGTCACACACACCCGCTACCGAGTTAACCCCCTCACAGTTGGTGGAGAACCAGTGGCAGTTTTTTTTAAGCCAGCATGGAGGAGATACTGAAACAGCTGGCTCTAGCAAATGCCAATCAACAGCAGACAAATGCAGGTTTGCAAAGGAGCCTTGCAGCCCAGCAGCAAGCTCATCAACAAGCCCAGCAGCAATCTGAGGCCCGCTTCATAGACCTGTTACAGAAGCAAGAGCAGAGACTACAACAAATGGAAGCAGTAATGCAGCAACGTCCGCAGACCAGTGAGGAAAGCCGTCCCACTAATACCGCGTCCTTTGGGGTGAGTCGTTTATTGACAAAAATGACTGGAGAGGATGATCCAGAGGTATTTTTGACCACATTTGAAAGGACTGCTGAAAGAGAAAAGTGGCCTGAGGAGCAGTGGGCTGGACTGGTGGCTCCTCTGTTAACTGGTGAATCGCAGAAGGCTTACTATGACCTAGAGCCTGACCAAGCAAAAGACTATGTGATGCTAAAAGCTGAAATATTGGCAAGGCTGGGTGTCACCCTGGCTGTCCGGGCTCAGCGTGTGCATAACTGGACTTTCCAGCTTGGAAAACCCCCCAGGTCTCAAATGTATGATCTCATTCACCTGAGCAGGAAGTGGCTACAGCCAGAGACTTTGTCCGCACCGGAGATTGTGGAACGTGTTGTGATGGATCGTTTCTTGAGAGCTCTTCCTACCGCCATTCAAAAGTGGGTAAGCCATGGAGACCCAGAAACGGCCGGTAAACTTGTGGATCGTGTAGAGAGATACTTGGCTACAGAGAACCTGACAGCCTCTTCCAGAGACTCTCGGACTTTCCACCCTAAGACCAGACCATCCCCAGGGGCGGATAAGAGGATTCCAAGGGGTGAGGGTGGAGAGAGTGAGAGGGTGGGAGCTCTACCCCAAGTTTGGCGAGAACAGCCTGGGAAATCAGCGGCTCAAGAGGCCGCAAGAAGGATCGTTTGCTACCGCTGCCGGCAAGCGGGACATATTGCAGCAAATTGCCCGGTTGTGGAGGAACCCATGCAATGTGACTTTCTGATGGACAGACGTCAGTCGCTGTGTGCGACAGTCGTATGCACTGCCATTCGGGGAACTGAGAAACATTTATGCAAAATGTGTATTAATGGTAGAAATGTTGTGGTATTGCTGGATTCAGGTAGCCTTGTGACCCTGATAAAGGCTGAATTAGTTAAAACAGAGGTCTCTGGGAATAGCAAGGTAGCTGTTATTTGTGTGCATGGGGACACCCGAGAGTATCCAGTGACTACAGTGTGTTTCGAGACCCCCAAAGGTACCCTCTCTCATCCAGTGGGGTTAGTATCTCAATTACCGCATGATGCCATTGTGGGAAGGGATTTTCCGAAGTTCTGGGAACTGTGGGATGATCCTGAGCCCCCCACTGGTGCCCCTATGTACCAGGAATGTGATAGCCAGAACTCCTCTGAGAGTGGGGAGGACTCTCCAGAATTTCCCTTGTCAGTATTGGCAGGGGAGACTCAAGAAACTGGAGAGGAGCCCACCTCCTCAGACGAAAACCTACCGTCTGTGGAGTTTTCTGATCTGGAGGTTCACAGGGAAAATTTTGCCACAGAACAGTTAAAAGACCCCGCCCTAATAAAGGCACGGGAAAACGTAGTGGAAATAGATGGCGAGTTAGTGAACCCAGATATTACCTGCACTTACCCATACTTCAGCGTAGAGAAGGACCTACTGTATCGGGTGGCAAAAAGGGCAGAAGAAACCGTTGAGCAGCTGATGGTGCCCAAACCTTACAGGAAGTTGGTGTTGGAGTTGGCCCATGGGCACATTCTTGGAGGTCATCTGGGGACAGAGAAAACCCGAGAGAGGGTATTACAGAGATTCTATTGGCCTGGGGTGATGAAGGACATAGAAAATTATTGTTCCTCCTGCCCTGTGTGTCAGAGGTCGGCCCCGATGCCACATTTCCGTAGCCCGCTGGTCCCTCTACCCATCATTGAGGTCCCGTTTGAGAGAATCGCAATGGATTTGGTAGGTCCTATAATCAAGTCCGCTAGGGGGCACCAGTACATATTGGTTATAATGGACTATGCCACCCGTTATCCAGAAGCGATCCCTCTCAGAAATACCTCGGCCAAAACCATAGCCAAAGAGCTATCTCTTGTTTTTAGCCGGGTGGGTATTTGTAAAGAACTGCTTACGGACCAAGGTACACCCTTTATGTCCCGGGTTATGAAAGAGCTGTGTAAATTGTTCAAAGTGACGCAATTGCGTACATCTGTGTATCACCCCCAAACCGATGGGCTGGTTGAAAGATTCAACAAAACCCTAAAACAAATGTTGAAGAAAGTGGTGGATAGAGATGGAAAGGATTGGGACTGTCTACTTCCTTATTTGATGTTTGCTATTAGGGAGGTGCCCCAATCCTCTACGGGATTCTCCCCCTTTGAGTTACTGTATGGGAGACACCCAAGAGGGCTGTTGGATATTGCCAAGGAAACTTGGGAAAGTGAGAGTTCTCCCCACAGGAGTGTGATTGAGCATGTCGCCCTGATGCAAGATCGAATTGCACAGGTAATGCCCATCGTGAAGGAACATTTGGCCCAAGCGCAGTTGGCACAGCAGAGAGTGTACAACCGTGGAGCAAAGACCCGTACCTTTTCCCCGGGGGATAGGATATTGGTACTTGTCCCTACGGTTGAAAGTAAATTCCTTGCCAAATGGCAAGGCCCCTACGAGATAATGGAAAAAGTGAGCGAAGTGAATTACAAGGTCAGACAACCAGGAAGGCGAAAGCCCGAACAGATATATCACGTTAATCTGTTGAAAGCCTGGAGGGATAGAGAGTCCCTAGTCGCAGAAACTTGGTCACCAGCTCAAACTGGTTGCGTGATTCCGGAGGTTGGAATAGCAGCCACCTTGTCACAACCCCAACAACAGGAGGTTAAGGAGTTTGTGCTTCGCAACAAGGAGGTGTTCTCTGAGCTGCCGGGACAAACATCTGGGGTAGAGCATGATATTATTACCCCGCCCGGTGAAAGGGTGAAGTTAAAACCCTATCGGATCCCAGAGGCCCGACGGGAGGCAATACGGGAGGAAGTACAGAAAATGCTGAACTTAGGGGTGATAGAGGAGTCCCAAAGTGATTGGTCTAGTCCCATTGTGTTGGTGCCTAAACCGGATGGGAGCTGGCGATTTTGTAACGATTTTCGTCAGTTGAACAAAGTTACAAAATTTGACACCTACCCCATGCCACGTATAGATGAGTTGATCGACCGGCTGGGAACAGCCCGATACATGACGACTCTTGACCTCACAAAAGGGTATTGGCAAATTCCCCTGGCCAAGTCGGCCAAAGAGAAAACCGCATTTGTAACCCCAGACGGGGCGTTCCAATATAAGAGAATGCCGTTCGGGTTACAGAATGCGCCGGCCACATTCCAGCGGAAAATGGACCAGATACTGAGGCCCCATCGGAAGTATGCTGCGGCTTACCTGGATGACGTAATTGTCCATAGCACAGACTGGGCCTCACATCTGCCAAAAGTGCAAGCAGTCCTAGACTCTATCCGGGAAGCGGGGTTTACGGCTAACCCCAAGAAGTGTACCATTGGGCAGGAGGAGGCCAAATATCTTGGGTACACCATTGGCAGGGGAGTGATAAAACCCCAACTCAACAAAGTCGAGGCCATCCAGAGTTGGCCACGTCCCAACAGCAAGAAGCAGGTACGGGCCTTTCTGGGAATCGCGGGTTATTATCGGCGCTTCATTCCCCACTTTGCTTCTAAGGCTGTGCCCCTAACCAACCTGACGAAAGGGAAAGGGTCGGTCATGATTAAATGGACCCCCGAGGCTGAGGCAGCATTCCAATTCTTGAAACAAGCCTTATGTAGCCAGCCAGTGTTGTACTCACCCGACTTCTCTAAAGACTTTGTCGTACAAAGTGATGCGTCAGATGTGGGGTTAGGAGCAGTATTGTCCCAGGTCTGGAACGGGGAAGAGCACCCAGTCATTTACCTCAGCAGGAAGTTGAAGTCCCATGAGGTAAATTACGCCACGGTTGAAAAGGAGTGTTTAGCGGTGAAGTGGGCTCTAGATTCCCTTCGGTACTATCTGCTAGGTAGGCACTTTGACATGGTTACGGATCACGCTCCGTTAAAGTGGATGGCTCAAAACAAGGAGACAAATAGAAGAGTGAATAGGTGGTTCCTGGCCCTACAGGAATTCAACTTCACAGTAAAGCATCGCCCTGGCGTTCAAATGGGGAATGTGGATGCTTTGTCTCGAGTACATGAATGCCTGATTGCTGGTGTTCCAACCCCAAGGTTAAAACAAGAGGGGGGGGTATGTGACAGCAGGAAGGTAAAGTCACCTGGTTGCATCCAGGGGGGTAGATATATTTCTCCCAGATTCAGGCTTTATGCTGACTTATACAACTAGGGTGGAGAGTTGTATAAGCCCAGCTGAGGCTAGTAGGCTCATGGATGACTCTTACCTCTAGGGAGAGTGTGGGGCGTCGTGCAGACAGAGTTGATGAGGCCAGCTGAAGCTTGTCAGCTCATTTAGGCCTCTATAAAAAACTCCCAGATTCATTAGATGTTAGCTCATGCCTGGAACCAGACCTGTGTGGACTGTCTAGGGAGAGTGAACCCCTGTGCGGTGAGGCAAAGCCTGTGTGGCTATTTGTTTGGACTTTTACTAAACCAGGGACTTAGGGACTAGGACAGCACCAGGCTGATCCCAGTTGTTAGTTTAGGAAACCTGCATGTTTAGTCAGAGGTCAAACTGACCAGGATTTATTTTGTTTGTTTCTTTTTGGCTTTGCTGTGTTTTTGTCACTGTACATAGAGAAATAAACCGCACCTTTTGATTTTGAAAACCACAACCTCCGTCTGCTGGCCCTGTTTTTGTGTGGGGAGCCCAACCAGGGGGTCACACACACCCGCTACCGAGTTAACCCCCTCACAGTAGGTATGCCATGATATCTCACAATATGGGAAAGGAAGAGAGTAGACAGTGCTTCCGCTGTAGGTAATCCCGGGAGCGGCACAAAATGAGACATTTTGGAAAAGCGATCCACTATGACCCATATAGCAGTCATGCCCGCGGACTTGGGTAAGTCTGTAATGAAGTCCATAGTCAAATTGGTCCAAGGCTGACGAGGTGCAGAAAGTGGTTGTAACAGTCCAGTAGGCAATGTACGGGGTACTTTATTAGCAGCACAAGTTGGACAGGCAGCCACATAGTCAGTAACATCCCTTTTCATATGAGGCCACCAGACATGACGCTGCAAGGTCTTAAGAGTGATGGTGACACCAGGATGACCAGATAACACACCATCATGTGCCCAGAGGGCTACAGGTTTTATGAGGCTAGGGGCTATGAACAGGCGACCTGGTGGTATCTTCAAGCCTTGGGGAACACGATTCTGGGTTTCTTGTAACTGTTGGGAAAGAGCCGTAGAGATCTGTGCGACAATTTTGTGAGGTGGGATTATATACTGCTCGGTAGGTTGGTCTTCTTCAGAGGTAGCGAACTGTCTGGAAAGAGCATCGGCTTTCTTGTTTTTATGCTCAGGAACATAAGAAAGAACAAAATTAAAACGGGAGAAAAACAGAGCCCATCGAGCCTGACGTGAGTTCAAACGTCTTGCAGTCTGAAGATACAGTAGGTTTTTATGGTCACTGAGGATAGAAAAAGGTTTGGGAGCCCCTTCCAGAAGATGTCGCCATTCAGACAATGCCAATTTGATGGCCAGTAGTTCTCGATTCCCAATATCGTAATTCATCTCCGCTGGAGAAAACTTTCTAGAAAAAAATGCTACTGGATGGATTCTACCGGACTTAGGCTGTCTCTGGGAGAGCACGGCACCTGCTCCTACCTCAGAGGCATCAACCTCAACTATGTACTGGAGATCAGGATTTGGATGCTGAAGAATTGGAGCTTTGCTGAACATGTCTTTTAATTGCTGGAAAGCCGATTCTGCTTCTGAGGACCATACCTTGCAATTTGTACCTTTCTTAGTCATAGCAGTAAGGGGGGCCGCAATGGAGGCAAAACCTTTGATGAAGCGTCTGTAGTAATTTGCAAACCCTAGAAAGCTTTGGAGCCCTCTTAAAGTGGTCGGTTGGGGCCATTGCAAGACAGCGGAAAGTTTTTGAGGGTCCATTTGGAAACCGACAGCACTTATAATGTATCCAAGGAAAGGAATACGGCTTTGATGGAAACTGCATTTCTCAATCTTCACATAAAGATGGTTTTCTCTCAGTCGTTGCAATACCTGCTTTACATGCGAGATGTGCTCTAGATGAGTCTTGGAAAAGATTAAAATGTCGTCCAAGTAGATGACCACAAAACTGTTGCTGAAATCATGAAAAATTTCATTCATGAAACGTTGGAAGACAGCAGGGGCGTTACACAACCCAAATGGCATAACCAGATATTCAAAATGTCCATTACGAGTGTTGAATGCTGTCTTCCACTCGTCCCCGTCTTTAATTCGAATCAGATTATAAGCCCCTCGTAGGTCTAGCTTGGAGAAGATAACAGCCCCCTTAAGTACATCAAACAGTTCAAGAATGAGAGGCAAAGGGTAGGAGTCTTACGGTGATTTGATTTAACCCTCGATAATCTATGCATGGTCGAAGACCCCCATCTTTTTTTTCAACAAAGAAAAAATCTGCCCCTACTGGAGAAGAAGAGGGTCGGATAAAACCTCTTTCCAAGTTGTCTTTTATGTATTCCTCCATGGATTTTTGTTCAGGCAAAGACAGGGGATAGGTCCTTCCTTTGGGAAGAGGTGCTCCAGGAATCAATTTAATTGCACAGTCAAAAGAACGATGTGGAGGTAAAACCTCTGCCTTTTGCTTGCAAAATACGTCTGCAAACGCATGGTATTCATGAGGCAAGGTAGGTGGGACGGCCACGGAAGCCAACATACAAGCAGAAAGTCTTTTGGGTTGAGACAAACAGTTTGAATGACAGAACGACCCCCAAGAGGTTAGTTCTCCATTTTCCCAATCAAAAGAAGGGTTATGTTGTTGTAACCATGGGTAACCAAGGATAACAGGCAGAAGTGGAGAATCAATAAGAGAAAAGACAACTTCCTCTTTGTGGAGTACGCTTTCCTGAAGGGTGATTGTCATAGTCTCAAATTTTACAATGCCATCTCCCAAGGGTTGTCCATTCACGGTGGTAATGTTCAGGGGTCTAGATTTTGGAACAAATGGGATATTATTTTTTTTAGCAAAAGTGTAGTCCAAGAATATGCCAGCAGCTCCAGAATCCACAAAAGCCTCACAGGAGACAAGTTTAGAGGGTAAATGGAGAATTGCAGGAATGGTAATCTTGGTCTTGGAGGATATACCTGTAAGGTCTAAGCCAGCTCCTCCAACACTGGTTAGACCCTGCCTTTTACTGGACGGGAAGGGCAGACAGATAATAAATGTCCTTTAAGTCCACAGTATAGGCATAGGCCCAATGCATGCCTCCTTTGTTTCTCAGACTCAGTTAGGTGGAGACGGCTTACATCCATGGGTTCCACAGGTGCCTGGGGTTCAACTGAGATTTCAGGTTCTGGCTGAGGTGGTGCTTGGAAGTTAGGGGCCAAACGGTAAACTGGCCTAGGAAACTTGCGAGTTCTAAGTCTCTCTTGGCACCTTTCATGATACCGGACATCCAGACGAACACAGAGCTCTATGAATTTCTCTAGGTCTTCTGGGGAATCCTTATAGACTAATTCGTCTTTGATGCGATCCGCAAGACCTTTTCGGAAGGCTGCACGTAATGCCCTTGAGTCCCATGTAGTCTCAGCGGCAAGGGTACAAAACTCAATAGCATATTGTGCCACAGACCTGGTGCCTTGTTGCATGTCCAAGAGTGAGTACTCAGCTGCAGAAGCTCTATCTGGCTTGTCAAATACAGTCTGGAGAGAAGCCAGAAATTTGTCAGAATCTTGCAGCACAGGATCATTGCGTTCCAGATAAGGAGAGACCCAGGCCAGGGCCTTCCCCTTTAACAAGGAAATTACAAAAGTCACTTTGGCAGACGAAGTGCTAAAGGTCCCAGGGTTGTTGCTGAAATGCAAACGGCAAACATTTAAAAAGCCTCTGCAGTCCTCAGTATCACCACCAAATTTGTCAGGCAAGGGAAGTTTGGGTGGTACAGAAGAGGCGGGTTGGATCGTAGCAGGAGTAGGATCCGGAGTCTGGACCATTGCAGAGGAAGCAGGCAAACAAGATTTAAGCGTAGTACAAAGTTTATCTAACTTGGCGTCCATGGAAGAAAGATGCTGTTCATGAGCTCCAATCAATTGTCCCTGGCGTGAAATCGCCTTAACAATCTCAGCAGGGTCCACAGTCATTGTGGCCCGTTTGTAATGTAAGGTACCTGTAATAGGTAGTGTCCGAAGTGGAACTTGTGTGCTGAGGATTCAGGCAAAAACGTAGTCAGGCAGATTAGGTTGGCAACAGATCAGGCAAAACGGTACACGATCGAAATCCAGAGAGTGGTCAGGCAGGTAAAGGTCATACACAAGCTGGCAGTGAAGTACAAAATCAGCAGGCTAGAGAGTAGTCAGGATTTCAGACAGAAGTTCAACACAAAAATCAAGATCAAAAAGCAGTCACAACACCCAGGGAGCTATTCCACACAAATGGGCACTGAGAGATAGCATCACTTCCTTTTTATGGGCTGCTTTGATAGAAAATTGTCCACAGCTGGCAGCAGGTGGGGCTAGTGAGTCCAAGGTAATGCTTAATACTGAGAGGACATTTAAAAAAGTCTAGATCTGCTCCGTAGCACAACAGGTAAGGCTGCAGCTGTGGGACCAGGAAGATCCCGGTTCAAATACACCCAGGTACATGACAAACATAACCCTGCAAAACAACAATACACTACAATACATTATTCTTATCCTCATAAACAATTTTCCAACATAGATCATCTTTTTGTTCCTGTTAGTACCTCAGCTCTCATTCTAGACTCACAGAAATGATTCCATGCACTTGGTCAGATCATAATGCGGTAGTAACAACCCTTTCTTCCTTGGTCCCAAAGCCCAATCACCGAACTTGGTACATCAATGATAGCTTGCTGGCAAATTCTTCATATCAATTGGAGTTAGAAAAAGCCAAAGGATTATCTTATCCACAACAATGCTACTGATACAGACCCCATAACTCGGTGGAAAGCTCTCAAATCCTATTTTAGAGGGCTTTGAATTAGTCAAGCATCCCATCATCACAAGAAAAAACAACACATACACAAAGGTCTGGAAAAAGCATTTTATAAAGCTTCTGAAAAATTTCAGACTACACCATCAAATAAACGTATTTATGACAAAACTCGATTGGAATTTGACATATTGCTATCGGAATCAGCTGAAAAAACGCTTCGTAGATCTGAACATACTTTCTATATGAAAGCTAACAAACCAGACACCTTTTTGGCCTTGGCATTGAGAAAGACCAATTATACTCCAAAACCTATCCGTTTAAAAATAACTAAAGATGTCTATACTAGTAATCCATTAAAAATTCTTAATGTATTCCATAAAAAACTTTCTGAACTATACAAGGATACTAATACATTCGATCAATCTCATCTGACTACACTTTTATCCACAATTGATCTTCCTTCACTCTCCCCATCCCAACAGGAAACTCTAGAAAATCCTATCACTGAAATAGAACTACAAGCCGCTATAAAATCACTCAAGCTACGAAAATTACCAGGTATTGACGGCCTCTCAGCTACTTACTATAAACCTTTTATGCCCCAACTATCTCCTCTCATGATTGAAGTATTTAACTCCCTCCTTAAAGGCCTCCATTTCCGAACTGAATCACTCACTGCCTCTATTTCTATGATCCCCAAACCTTACACAGATGATACATCTTGGTCTAATTATAGACCGATATCAATCCTTAATGTAGATATCAAGATATTAGCCCAAATTCTCGCTTCCAGACTTATAAACCCCATTATATGCTCTCTAATTCACAAAGATCAAACTGGATTTATTCCTTTAAGACAGGCTGATGACAACATGCACTGAGCTACACTTTTAGCTCATGTGGCTTGTACTCACCAAATTCCAACATGTTTCCTTTCATTGGACATACGAAAGGCGTTTGATTCATTGTCATGGCCTTACTTACACTCTATCCTTAGTAGATGGGGTTTCGGTCCTCATTTCCTGAGATGGAGCACTACCGTATATCAGCATCCTAAGGCAGTGTTTTTCAACTCCAGTCCTCAAGGCGCCCCAACAGGTCATGTTTTCAGGATTTCCCTCAGATGAAACAGCTGTGGGAATTACTAAAGCAGTTAAACTGATCAAATAACCTGTGCAGAACAATGGAGAGCCTGAAAACATGACCTGTTGGGGCGCCTTGAGGACTGGAGTTGAGAAACACTGTCCTAAGGCATATATAACCTATTTGGGATTTAAATCTGACCAATTTAACATTGAAAGAGGTACCAGACAAGGCTATCCCCTTTCCCCTCTCCTATTTGATTTAGCAATTGAACCCCTTTCCCAACTCATTAGATCCAATACAGACATAAGAGGATAAGAATTAAGTGGTTATTCCTTACCTCACCTATAACATCAGTACCAACCCTTCTAGATATCCTCTTCAAATTTGAAGAAGTATCGGGCCTTAAGATAAATCCTCACAAATCCAAAGCCCTTAATGTATACCTACAACTCAATATCCAAACCCAATTAGTTAATTCCTTACCATTTACATGGACAACGACATATATTACATATCTAGGAATTCTACAGAGCTTTACGCAAAAAACTATCCACCAATGCTAACAAAGCTTAATAAACTTCTCACAAATTGGTCAACCTTACCTCTAGCATGGATGGGCAGAATTGCAGCAATAAAAATGTCTACCCTCCCGAAAATACTATACCTTTTTATAGTTCTTCCCATCACAATACCATCACACTTCTTACGAATACTACAAAGGAGAACTTTACAATATATATGGGTTAAGACGAAACCCAGATTACCTAAACCTACTTTATATTTTTCTAGAATCCGGGGAGGTCAGGGAGTAGCAGACTTTACCAAATATTACTATGCAGCCCAATTGTCATTATTACCCAAATATAATGCAACGACTGAAACCCCAATATGGGTGGCATTGGAATCAGTTGATTGTGACCCTCTCTCTACTGCAAATCTTTTATGGCTCTCTCCTACTTAAAGAAATATGGTGAAAAATCCCATAACCAAACATAGCCTGTCTATTTGGGACAGATTGAAAACGTGATTTGCCCTGCAATCTTGCCACAATCCTCTACTTTCCTTTCTTCATAACCCATCATTCTATCCAGCCTGGTCCTCCCCAGCCTCCTTTTCAGCTTGGTCAAAGAGAGGATTGACTTGTGCACATCATTTTTATACATCCACATCTATTACTTAATTTCCAACCTTACAAGAAAAATATGATATTCCTATTGCGGAAACCTTTAGGTATCTGCAAATTAAAAACGTTTTTACAAATAATGCACTATCAGATACGACATCCCCAAATCTCACTACCTTTGAACAAGCCTGTAAAACTGATCCTCATATGCGTGGACTCATTTCTGATTTCTATAACCAATTACTTTCACACACCACTTCCTCTCCCCTAACCTATACCTACAAATGGGAAAGAGACCTTCAATTACAACCAGACGACATAAATTGGACCCAAATCTGGCAAGCCACCAAATCAGCTTCACCGAATATAGTGGCTCTTGAAACAAACTACAAAGTGCTCACTAGGTGGTACCTGGCTCCTGACAGAATTTCAAAATTCTCTCCACAATATCCTTCCCACTGCTTCCGAGGCTGCCTTACCCCTGGTACACAAGTGCATATATGGTGGGAATGCAAAATAGTCAAATCATTTTGGTCAGAAGTAGGGATGAGCTTCATGTTCGAGTCGAACATACGTTCGACTCGAACATCAGCTGTTCGATCAATCGACGAAGATCGAACGATTTGGGCCGTTCGCGCCAAATTCGAGTGACGCGAACGGCCCACAATGCACTACGCCATCACAGTGTCATCCAGGCGCTGTGATTGGCCAAGCATGCACTGTGACCCCGCATGCTTGGCCAATCTCAGCGCCGGCAGCGAGGAGAGCAATGATTGGCCACAGGCAGGATGCCTGTGGCCAATTATTGCTGAGGGGGTTTAGTACACGCCCCACACTATAAAAGGCCGCCAGCGCGGCGGCCTTGTGTAGTGTGTTCCGGAGCAGGGAAAGAGAAGCATAGGCAGGGACAGTGTCATTTTTTTCCTTTACTAATCCTGGATTCCTTGTGTTTAGGGACAGAGAAGGATAGGTAGGGAGAGTGTCAGTGTGTCATTCTGTGCTAAACCTTGTTTGTAGGGACAGAGAAGGACAGTGAGGCAAAGTGTCAGTGTGCTATTCTGTGCTAAACCTTGTTTGTAGGGACAGAGAAGGACAGTGAGGGAAAGTGTCAGTGTGCTATTCTGTGCTAATCCTTGTTTGTAGGGACAGAGAAGGACAGTGAGGGAAACTGTCAGTGTGCTATTCTGTTCTAAACCAATCTTGCTGAACCGTATTTGAAATCCTTGAGTTTAGGGACAGAGAAGGACACTCGTGGAAACTATCAGTGTGCTATTCTGTGCTAAATCTTGTTTGTAGGGACAGAGAAGGACAGTGAGGGAAACTGTCAGTGTGCTATTCTGTTCTAAACCAATCTTGCTGAACCGTATTTGAAATCCTTGAGTTTAGGGACAGAGAAGGACACTCGTGGAAACTATCAGTGTGCTATTCTGTGCTAAATCTTGTTTGTAGGGACAGAGAAGGACAGTGAGGGAAACTATCAGTGTGCTATTCTGTTCTAAACCAATCTTGCTGAACCGTATTTGAAATCCTTGAGTTTAGGGACAGAGAAGGACACTCGTGGAAACTATCAGTGTGCTATTCTGTGCTAAATCTTGTTTGTAGGGACAGAGAAGGACAGTGAGGGAAAGTGTCAGTGTGCTATTCTGTGCTAAACCAATCTTGCTGAACCATATTTGAAATCCTTGAGTTTAGGGACAGAGAAGGACACTCGGGGAAACTATCAGTGTGCTATTCTGTGCTAAATCTTGTTTGTAGGGACAGAGAAGGACAGTGAGGGAAAGTGTCAGTGTGCTATTCTGTCCTAAACCAATCTTGCTGAACCATATTTGAAATCCTTGAGTTTAGGGACAGAGAAGGACACTCGGGGAAACTGTCAGTGTGCTATTCTGTTCTAAACCAATCTTGCTGAACCATATTTGAAATCCTTGAGTTTAGGGACAGAGAAGGACACTCGGGGAAACTATCAGTGTGCTATTCTGTGCTAAACCAATCTTGCTGAACCATATTTGAAATCCTTGAGTTTAGGGACAGAGAAGGACACTCGTGGAAACTATCAGTGTGCTATTCTGTGCTAAATCTTGCTTGTAGGGACAGAGAAGGACAGTGAGGGAAAGTGTCAGTGTGCTATTCTGTCCTAAACCAATCTTGCTGAACCATATTTGAAATCCTTGAGTTTAGGGACAGAGAAGGACACTCGGGGAAACTATCAGTGTGCTATTCTGTGCTAAATCTTGTTTGTAGGGACAGAGAAGGACAGTGAGGGAAAGTGTCAGTGTGCTATTCTGTCCTAAACCAATCTTGCTGAACCATATTTGAAATCCTTGAGTTTAGGGACAGAGAAGGACACTCTGGGAAACTGTCAGTGTGCTATTCTGTTCTAAACCAATCTTGCTAAACCATATTTGAAATCCTTGAGTTTAGGGACAGAGAAGGACACTCGGGGAAACTATCAGTGTGCTATTCTGTGCTAAATCTTGTTTGTAGGGACAGAGAAGGACAGTGAGGGAAACTATCAGTGTGCTATTCTGTGCTAAACCAATCTTGCTGAACCATATTTGAAATCCTTGAGTTTAGGGACAGAGAAGGACACTCGGGGAAACTATCAGTGTGCTATTCTGTGCTAAACCAATCTTGCTGAACCATATTTGAAATCCTTGAGTTTAGGGACAGAGAAGGACACTCGGGGAAACTATCAGTGTGCTATTCTGTGCTAAACCAATCTTGCTGAACCATATTTGAAATCCTTGAGTTTAGGGACAGAGAAGGACACTCGTGGAAACTATCAGTGTGCTATTCTGTGCTAAATCTTGTTTGTAGGGACAGAGAAGGACAGTGAGGGAAAGTGTCAGTGTGCTATTCTGTCCTAAACCAATCTTGCTGAACCATATTTGAAATCCTTGAGTTTAGGGACAGAGAAGGACACTCGGGGAAACTGTCAGTGTGCTATTCTGTTCTAAACCAATCTTGCTGAACCATATTTGAAATCCTTGAGTTTAGGGACAGAGAAGGACACTCGGGGAAACTATCAGTGTGCTATTCTGCGCTAAATCTTGTTTGTAGGGACAGAGAAGGACAGTGAGGGAAACTATCAGTGTGCTATTCTGTGCTAAACCAATCTTGCTGAACCATATTTGAAATCCTTGAGTTTATGGACAGAGAAAGACACTCGGGGAAACTATCAGTGTGCTATTCTGTGCTAAATCTTGTTAGTAGGGACAGAGAAGGACAGTGAGGGAAACTATCAGTGTGCTATTCTGTGCTAAACCAATCTTGCTGAACCATATTTGAAATCCTTGAGTTTAGGGACAGAGAAGGACACTCGGGGAAACTATCAGTGTGCTATTCTGTGCTAAACCAATCTTGCTGAACCATATTTGAAATCCTTGAGTTTAGGGACAGAGAAGGACACTCGGGGAAACTATCAGTGTGCTATTCTGTGCTAAACCAATCTTGCTGAACCATATTTGAAATCCTTGAGTTTAGGGACAGAGAAGGACACTCGTGGAAACTATCAGTGTGCTATTCTGTGCTAAATCTTGTTTGTAGGGACAGAGAAGGACAGTGAGGGAAAGTGTCAGTGTGCTATTCTGTCCTAAACCAATCTTGCTGAACCATATTTGAAATCCTTGAGTTTAGGGACAGAGAAGGACACTCGGGGAAACTCTCAGTGTGCTATTCTGTTCTAAACCAATCTTGCTGAACCATATTTGAAATCCTTGAGTTTAGGGACAGAGAAGGACACTCGGGGAAACTATCAGTGTGCTATTCTGTGCTAAATCTTGTTTGTAGGGACAGAGAAGGACAGTGAGGGAAACTATCAGTGTGCTATTCTGTGCTAAACCAATCTTGCTGAACCATATTTGAAATCCTTGAGTTTAGGGACAGAGAAGGACACTCGGGGAAACTATCAGTGTGCTATTCTGTGCTAAATCTTGTTTGTAGGGACAGAGAAGGACAGTGAGGGAAACTATCAGTGTGCTATTCTGTGCTAAACCAATCTTGCTGAACCATATGTGACAGCAGGAAGGTAAAGTCACCTGGTTGCATCCAGGGGGGTAGATATATTTCGCCCAGATTCAGGCTTTACGCCGACTTATACAACTAGGTGGAGAGTTGTATAAGCCCAGCTAAGGCTAGTGGGCTCATGGATGACTCATATGTCTAGGGAGAGTGTGGGGCGTTGTGCAGACAGGGAGTTGATGAGACCAGCTGAAGCTTGTCAGCTCATTTAGGCCTCTATAAGAACTCCCAGCTTCATTAGATGTTAGCTCATGCCTGGAACCAGACCTGTGTGGACTGTCTAGGGAGAGTGAACCCCTGTGCGGTGAGACAAAGCCTGTGTGGCTATTTGCTTGGACATTTAAAACCAGGGACTTAGGGACTAGGACAGCACTAGGCTGATCCCAGTTGTTAGTTAGGAAACCTGTATGTTTAGTCAGAGGTCAAGTTGACCAGGATTTATTTTGTTTATGTTTCTTTTGGCTTTGCTGTGTTTTGTCACTGTAAATAGAAAATAAACCGCACCTTTTTTTGATTTTGAAAACCACAACCTCCGTTTGCTGGGCCTGTTTTTGTGTGGGGAGCCCATCCCGGGGGTCACACACACCCGCTGCCGAGCTAACCCCCTCACAGTTGGTGGAGAACCAGTGGCAGTTTTTTTTAAGCCAGCATGGAGGAGATACTGAAGCAGCTGGCTCTAGCAAATGCCAATCAACAGCAGACAAATGCAGGTTTGCAAAAGAGCCTTGCAGCTCATCAACAAAGCCTTGCAGCTCAACAACAGAACTTCGCAGCCCAGCAGCAAGCTCATCAACAGAGCCTTGCAGCCCAGCAGCAAGCTCACCAACAGAGTCTGGAAGCTCAGCAACAAGCCCAGCAGCAATCTGAGGCCCGCTTCATAGACCTGTTACAGAAGCAAGAGCAGAGACTACAACAAATGGAAGCAGTAATGCAGCAACGTCCGCAGACCAGTGAGGAAAGCCGTCCCACTAATACCGCGTCCTTTGGGGTGAGTCGTTTATTGACAAAAATGACTGGAGAGGATGATCCAGAGGTATTTTTGACCACATTTGAAAGGACTGCTGAAAGAGAAAAGTGGCCTGAGGAGCAGTGGGCTGGACTGGTGGCTCCTCTGTTAACTGGTGAATCGCAGAAGGCTTACTATGACCTAGAGCCTGACCAAGCAAAAGACTATGTGATGCTAAAAGCTGAGATATTGGCAAGGCTGGGTGTCACCCAGGCTGTCCGGGCTCAGCGTGTGCATAACTGGACTTTCCAGCTTGGAAAACCCCCCAGGTCTCAAATGTATGATCTCATTCACCTGAGCAGAAAGTGGCTACAGCCAGAGACTTTGTCCGCACCAAAGATTGTGGAACGTGTTGTAATGGATCGGTTTTTGAGAGCTCTTCCTACTGCCATCCAAAAGTGGGTAAGCCATGGAGACCCAGAGACGGCCGATGGTCTTGTGGATCGTGTGGAGAAATACTTGGCTACAGAGAACCTGACGGCCTCTTCCAGAGACACTCGGACTTTCCACCCTAAGACCAGACCATCCCCAGGGGCGGATAAGAGGATTCCAAGGGGTAAGGGTGGAGAGAGTGAGAGGGTGGGAGCTCTACCCCAAGTTTGGCGAGAACAGCCTGGGAAATCAGCGGCTCAAGAGGCGGCAAGAAGGATCGTTTGCTACCGCTGCCGGCAAGCGGGACATATTGCAGCCAATTGCCCGGTTGTGGAGGAACCCATGCAGTGTGACTTTCTGACGGGCAGACGTCAGTCGCTGTGTGCGACAGTCGCATGCACTGCCATTCGAGGAACTGAGAAACATTTATGCAAAATGTGTGTTAATGGTAGAAATTTTTGGTATTGCTGGATTCAGGTAGCCTTGTGACCCTGATAAAGGCTGAGTTAGTTAAAACAGAGGTCTCTGGGAATAGCAAGGTAGCTGTTATTTGTGTGCATGGGGACACCCGAGAGTATCCAGTGACTACAGTGTGTTTCGAGACCCCCAAAGGTACCCTCTCTCATCCAGTGGGCTTAGTATCTCAGTTACCGTATGACGCCATTGTGGGAAGGGATTTTCCGAAGTTCTGGGAACTGTGGGATGATCCTGAGCCCCCCACTGGTGCCCCTGTGTACCAGGAATGTGATAGCCAGAACTCCCCTGAGAGTGGTGAGGACTCTCCGGAATTTCCCTTATCAGTATTGGCAGGGGAGACTCAAGAAACTGGAGAGGAGCCCACCTCCTCAGACGAAAACCTACCGTCTGTGGAGTTTTCTGATCTTGAGGTTCACAGGGAAAACTTTGCCACAGAACAGTTGAAAGACCCCGCCCTAATAAAGGCACGGGAAAACGTAGTGAAAATAGATGGCGAGTTAGTGAACCCAGATAATACCTGCACTTACCCATACTTCAGCGTAGAGAAGGACCTACTGTATCGGGTGGCAAAAAGGGCAGAAGAAACCGTTGAGCAGCTTGTGGTGCCCAAACCTTACAGGAAGTTGGTGTTGGAGTTGGCCCATGGGCACATTCTTGGAGGTCATCTGGGGACAGAGAAAACCCGAGAGAGGGTATTACAGAGATTCTATTGGCCGGGGGTGATGAAGGACATAGAAAATTATTGTTCCTCCTGCCCTGTGTGTCAGAGGTCGGCCCCGATGCCACATTTCCGTAGCCCACTGGTCCCTCTACCCATCATTGAGGTCCCGTTTGAGAGGATCGCCATGGATTTGGTAGGTCCTATAATCAAGTCCGCTAGGGGGCACCAGTACATATTAGTTATAATGGACTATGCCACCCGTTATCCAGAAGCGATCCCTCTCCGAAATACCTCGGCCAAAACCATAGCCAAAGAGCTATCTCTTGTGTTTAGCCGGGTGGGTATTTGTAAAGAACTGCTTACAGACCAAGGTACACCCTTTATGTCCCGGGTTATGAAAGAGCTGTGTAAATTGTTCAAAGTGACGCAATTACGTACATCTGTGTATCACCCCCAAACCGATGGGCTGGTTGAAAGATTCAACAAAACCCTAAAACAAATGTTGAAGAAAGTGGTGGATAGAGATGGAAAGGATTGGGACTGTCTACTTCCTTATCTGATGTTTGCTATTAGGGAGGTGCCCCAATCCTCTACGGGATTCTCCCCCTTTGAGTTACTGTATGGGAGACACCCAAGAGGGCTGTTGGATATTGCCAAGGAAACTTGGGAAAGTGAGAGTTCTCCCCACAGGAGTGTGATTGAGCATGTCGCCCTGATGCAAGACCGAATTGCACAGGTAATGCCCATCGTGAAGGAACATTTGGCCCAAGCGCAGTTAGCACAGCAGAGAGTGTACAACCGTGGAGCCAAGACCCGTACCTTTTCCCCGGGGGATAGGATACTGGTACTTGTCCCTACGGTTGAAAGTAAATTCCTTGCCAAATGGCAAGGCCCCTACGAGATAATGGAAAAAGTGAGCGAAGTGAATTACAAGGTCCGACAACCAGGAAGGCGAAAGCCCGAACAGATCTATCACGTTAATCTGTTGAAAGCCTGGAGGGATAGAGAGTCCCTAGTCGCAGACACTTGGTCACCAGCTCAAACTGGTTGCGTGATTCCTGAGGTTGGAATAGCAGCCACCTTGTCACAACCCCAACAACAGGAGGTTAAGGAGTTTGTGCTTCGCAACAAGGAGGTATTCTCTGAGCTGCCGGGACAAACATTTGGGGTAGAGCATGACATCATTACCCCGCCCGGTGAAAGGGTGAAGTTAAAACCCTATCGGATCCCAGAGGCCCGACGGGAGGCAATACGGGAGGAAGTACAGAAAATGCTGAACTTAGGGGTGATAGAGGAGTCCCAAAGTGATTGGTCTAGTCCCATTGTGTTGGTGCCTAAACCGGATGGGAGCTGGCGATTTTGTAACGATTTTCGTCAGTTGAACAAAGTTACAAAATTTGACACCTACCCCATGCCACGTATAGATGAGTTGATCGACCGGCTGGGAACAGCCCGATACATGACGACTCTTGACCTCACAAAAGGGTATTGGCAAATCCCCCTGGCCAAATTGGCCAAAGAGAAAACCGCATTTGTAACCCCAGACGGGGCGTTCCAATATAAAAGAATGCCGTTCGGGTTACAGAATGCGCCGGCCACATTCCAGCGGAAAATGGACCAGATGCTGAGGCCCCATCGGAAGTATGCTGCGGCTTACCTGGATGACGTAATTGTCCATAGCACAGATTGGGCCTCACATCTGCCAAAAGTGCAAGCAGTCCTGGACTCTGTTCGGGAAGCGGGGTTTACGGCTAACCCCAAGAAGTGTACCATTGGGCAGGAGGAGGCCAAATATCTTGGGTACACCATTGGGAGGGGAGTAATAAAACCCCAACTCAACAAAGTCGAGGCCATCCAGAGTTGGCCACGTCCCAACAGCAAGAAGCAGGTACGAGCCTTTCTGGGAATCGCTGGGTATTATCGGCGATTCATTCCCCACTTTGCTTCTAAGGCTGTGCCCCTAACCAACCTAACGAAGGGGAAAGGGTCGGTCATGATTAAATGGACCCCCGAGGCTGAGGCAGCATTCCAATTCTTGAAACAAGCCTTATGTAGCCAGCCAGTGTTGTACTCACCCGACTTCTCTAAAGACTTTGTCGTACAAAGTGATGCGTCAGATGTGGGGTTAGGAGCAGTATTGTCCCAGGTCTGGAACGGGGAAGAGCACCCAGTCATTTACCTCAGCAGGAAGTTGAAGTCCCATGAGGTAAATTACGCCACCGTTGAAAAGGAGTGTTTAGCGGTGAAGTGGGCTCTAGATTCCCTTCGGTACTACCTGCTAGGTAGGCACTTTGACATGGTTACGGATCACGCTCCGTTAAAGTGGATGGCTCAAAACAAGGAAACAAATAGAAGAGTGAATAGGTGGTTCCTGGCCCTCCAGGAATTCAACTTCACAGTAAAGCATCGCCCTGGCGTTCAAATGGGGAATGTGGATGCTTTGTCTCGAGTACATGAATGCCTGATTGCTGGTGTTCCAACCCCGAGGTTAAAACAAGAGGGGGGGGTATGTGACAGCAGGAAGGTAAAGTCACCTGGTTGCATCCAGGGGGGTAGATATATTTCGCCCAGATTCAGGCTTTACGCCGACTTATACAACTAGGTGGAGAGTTGTATAAGCCCAGCTAAGGCTAGTGGGCTCATGGATGACTCATATGTCTAGGGAGAGTGTGGGGCGTTGTGCAGACAGGGAGTTGATGAGACCAGCTGAAGCTTGTCAGCTCATTTAGGCCTCTATAAGAACTCCCAGCTTCATTAGATGTTAGCTCATGCCTGGAACCAGACCTGTGTGGACTGTCTAGGGAGAGTGAACCCCTGTGCGGTGAGACAAAGCCTGTGTGGCTATTTGCTTGGACATTTAAAACCAGGGACTTAGGGACTAGGACAGCACTAGGCTGATCCCAGTTGTTAGTTAGGAAACCTGTATGTTTAGTCAGAGGTCAAGTTGACCAGGATTTATTTTGTTTATGTTTCTTTTGGCTTTGCTGTGTTTTGTCACTGTAAATAGAAAATAAACCGCACCTTTTTTTGATTTTGAAAACCACAACCTCCGTTTGCTGGGCCTGTTTTTGTGTGGGGAGCCCATCCCGGGGGTCACACACACCCGCTGCCGAGCTAACCCCCTCACACATATTTGAAATCCTTGAGTTTAGGGACAGAGAAGGACACTCGGGGAAACTATCAGTGTGCTATTCTGTGCTAAATCTTGTTTGTAGGGACAGAGAAGGACAGTGAGGGAAACTATCAGTGTGCTATTCTGTGCTAAACCAATCTTGCTGAAGCATATTGCACATCCTTGTGTTTAGGGACAGAGAAGGATAGGCAGGGGACAGTGTCAGTGTCTTTGTTGCTAAGCCTCCTGCACAGTATACACCTGAAGGTAGCCCTTATTGCTGTTTTTCCCATCTCCCTGCAGGCCATCCATTAAAATGTCTGGAAGGCAAACAAGGAGAGGCAGACAGTCAGGAGGCAAAAAAAGAGGGCAAGCAGGCTCTGTGTCTGGGGGCAACAGTGCTGGTCGTGGACGCGGTGCATTGTCATCAGCACGTGGCCATGGGACACGCCTGTCCTTCTTTTCGGCAGCTGGACATGTTGAGCCACATCATGCCGAAGACTTGGTAGAGTGGATGACCAAGCCCACCTCATCCTCCTCATCCTCTCTCACCCAGGCTCAGGGTACTGGCAAAGCAGCTGCCAAAGCGTCCTCTTCTCTGGTATCAATGTCATCATTAGTCACTCCTTCCCTAGACCCACCATGTCCTCCTCCTGTGGAGTCCCCCGAACTGTTTGAGCACAGTGTTGGGTACATGCTCCAGGAGGATGCCCAGCGTTTCGAAGGATCTGATGATGATACCCAGCTAGAGGAAGGCAGTAGCGTGAGAGCAGAGAGAGGGGATGCTCAAGAAGGACACCAATCTGGCAGTCATGCTCCAGCAGCTGCAGCATACTACCAGATTGGCTCCAGTGATGAGGAGGGAGGGGATGATGAGGTCACTGACTCCACGTGGGTGCCTAATAGGAGAGAGGAGGAGGAGGAGGATGAGGAGGAGGCACATCTCCAACGAGGCAGGATGCCCTTGGGTGGCCAGCGTATGGGCAGCACACCGACGGAATCACACCGCAGAGCTCCGCCTGTGCAGGGCGCTGCCTCTGCCCGTCATTCAAAAAGTTCTTTGGTGTGGGCCTTTTTTGAGGCGAGTGCATCAGATCGCACAGCTGCTGTTTGCAACATATGTCTCAAGCGTATATCGCGTGGCCAAAACATCAGCCGCTTGGGCACCACATGCTTGATCAGACATATGTTGACCTGCCATGCAGCTCGTTGGCAAGCCTACCTTAAAGACCCACACCAAAGAACAAAGCGGACCTCTCCTTGCACCGCATCAGCTGCGATCTCCAACCCCACTATACCATCAGTCCTCTCTGAAACCTGCACTGAGAGGAATGAAGGTGTAGAATTAGGTGTGTCACAGCCAAGTACTTGCAGCCACTCTGCTAGCAGTACACCGACGTCCGATTCTAGGAGGCAAATTTCCCTGCCCCAGCTGCTGGACCGTCGAAAGAAGTTCACTCCCAGCCATCCACATGCCCAGCGGTTGAATGCTAGCTTGGCTAAATTGCTAGCGCTTCAACTGCTGCCTTTTCAGTTGGTAGACTCGGCCCCCTTCCGTGAGTTTGTGCAATGTGCAGTTCCTCAATGGCAGGTTCCCAAACGCCACTTTTTCTCACGGAAGGCGATTCCGGCTCTCTACAGGCATGTGGAAGGCAATGTCTTGGCCTCGCTGGACAGGGCGGTCAGCGGTAAGGTGCATATTACCGCTGACTCATGGTCCAGCAGGCATGGACAGGGACGTTACCTTTCTTTCACGGCCCATTGGGTCACTCTTTTGGCAGCTGGGAAGGATGCAGGACAAGGTGCAGTAGTGTTGGAGGTTGTTCCACTGCCACGCCTCCAAAATGCTACTACTGGTTGTGACACACCTCTCTCCTCCACCCCCTCCTCTTCTTCTTCCTCCATGGCCTCTTCCTGTGGTTTGTCCTCGGAACCAGCGGTGCTCCGTAGGCGTTCAAGGGGCTACGCAAGTACGGAGGCAAAAAGATGCCATGCCATGCTTCCGCTGGTGTGTTTGGGGGACAGGAGCCACACTGGGGCAGAGGTCCTGTCTGCTCTGCAGGGGCAGGCCGAGAGGTGGTTGACGCCACGCCAGCTTAAGCCAGGAATGGTGGTTTGCGACAATGGCACCAACCTCCTCTCCGCCCTCCGACAGGGACAACTGACCCATGTGCCCTGTATGGCTCATGTCCTTAACCTGGTGGTGCAGCGGTTCTTGGGCAGGTACCCGGGCTTACAGGATGTCCTGAGGCAGGCCAGGAAAGTCTGTGTGCATTTCCGCAGATCTTATAATGCCAGTGCTCGCCTGGCTGAGCTGCAAAAGGAGTTGAACCTGCCCAAGAACCGCCTTATATGTGACATGCCCACCAGGTGGAACTCAACGTTGGCCATGCTGCAGCGGCTGCACACGCAGCAGAGGGCCATCAATGAGTACCTGTGCGACTACGGCACCAGGACAGGGTCAGGGAGCTTGGATTTTTTCCCCACGCCTGTGGGCCATGATCAGGGATGCATGCACTGTCCTGGCACCATTTGAGGAGGCCACGAGGATGGTGAGCAGTGACAGTGCATGCATCAGTGACACTGTACCTCTTGTCCACCTGTTGGAGCACACGCTGCGTGGAATAATGGACAGGGCACTTAAGGCAGAACAGAGGCAGGAAGAGGAGGACTTCCTTGCCTCTCAAGGCCCCCTTTACCCAGACAGTGTTCCTTCTGTCCCACCCATCGCACAGGAAGAGGAGGAGGAGGAGGATTGTGTCAGCATGGAGGTGGAGGCTGGCACTCAGCATCATCAGCAGCAGTCTTTTAGGGATGATTTACAGTCCCAAGAAACCAGTGGACTTGTACGTGGCTGGGAGGAGGTGGCTGCGGATCATGTCATCCTTAGTGACCCAGAGGACTCCGGACTGAATGCCTCAGCTAACCTACGCTGCATGGCCTCCCTGATCCTGCAAAGTCTGCGGAAGGATCCTCGTATTCTTCGGATCAAGGAGAGGGACCATTACTGGCTGGCCACTCTCCTTGATCCACGGTACAAGGGTAAGGTTGCGGACCTTATGTTACCGTCGCAGAGGGAGCAGAGGATGAGACAACTCCGGGAGGCCTTGCAGAAAGGTCTGTGCAACGCGTTCCCAGAGACTGGGAGGTCACAAACTCTTGGTCCTGGACAACGAGTTGCTGAGGCTTCGGGCAGTCAAAGAAGGAGCGGTGGGGAAGGTGGCCGTCTGACCGATGCGTTCAGACAATTCTTTAGTCCGCAGCCCCAAAGTATGATCGGTTCCAGCAACCATCGCCAGCGTCTGATATACATGGTGCAGGAATACCTAGGGGCAAGGTCAGACTTGGACACCTTCCCCACCGAAAATCCTCTGGCTTACTGGGTCTTGAGGATGGATCACTGGCCAGAGCTTGCACAGTATGCAATTGAGCTACTGGCCTGTCCTGCATCCAGCGTTCTTTCAGAACGCACATTCAGTGCTGCTGGAGGATTTGTCACGGATCACAGGGTGCGCCTGTCCACCGACTCGGTTGATCGACTGACTTTCATCAAGATGAACCAGTCTTGGATCACCACCAGCTACCACACACCTGATGCTGATATAACAGACTAATTGATTTTAAAATGTCACATCCCTTCAAGACTGATGCTGATGCTGAGTGCCTGTGCTGTTATGTTGACTGGCTATCCTCCTCCTCCTCCTCAATGATACGATTAATGATGATAGCTTGGAAGATCATTTTGGTTTATGGGTGACGCCACCAGTGGCTAAGGCCCAATTTTTCAGCCCCTGTTTAACAGGGGCGTGTAATTACAATTTTTGATGCAATACTTTGCAACAGGCCTCATTGCTGTGCTCCAAGTACAGTATCTGTGAGGGGTTGCAGTGTTGTGCCACCAGTGCCTAAGGCCCAATTTGTCAGCCCCTGTTCAACAGGGGCATGCAATTATAATTATTGATCTAATAATTCACAGCAGGGCCCATTGCTGCGCCCACCAAGAGTAACTGTCAGGCCTTACAGTGTTGTGGCACCAGCACCACCATCACCACCACCACCACCACCAAAGGCCCAATTTTTCAGCCCCTGTTCAACAGGGGCATGCAATTATAATTATTGATCTAATAATTCACAGCAGGGCCCATTGCTGCGCCCACCAAGAGTAACTGTCAGGCCTTAAAGTGTTGTGTCAACACCACCACCACCACCACCACCACCACCAAAGGCCCAATTTTTCAGCCCCTGTTCAACAGGGGCATGCAATTATAATTATTGATCTAATAATTCACAGCAGGGCCCATTGCTGCGCCCACCAAGAGTAACTGTCAGGCCTTACAGTGTTGTGGCACCAGCACCACCATCAAAGGCCCAATTTTTACTACCACTGTTCAACAATTATATGTTATTACAATTCCTGATATAATAGTTGACAGCAGGGCGTTCCAGCACCCACCAAGAGTAACTGTGAGTGCTTACAGTGTTGTGCCAACACCAACACCTAAGGGGCCAATTTCTGCAGAGTATATACGGCAGGTCCCTACTTTCAAACATCCAACTTACAAACGACTACTACTTGCAAACGGAAGAAGACAACAGGAAGTGAGAGGAAATCTACCCCTTGGAAGGAAAATTCTCTCCTGTAAGAATTAATATGGGAGAAAGGTGTCTCCTCTCTACTGATGCTTTATCACCAATCCTTGTTTCAATAAAACACCACATTTCAAAAACAGTTGTCATTGGGATGCAAAGTGAGGTGAAATGTTCTGAACAGGGGCACAGACAGCTGGTCTCTGTCTCCATGGTAGCAGCGGCAGCACATTGGAACCCAGTGCTGGTTACTTTATGGGGCTGATGTACAGTAAGGTGACCAGATTTTTAAAATGAAATCCGGGGACATATTTTATTTTAATTTTTTTATTGGCTAATGGTAAACTATTTTATAAGCATATTTTCCTCAAATGATATATGCAGTGTATGTGGTGTTTTATGGAATGATTGTATGATGTATACGTTCTTTCCCACATTTCGTCCATGAGATGAAAAAAAATACTTCTTAGAATTTTTGGGGATATGACTACCAAATGTTATGAAGAGAAGATAGAGAAAAACTTGGGAGGGATGGGGTCCCAAAATTTAAATCCAATCCAGGCAGGGGTGGCTCCAGACAATGTTTTTTTTTGGGTGCTATGGTGGTGCTTGAAGTAAAACTGAGGGTGCTAATGTGGTGCGCTACCACACACCTGTGGGAGTTGCCAGAAAGTGGCGGTTTCATCATGGTGTCCAATGATGATCAGTATGTCCTGGCCTCTGTATACCAATAAAAAGCCAAAAAATGCAGCACAACCCTACACTTCATTTATACATTTCTACAAATGGACTTATAAGTGAAATGGTAAAACCTATAAATGAATTTCCAATGCAAATCAACCAATGTATTGCAATTTAGTAGTGATGATGTCACCTCCTCTGCAAAAATATTTTGAGAATTTGCAGAGCAAATAATGGTGAAACCCCCTACATACAAAAATAATAACAGAGACGCAAATCAACCTATGTATTAGAATATAGTAGTGATGGTGTCACCCTCTCTGCAAAAGGTAAGAAATATTGCAGAGCTGCAATGTGCAAATAGTGGTAAAGCCACCTATATATAATCATAATAATGATAATAATAAAATGTACACTTGATGTATATATTATGATTATATATAGGTGGTTTCACCACTATTTGCACATTGCAGCTCTGAAAAATGTATTACCTCTTGCAGAGAGGGTGACAACATCACTACTATGTTCTAATACATGGGTTGATTTGTGTATTTGTTATTATTATTATTGTATGTAGGGGGTGTCACCGCTATTTGCACATTGAAGCTCTGCAATTTCTCAAAATATTTTTGCAGAGGGGGTGACACCATCACTACTATATTGCAATACATTGGTTGATTTTCACTGGATATTCATTTATAGGTGTTACTATATCACTTATAAGTCCATTTGTACAATTTTATAGATGAAGTATAGGGCAGCGCTGCATTTTTTGCTTTTCATTGATTCCCCGTTAGATGAGGAAACCAGCTAAAAACAACAACAACAACCTTATTGCTTTTGAGATATTTTTAGTTGCATGGTAATTGATTTACCTGATTTGTTATGTCCTCTGTATACTGGTAACCACTGGCCATGCATATTGGTGGTCAGTGTGCCCCTGTATGCTGGTACTACATGCAGAGTGCAGGTGGGTGCTGGATGCAGGGCCCAAGAGGATGCTATGTAGAGAGTGCAAGGTTCAGGAGTGCGTTTTGGAAAGAGTGATGGTCAGAGACTGCAGACATACTACAGGAGATGTTCAGAGACTGCGGATATTATACAGGAAACGGTCAGAGACTGCGGATATAATACAGGAGACGGTCAGAGACTGCGGATATTATACAGGAGAGAGACTGCGGATATAATACAGGAGAGGGTCAGAGACTGCAGATATTATACAGGAGAGAGACTGCAGATATTATACAGGAGAGAGACTGCGGATATTATACAGGAGAGAGACTGCGGATATTATACAGGAGGGCCAGCACAATTTGTTGTTAGAGATGGGCTGGGCATGTTCAAAATTCCACATGCCAGAGCCTGCCAGGAAGGCCACACTGCACAGCGCTAATCACAGGCAGTGAGACATTTCCCGGTCTGCAGCTGCACAGATCAGGAAATGTCTCACTGGCTGTGATTAGCACTGTGGAGTGTCGGCTTCCTGGCGGGATCGGGCATGTGGTATTTCAAACACATCCGAGCCCATCTCTATTGGTTGTAGACAGTTGAGCTCCCTGCAGGTTGCTTAGCAGCAGTGGAACCTTCTCTGGCATGCTGATCGTGATGCAATCCAGGTGATGCTCCTAGTCAAATCCTAGTGGTAAATATCAGTGATTTTATTGATCAAAGCCCACACTTTACAGGCATAGAGCCCACACGGCTGCTGAACATGTGGTTGATTATATATATGTGGTTGTACTCTTGATGCTAATAAATACTGTGTTTATTAGATCTGACTGGGAGCATCACCTGGATCACATCCCGATCAGCATGTCAACAGAAAAGGTTATACAGCATTACTGCTGCTAGGTGACCAGCTGGGGGCTCGACTCTCTAAAACCGATAGTGCCAGCCTTCCCCTGCATGCACCCATAATGTCACCAGCACTAGGTCCTAATAGACTGTCGCCGCTGCCAAGGAGACAGATGCCAGACCAGTGCTGTCAATAGCAGAGACAGGACAGCTGGGGAACCCCACAGTGGCAAAACACCAGGGCCCGGTGGCAAGACAACCTTTGCAACCCTGATAGTTCTCCCACTGCTTTGGGCCCTTATATTTTCTTGGTGTGCTGGTGACATATATCTCTTGTTTTCTGCCACCCTGGGGTGCTCCAGTATAGTAGGAAGGGAGCTCACTGCAGAACATGTGAAAGGGCCCATTGTGGGATCGTAGTAAAGAGCCCCAGGATATATATATGTAGCGAACAGACCCCTTTCTTTACCTGCATTAACTTTGGCTCCTTGCAGGAAGAGAGAGGCACACTGCACTAACAGCGCGTATCCTCCTGTGCGAGGAGGTTGAGCGGTGTTGTTGTTGGGTCTTCCACGGTCAGGACATGAAAACCTCCAGAGCCCGATTCTCACCTCTATATTAAAGTAGAGACAAGTCCTTGACTTCCCAGTAAAGTGAATGTCCACACCAGATGAAACTCCAACTCAGAGTTTATTTTCTCTTAGCCAATAACACAGTCTCTGATAGGAAAAGGTTGGAGCAAGAAACAGAACAATACAAGGTGTGGAGGAGGTCCAGGCACAAACGTTACAGATGGTTGCTCAGATTCTCAAGCAAGTTTACTAAGCGCACAGTCTCTGCCACAGACCGTGAAGTTGGTCTCTGCCACAGACCTGATGAAACTGATCCCCTTCTTTAGCTATGGCCCTTTTTTAGGAGAAGACATCCCTCCGGAGAGTTACCAAGACCCTACCGTCACCATGATACTGCACTGGGCCTTCGGAGAGTTCCTTCCCGGCCTCCTCATCCTAGATACGGGTCCCCTCGCAAGGCGGCACCCTGAGATTCCTCAATCCCTGGCGGACCCCAGCCGAGGGTGCTGAGCCCCAGGCCTCCACTGCGGTCCCTGGGCTCACATACCCAGGGCGGACAGGAACAGCATGATAGTACCTCACCCTGAGCTAAAGGTGCCCAGGATAGAACAGAAACACCCGCCCTGGGCCTAAGGTGCCCAGGGCGGACAGGAGCACTCCCTGGGAGTAGGACTCCCGACGACCGAACCAGAACCGACCGCAAACAGGCAGTGTCTGCCCCTTTTATATCCTCTCCCAGCATGCCCAGCAAGTAGACCACACCCACCGTATGGCTGCTGAGAGGGGACACACAAGGCATAGCACTGTATCAGCGGTTCAACCCTGGCCCACTATGGCAGCGCCACCTGTGGGCCACAGGGAACTGTACACCGACACTCTCCCTGTGGATAAAATAGTGGTAAAAACCCTGACAAATTAGGGTGTTTGAGCAAACTACCTCTCAAACACTCCCCTTAAATTGAGGACCCCGCCACATATATATATATATATATATATATATATATATATATATATATATATACCCGTACCCTCCTGTGTAAAGAGGTTGAGCGGTGTTGTTGGTGGGTCTCCACAGCCAGAAAACTAGAATCCTCCAGAGAATGGTTCTAACCTCTGTAGTTAATAGAGACAAGTCCTTGTTTCCCCCCAGTGACTTGAATGTCCACACCAGCTGTCCAACGTAGAGTTTATTTCTCGTAAATAACAGTCTCTGATAAGTAAAGGTTGGAGCAAGAAGACAGGACAGCATAAGGTGTGGGAGAGGTCCAGGCACAAACGCAATCACTTCACTGCTCGGCTTCTCAAGCAGACTCAGCCCAGATGGATAGTCTCCCTAGATAGGGACTAGCAGCCAAATGGTATTCTAACTTAACCGCACAGTCTCTGCCACAGACCTGGTGAACTTGGTGTTTCAAAGCTGGACCTCTTTGTAAGGAGAAGACATCCCTACAAAGAGTTACCGGGCCCCTTCCTTCACCGTGACTTCTCACCGGTCCCTCGGAACAGTTCCTCCCCCGGCCTCCTCATCTAAGATACGGGTCCCCTCGCAAGGCGGCACCCTGGGATTCCTCGATCCTTGCTGGGCCCCAGCCAAAGGTGCTGGGCCCAAGGCCTTTGCTGCAGTCCCAGGGCTAAAGGTGCCTGGAACTGATTCACCAACCTCCGCCCCTTGGCCAAAGGTGCCCAGGGCGGACAGGAGTACACTCCCTGGGGTAGGACCCCCGACCACAACAGATTGGACAGACCCCCGACCAGGCAGCGTCTGCCCCTTTTAAATCCTTTCCCAGCATGCACAGCAGGCCTGCCACACCCACTGTACGGCTGCCGAGAGGGGACACACAAGGCACAGCACTGTATCAGCGGTTCAACCCTGGCCTACCATGGCAGCGCCACCTGCAGGCCACAGGGAACTATACACCGATACTCTCCCTGCGGACAAAAATGGTTGACAGAACCAGAAACACACACTGCTTCACTGATTAGAGGAGCAAAAAAGAACTTAATTTACCTAACTAAACTAGCAACCTATTTTTGAGGGTGCTGAACACATAATTACATATTGCAAAAAAAAAAAAACTACATTAATTGATACTACACCTTTAAGTTGAAATATAAATGGAGAGTTGTTTTTCTAAGCTTAAGCCATGATGGGATACTTCAGAATGCTAGAAATGCCAATGTTACAATGATTTTCACAACAGCTCTTGCTAAATCCTTTCCTTTTTAATTTCACATATGTCAGAACTGTCAATCATTTCAAATGTTCAGCTATGTTACGTGAAAGAAAAAATGTGAGACAAACATTGAAGTGTGTCTTTAATGTTTCAAAGAGACGAAAAATAATTCCCTTTCACATTGCTATATAATATGAGGTTTTGCACAGGGGATACATTGTAAGATAAAAGCTTGATATTGAAGAAAAGTATTTATCCTTTAAGACTTTGATTGACCTGATATCTGTTGTTTTGTTAATAATTGTAAACAGAATGCTGGCTAGGAAAAAAACCAATGTAAGATTACATGAACCTAACATATCGCAGGAATTAAATATGGTGGTTTATTGCTGTGCCATTACATTTTGTTCAAGCAATGTGACCTTTTTTCTATTTAGAATGTATAGATGACATATTTCAGCAGTGGAGATCTGATAAAGAGTTTACATTGTTTGAATGTATTGCAGTTTTGTCAGTTAGTATCTTGCATGGGCATAAATAAGGGGGATAAGGGGGTCCAAATGTCTCCCAGAGTGTTGATGGTATGGTATGGAATACCGATCAGACACCTGGGGTACATGCCCTGCATCTATTGCATAGTGCTCTGTGTCCCATTTCTGATGCCAACCATGTTTCCCTGTTGCTTGTTGCTGCCTAACATGCTGCTTCTATATATGTATGCAGTGGCGTATCCAGCCGTTTACACAGTGTATGTGTGTGTAAAATGTGTGTGTACACCTTGATGAGGATAAGGGTCTCTTCCTACCTATGTAAAATTATAAGCGCCACAATGACATACATTTGTTCTATTCAAATGGAGCAAGAATAACTGTGAATAGGTTATATTATGTTGTTTGAATGTACATTTTCATTTAAAAGACATAGAGGTAAGTATTAGTGTATGGACATCCCATTGCTCATTATTAGGGATGAGCTTTGAGTTTCGAACATTGCCTTTTCGCCCGATCGCCGAATAGCGAACAATTTGGGGTGTTTGCGGCAAATTCGAAAAGCCGCGGGACACCCTGTAAAAGTCTATAGGAGAAATCTAAAGTGCTAATTTTAAAGGCTTATATGCAAGTTATTGTCATAAAAAGTCTTTGGGGACCTGGGTCTTGCCCCAGGGGACATGTATCAATGCAAAAAATAGTTTTAAAAACTGACGTTTTTTCGGGAGCAGTGATTTTAATAATGCTTAAAGTGAAACAATAAAAGTGAAATATTCCTTTAAATTTCATACCTGGCGGGGGGGGGGGGGTTGGGGGGTGTATAGTATGCCTGAAAAGTAGCGCTTGTTTCCCGTGCTTAGAACTTTCCCTGCACAAAATGTAATTTCTGAAGGTTCCCCTTAATATCCATACCAGACCTGAAGGGCCTGGTAATTGAATTTGGGGGACCCCCACGCATTTTTTTTTTTTATCAGTGACTTTCAATTACTTTTCTCTGTATTGCCGGGAGCCGACAATTCATTACAGCCACGAGTACTTTTAAATTACTTTTTTTCCTTCAGAAATTACATTTTGTGCAGGGACAGTTCTAAGCACGGGAAACAAGCACTACTTTGCAGGCATACTATACACACCCCCCAGGTACGAAATTTAAAGGAATATTTCACTTTTATCGTTTCACTTTAATCATTATTAATCAATTTAACCACTTCAATACCAGGCATTTATGCACCTTCCCGCCCAATTTTCAGCTTTCAGCGCTCTCACACTTTGAATGACAATTACTCAGTCATGCTACACTGTATCCAAACAAAATTTTTATCATTTTCTTCTCACAAATAGATATTTCTTTTGATGGTATTTAATCGCCACTGGGTTTTTTTTTTTTGCGATATAAGCAAAAAAGCTGCAAATTTTTTTTTAAAAAACACACTTTTTTTTAGTTTCTATTGTAAAATTTTGCAAATAAGTAATTTTTCTTCATAAGTTTGTGCCAAAATTTATACTGCTACATATCTTTGGTAAAAATAACCCAAATTAGTGTATATTATTTGGTCTTTGTGAAAGTTATAGAGTCTACAAACTATGGTGCCAATCACTGAAAATTGATCACATCTGATCACGCCTGATGTACTGAAGGCCTATCTCATTTCTTGAGACACTAACAAGCCAGGAAAGTACAAATACCCCAAAATTACCACCTTTGGAAAGTAGACAGTCCAAGGTATTTACTAAGAGGCATGGTGAGTTTTTTTAAGTTGTATTTTTTTCCCACAATTCTTGGGAAAATTCGGATAATTTTTTTTATTTTTTTTACACAAACTGGTCATATTAACAGGTTATTTCTCTCACACAGCATATGCATAATTGCAACTACACCCCAAAATACATTCTGCTACTCCTCCTTTGTATAGCGATACCACATGTGTGAGACTTTTACACAGCCTGGCCACATACAGAGGCCCAACATTGAAGTAGCACTTTCAGGCGTTCTAAAAGCATAAATTGCACATATCCTTTCTCAACCACCTATTACAATTTTGAGGGCCCTGGAGCACCAGAACAATGGAATTATCCACAAAATGACCCAATTTTGGAAAGCACACACCCTAACGTATAATCTATGAAGCATTATGAGTCTTTTGAACGGTTTATTTCTTTTCCAGAAGGTTTTGGAAAATGTGGGAAAAAAATGAAAATGCATTTTTTTTTACACAAAGTTGTCCATTTATAAGATATTTCTAACACATAGCATATACATAGCAAAAATTACACCCCAAAATGCATTCCGCTACTCCTCCTGATTATGGCGATACCACATGTGTGAGACTTTTACACAGCCTGGCCACATACATAGGCCCAACATTCAAGTAGCACCTCCAGGCATTCTAGCATTAATTGCACATATCAATTTCTGACTACCGATCACATTTTTGAAGGCCCTTCATATATCTAACACATAGCAGGTACATACCAAATAACAAAAGATTACCTGTGGTTTTAGAAGTGCAGTGGACCATAGAGGAGAGCATCGATCCAGGCAGCAGGCAGGGATGAGGTCAGCGACAGCAAAAGCAATCATTCAGGCAGCAGGCAGGAATACTGTCCATAGTTTGTACAGGCAGAGATACTGTCAGCACATTCAGAGCACAGCCAAAGCACAGCCAAAGCACGGGTCCAGGTAGCAGGCAAAGGTGTCCTGGCAGAAATACTGTCCAAAGTCAGTAGAGGCAGCAGGCAGATATATGGTCAACACAGCCAAAGTATTGGTCCAAGCAGCAGGAAGAAACATGGTCCATAATATCATGGGTCATTACAGGCGGTAATATGGTCAGCACAGCCAAAGTTTTGGTCCAGGCAGCAGGAAGGACCATCAAGATTAGGGCCAGGGGGACAGGGGTAGAGGCTTCTCCCACCCAAATCACTTTGAAGCCTCCGGGCAAAGAGACCCTGTTCTGGGAGCACAGAAAACAAAAAACTGTTTTTCTCTACTCAGAACGCTATTCTGAAGCCCCTCGCATATGTGAGACCCCTGTGTACTAAAAGTAGATGGCCAAAAGATCAGTCCAAGTGGCAGGCAAAAACGTGGTCAATTAACAGGCCAAGGTCGGTACACGTGGAAATCAGAAACGTGGTTTAAATCGGCAGGCAGAGGCATCGTCGGTAAACAGGCTGAGGTTGGTGCACGTGGAGGTCAAAAAACGTGGTTTAAATCGGCAAGCAAAGACATCGTCGGTAAACAGACCAGGGTCAGTTAATTAACATGGAAGGTAGTAACATGGTAGCAGGCAAATGGGGAAATGGCAGTCTGTTAATAATAAGGGAAACTAATGGATGTATGATAATTTTTGAATCAATTTCCGATGCACAGGCCAGGTTGGGAGGGGCAATCGGGACAATAATAGGTGGTGTCTCTTCTTACTCCTCCTCTGCTGCATACACGGCATTTCTTTTGGCGTCTTCTTCCAGATTCTGTGGGGGGGATGCTAAAGGGATAGTGCCGCTCGTGAAGCCGACTCACACTATCAGAGCGAATGCTTCCTGGGGCGGGATCTTGTTGGTAAATGAGGGCATCGATGATATCTTGGATATAATGGAGGTAGGGGAGTTGTTGATTTTGAGTTGCTTGTTGGTAGCAGACAAACAAATTAAAAAGGGCCATGTGAAACAGATGTAACGCAACATTTTGGTGCCTTTTGGTGGACTTTTTTGTTGATAAGTAGGGCTGTAGCATCTGGTCGTTTAAATCCACCCCCCCCCATGTACAAATTGTAGTCGTGGACACATTCTGGCTTTACAATGGGGCCGCATCTTCTTTGGATCTCCACCATGGTGTCATTGTGGATCATAGAGAGGATGTCTTTCTTGTCCCTCCACTTCATGGCCAACACCTCCTCGTTCCTCATGAATGCCGATTCTCCAGGTTGCAATTTTTTGGTCAACAAATTTTGTGGGAATCCCTTCCGTTTTTTTTTTAAGGTACCGCAGGCCGGGGTTTGCGAGGTGAAGGTGGCAAAAAAGGGGCAGGCTGGTATAGTAATTGTCAACATATAAATGGTAACCTTTTCCAAACAGGGGATATGCCAACTCCCAGACAATTTTTCCACTGGTTCCAATATATGTGGGGCAATCACGGGGCTGGAGCTGGGAGTCTTTGCCTTCGTAGATCCTGAATGAGAAGACGTATCCAGTGGCTCAATCGCATAATTTATTTAATTTTAACCCATACCTGGCTCTCTTGCTTGGTATATACTGCTTGTAGTGCAGTCGGCCAGTGAAATGTATGAGGGACTCGTCCACACGATGAAAACTGGGATGAAAACTTCTTGAAATCACTGGGAAAGGCATTGATTAGGGGGCGTATCTTGTACAATTTGTCGTAGTTGGGATGATCTCGGGGAGGGCACTGTGAATTGTCGTTGAAGTGGAGAAAATGCATAATTATGTCGTATCTTGTCCTGGACATGACAGCGGAATATATGGGCATGTGTCGGATGGGGCGTTTGGACCAATATGCATGGACTTCGTTCTTTTTTGTAAGCCCCATATTGAACGTAAGGCCCAAAAACAATTTAAATTCGTTAGACGCCGCCACTGGAACATGCGGGCATAGGAAGAATTGGGGTTGGCAGCAATAAATTGGGATGCATAAAGATTAGTTTGATCCACTATATTCTGCAGCAAATCTTGTGGGAAAAATAAACAAAAATAATCAAACTGAGAAAAATTTGTAGTGTCGGGCTGCACACCTGGCTGTGTGGTGAAAGGGGGGATGATAGCGGATCCTGAGTTGGCAGGCAACCATAAGGGGTTTGCCAGGGCATCGGGAAGGTAGGACTGGGGCTGGATTCTTCGGGTTGGGCGTGTATTTCCATTGCTTGTACTGGGCTCCTCTTCCTGGGGTATGGCGCTGCTGGTGGTGGGCAGATCTCCTGATCTTGGTCCTGATCGAAATTCTTTTGGGAGGGACGGTTTCCTCCAGGGACTCGGACTCTGAGCCACTATCCTCCACTGGCTCGTATTCCGAACCAGTATCGAATAATGGGAGCTCCCCACTGCTCTCATCGTCCGACATGGCAAAAATGGCATATGCCTCCTCAGGTGTGTAAACCCTTTGGGACATTATGGCAGTGCTTATTGGTGGGCCTGTGTAATGGTACTGCTGGTGGTAGTGGTGGCAGCCTGTGTGGTGGTACCGATGGAGGTATTAGTGGTGGGTCTGTGTGGTGGTACCGATGGCGGTATTGGTGGTGGTGGTACCAATGGCAGTACAGGTGGTGGTGGTACTGATAGCCTTACGGGTGGTGGTGGTGGCGGTACAGGTGGCAGTACGAGTGATGGTGGTACCGATGGTGGTACAGGTGGTGGTGGTACCGATGGCGGTACGGGTGGTGGTGGTGGCGATACCAATGGCGGTACAGGTGGCAGTACGGGTGGTGGTGGTACTGATGGCAGTACAGGTGGTGATACAGGTGGTGGTGGCGCTACCGACGGTGGTACGGGTGATGGTACTGGTGGTGGTAGCAATGGTGGCACTAGTGGCGATACTGGTAGCGGGCCTGTGTGTCAGTATAGAAGCTGGGCCTGATGGCGGTACTAGTGGCGGTACTGGTGGTGGTGGTACCGATGGCGGTACTGGTAGTGGTACCACTGGCGGTACTGGTAGCCTGTGTGGCGGTACCAATGGCGGTACCAATGGAGGTGGGCCTGTGACAGATGATTGACAGATGGGCGGATTGATTGATTGACAGATGGGCTGATTGATTGATTGACAGATGGGCTGATTGATTTATTGACAGATGGGCTGATTGTTTGACAGATGGACTGATTGATTGATTGACAGATGGGCTGATTGATTGATTGACAGATGGGCTGATTGATTGCTTGATTGACAGATGGGCTGGGCTGATTGACAGATGGGCTGATTGATGTGCTGGGCTGTGTGACAGGTCCTCTTTATTGGGGGGGGAGCGTGTTGTGCACAGTACTATAGACAAACTACACCGATCTCTCACTTACTGATCCCTGCTCTCTCCTCACAGATCAGTGTGTGAGGAGAGAGCCGGGATCAGGTAGTAACTGCTGGTCTGTGTTTACATTTGTGACCGGCTGTGATAGGACTGATCGGGGACGCGCTGTGTCCAAAGGACACTCGCCTTCCCCGATCCCTGGTCTGCAAGCCTCTGGCGGCACGCACGGAGCGCACCGCCGAGTTTGATGTGACATGTGATCGGCTGTGACTTTGACACAGCCGATCACAAGGTAAACAGAATGAAATGAAATGAAAATGAAATTGGCTGTTTACCGTGATCGGGGAAGTGCTGCGTCCGAGGGACACACGCCGTCCCCGATTACAGCGCTGCGTGCCCCCGCGGGCGCGCGCTAGGCATTATCCTGCAGGACGTCAATGGACGTCCAGTCAGGATAATGCAACCACCGCCCGGCCGTCATTTTCCTATAGGCCGGGCGGGAAGTGGTTAAAATCACTGCTCCCGAAAAAACTGCAGTTTTTAAAACTTTTTTTTGCATTGATACATGTCCCCTGGGGCAGGACCCAGGTCCCCAAACACTTTTTATGACAATAACTTGCATATAAGCCTTAAAAATTTGATTTTTCATGTTCGTGTCCCATAGACTTTAACGGTGTTCGGATGTTCGAACTAATTTATTGCCTGTTTGCATGTTCTGATACGAACCGAACTGGGTGGTGTTCGGCTCATCCCTACTCATTATCTACGGTATAATCAATGAGCTAATGCAGAGGGTGAACTGCTATGCAGAACTGATACAATGTTGCAGAAACAGAACTCCATTGTTTGACAGATTTACCAGACTGAAGCCTCGTAGACACGACCGAGTTTCTCGTCCAAAACCGGCAAGAAAAGTGCTGTGAGAGCTTTCTTGTCGAGAAAAACGTTCGTGTGTATGGTTTTACGACGAGAAAACTGCCGTGAATCTCGACGAGAAAATAGAGAACCTGCTCTCTATTTTCTCGTCAGGATTCAAGATTTCCTCGTCGTGTTTCTCGTCGGCCTGTTTTGTGACGAGAAAATGGTTCGTGTGTATGCTTTTACGACTCTTCCAAAAGCGCGCATGCTCAGAATCAAGTATGAGACGGGAGCGCATCTTCAGCTAAATCAAGCCTTCGTAATGGAGATAGCACATTCGTCACGCTCTAAATTATTGCATCGTTTAAATGTTGTGCATTGAAATCTTCTTTAGAATGTTACATTAATCAAAACGAATGAACTTCTTTTGCTGCTGATATTCACAAAGAGTTATGACTGTTTTTTTAACCTTTTTCATGCTGCTCTTAAGAAGATTTAGGTGTATTATATCGTGCAAGATCTTTGGAATATTTTACTGTTTTAGATTTTTCTAACAGATGTTAATTTTAATTTGGCAATGTTTTGCTAGTGATCTCCCATTGTATATTTGTTTTTTTTAATTGTAAATTTTACACCCTATATTTTTTACATTATTATTTTATTGTTTTTTGGGGGGTTGTTATCTGTCAAATGTATCTGCTTACTCCAAAGCTAAATTAAAAAATTGTAAAAATAAACATAGTCAAGTATGAACTTAAACAAAAATAACATTTATTCATGTTTAAAAAAAAAAAAGAGAAGGCAGCGCTGGAGAACCTGCTGCCATTTGTGCATCCATGGGACCCCAGAGCACACATCAACCCTGTGTGGACACTAAAATTGGGAGCTTGAGAAGGCCAACAGTTCTGAGCACAATCTGATGCTGGCCTCCCAGAGGTCAGGAACAGCAGCAGGTGATATATATGTCCCAAGTGTGTGGTACTACAACAGGCTGCCTTCTGTCTGACCACAATGAAGCAAGGCCATCACTTCCTCGTCTTCTTGGCAGGCTTCCCTGCAGCCTTCCCTGAAGCCTTCCCTGCAGCCTTCCTTCTTCGTGTGGCTGGAGGCTGGGCCACTGGAGGGGTACTCCTGTCAGGAGGAGGAGGAGGTGGAGGAGAAGGGGGTGGCGCAGAAGAAGAAGGTGGAGGTGGAGGAGAAGGGGGTGTGGAAGAAGAAGAAGGTGGAGGTGGAGGAGGAGGTGGAGAAGGGGGTGGGGCAGAAGAAGAAGGTGGAGGAGGAGGTTGAGGTTGGGATAGTTGTGCCACCTCACATATGGCCGTATTGGGGGCAATTTTCTCCATCACCCCCTTGTTCAGCAAGGTGATGAGCAGGGGCTCGCATAGGAGGCGTTGCTCCATGCTCATCACCTTGAACTTGGCCTCCACTAGGCCGGCAATGGCCTCTTCAGGGGATGTGGGCTCCTGGAGGGTGGCATGGGCCTCTTGAATAAGGGCCATTGCTGCCTCACTCGTGGTCCTGTCCCTCCTGCTTCTTTTGGGAAGTCGGATGGGAGGCACCTGTGATCTTGTGGTTCTCCTCGGGCCGGCCACCTCCTGTCTGCCACTGGGCCCTGCCACCTCCTGTCTGCCACTGGGCCCTGCCACCTCCTGGCTGCCACTGGGCCCTGCCACCTCCTGGCTGCCACTGGGCCCTGCCTCCTCCTGGCTCACAGTGGGCCCTGCCTCCTCCTGGCTCACAGTGGGCCCTGCCTCCTCCTGCCTGGCAGTTTCCTGACCCTCCTCCTGGCTGATTTCATCCTGCGTATGAAAAAGGGACATAGTTTAATATTTTGGTTTATTATTTTCATACAACTTTCAGATCCAGATTGTAGCAATTTGAATGTAAATCAAGAATAAATTTCCAAACATTTACAACTACATCAGATTGACTATTTAGCACCCAATTTAGGCAAGACTAATGTCTAGAGATCTTGATTTTACGTGTGGAACTCAAAATAGTTTATGTTTGTCATCTTGACATATTTTTCAAACATTAGGTTTATCCCAATACATTTTCTATAAATACTATACCTGGCTCCAGATGGCCAAATCAGGTTCATCCAGGATGGCTGCCTCCTCTTGCTCCAGAGAAGGCTCAGGTTGGCTGCAGGGAAGTCTGGGGGGAAGAGTGGATAGTGATGGCCTTGCCTCAATGTGGTCATCCAGAAAGGACATCCTGCTGTAGTACCACAAACTGGGTACATACACATCATCTGCTGCTGCTCCTGACCTCTGAGAAGCCAGGACCTTAGAGCGTTCAGTCCTGTATGTGCCTCTCAAGCTCCCAATTTTAGTGTCCACCTGTTTTGCTGTGGCTGTGGGCACCTTGGTATGCACAAATGGGAGCAGGGTCTCCAGCGCTGCTTTTCTCACACTTTTTTTTATGTATGGGGTTTTTGGTTTCCCACAGAGCGGGCAACTCCCTTACCCGGTCTATAAATTCCGCAAGGAATTCTTTGTCGCTAATAAAGACATTCATATTGGCTCTGCAAGTAAAAAAAAATTATATAACTAATGTGAGGCACACAGTCTAACCTCCTTAAAATCTTATTCACCATATATATCCTCCAACATTCTCAAGACAGTATAGGGCAACAATTTTTCAAAGTCACAAATTCACATACCTTCGTTCGCACGTCCTTCACTTGAACTCCTCTCTCCGCACACCGAACGTAGTATAGTCACATGTGTGTTTGCTATATATACACCATGCATGCGTCAAACTACGCACACGTCGCTCCGCACACGTCGCCCCCCCATGACGTTCTAACTAACATCTTTTCCCCGCCCCTTCTCTTTCGGCGCGCAGACAGATATGGCGGATTTACAGCAGGTGTCTGATAATTCCGCAAATAACGAGGAGGAGACAAGCCCGGAGACTGAGGAAACGTCACGATCAAGGAGGAGATTCAAGGCATCTAATATGTCTTATGGGGAGATGGCGGAGATGGTGGACATCTTGCTAAAGTCGGATTATGACGCAAAGCATGGGCCGTATAGCAAACCTAATAGAAGGAAGGCCAAAATCATGAAGAAAGTCGTGAAGAGTCTGAAGAAGAATTTTGGGGTGAAACGCTCAAATGAGCAGCTCAGAAAGAGGTGGTCAGACTTCAAACTGAGGGAGCCGGAGCAGTTAAGGAGCATTAAGAGAATGCTAGGAAAAAGTAAGTACTTTGGAAACTTTAATGCTATTAATGTATTTATCAACTTAGATGTTGCTCCAAGTTTATTTATTTTACAAGTGTACTCCCTTCCAAAATGTAATATTTTGAATTTTGTTGGGCACAGTAAGCGTTCGTTACAGACACATCGTTCGGTCACTATCCTCAGACTATCCACAGACATCTGCCTGTTTTGATAAAATTGTGGTTCTTACATTGTTGGCTAGATGATGTGTTTGTAAAGAGAAAGAAATGCAAACTTTTTAATCAGTGTAAAGGAGAGGACACTCAGCAGCTGGTTCCACATCTGTACTTTTGAGCACTATAGTGTGGCCCACCAGAACCGCCTTTTTTGGGTGCCACACACAGGTGCATCAGTGAAATTTTGTGGTGCCTCCATGTCTCAAAATTGACAGCCAAAGGTGAATACTAAACATATTTTTTAGACAAAATAATGTCTTCATGTGGAAATTCTGCACAAACAGACACTTGTACCCCACTTCCAATCAATTTAGCCTGTTTTTATTTTTTTAGAGAAAATTTCTGTGTGATAACTAGACCTTTTTTTTGATTCTCATAGGGGAGAGAAGACTGGGAGGAGAACACTCCAGGGAGCACATGAAACCCACAGCTTCGAAACAAACCCAACCTCACAAAGACCCACAACCTGAGGGTGTTGAGGAAGTTGAGGAGGTGGAGGAAGGAGAAGTGCAGGAAGGAGAAGTGGATGACGTGGTGGAACTGGTCACCACAACAGGTCAGTATCTGTCACCACAGCTTCAGGTAAGAGATGTAGGCCTGCAGAGTTATAATACCTTTTTTTTTATATTTTAGGGGATGTAAATGTTGTGGTGAAAGATAGTACACGTTTCTCTGCTGACAGTGCCCTACGAATAATACAGCAAGTGACGGAATGTAGCACAGAACTGGACAGAATTAAACAAAGAATTCATGTGATGGATCAAACCTTTAAAGACATCCTAGATGTTTTGGGGAGAATTGAATAAGGCCTCAAAACCCCCATTTTTGTTTTCAGTTTGTTATTCACCCTTTTAATGTATTTTTGACAATCAAACCAGCCAAAAATTGAATATGCACACAGTGTGTCAACATGTGCCATCTGCCATCAGGGGATATCCATGTACGGCTTTTGGGGGTGCAACCCCTTCCTCGTATCTAAAGTAGGTGAACTGAAGAAGGGGTTGCACCCACAAAACACGTCCATTGATCACCCCTGATGGCAGATGGCACATGTTGTCAATAGGGATCAGGAGTCTAAACTCCCTATTGGAAATTACTTCAAAATGTGTGCATATTCAATTTTTGGCTGGGCAAGGGGTGCCAATACCCCATATCAGGATGGGCACATAGAGACATAGTTTGTGTAAGTGAATGTCTCATATTGCTCAGAGGTATCCAATGTTGTACTTTTTAGAATGCAACTAATGGTTTTGTATTTTCATAAGAAAACAATTGCCGGTTTGTGGCCAGCCAAAAAAAAAAAAATTTTACCATATGTGTGAATGTGCACAAAGTAAAATATTTGAACACCAACAAAGTGTAGCTTCTTTTTCAAATACGCTCTAACCTTATTTTTGTATTTTTTTGGGTTGCATAGTGAAATGGTTGTTATTTACTAAAGGAAAAAACAATTGCCACTACAAATGCACTAAGACAAACTAGGAGACAGGAAACAAACAGTTACCAGATTAAAAAATAATTTTAATGAGTTTTTTATGCACAATTCTTTAGTCATGGCCTGGCATAGGAATTGCCCCCCTACCCGTGAAATAGTCCATATATTTCTCCCGAACCTCACGGGCATTTTGGGGGGGCAAGCCAGGACGGGCAGATTTGAGGCCCGGCAGGGGATTGGCATATGAAAGTCCTGCCTCAGGCAATACTGAGGCCATATAAGTAGTTGATTTTCAGCACAGAAAATTATGGAGCACACAGCAGCATAAAACGACATAGTTTATCTTGTACTCCGCCAAGTGGATGGGAGTCATAAAAAGGCGGAACCGGCTGGCCATTATGCCAAAGGCATTTTCAACGACTCTTCGGCCCCTGGCCAGCCGGTAATTGAATACCCTCTTCTCTGGGGTCAGGGTCCTCTGTGGAAATGGCCTCATGAGGTGCGGTCCAAGTCCGAAGGCTTCATCAGCCAAAAAAACAAAGGGGAGTCCTTCAACATTCCCTGCATCCGGTGGCAATGCAAGGTCATCACTCTGGAGACGGAGGGCAAACTCCGTCTGGATGAAGGATCCCCCATCGGACATCCGGCCATTCTTCCCTACATCAACATAGAGGAATTCATACCGTGCTGACACCACCGCCATCAGCACAATGCTATGAAACCCCTTGTAATTGAAGTAGTAGGACCCAGAATGGGGTGGCGGCACGATGCGGACATGCTTCCTGTCTATGGCACCACCGCAGTTGGGGAAGTCCCACCGCGTGGCAAACTCCGATGCCACAGTCTGCCATTCCTGTGGCATAGAAGGAAGCTGGGGAGTCAAACAAGATGAAAAAAAATACAAATTTTAAATAGAATATTGCAAGCAGATTATAAGAAAATACATTAGAGGCCAACATCAATAAAAATCTCAGTTTAAGGTGTTTTTAATAAGTATAATGGAAGGCTCATGTTTCATATTCATCACCCCCTGTGATGGTCCATTCTAACAAAATTTGGGGGGGGGTAGATGTGTTTGGCCACAGGATAGCATTGCAGTGGCGGTGCGTCCAGAGTGGGTGCTGGAGCACTGCCCCCTCTCACCTGTGCCCGTCACTCAGAACAATACATAGGTTCATGCCTTGCATGAACCTATGTATTGTCAATGCCGCCCACTATTCAGGTGGATGGCCCCCTGTTGAGCGACGGCCATATGAATAACTGTGGCATTTAGGGGGTGAAAATTGCATATCAGAAACAGGGGGGCAAATAGGCTTGCAAAATCCAGCCTGAGGGATGTAATTGGCTTGATAAAAGTAAAATAGGGGACGCAGGGGGGGGGGGACATTCCTTGGGTAAACACTGACAGGCTGCTCTGCCAATCATGTTCACCAAGTCTGTTTTACGGTTACATGATTGGCTGATGCAACATCGAGGGCAGGAAAAGACATCAAGGACAGAAGAAGGATGGCGCTGACCAGAAGAAGGTAAGTGCAGGGCTGGGGACAAAATGGCTGCATTGGAGGGGACAAAATGGCTGCATTGGAGGGGACAAAATGGCTGCATTGGAGGGGACAAAATGGCTGCATTGGAAGGGGCAACTGGTGGCGTTTAATAGGCACAGTCACTAAAAAGGAGGAAGTTTAGTTCCTAAAATTGGGGTTGGACCCCCAAACATTTGGAGCAACAGACGCCCCTGCTGGAAAGGTTAGTGAAGGGAAATATGCATGGAGGAGAAAAAAGGGGCATTTAAAAGCTTCCAGCATGCATGAGGACAAAGGGGACATTCTCAGCATATTACAATCATGGTAATTAGGGAAGGATGAAAGAAATACAATACATTAGCATTAGGGATGAGCCGAACACCCCCGGGTTCGGTTCGCACCAGAACCTTCGAACGGACCGAAAGTTTGCGCGAATTTTCGAACCCTATTCGTTATAATGGACGCGAACGTTCGAAATCAAAATTGCTAATTACAACGGCCAATATGCATGTTAATGTTATAAAACAGGTTTGGGGACCCGGGTCCTGCCCCAGGGGACATATATCAATGCAAAAAGAAATTTTAAAAACTAAAGTTTTTTCGGGAGCAGTCATTTTAATGATGCATAAAGTGAAAAAAAAAAAAGTGAAATTTTCCTTTAAATACGGTACCTGGGGGGTGTCTAAAGTATGCCTGTGAAGTGGCATGTGTTTCCCGTGTTTAGAACTGTCCTTGCACAAAATGACATTTGTAAAGGAAAAAAAGAAGCCATTTAAAACCACTTGCGGCTTTAATGTCATGTCTTGTCCTGGCCGCCATATGGCTGAAAATCCTTGAGAAAAATGGCATGGCTACCCCATCACCCCCCCCCCCCCACCCCAGCCCCTTTGGGTCTTGTATGGATACTAAGGGGGACCCCGCACCCAAAATAAAACCCTATACCTACAACCCTATATACTCTGAACAGCAGTATATAGGTGGTGCAAACAAGACATGGACTGTAGGTTTGTTCTTAAGTAGAATCTGAACAGGTACATTATGAAGTGTAGCTACATCCCAAAAAAATCAATTTTTAAGCTTTTTGGAGAACATAGGGAGGGGTTATCACCCCTGTAACATTTGCTGTCTTTGCACATCTGTTCAGAACATGTCACCTCACTTTCCGTCCCAATGACAAATGTTTTTGGAAAAGTGGGGTTTTAATTGAAACAAGGATTGGTGATAAAGCATCAGTAGAGAGGAGATACCTTTTTCCCAAATTAAATCTAACAGGATAGAATTTTCCTTCCTAGGGGTAGATTTCCTCTCACTTCCTGTTTTCTCTTGCCGTTTGCAAGTAGGAGTCGTTTGTAAGTTGGATGTTTGAAAGTAGGGGCCTGCCGTATATACTCTGCAGAAATTTGCCCTATTAGATATTGGTGTAGCCACAAGACTGGTGGGCACAGGAATGGGCCCTGCTGTGAGTTAATAGATCAAGATTTGTACTTGCATGCACCTGTTGAACCGGGCAGAAAAATTGGGCCTTTGGTGGTGGTGGTGGTGGTGGTGGACGGTGTTGCCACAAGACTGTAAGCCCTCACAGTTACTCTTGGTGGGTGCAGGAATGGGCCCTGCTGTGAGTTATTAGATCAAGATTTGTAATTGCATGCACCTGTTGAACAGGGCAGAAAAATTGGGCCTTTGGTGGTGGTGGTGGTGGTGGACGGTGTTGCCACAAGACTGTAGGCCCTCATAGTTACTCTTCGTGGGCGCAGGAATGGGCCCTGCTGTGAACTATTAGATCAAGATTTGTAATTACACGCCCCTGTTAAACAGGGGCTGAAAAATTGTGCCTTAGGCATTGGTGCTGGTGCCACAACACTGCAACCCCTCACAGATACTGTACTTGGAGCACAGCAGTCACACCTGTTGCGAAGCATCTTTTTAAAAAATTGTAATTACACGCCCCTGTTATACAGGGGCTGAAAAATTGTGCCTTAGGCACTGGTGCTGGTGCCACAACACTGCAACCCCTCACAGATACTGTACTCTGAGCACAGCAATGAGACCTGTTGCAAAGCATTGCCTAAAAATTGTAATTACACGCCCCAACAGGGGCTGAAAAATTGTGCCTTAGGCACTGGTGCTGGTGCCACAACACTGCAACCCCTCACAGATACTGTACTCTGAGCACAGCAGTCACACCTGTTGCGAAGCATCTTTTTAAAAAATTGTAATTACACGCCCCTGTTATACAGGGGCTGAAAAATTGTGCCTTAGGCACTGGTGCTGGTGCCACAACACTGCAACCCCTCACAGATACTGTACTCTGAGCACAGCAATGAGACCTGTTGCAAAGCATTGCCTAAAAATTGTAATTACACGCCCCAACAGGGGCTGAAAAATTGTGCCTTAGGCACTGGTGCTGGTGCCACAACACTGCAACCCCTCACAGATACTGTACTCTGAGCACAGCAGTCACACCTGTTGCGAAGCATCTTTTTAAAAAATTGTAATTACACGCCCCTGTTATACAGGGGCTGAAAAATTGTGCCTTAGGCACTGGTGTGGTGGCATGGATCATTGAGGAGGAGGAAGAGGATAGTCAGTGAACATAACAGGACAGTCACTCAGCATCAGCATAGGCAGTCTTGAAGGGATGTGACATTATAAATTATTCCGTTATATCCGCTTCAGGTGTCTGGTAGCTGGTGGTGATCCAAGACTGATTCATTTTTATGAAGGTCAGTCGATCAACCGAGTCGGTGGACAGGCGCACCCTATGATCGGTGACAAATCCTCCAGCAGCACTGAATGTGCGTTCGGAAAGAACGCTGGATGCAGGACAGGCCAGTAGCTCAATTGCATACTGTGCAAGCTCTGGCCAGTGATCCATCCTCAGGACCCAGTAAGCCAGAGGATTTTCGGTGGGAAAGGTGTCCAAGTCTGACCTTGCCCCTAGGTATTCCTGCACCATGTATATCAGACGCTGGCGATGGTTGCTGGAACCGATCATACCTTGGGGCTGCGGACTAAAAAATTGTCTGAACGCATCGGTCAGACGTCCACCTTCCCCACCGCTCCTTCTGCTACTGACCGAAGCCTCAGCAACTCGTCGTCCAGGACCAGGAGTTTGTAACCTCCCAGTTTCTGGGAACGCGTTGCACAGACCTTTCTGCAAGGCCTCCCTGAGATGTCTCATCCTCTGCTCCCTCTGCGACGGCAAGATAAGGTCCGCAACCTTACCCTTGTACCGTGGATCAAGGAGAGTGGCCAGCCAGTAATGGTCACTCTCCTTGATCCGAAGAACACGAGGATCCTTCCGCAGGCTTTGCAGGATCAGGGAGGCCATGCAGCGTAGGTTAGCTGAGGCATTCGGTCCGGAATCTTCTGGGTCACTGAGGATGACATGATCGCCAGCCACCTCCTCCCAGCCACGTACAAGTCCACTGGTTTGTTGGGACTGTACATCATCCCTAAAAGACTGCTGCTGCTGATGCTGAGTGCCAGGCTCCACCTCCATGCTCACACAATCCTCCTCCTCCTCCTCCTCCTCCTCCTCTTCCTGTGTGATGGGTGGGACAGAAGGAACATTGTCTGGATAAAGGGGGCCTTGAGAGACAAGGAAGTCCTCCTCTTCCTGCCTCTGTTCTGCCTCAAGTGCCCTGTCCATTATCCCACGCAGCGTATGCTCCAACAGGTGGACAAGAGGTACAGTGTCACTGATGCATGCACTGTCACTGCTCACCATCCTCGTGGCCTCCTCAAATGGTGAGAGGACAGTGCATGCATCCCTGATCATGCTCCACTGGCGTGGGGAAAAAAAGCCAAGCTCCCCTGACCCTGTCCTGGTGCCGTAGTCGCAAAGGTACTCATTGATGGCCCTCTGCTGCGTGTGCAGTCGCTGCAGCATGGCCAACGTTGAGTTCCACCTGGTGGGCATGTCACATATTAGGCGGTTCTTGGGCAGGTTCAGCTCCTTTTGCAGCTCAGTCAGCCGAGCACTGGCATTATAAGATCGGCGGAAATGCACACAGACTTTCCTGGCCTGCCTCAGGACATCCTGTAAGCCTGGGAACCTGCCCAAGAACCGCTGCACCACCAGGTTGAGGACGTGAGCCATACAGGGCACATGGGTGAGCTGCCCCTGTCGCAGGGCGGAGAGGAGGTTGGTGCCATTATCAGAAACGACCATTCCTGGCTTAAGCTGGCGTGGCGTCAACCACCTCTCGGCCTGCCCCTGCAGAGCTGCCAGAACCTCTGGCCCAGTGTGGCTCCTGTCCCCCAAACACACCAGCGCAAGCACGGCATGGCATCTTTTTGCCTGCGTACTCGCGTAGCCCCTTGTACGCCTACGGAGCACCGCTGGTTCCGAGGACAGAGCACTCGAAGAGGACATGGAGGAAGAAGAAGAGGAGGGGGTGGAGGAGAGAGGTGTGTCACAACCAGTAGTAGCATTTTGGAGGCGTGGTGGCGGAACAACCTCCAACACTACTGCACCTTGTCCTGCATCCCTCCCAGCTACCAATAGAGTGACCCAATGGGCCGTGAAAGAAAGATAACGTCCCTGTCCATGCCTGCTGGACCATGAGTCAGCGGTAATATGCACCTTACCGCTGACCGCCCTGTCCAGCGAGGCATGGACATTGCCTTCCACATGCCAGTAGAGAGACGGAATTGCCTTCCGTGAGAAAAAGTGGCGTTTGGGAACCTGCCACTGAGGAACCGCACATTGAACAAACTCACGGAAGGGGGCCGAGTCTATCAACTGAAAAGGCAGCAGTTGAAGTGCTAGCAATTTAGCCAAGCTAGCATTCAACCGCTGGGCATGTGGATGGCTGGGAGTATACTTCTTTCGACGGTCCAGCAGCTGGGGCAGGGAAATTTGCCTGCTACAATCGGACGTCGGTGTACTGCAAGTACTTGGTTGTGACACACCTAATTCTACACCTTCAGTCCTCTCAGAGCAGCTTTCAGAGAGGACTGAAGATATAGTGGGGATGGAGATCCCAGCTGATGAGGAGCAAGGAGAGGTCCGCTTTGTTCTTTGGTGTGGGTCTTTTATGTGTGCTTGCCAACGAGCTGCATGGCAGGTCGACATATGTCTGCTCATGCTTGTGGTGCCCAAGCGGCTGATGTTTTGGCCACGCGAGATACGCTTGAGACAAATATTGCAAATAGCAGTGGTGCGATCTGATGCACTCGTCTCAAAAAAGGCCCACACCAAAGAACTTTTGTGATAACGTGCAGAGGCAGCGCCCTGCACAGGCGGAGCTCTGCGGTGTGGTACAGTTGCTGTGCTGGCCTCTAGCTGGCCTCCAGGGGGCATCCTGCCTCGTTGGACATGTGACGCTGCATCCTCCTCCTCCTCCTCCTCTCTCCCTTCAGGCACCCACGCGGAGTCAGTGACCTCATCATCCCCTCCCTCTTCACCACTAGAGCAAACCTGGCAGTAAGCTGCAGCTGGTGGAACACTACTGCCAGATTGCTGTCCTTCAGCATCCCCTTTCTCTGCGCGCACACTACTGACTTCCTCAAGCTGGGTATCATCATCCGAGCCTTCGAATCGTTGGGCATCCTCCTGGAGCATGTACCCAACACTGTGCTCAAACAGTTCGGGGGACTCCTCAGGAGGACATGGTGGGTCTAGGGAAGGGGTGGCTGATGATGCCATTGAGTACGCGTTGGCAGCTGCTCTGCCAGTACCCTGAGCCTGGGTGAGAGAGGATGAGGAGGATGAGGAGGGCTTGGTCATCCATTCTACCAAGCCTTCGGCATGATGCGGCTCCACATGTCCAGCTGCCGAAAACAAAGACAAGCGTGTCCCATGGCCACGTGCTGATGACGATGCACGACCACGTCCACGGCCAGCACTGTTGTCTCTAGAAACAGAGCCTGCCTGCCCTGTGTTCTTGCCTCGGCACGCTCTGCCTCTCCTTGGCGGTCTTCCAGCCATTGTAGTCGGTAGTGTATATAGTATAAAAAATAGAACTCCTATGTGTGCTCACAACACACTGTAGGTCCTATGGGTGCTGACACTAACACACTATAGGTACTATGTGTGCTGCTGACAAGAAAATATAGGAGCTCTGTTTGCTGCCACTAACACACTAGAAGCCCTATGGGTGCTGCTGAGAAGAAAATATAGGAGCTCTGTTTGCTGCCACTAACACACTAGAAGTCCTATGGGTGCTGCTGAGAAGAAAATATAGGAGCTCTGTTTGCTGCCACTAACACACTAGAAGTCCTATGGGTGCTGCTGAGAAGAAAATATAGGAGCTCTGTGTGATGCCACTAACACACTAGAAGTCCTATGGGTGCTGCTGAGAAGAAAATATAGGAGCTCTGTTTGCTGCCACTAACACACTAGAAGTCCTATGGGTGCTGCTGAGAAGAAAATATAGGAGCTCTGTTTGCTGCCACTAACACACTAGAAGTCCTATGGGTGCTGCTGAGAAGAAAATATAGGAGCTCTGTTTGCTGCCACTAACACACTAGAAGTCCTATGGGTGCTGCTGAGAAGAAAATATAGGAGCTCTGTTTGCTGCCACTAACACACTAGAAGTCCTATGGGTGCTGCTGAGAAGAAAATATAGGAGCTCTGTTTGCTGCCACTAACACACTAGAAGTCCTATGGGTGCTGCTGAGAAGAAAATATAGGAGCTCTGTGTGATGCCACTAACACACTAGAAGTCCTATGGGTGCTGCTGAGAAGAAAATATAGGAGCTCTGTTTGCTGCCACTAACACACTAGAAGTCCTATGGGTGCTGCTGAGAAGAAAATATAGGAGCTCTGTTTGCTGCCACTAACACACTAGAAGTCCTATGGGTGCTGCTGAGAAGAAAATATAGGAGCTCTGTTTGCTGCCACTAACACACTAGAAGTCCTATGGGTGCTGCTGAGAAGAAAATATAGGAGCTCTGTGTGATGCCACTAACACACTAGAAGTCCTATGGGTGCTGCTGAGAAGAAAATATAGGAGCTCTGTTTGCTGCCACTAACACACTAGAAGTCCTATGGGTGCTGCTGAGAAGAAAATATAGGAGCTCTGTTTGCTGCCACTAACACACTAGAAGTCCTATGGGTGCTGCTGAGAAGAAAATATAGGAGCTCTGTTTGCTGCCACTAACACACTAGAAGTCCTATGGGTGCTGCTGAGAAGAAAATATAGGAGCTCTGTGTGATGCCACTAACACACTAGAAGTCCTATGGGTGCTGCTGAGAAGAAAATATAGGAGCTCTGTTTGCTGCCACTAACACACTAGAAGTCCTATGGGTGCTGCTGAGAAGAAAATATAGGAGCTCTGTTTGCTGCCACTAACACACTAGAAGTCCTATGGGTGCTGCTGAGAAGAAAATATAGGAGCTCTGTGTGATGCCACTAACACACTAGAAGTCCTATGGGTGCTGCTGAGAAGAAAATATAGGAGCTCTGTTTGCTGCCACTAACACACTAGAAGTCCTATGGGTGCTGCTGAGAAGAAAATATAGGAGCTCTGTTTGCTGCCACTAACACACTAGAAGTCCTATGGGTGCTGCTGAGAAGAAAATATAGGAGCTCTGTTTGCTGCCACTAACACACTAGAAGTCCTATGGGTGCTGCTGAGAAGAAAATATAGGAGCTCTGTTTGCTGCCACTAACACACTAGAAGTCCTATGGGTGCTGCTGAGAAGAAAATATAGGAGCTCTGTTTGCTGCCACTAACACACTAGAAGTCCTATGGGTGCTGCTGAGAAGAAAATATAGGAGCTCTGTTTGCTGCCACTAACACACTAGAAGTCCTATGGGTGCTGCTGAGAAGAAAATATAGGAGCTCTGTGTGATGCCACTAACACACTAGAAGTCCTATGGGTGCTGCTGAGAAGAAAATATAGGAGCTCTGTTTGCTGCCACTAACACACTAGAAGTCCTATGGGTGCTGCTGAGAAGAAAATATAGGAGCTCTGTTTGCTGCCACTAACACACTAGAATTCCTATGGGTGCTGCTGAGAAGAAAATATAGGAGCTCTGTTTGCTGCCACTAACACACTAGAAGTCCTATGGGTGCTGCTGAGAAGAAAATATAGGAGCTCTGTTTGCTGCCACTAACACACTAGAAGTCCTATGGGTGCTGCTGAGAAGAAAATATAGGAGCTCTGTTTGCTGCCACTAACACACTAGAAGTCCTATGGGTGCTGCTGAGAAGAAAATATAGGAGCTCTGTGTGATGCCACTAACACACTAGAAGTCCTATGGGTGCTGCTGAGAAGAAAATATAGGAGCTCTGTTTGCTGCCACTAACACACTAGAAGTCCTATGGGTGCTGCTGAGAAGAAAATATAGGAGCTCTGTTTGCTGCCACTAACACACTAGAAGTCCTATGGGTGCTGCTGAGAAGAAAATATAGGAGCTCTGTTTGCTGCCACTAACACACTAGAAGTCCTATGGGTGCTGCTGAGAAGAAAATATAGGAGCTCTGTTTGCTGCCACTAACACACTAGAAGTCCTATGGGTGCTGCTGAGAAGAAAATATAGGAGCTCTGTTTGCTGCCACTAACACACTAGAAGTCCTATGGGTGCTGCTGAGAAGAAAATATAGGAGCTCTGTTTGCTGCCACTAACACACTAGAAGTCCTATGGGTGCTGCTGAGAAGAAAATATAGGAGCTCTGTTTGCTGCCACTAACACACTAGAAGTCCTATGGGTGCTGCTGAGAAGAAAATATAGGAGCTCTGTTTGCTGCCACTAACACACTAGAAGTCCTATGGGTGCTGCTGAGAAGAAAATATAGGAGCTCTGTGTGATGCCACTAACACACTAGAAGTCCTATGGGTGCTGCTGAGAAGAAAATATAGGAGCTCTGTTTGCTGCCACTAACACACTAGAAGTCCTATGGGTGCTGCTGAGAAGAAAATATAGGAGCTCTGTTTGCTGCCACTAACACACTAGAAGTCCTATGGGTGCTGCTGAGAAGAAAATATAGGAGCTCTGTTTGCTGCCACTAACACACTAGAAGTCCTATGGGTGCTGTTGGGGTGCAATGCTGTGCTAACAGCACTGCGGTTGGTACTACTGCAATACTGTACTAACAGTAAGCACGCACCAGACTAATCCCCAGCAGCAGCTAATAACACACTAACTGTGCAATCAGCAGCAATGAACGATCAATGACTTAGGTAGCAATGGTTTAGCAAAGAAATAGCCAATGGTTTAGCAAAGAAGAGCAAATCTTTCAGTATCAAGCAAAGACAGAATCAGCAGACTAATCTCTCCTAAAGCCGGAACTCATGTGACCGGGGCCGATGGCGTGGCGGCCTTTTAAATGGTGGGGCGTGTACTAAAGCCCCTGAGCTGTAATTGGCTACAGGCGTCCTGCCTGTAGCCAATTATTGCTCTCCGAGTTTCGGGCGCTGTGATTGGCCAAGCATGCGGGGTCACAGTGCATGCTTGGCCAATCATCAGCCAGCAATGCACTGCGCCGGCCGCGCCGGCCGCAATGCATTGCGGGGCCGCTCGCATCACACGAATGTGATGCGAACGGCTCAAATAGTTCTGGGCTCGACGAGCGAGCGAACGCCCGATGCTCGATTCGAACATGGGTTCGAATCGAGCACCGGGCCCATCCCTAATTAGCATACATGAAATACATAAAATGTGATGTTAATGGAGAAAACTTACCCTAATATAGTCCTCCTGCAGGACTTGTATAATGGCAGAACAGGTGTCTGGGATTATGAGGCCCAGAGCCTGGGGGGAGATGCCTGTCGTGAACTTCAAGTCCTGCAGACTTCTCCTTGTTGCCAGGTAACGTAAGGTGGCGATGAGCCTCTGCTCAGCACTGATGGCTTCCCGCATAACGGTGTCCTTCCTGGTAATATAGGGGGACACCAAAGCCAACAGATGCTGAAAAACGGGGTCAGACATCCGCAGAAAATTCCTGTAGTCCTCAGGATTATTCTCAACGATCTCCCGCAGCAGAGGCATATGGCAGAATTGGTCCCGCTGGAGCAACCAATTCTTGGTCCATGAACTCCTCCTCACACCGTTCATGGACTGGTCTTGGTCCAAAACAAGCAGACCAACACCAAGCGCACGCACAGCACGAACTCGACGACGAGAACGTACAGGCGACATGGCTAGGAAACGGTCATCTTATCAGAACGTACAGAACGCACTTTAGAACAGCAAGGCCTATGAATAACGAACTGAAAATCAGAAACGAATGGGCAAGAACGCACTGTAAAACAGATACGACCTGCCTAGACGCCCTGAAAGACAAGATACGAACCCACAAGCACAAACTGAACCGCAGAAAACGAACTGAAAAGCACGAAGACTGAAAAGCGCGAATCGTCTCTTCCCAAACTTTTACTTCACACGCGGTAACACGAGATCAGCAAAAGCAGCCCAAGGGGTCGCGCCAGGGAAATAGTTCTTCCCCTTTATAGTGCCGTCATACGTGCTGGACGTGACCATGGAGAACAACGAGGAATTTGGGAAATGTCAGTGTGTACGCATGGAAATCTTGACGAGAAAATCGTCAAGGTTAACAAGAATCTCGTCGAAAAAAACGACGTGTTTTTTAAGACGAGAAAATCGGCCGTGTGTACGAGGCTTGAAGCCCTTCACAGATGAACAAGAAATCACCTAAGGTAAACAATGGAGTTCTGTCTCTGAAACATTATATCAATTCTGTTTAGTAGTTCACCCTCTGCAGTAGCTGATTCATTTAGACCTCTTTCACATGGCCGGCTACATGCGGGCACCGGATTCCAGTGGCAAGAATTCGTAGATTCTTGTGGCTGGAATGACCAAGACATGCAATTGGTAGATGCTGCTCAGCCTTTAAACTAATAGCAGACTGACAATGGCCACATGTAGTCATACACAGAATGGTTACCTGCGATTAGGGTAGATGTCCGAGCCTGGGGGCAGTTGAGTGTGTCCAGGCTCGGACATCCATTCCTACCACAGATAACTGCTCTGTGTGCAGCTACATGTGAGCAGGCCACTCTCAGCCAGCTTAAATAGGATGAGCAGCAGCTACTATTTGCATACCCTAGTCATTCCTGTGACAAAAACCGAGCTATGTGGCCTTGCCAGTGGTAAGCACATGAATCTCCATACACTTAGCTTACAGTGCAGAGTCGTCCCTTATTATTTTCTCTTCTGGTTGAATGTTCTTAGCCTATAAAGTTAGGCTATTTTCTCTATTAATTGAATGTTCTTTAATTCTGATTGAATGTTTTTAAAGCAATTTTTTCTTAAGATTGGATGTTAAGGAATGTTACATTGGACCTGCAAAAAGCAATAAATAGAAGCAATTTCACACATATCATATTATGGGTAGGGATGAGCTTCGAGTTCGAGTCAAACTCATGTTCGACTTGAACATTGCCTGTTCGCCCGTTCGCCGAACAGCGAACAAATTGGGGTGTTCGCGGAAAATTCGAAAAATCTATGGGAGAAATCTAAAGTGCTAATTATAAAGGCTTATATGCAAGTTATTGTCCTAAAAAGTGTTTGGGGAAGGGGGTCCTGCCCCAGGGGACATGTATCAATGCAAAAAGAAGTTTTAAAAACGGACGTTTTTTCGGGAGCAGTGATTTTAATAATGCTTAAAATGAAAAAATAAAAGTGAAATATTCCTTTAAATTTCGTACCTGGGGGGTGTGTATGATATGCATGTAAAGTGGCGCATGTTTCCTGTGCTTAGAACTGTCCCTGCAAAAAATGTCATTTTTGAAAGAAAAAAATGCATTTAAAACTGACTCGCGGCTATTAATGAATTGTCGGCTCCCGGCAATACATGCAAAAGTCATTGATAAAAAAAAAAAAAAAAGCGTGGGGGTTCCCCAGAATTCAATTACCAGGCCCTTCAGGTCTGGAATGGATATTAAGGGGAACCCCGCCGCAAATTAATTTTTTTTTTTACGTGGGGTTCCCCCAAATATCCATTCCAGGCCCTTCAGATCTGGCATGGATTTTAAGGGGAACTCCACCCCAAATTTAAAAAAAAAATGGCGTGGAGTCCCCCTAAAAATCCATACCAGACCCCTTATCCGAGCACGCAACCTGGCCGGCCGCAGGGGAAAAGGGGGGGACGAGAGAGCGGCCCCCCCTTCCTCCTGAACCGTACCAAGCCACATGCCCTCAACATGGGGAGGATGTCCCCATGTTGATGGGGACAAGGGCCTCATCCCCACAACCCTTGCCCGGTGGTTGTGGGGGTCTGCGGGCGGGGGGCTTATCGGAATCTGGAAGACCCCTTTAACAAAGGGGACCCCCAGATCCCGGCCCCCCCCTATGTGAATTGGTAAGGGGTACGTTGTACCCCTACCATTTCACGAAGAAAGCGTAAAAAAATGTTTAAAAAAGCACACAAACACCTTGAAAAAGTCCTTTATTTAAAAAAAAAAAAAACATTCCAGCGGTGAAATCCAGTGTCCCGCGGCGATCCCGATGTCCAGCGCTGTCCTTAATTGGTTGTGCCTGAGCGGACCTGATGGGGAACTCCCTCTCAGTATTTTAAATGTATAGACCCGCCCCTTGTAAAGTTCCCCATCAGGTCCGCTCAGCAGACCAGATGCGGAACATGACAAGGGGCGGGTCTATACATGTATTACCAAAGTGAGAGCAGTTCCCCATCAGGTCCGCCCCCTCGGTATGTCGGACCCGCCTACGTCATTGGCTTGAGCGGGGAACTTCCTTCACTGTGTAATTTAAATTTACATAGTGAAGGAAGTTCCCCGCTCAAGCCAATGACGTAGGCGGGTCCGACATACCGAGGGGGCGCCCGCAGACCCCCACAACCACCGGGCAAGGGTTGTGGGGATGAGGCCCTTGTCCCCATCAACATGGGGACATCCTCCCCATGTTGAGGGCATGTGGCTTGGTACGGTTCAGGAGGGAGGGGGGCCGCTCTCTCGTCCCCCCCTTTTCCCCTGCGGCCGGCCAGGTTGCGTGCTCGGATAAGGGGTCTGGTATGGATTTTTAGGGGGACTCCACGCCATTTTTTTTTTAAATTTGGGGTGGAGTTCCCCTTAAAATCCATGCCAGATCTGAAGGGCCTGGAATGGATATTTGGGGGAACCCCACGTCAATTTTTTTTTTAATTTGCGGCGGGGTTCCCCTTAATATCCATTCCAGACCTGAAGGGCCTGGTAATTGAATTCTGGGGAACCCCCACGCTTTTTTTTTTTTATCAATGACTTTTGTATGTATTGCCGGGAGCCGACAATTCATTAATAGCCGCAAGTCAGTTTTAAATGCATTTTTTTCTTTCAAAAATGACATTTTTTGCAGGGACAGTTCTAAGCACGGCGCCACTTCACATGCATATCATACACACCCCCCAGGTACGAAATTTAAAGGAATATTTCACTTTTATTTTTTCATTTTAAGCATTATTAAAATCACTGCTCCCGAAAAAACGGCCGTTTTTAAAACTTCTTTTTGCATTGATACATGTCCCCTGGGGCAGGACCCAGGTCCCCAAACACTTTTTAGGACAATAACTTGCATATTAGCCTTTATAATTAACACTTTAGATTTCGAACGTTCGAGTCCATTGTATTTAATAGGGTTCTAAAGTTTACACGAACATTTTGTCTGTTCGCAGGTTCTGGTGCGAACCGAACAGGGGGGTGTTCGGCTCATCCCTGATTATGGGTATTATTAGAGACTTTTGTGTGAATGCTGAGACATACAGTATACACTTTATAAATAGACCACATAGTATTGCTTTACTGTTTAATTTACTGTTGAGGAAGATTTTTGATGAACTAATTTCTACCCATACTTATTTTGTTCTACACAATACTCTACCTAAAAATTGCAAATTTTCCCCTTCAGTCCAGTTTTTATTAACTACATACAGTATGTCCATCTGAAAAGCTCCATTCTATGGAATGATAAATCTACAGATGAAAAGCATATGTTTAAGGATATTTCATCAAATGTACTGAAAGAAATTACCATCAACTCTAACTGTTAATGGCATTATGAAAACAGCATGCTTACTGTTCCTTAATTTGAGATTGCTAATGATTGATTATACCTCTGCTAATGCCAATACATCTTGAACAAGATGCCATGAATACCAACATATATTGAATTACTTTGAGGTCATGCTTAAAAGGTCTGTCCTGCAGCTTAAAATGTAGCAATATTGAACTCAGACAGGAATAACATCTTATTTTTTGTGACTTAAGTGACCTTCTATTCAGTACATTACAGACTTGCCAGGAAGATGTCACAATCTCAGTATAACATGTGATTGACAACAAAGTGTCATCATTTTATCTTAATTTTGCTAAAATAAATTATGTGCACCTTTTAAGATACAAATGATGATTATAGTGTTATTATTTTCTTTCCTCTAATTCATTTTTTATGTTAGAATGTAACACATAGGTTAAATTAAAGATCCACTATCATAAAGATAGTGTGCTCTATTTGATATATGTAAAGTTAGTATTTATTTAAATATATATATTTATTTTTTCTTCGCAAAAGCTTTTTTCAAATATATTAATCTATTCATGTAGACCACATAGTCTGGAAAAATGACAACACTAGTGCCTAGGACAGTCTATAATAAGAACATTTGACAGACCCTAAGTGCACAACCTTAAAGTAAACTCTCAACTCCCAAGTGGGAAAGTACCTCCCATACACCCATTTTGATCACCACTCATCTCATCGCTTGGTCTTGCCTCTCGATCTTATGAGTGACACTCCTTCTCTTGAATTTGTTATTATTGTTTTATTACTATCTATGTTGACGAGCCTAAATGGTCTATCTTGGTTTATATTTTACTCACTATGTCTGGAAATTCTCTTCGCATTGTACTTAGGGTTTCACTGATACCGATACTAGTATCGATATCGGTGCCGAATCCGAGTATTTGCCTGAGTACTTGTACTTGGGCAAATTCTCCCGATGCCTGATCCGATACCTTTGCATGAAGAGGCGGCTCCCAGAAGTCAGTTGGCAGAGAGGGCAGAGTGGAGAGCGAGTCCTGGCAGTGGAAAGCGAGTCCTGGTAGGCTGCCAGCAATGGAAGGTAAGCTGGCCGGGGCAGGGGTATGGGTCGCAGCATCGGTGACCCAGGCCATTGCATTCGTTAACGGAATTGACGGGCTTAGTCTCCGTCGGAGATTGAACAGCACAACGCCCATCTTGGTACATGCAGTAAGCAGCAGTCATAAGTCGGCAGTGGACATTTTGTTACACCCAGCTCATATAGTTCACTAACAATAAGGGCTGGGTGTAACAAGATGTTCCGCTGCTGCCTACTGTCTGCTGCTAACTGAGGTTGAGTGCAGGGTGTACCAAGATGGGTATCGCAGCACTTTAATACTGTAGAAAGTTTGAACTGTTATTGATTGTCTCTCATCATTCATTTATCATACCATGCTGCCAGCAATTGCCAATGCAATCAGTGCTGCATTTCATTGCCACTGCCTGCCCATCAGTTCCACCTATCATTGCCCATAAGTGCCGCCCATCAATGCCCATAAATGCCACCTATTAGAGCCAGCATATCAGTGCCCATCAGTCAGTGCCACCTATCAGTGCTGCATATCAGTGCCACCTATCAGTGCCAGCCATCAGTGCTACATATCAGTGCCCATCAGTCAGTACCCTCTATCAGTGCTGCATATCTGTGCCCATCAGTCAGTGCCACCTATCAGTGCTGCAAAGATATCATTCGTCTGTATTGTGCTTTGAAAACTGTCACATCGGTACTTGTACTCGATCTTAAAAAAGTGGTATAAGTGCAACCCTAATTGTACTTTCTCTTACTGCATTGCCTGTTTGCCTTTGCATTTTGATGTAATATTGTAAAACTTTAACAAACTTCAAGTTAAAAAATAAAAAATAAGAAATGGCTGTTTGATCAAACATGATGACTGTAAGCCCCCTTGCCGTGTCGTAGTTTGTTCCATCCTCAGTCACATTTGCTGCGCAGCTTGGTTTGTGCAGAAACCTGGAAATAAAGACATACCAAATAAATAATGAATATAATAATTGCTAATATTAACCAATTTTTTGTTTTTGTGATAACTGTCTATTCATTTTGCAATTAGTGATTTAAGTTAAAAAGGAATAGGGATTAGCAAACTGATTATGTAAATTTCTAGATCAGATTTCTCACATATTTAAAAAATATCTACCTTAATATCTGTTATATCTGCAATGAACCACTTTCTTACCTGCGCTTGTAAAATGATGCCGGCAGGAACCTTTCACTCCTCCGGGGGCTCTTTACCACGTGACCGGCCATGTCCAATCATAGCTGGTCACAAATATCAACAAACCGCGTTAACTAGCTGTTACTGGGCTCACACACCGATCCTATGTGAGGAGAAGATTGTGGTAACAGCTAGTTAGCGCTTACAGTGTAAGAACGTACAGCTCTGCAGCCCATCAGAGTACCTGAGTACTTATCTGTAGCCCATCAGAGTACCTGGGTACCTATCTGCAACCCATCAGAGTACCTGAATACCTACTGTATCTGCAACCCATGCCTCATAGAATATACATTGGGGTGTTTGCTTTCCAAAATGGGGTCATTTTGTGGGCATTTTTATTGTCCTGGTGCTCCAGAGCCTTCAAAAGTGTGATAGGTTGTCAGGAAATTAGATATGTAATTTATGCTCCTAGAACGCCTGACGGTGCTTCCTGCATGATGGGCCTTGTATGTGGCCAGGCTATGTAAAAGTCACACACATGTGGAATCGCAATACTCAGGAGTAGGGATGAGGTTCGAGTTCAAGTCGAACTCATGTTTGTCTCTAACATTGCCTGTTCGTCGAACAGCGAACAATTTGGGTGTTCGCGGCAAATTCGAAAAGCTGTGGAACACCCTGTAAGAGTCTTTGGGAGAAATCTAAAGTGCTAATTTTAAAGGCTTATATGCAAGTTATTGTCATAAAAAGTGTTTGGGGACCCGGGTCCTGCCCCAGGGGACATGTATCAATGCAATTTTTTTTTTTTTAAATCAGTTTTTTCGGGAGCAGAGATTTTATTAATGCTTAAAGTGAAACATTCCTTAATTTTTTTTACCGGGGGGGGGGGGGGGTGTGTATAGAATGCCTGTAAAGCAGCGCTTGTTTCCCGTGCTTAGAACTGTCCCTGCACAAAGTTTAATTTCTGAAGGAAAAAAGTAATTTAAAAGCACTCGCGGCTATAATGAATTGTCGGCTCCCGGCAATACAGAGAACAGTCATTGATAAAAAAAAAAAAAAAGTGAGGGGGTCCCCCCAAATTAAATTACCAGGCCCTTCAGATCTGGTATGGATATTAAGGGGAACCCTGCGTCAAATTTAAAAAAAAAATGATGTGGGGTTCCCCCCAAATATCCATACCAGACCCTTCAGGTCTGGTATGGATTTTAAGGGGAACTCCACGTCAAATTAAAAAAAAATGGAGTTCCCCCCAAAAATCCATACCAGACCCTTTATCCGAGCACGCAACCTGGCAGGCCGCAGGAAAAGAGGGGGGACGAGAGAGCGTCCCCCCCTCCTGATCCGTACCAGGCCACATGCCCTCAACATGGGGAGGATGCTTTGGACCCCAAAGCACCATGTCCCCATGTTGATGGGGACAGGGGCCTCATCCCCACAACCCTTGCCCAGTGGTTGTGGGGGTCTGCGGGCGGGGGGCTTATCGGAATCTGGAAGCCCCCTTTAACAAAGGGGACCCCCAGATTCCGCCCCCCTATGTGAATTGGTAACGGGTACATTGTACCCCTACCATTTCACAAAGAAAGTGTAAAAAAATGAAAAAAAACACACAGACACAGTTGGGAAAGTCCTTTATTAAAAAAAAAAAACATTCCAGCGATGTAATCCAGTCTGTCCAGTGTTGTTTTCTATGTCCCGCGGTGATCCGATGTCCAGCGCTGCAGTCTCCTCCAGTCTCCATTACACACAAAACCCCCATGACGTACGAGGGGGCGGGGTCTCTCGCACGCCACTGGGAAAGCCCGGCTTTCCCCGTTTGCCAGGGAATAGCCAATGACGAAGGCGGGCCCCCGCCTACGTCATTGGCTATTCCCCGGCAAGCGGGGAAATCCTGGGCTTTCTCAGTGACGTGCGGGTGACCCCGCCCCCTCTGATGCAACGCGAAACCTCCTCTATGGCTGGAGGAGGGGCGGTGGTGCAGCTCAGGGCTCCTGTCTGCCAACAAACACTCCGAGAAGCCACAACAAATCCATCATCTGGGCTTCTTCTAACAAACATCACATCCGAGGTTATTTCTTCATCAGAGCTATTCTTCCCCTCCCCCAGCATTGAAACTCTGCTGAAACCATTGCTGAAATTAGGCTTTTTGCTATAAACCCAGGAAGGATCATTGTGAAATGTTTTATTGAACCGGAAAGGATTTCTGACTTTAATGTAATTATCTACGTTTCTATATTATGGTAATAAAGTATTACACATTTCATATCAACTTTAATTAGGAATTGTACCCGAAAATCAGATCTAAACACTGACACCTTACTGGTCAATAAGAGAAGACAACTTTATAAAGCCAGAAATTATTTTACGGTTCAATAAAACATTTCTTGATGATCCTTCCTGGGCAGTTTATAGCAAATAGTCTAATTTCAGCAATAGTTTCGGCAGAGTTCCAATGCTGGGGGAGGGGAAGAGTAGCTTTGATGAAGACATAACCCCGGATGTGATGTTTGTTAGAAGAAGCCCGGATGATGGATTTGTTGTGGCTTCTTGGAGTGTTTGTTGGCAGACAGGACCCCCCGAGCTGGGGTCACTCGCACATCACTGGGAAAGCCCGGGTTTCCCCGCTTGCCGGGAAATAGCCAATGACGTAGGCGGGGTCTGATGTACGAGGGGGCGGGGTCACCCGTTAGATCATAGGGTAAGCCCCGTCTTTCCCCGCTTGCCGGGGAATAGCCAATGAATGACGTAGGTGGAGTCCCGCCTATGTCACTAGCTATTCCCCGAAATCTGGGGCTTACCCTATGATGTGACGGGTGACCCCGCCCCTCGTACGTCATGGGGGTTTCGTGTGGAGTGGAGACTGGAGGAGACTGCAGCGCTGGACATCAGATCACCGCGGGACATAGAGAACAACGCTGGACAGACTGGATTACATCGCTGGAATGAATTTTATTTTATTTATTTTTTTATTTTTAATAAAGGACTTTCCCAACAGTGTTTGTGTGTTTTATTACATTTTTTTACACTTTCTTTGTGAAATGGAAGGGGTACAATGTACCCCTTACCAATTCACATAGGGGGGCCGGGATCTGTTAAAGGGGTCTTCCAGATTCCGATAAGCCCCCCGCCCCCAGCAGACCCCCACAACCACCGGGCAAGGGTTGTGGGGATGAGGCCCTTGTCCCCATCAACATGGGGACATGGTGCTTTGAGGGGTCACAGACCCCCAAAGCATCATCCCCATGTTGAGGGCATGTGGCCTGGTACGGTTCAGGAGGGGGGCGCTCTCTCGTCCCCCCCTCTTTTACTGTGGCCTGCCAGGTTGCGTGCTCGGATAAAGGGTCTGGTATGGATTTTTGGGGGGAACTCCACGCCATTTTTTTTTTATTTGGCGTGGAGTTCCCCTTAAAATCCATACCAAGCCTTAAGGGTCTGGTATGGATATTTGGGGGAACCCCACGTCGTTTTTTTTTATTTGACGCAGGGTTCCCCTTAATATCCATACGAAACCTGAAGGGCCTGGAAATAGAATTTGGGGGGACCCCCACGCATTTTTTTTTTTATCAATGACTTTTCTCTGTATTGCCGGGAGCCGACAATTCATTATAGCCGCGAGTGCTTTTAAATTCCTTTTTTTCCTTCAGAAATTACACTTTGTGCAGGGACAGTTCTAAGCATGGGAAACAAGCGCTGCTTTACAGGCATACTATACACCCACCCCCCCAGGTATGAAATTTAAAGGAATATTTCACTTTTATTGTTTCACTTTAAGCATTATTAAAATCACTGCTCCCGAAAAAACTGCAGTTTTTAAAACTTTTTTTTGCATTGATACATGTCCCCTGGGGCAGGACTCGGGTCCCCAAACACTTTTTATGACAATAACTTGCATATAAGCCTTTAAAATTAGCACTTTAGATTTCCCCCATAGACTTTTACAGGGTGTTCCGCAGCTTTTTGAATTTGCCGCGAACACCCCAAATTGTTCGCTGTTCGGCGAACGGGCGAACAGGCAATGTTCGAGTCGAACATGAGTTTGACTCAAACTCGAAGCTCATCCCTACTCTCTATGTGGTTAGACTGTGAAAAAGTCTCACACATGTGGTATCGCCATACTCAGGAGTAGCAGAATGTATTTTGGGGTGTAATTGCAAGTATGCATATGCTGCGTGTGAGAAATAACTTGTTATTATGACAATTAGGTGTAAACTAAATAAATAAATAAATCATTTCTTAATTTTCACAAGAATTGTGGGAAAACATTACTTCAAAAACTAACCATGCCTCTTACTAAATACCTTGGACTATCTACTTTCTAAAAAGGGGTAATTTGGGGGGTATTTTTACTGTCCTGACACTTCAGGGCCTCGAGAAATTAGTCAGGACAGTAAAAATACCCCCCCCCCCCGTCAGTACATCAGGTGTGAACAATTTTTAATGATTGGTACCATAGCTTGTAGACTCTCTAACTTTCACACAGACTAAATAATATCCACTAATTTGGGTTATTTTTACCAAAGATATGTAGCAGTATAAATTTTGGCCCAAATTTATTAACAAAAATTGCTTATTTGCAAAATGTTATAATAGAAACGAAAAAAAGTGTTCCTTCATTTCCGAGCATGCCTCGTCTTGCTCTTCAGATTTTTTTGGGCAGAAAACAATACTGATGAAAAGAAAATCGGACGTTGTGGTCACATCAGACAAAAATTTTGAAGCATGCACATCCAGTTTTTGTCTGACGAAAATTCGTAATCGGCAGAACGTTCATCGGATGAAATTTAACTTCAGATTTTCTGATTGTGTGTATAGGCCTTAAGGCTCAAAGAAGCGATAGATTAACCTCTTCCTCTTTTTTATTTTTCTATTGTTCTCCCCTCTCCCCCATTCACCTTTTATAGGCCAAAAACTTACCAATCAACGTATCAATGTTATCCCTATAGTATATTATGCTTGCTGTACAAGTGCTGATTTATAGTTACATAGTTACATAGTTACATAGTTAGTCAGGTTGAAAAAAGACACAAGTCCATCCAGTTCAACCGTAAAAAAAAAGAAAAAAAAAAAAATTATTTTTATGGAAAACCTTAACCACTTCCTTACCGAGTCATAGTAATATGAGGTCGTCAGGAATCCTCCCTCCCTCCGGGTGGACGTCATATGACGTCCTGAGCTTCTCGGGCCGCTAGGGGGCGCGTGCGCCCGCCGTATTGCCCGGGATCCGTGCGCGTGCCCGGCGGCCGCGATGTCCGCCGGGCACCCGTGATTGCCCGCAATCACGGCAGGACCATGAATCTGTGTGTGTAAACAGACAGATCCATGTCCTGTCAGAGGAGAGAAGATCGATGTGTGTTCCCAGTACAGAGGAACACACATCGGTCTCCTCCCCCAGTCAGTCCCCTCCCCCTACAGTTAGAATCACTCACTAGGGAACATATTTAACCCCTTGATCGCCCCCTAGTGTTAACTGTCATGTCACCTACGGCCAGGTGACAGATGCACACCGTAGGGGGACAGGAGTGCACCGCAAGGTAGTGAACCCTATGGCTGACTGCTGCGGATAGGAAACTGGGTGGTTGTGGAAAGCGGGACCAGAGGAGCACAACCGGGATCCTATAGGAAGCTAGAGCCAAGATTCCCCAGGGCGCGGAGTCTAAGACCCAGCAGGTCTTCTCCAGAGCCTCTAGTGGTGAGGATGTTATGCTGCAGGCTGGGTCCAGGTCGCGGTCCCTAGAGTCTCCTAGCTCATGCCCCGTAGGATAAGGGGACAAGAGGGGAAGCAGCAGCACAAGATATAAGAGTAACGAATAACAAGCTGAAAGTCAAGGGCCACAAGCAGACAAGGATAACGAAAGACAAGCCGAAGGTCAAGGGTCACGAGCAGACAGGAATAGTACCACTGGATTGGCGCAGGGCCAATGTGGTGCCTATATTTAAAAAGGGAACAAAGTCTTTACCAAGTAACTATAGACCTGTTAGTTTAACTTCCATAGTTGGGAAGATACTGGAGAGATTAATAAAAGACCACATAGATGAGTTCTTGCTGGAAAAAAACTATTTAAGCAACAGACAGCATGGATTCATGAAAGACAGAAGTTGTCAGACAAACCTGATTTCTTTTTATGAAGAGGTAAGTAAAACCTTGGACAGAGGCGTGGCTGTGGACGTGGTATACTTGGATTTTGCAAAAGCGTTTGATACAGTTCCCCACACACGGCTCATGTGTAAGGTAAAGTCTACAGGATTGGAAATATCAGTTTGTAAATGGATAGAAAACTGGCTAAAAGACAGAATTCAGAGAGTAGTAGTTAATGATTCTTACTCTGAATGGTCCAAGGTTATCAGTGGTGTACCCCAAGGTTCAGTGCTGGGACCCTTACTTTTTAATATCTTTATAAATGATATTGGGTCTGAGATCAAAAGTAACATTTCTGACTTTGCAGATGACACCAAGCTATGCAGTGGAATAACGTCCTTACAAGATGTCTCCAATTTACAAGCCGACCTCGATGCCCTGTCTAATTGGGCGACTATGTGGCAGATGAGGTTTAATGTTGATAAATGTAAAGTTATGCACTTGGGGGCTAAGAATATGAATGCATCATACATACTAGGGGGAATACAACTGGGGGGATCCATAGTGGAGAAGGATCTGGGGGTTTTGGTAGATCATAAGCTCAATAATGGCATGCAATGCCAAGCTGTGGTTTCCAAAGCGAGCAAAGTCCTTTCTTGTATTAAGAGAGGTATGGACTCCAGAGAGAGAGACATCATTTTGCCCCTGTACAAATCATTAGTAAGGCCTCATCTGGAATACGCAGTTCAGTTTTGGGCACCAGTTCTCAAAAAGCATATCGGGGAACTGGAGAAAGTGCAGAGAAGGGCAACCAAACTGATAAGAGGCATGGAGGAGCTCAGCTATGAAGAAAGATTAGAGGAACTGAATTTATTCACTCTTGAGAAGAGGAGAATAAGGGGGGATATGATTAACATGTACAAATATATAAGGGGTCCATATAGTGAACTTGGTGATGAGTTATTCACTTTACGGTCAACACAGAGAACAAGGGGGCACTCTTTACGTCTAGAAGAAAAAAGATTTCATCTCCAAATGCGGAAAGGTTTCTTCACAGTAAGAGCTGTGAAAATGTGGAACAGACTCCCTGCAGAGGTGGTTCTGGCCAGCTCAGTAGATTGCTTTAAGAAAGGCCTGGATACTTTCCTAAATGTACATAATATAACTGAGTACTAACAGTTCTAGGTAAAGTTGATCCAGGGTAAATCCGATTGCCTCTCGGGGGATCAGGAAGGAATTTTTTCCCCTGCTGTAGCAAATTGGATCATGCTCTGCTGGGGTTTTTTGCCTTCCTCTGGATCAACTATGGGTATAGAATTGGGTATATGGGATTGCACGATATTTTTTTATTTTATTTTAGTTATTTTTTTATGGTTGAACTGGATGGACTTTGTCTTTTTTCAACCTGACTAACTATGTAACTATGTAACAGGGATAGTCGGGGACAAGCCAATAACGTAACAGAGAGACAGATGTAGCACACGGCAGGCAGGAACCCAAACACACAATGCCTAACAAACACGTTGATCAGCAAAGCAGGCTTGCAGTGCACAGGTTAATATAGTGTTCTGTGATAGGGCCTGGGGTGGAGTCTGGCGGGAGGAGATTATAAAGGAAGCCAGGTGAAGGGGGTCTGGTCTCTAAGATGAACACATGAGGAGGAAAGGTAAGATGGCAGACAGACATTAATGCATATCCATGACAGTACCCTCCCTCTTACGAGGCCTCCCCCTTCCCCGCCTGGGCCCAGGTTTGGAGGGAAACTTCAGATGAAACTCCTTTAACAGATGAGGTGCAAAGACCTCAGATGCAGCGATCCAAGACCTCTCCTCAGGACCAAACCCCTTCCAATGAACGAGGTACTGAAGAACGCCTTTACAAAGTCGGGAGTCCAGAATTTGACTGACCTCGTACTCCTGATTATCCTCAGAGACAGGCGCCACGGTAGGGAGAGGACGAGAGAATTTATTGAGGACTAAAGGCTTCAGAAGGGCAACATGGAAGGAGTTAGTGATTTTAAGGCTCTTAGGAATCTGGAGTTTGAAACAAACTGGATTCAGTTTAGCAGTTATAGTGTATGGACCAATGAATCGTGGAGCAAACTTCAGAGAAGGAACTCGGAGCTTGATGTTCCTGGTGGAGAGCCAGACTTTGTCCCCTGGCTGAAGAGAAGGCGGTTTACGCCTGCGGCGGTCGGCAAAGCCTTTGAATTTTTCAGCAGCTGCCCGGAGGGAATCATGAACGTCACCCCAAACAGAATTGAGAGACTCCTGAACCGAAGCCAAAGCTGGAATGTCTGGAGAACAGGTCATGGGAAGAGGAAGTTGAGGGTGTTTTCCATAAACAGTGAAAAAGGGTGTCTTCTGCGAGCTGGTATTCACATGATTGTTATGGGAGAATTCTGCCCACGGAAGTAGAGAGGACCAATCGTAATGATGAGAAGACACAAAGGTGCGAAGAAAGACCTCTAACTCCTGATTAACCCTCTCAGTCTGTCCATTGGATTGAGGGTGGTAAGAAGAGGAAAAATCCAAGACAATATTGAGGGATTTGCAAAAGGCTCTCCAAAAACGAGACGTAAATTGGACTCCCCTGTCGGAAAAAATATGAGAAGGAACCCCATGGAGGCGGAAAATTTTTCGAATAAAAATGGGAACCAAGGCAGGAGCAGAAGGAAGACCAGGAAGAGGAACAAAATGAGCCATCTTGGAGAACCGATCGATTACCACCCAAATGACTGTATTATTCTCAGACAGTGGGAGGTCAGTGATAAAATCCATGGCAATATGAGCCCAGGGCTCCTTAGGGATGGGCAAGGGCATGAGGAGACCAGCAGGAGCTTGTGTGGAGGATTTAGACTGAGCACAGACATGACAAACCTTAACGTAGTCTTTGACATCTGAGCGGAGATTAGGCCACCAGTAGTGACAACTAGTGATGAGCCGAACACCCCCGGGTTCGGTTCGCACCAGAACCCGCGAACGGACCGAAAGTTTGTACGAACATTAGAACCCTATTAAATACAATGGATGCGAACGTTCGAATTCTAAAGTGCTAATTATAACGACTATTATGCATGTTATTGTCCTAAAAAGGGTTTGGGAACCCGGGTTCTGCACCAGGGGACATGTATCAATGCAAAAAGAAGTTTTAAAAACGGTCGTTTTTCGGGAGCAGTCATTTTAATGATGCATAAAGTGAAAAAAAAAAGTCAAATATTCCTTTAAATATCGTACCTGGGGGGTGTCTAAAGTATGCCTGTGAAGTGCCACGTGTTTCCCGTGTTTAGAACTGTCCCTGCACAAAATGACACTTCTAAAGGAAAAAAAAGCCATTTAAAACTGCTTGCGGCTTTAATGTAATGTCTGGTCCCGGTAATATGGATGAAAATCTTTAAGAAAAATGGCATAGCTACCCCATGACCCCCCCCCTACCCCAGCCCATTACCAGCCCCTTTGGGTCTTGTATGGATATTAAGGGGAACCCCGCACATAAAATAAAAAAAGGCCCTATATACTCTGAACAGCCGTATACAGGCGGTGCATACAAGACAGGGACTGTAGGTTTGTTCTTATGTAGAATCTGTTTGTAATTTTGAACAGGTACATTGTTTAAGTGTAGCTCCAGCCCAAAAATCTATTTTTAAACTTTTTGGAAAACATAGGTAAGGGTTATCACCCCTGTAACATTTGTTTTGCTGTCTGTGCCCCTGTTCAGAACATTTCACCTCACTTTCCGTCCCAATGACAACTGTTTTTGAAATGTGGTGTTTTTCTTGAAACAAGGATTGCTGATAAAGCATCAGTACAGAGGAGACACCTTTCTCCCATATTAATTCTTACAGGAGAGAATTTTCCTTCCAAGGGGTAGATTTCCTCTCACTTCCTGTTGTCTTCTTGCGTTTGCAAGTAGGAGTCGTTTGTAAGTTGGATGTTTGAAAGTAGGGACCTGCCGTATATACTCTGCAGAAATAGGCCCCTTAGTTGTTGGTGTTGGCACAACACTGTAAGCACTCACAGTTACTCTTGGTTGGTGCTGGAACGCCCTGCTGTCAACTATTATATCAGGAATTTTAATTACATATAATTGTTGAACAGTGGTAGTAAAAATTGGGCCTTTGATGGTGGTGCTGGTGCCACAACACTGTAAGCCCTGACAGTTACTCTTGGTGGGTGCAGCAATGGGCCCTGCTGTGAATTATTAGATCAAGAATTGTAATTGCATGCCCCTGTTGAACAGGGGCTGAAAAATTGGGCCTTTCGTGGTGGTGGTGGTGGTGGTGGTGTTGCCACAACACTGTAAGCCCTCAGAGTTACTCTTGGTGGGTGCAGGAATGGGCCCTGCTGTGAACTATTAGATCAAGAATTGTAATTACATGCCCCTTTTGAACAGGGGCTGAAAAATTGGGCCTTTCGTGGTGGTGGTGGTGGTGGCGTTGCCACAACACTGTAAGCCCTCAGAGTTACTCTTGGTGGGTGCAGCAATGGGCCCTGCTGTGAATTATTAGATCAAGAATTGTAATTACATGCCCCTGTTGAACAGGGGCTGAAAAATTGGGCCTTAGGCACTGGTGGCACAACACTACAACCCCTCACAGATACTGTACTTGGAGCACAGCAATGAGCCCTATGGCAAATTATTGCTAAAAAAATTGTAATTACACGCCCCTGTAAAACAGGGGCTGAAAAATTGGGCCTTAGCCACTGGTGGCGGCACCCATAAACAAAAATGATCTTCCAAGCTATCATCATCAATCGTATCATTGAGGACTCGGAGGAGGAGGAGGATAGCCAGTCAACATAACAGCACAGGCACTCAGCATCAGCATCAGTCTTGAAGGGATGTGACATGTTAAAATCAATTAGTCTGTTATATCAGCATCAGGTGTGTGGTAGCTGGTGGTGATCCAAGACTGGTTCATCTTGATGAAAGTCAGTCGATCAACCGAGTCGGTGGACAGGCGCACCCTGTGATCCGTGACAAATCCTCCAGCAGCACTGAATGTGCGTTCCGAAAGAACGCTGGATGCAGGACAGGCCAGTAGCTCAATTGCATACTGTGCAAGCTCTGGCCAGTGATCCATCCTCAAGACCCAGTAAGCCAGAGGATTTTCGGTGGGGAAGGTGTCCAAGTCTGACCTTGCCCCTAGATATTCCTGCACCATGTTTATCAGACGCTGGCGATGGTTGCTGGAACCGATCATACTTTGGGGCTGCGGACTAAAGAATTGTCTGAACGCATCGGTCAGACGGCCACCTTCCCCACCGCTCCTTCTTTGACTGGCCGAAGCCTCAGCAACTCGTTGTCCAGGACCAGGAGTTTGTAACCTCCCAGTCTCTGGGAACGCGTTGCACAGACCTTTCTGCAAGGCCTCCCGGAGTTGTCTCATCCTCTGCTCCCTCTGCGACGGTAACATAAGGTCCGCAACCTTACCCTTGTACCGTGGATCAAGGAGAGTGGCCAGCCAGTAATGGTCCCTCTCCTTGATCCGAAGAATACGAGGATCCTTCCGCAGACTTTGCAGGATCAGGGAGGCCATGCAGCGTAGGTTTGCTGAGGCATTCGCTCCGGAGTCCTCTGGGTCACTAAGGACGACATGATCCGCAGCCACCTCCTCCCAGCCACGTACAAGTCCACTGGTTTCTTGGGACTGTAAATCATCCCTAAAAGACTGCTGCTGATGATGCTGAGTGCCAGCCTCCACCTCCATGCTGACACAATCCTCCTCCTCCTCCTCCTCCTCCTCCTCTTCCTGTGCGATGGGTGGGACAGAAGGAACACTGTCTGGGTAAAGGGGGCCTTGAGAGGCAAGGAAGTCCTCCTCTTCCTGCCTCTGTTCTGCCTCAAGTGCCCTGTCCATTATTCCACGCAGCGTGTGCTCCAACAGGTGGACAAGAGGTACAGTGTCACTGATGCATGCACTGTCACTGCTCACCATCCTCGTGGCCTCCTCAAATGGTGCCAGGACAGTGCATGCATCCCTGATCATGCCCCACTGGCGTGGAAAAAAAAAACAAGCTCCGCTGACCCTGTCCTGGTGCCGTAGTCGCACAGGTACTCATTGATGGCCCTCTGCTGCGTGTGCAGCCGCTGCAGCATGGCCAACGTTGAGTTCCACCTGGAGGGCATGTCACATATAAGGCGGTTCTTGGGCAGGTTCAACTCCTTTTGCAGCTCAGCCAGGCGAGCACTGGCATTATAAGATCTGCGGAAATGCACACAGACTTTCCTGGCCTGCCTCAGGACATCCTGTAAGCCCGGGTACCTGCCCAAGAACCGCTGCACCACCAGGTTAAGGACGTGAGCCACACAGGGCACATGGGTCAGTTGTCCCTGTCGGAGGGCGGAGAGGAGGTTGGTGACATTGTCGCAAACCACCATTCCTGGCTTAAGCTGGCGTGGCGTCAACCACCTCTCGGCCTGCCCCTGCAGAGCAGACAGGACCTCTGCCCCAGTGTGGCTTCTGTCCCCCAAACACACCAGCGCAAGCACGGCATGGCATCTTTTTGCCTGCGTACTTGCGTAGCCCCTAGAACGGCTACGGAGCACCGCTGGTTCAGAGGACAAACCACAGGAAGAGGCCATGGAGGAAGAAGAAGAGGAGGGGGTGGAGGAGAGAGGTGTGTCACAACCAGTAGTAGCATTTTGGAGGCGTGGCGGTGGAACAACCTCCAACACTACTGCACCTTGTCCTGCATCCTTCCCAGCTGCCAAAAGAGTGACCCAATGGGCCGTGAAAGAAAGGTAACGTCCCTGTCCATGCCTGCTGGACCATGAGTCAGCGGTAATATGCACCTTACCGCTGACCGCCCTGTCCAGCGAGGCCAAGACATTGCCTTCCACATGCCGGTAGAGAGCCGGAATAGCCTTCCGTGAGAAAAAGTGGCGTTTGGGAACCTGCCACTGAGGAACCGCACATTGCACAAACTCACGGAAGGGGGCCGAGTCTACCAACTGAAAAGGCAGCAGTTGAAGCGCTAGCAATTTAGCCAAGCTAGCATTCAACCGCTGGGCATGTGGATGGCTGGGAGTGAACTTCTTTCGACGGTCCAGCAGCTGGGGCAGGGAAATTTGCCTGCTAGGATCGGACGTCGGTGTACTGCTAGCAGAGTGGCCGCAACTACTTGGCTGTGACACACCTAATTCTACACCTTCATTCCTCTCAGTGCATGTTTCAGAGAGGACTGAAGTTATAGTGGGGTTGGAGATCCCAGCTGATGCGGTGCAAGGAGAGGTCCGCTTTGTTCTTTGGTGTGGGTCTTTGAGGTAGGCTTGCCAACGAGCTGCATGGCAGGTCAACATACTGTATGTCTGGTCAGGCATGTGGTACCCAAGCGGCTGATGTTTTGGCCACGCGATATACGCTTGAGACATATGTTGCAAACAGCAGCTGTGCGATCTGATGCACTAGCCTCAAAAAAGGCCCACACCAAAGAACTTTTTGAATGACGGGCAGAGGCAGCGCCCTGCACAGGCGGAGCTCTGCGGTGTGATTCCGTCGGTGTACTGCCCTTATGCTGGCCACCAAAGGGCATCCTGCCTCGTTGGAGATGTGCCTCCTCCTCATCCTCCTCCTCCTCCTCTCTCCTATTAGGCACCCACGTGGAGTCAGTGACCTCATCATCCCCTCCCTCCTCATCACTGGAGCCAATCTGGCAGTATGCTGCAGCTGCTGGAACATGACTGCCAGATTGGTGTCCTTCTTGAGCATCCCCTCTGTCTGCTCTCACGCTACTGACTTCCTGTAGCTGGGTTTCATCATCAGACCCTTCGAAACGCTGGGCATCCTCCTGGAGCATGTACCCAACACTGTGCTCAAACAGTTCGGGGGACTCCTCAGGAGGAGGACATGGTGGGTCTAGGGAAGGAGTGACTGATGATGAGTCTGACATTGATACCAGGGAAGAGGACGCTTTGGCAGCTGCTTTGCCAGTACCCTGAGCCTGGGTGAGAGAGGATGAGGAGGAGGGCTTGGTCATCCACTCTACCAAGCCTTCGGCATGATGTGGCTCAACATGTCCAGCTGCCGAAAAGAAGGACAAGCGTGTCCCATGGCCATGTGCTGATGACAATGCACCGCGTCCACGACCAGCACTGTTGCCCCCAGACACAGAGCCTGCTTGCCCTCTTTTATTGCCTCCTGACTGTCTGCCTCTCCTTGTTTGCCTTCCAGACATTCTAATAGATGGCCTGCAGGGAGATGGGAAAAAAGCAATAAGGGCTACCTTCAGGTGTCCTTCTCTGTCCCTTTACGTAAGGATTTCTAAATATGGTTGAGGATGATTGCTTTCGCACAGAATAGCACAACGACAATTTCCCTGACTGTCCAAAAAACAAGGATTTCAAAGATGGTTGATGAGGAATGCTTTAGCACACTATAGCACAAGGAAAATTTCCCTCACTGTCCTTCCCTGTCCCTAGAAACAAGGATTATCACAGTGAAAGAAACTAACACTCTTCCTACTGTGAAGGACTAGCATCAAATGTAGAGCTTGAAGGACACCGCCACTCGCTGGTTCTTCTTTTTAAGGGCTTTGTTTGCCCATTTTTATTAAAAGAAGTCAAAACAAAATGAAAGGTTTCCCTCACAGGGGTTTCAGTACTCCTTTTCAACAACAAAATGACATTCAGCCTCCTGGCTTATACATATAGCAGTGCTGCTCAGGCCTTCCACTGCAGGCTCTTGTCTGTCTCCTATAGACTATTCCATCTGCAACACCATCCATTTGGATAGCAGCCCCTTGCTGCTCTGACCCTCAGACCTGGGTCTCTGGCTTCCACTGTGCACACAAGCACTCTCTGACTTCTCCAGTGCACACTTGCACTCTATGGCTTCCCCAGTGCACACCTGCACTCGTCGGGAGGGTGGGGCCCAGAATGCTGGTCCTGATTCTACTATCAGGCCCACACACACCTGAACAATCAGTGTGCAGTTGAGTCTCAAAACCCGGATCCAGGACTGGGGATTTCATCCCACCCGGATCTCTAAGAAATCCCCAAGCTCCGGGTCCCAAAGTGGATTTTATTAAATCATGAGGAAACTGAAAAGCCAGTTTCCTCCCAAACAAGCAAATACCCTGGAGCCCCTCAACCTGCCTGGTTGAGAATCCTGTATTCATACACTGGTGGGGTACCACACTACCACACTACCTATAGTTTTCTGTCCCTAGAAAAAATGTTTTTTTAAAGATGGTTGATGATCAATGCTTTAGCACACTATAGCACAAGGAGAATTTCCCTCACTGTCCTTCCCTGTCCCTAGAAACAAGGATTATCACAGTGAAAGAAACTGACACTCTTCCTACCTATAGTTTTCTGTCCCTAGAAAAAATGTTTTTTTAAAGATGGTTGATGATCAATGCTTTAGCACAGTACAGCACAAGGAGAATTTCCCTCACTGTCCTTCCCTGTCCCTAGAAACAAGGATTATCACAGTGAAAGAAACTGACACTCTTCCTACCTATAGTTTTCTGTCCCTAGAAAAAATGTTTTTTTAAAGATGGTTGATGATCAATGCTTTAGCACACTATAGCACAAGGAGAATTTCCCTCACTGTCCTTCCCTGTCCCTAGAAACAAGGATTATCACAGTGAAAGAAACTGACACTCTTCCTACCTATAGTTTTCTGTCCCTAGAAAAAAAGTTTTTTTAAAGATGGTTGATGATCAATGCTTTAGCACACTATAGCACAAGGAGAATTTCCCTCACTGTCCTTCCCTGTCCCTAGAAACAAGGATTATCACAGTGAAAGAAACTGACACTCTTCCTACCTATAGTTTTCTGTCCCTAGAAAAAATGTTTTTTTAAAGATGGTTGATGATCAATGCTTTAGCACACTATAGCACAAGGAGAATTTCCCTCACTGTCCTTCCCTGTCCCTAGAAACAAGGATTATCACAGTGAAAGAAACTGACACTCTTCCTACCTATAGTTTTCTGTCCCTAGAAAAAATGTTTTTTTAAAGATGGTTGATGATCAATGCTTTAGCACACTATAGCACAAGGAGAATTTCCCTCACTGTCCTTCCCTGTCCCTAGAAACAAGGATTCGCACAGTAAAACACACTGACACTCTCCCTACCTATAGTTTTCTGTCCCTAGAAAAAATGATTTTTTTAAAACGGTTGATGATCAATGCTTTAGCACACTATAGCACAAGGAGAATTTCCCTCACTGTCCTTCCCTGTCCCTAGAAACAAGGATTATCACAGTGAAAGAAACTGACACTCTTCCTACTGTGAGGGGGTTAGCTCGGCAGCGGGTGTGTGTGACCCCCGAGATGGGCTCCCCACACAAAAACAGGCCCAGCAAACGGAGGTTGTGGTTTTCAAAATCAAAAAGGTGCGGTTTATTTTCTATTTACAGTGACAAAACACAGCAAAGCAAAAGAAACATAAACAAAATAAATCCTGGTCAACTTGACCTCTGACTAAACATACAGGTTTCCTAACTAACAACTGGGATCAGCCTAGTGCTGTCCTAGTCCCTAAGTCCCTGGTTTTAAATGTCCAAGCAAATAGCCACACAGGCTTTGTCTCACCGCACAAGGGTTCACTCTCTCCAGGAAGTCCACACAGGTCTGGTTCCAGGCATGAGCTAACATCTAATGGAGCTGGGAGTTCTTATAGAGGCCTAAATGAGCTGACAAGCTTCAGCTGGTCTCATCAACTCCCTGTCTGTACGACGCCCCACACTCTCCCTAGAGGTATGAGTCATCCATGAGCCCACTAGCCTTATACAACTCTCCACCTAGTTGTATAAGTCGGCGTAAAGCCTGAATCTGGGCGAAATATATCTACCCCCCTGGATGCAACCAGGTGACTTTACCTTCCTGCTGTCACATACCCCCCCCTCTTGTTTTAACCTCGGGGTTGGAACACCAGCAATCAGGCATTCATGTACTCGAGACAAAGCATCCACATTCCCCATTTGAACGCCAGGGCGATGCTTTACTGTGAAGTTGAATTCCTGGAGGGCCAGGAACCACCTATTCACTCTTCTATTTGTTTCCTTGTTTTGAGCCATCCACTTTAACGGAGCGTGATCCGTAACCATGTCAAAGTGCCTACCTAGCAGGTAGTACCGAAGGGAATCTAGAGCCCACTTCACCGCTAAACACTCCTTTTCAACGGTGGCGTAATTTACCTCATGGGACTTCAACTTCCTGCTGAGGTAAATGACTGGGTGCTCTTCCCCGTTCCAGACCTGGGACAATACTGCTCCTAACCCCACATCTGACGCATCACTTTGTACGACAAAGTCTTTAGAGAAGTCGGGTGAGTACAACACTGGCTGGCTACATAAGGCTTGTTTCAAGAATTGGAATGCTGCCTCAGCCTCGGGGGTCCATTTAATCATGACCGACCCTTTCCCCTTCGTCAGGTTGGTTAGGGGCACAGCCTTAGAAGCAAAGTGGGGAATGAATCGCCGATAATACCCAGCGATTCCCAGAAAGGCTCGTACCTGCTTCTTGCTGTTGGGACGTGGCCAACTCTGGATGGCCTCGACTTTGTTGAGTTGAGGTTTTATTACTCCCCTCCCAATGGTGTACCCAAGATATTTGGCCTCCTCCTGCCCAATGGTACACTTCTTGGGGTTAGCCGTAAACCCCGCTTCCCGAACAGAGTCCAGGACTGCTTGCACTTTTGGCAGATGTGAGGCCCAATCTGTGCTATGGACAATTATGTCATCCAGGTAAGCCGCAGCATACTTCCGATGGGGCCTCAGCATCTGGTCCATTTTCCGCTGGAATGTGGCCGGCGCATTCTGTAACCCGAACGGCATTCTTTTATATTGGAACGCCCCGTCTGGGGTTACAAATGCGGTTTTCTCTTTGGCCGACTTGGCCAGGGGGATTTGCCAATACCCTTTTGTGAGGTCAAGAGTCGTCATGTATCGGGCTGTTCCCAGCCGGTCGATCAACTCATCTATACGTGGCATGGGGTAGGTGTCAAATTTTGTAACTTTGTTCAACTGTCGAAAATCGTTACAAAATCGCCAGCTCCCATCCGGTTTAGGCACCAACACAATGGGACTAGACCAATCACTTTGGGACTCCTCTATCACCCCTAAGTTCAGCATTTTCTGTACTTCCTCCCGTATTGCCTCCCGTCGGGCCTCTGGGATCCGATAGGGTTTTAACTTCACCCTTTCACCGGGCGGGGTAATGATGTCATGCTCTACCCCAAATGTTTGTCCCGGCAGCTCAGAGAATACCTCCTTGTTGCGAAGCACAAACTCCTTAACCTCCTGTTGTTGGGGTTGTGACAAGGTGGCTGCTATTCCAACCTCCGGAATCACGCAACCAGTTTGAGCTGGTGACCAAGTGTCTGCGACTAGGGACTCTCTATCCCTCCAGGCTTTCAACAGATTAACGTGATAGATCTGTTCGGGCTTTCGCCTTCCTGGTTGTCTGACCTTGTAATTCACTTCGCTCACTTTTTCCATTATCTCGTAGGGGCCTTGCCATTTGGCAAGGAATTTACTTTCAACCGTAGGGACAAGTACCAGTATCCTATCCCCCGGGGAAAAGGTACGGGTCTTGGCTCCACGGTTGTACACTCTCTGCTGTGCTAACTGCGCTTGGGCCAAATGTTCCTTCACGATGGGCATTACCTGTGCAATTCGGTCTTGCATCAGGGCGACATGCTCAATCACACTCCTGTGGGGAGAACTCTCACTTTCCCAAGTTTCCTTGGCAATATCCAACAGCCCTCTTGGGTGTCTCCCATACAGTAACTCAAAGGGGGAGAATCCCGTAGAGGATTGGGGCACCTCCCTAATAGCAAACATCAGATAAGGAAGTAGACAGTCCCAATCCTTTCCATCTCTATCCACCACTTTCTTCAACATTTGTTTTAGGGTTTTGTTGAACCTTTCAACCAGCCCATCGGTTTGGGGGTGATACACAGATGTACGTAATTGCGTCACTTTGAACAATTTACACAGCTCCTTCATAACCCGGGACATAAAGGGTGTACCTTGGTCCGTAAGCAGTTCTTTACAAATACCCACCCGGCTAAACACAAGAGATAGCTCTTTGGCTATGGTTTTGGCCGAGGTATTTCGGAGAGGGATCGCTTCTGGATAACGGGTGGCATAGTCCATTATAACTAATATGTACTGGTGCCCCCTAGCGGACTTGATTATAGGACCTACCAAATCCATGGCGATCCTCTCAAACGGGACCTCAATGATGGGTAGAGGGACCAGCGGGCTACGGAAATGTGGCATCGGGGCCGACCTCTGACACACAGGGCAGGAGGAACAATAATTTTCTATGTCCTTCATCACCCCCGGCCAATAGAATCTCTGTAATACCCTCTCTCGGGTTTTCTCTGTCCCCAGATGACCTCCAAGAATGTGCCCATGGGCCAACTCCAACACCAACTTCCTGTAAGGTTTGGGCACCACAAGCTGCTCAACGGTTTCTTCTGCCCTTTTTGCCACCCGATACAGTAGGTCCTTCTCTACGCTGAAGTATGGGTAAGTGCAGGTATTATCTGGGTTCACTAACTCGCCATCTATTTTCACTACGTTTTCCCGTGCCTTTATTAGGGCGGGGTCTTTCAACTGTTCTGTGGCAAAGTTTTCCCTGTGAACCTCAAGATCAGAAAACTCCACAGACGGTAGGTTTTCGTCTGAGGAGGTGGGCTCCTCTCCAGTTTCTTGAGTCTCCCCTGCCAATACTGATAAGGGAAATTCCGGAGAGTCCTCACCACTCTCAGGGGAGTTCTGGCTATCACATTCCTGGTACATAGGGGCACCAGTGGGGGGCTCAGGATCATCCCACAGTTCCCAGAACTTCGGAAAATCCCTTCCCACAATGGCGTCATGCGGTAACTGAGATACTAAGCCCACTGGATGAGAGAGGGTACCTTTGGGGGTCTCGAAACACACTGTAGTCACTGGATACTCTCGGGTGTCCCCATGCACACAAATAACAGCTACCTTGCTATTCCCAGAGACCTCTGTTTTAACTAACTCAGCCTTTATCAGGGTCACAAGGCTACCTGAATCCAGCAATACCACAACATTTCTACCATTAACACACATTTTGCATAAATGTTTCTCAGTTCCTCGAATGGCAGTGCATGCGACTGTCGCACACAGCGACTGACGTCTGCCCGTCAGAAAGTCACACTGCATGGGTTCCTCCACAACCGGGCAATTGGCTGCAATATGTCCCGCTTGCCGGCAGCGGTAGCAAACGATCCTTCTTGCGGCCTCTTGAGCCGCTGATTTCCCAGGCTGTTCTCGCCAAACTTGGGGTAGAGCTCCCACCCTCTCACTCTCTCCACCCTCACCCCTTGGAATCCTCTTATCTGCCCCTGGGGATGGTCTGGTCTTAGGGTGGAAAGTCCGAGTGTCTCTGGAAGAGGCCGTCAGGTTCTCTGTAGCCAAGTATTTCTCCACACGATCCACAAGACCATCGGCCGTCTCTGGGTCTCCATGGCTTACCCACTTTTGGATGGCAGTAGGAAGAGCTCTCAAAAACCGATCCATTACAACACGTTCCACAATCTTTGGTGCGGACAAAGTCTCTGGCTGTAGCCACTTTCTGCTCAGGTGAATGAGATCATACATTTGAGACCTGGGGGGTTTTCCAAGCTGGAAAGTCCAGTTATGCACACGCTGAGCCCGGACAGCCTGGGTGACACCCAGCCTTGCCAATATTTCAGCTTTTAGCATCGCATAGTCTTTTGCTTGGTTAGGCTCTAGGTCATAGTAAGCTTTCTGCGATTCACCAGTTAACAGAGGAGCCACCAGTCCAGCCCACTGCTCCTCAGGCCACTTTTCTCTTTCAGCGGTCCTTTCAAATGTGGTCAAAAATACCTCTGGATCATCCTCTCCAGTCATTTTTGTCAATAAACGACTCACCCCAAAGGATGCGGTATTAGTGGGACGGCTTTCCTCACTGGTCTGCGGACGTTGCTGCATTGCTGCTTCCATCTGTTGTTGTAGTCTCTGCTCTTGCTTCTGTAACAGGTCTATGAAGCGGGCCTCAGATTGCTGCTGGGCTTGTTGCTGAGCCTCCAGACTCTGTTGCAAAGTTGCGTTTGTCTGCTGCTGGGCTGCAAGGCTCTGTTGATGAGCTTGCTGCTGGGCTGCAAGGCTCTGTTGATGAGCTTGCTGCTGGGCTGCAAAGTTCTGTTGTTGAGCTGCAAGGCTCTTTTGCAAACCTGCATTTGTCTGCTGTTGATTGGCATTTGCTAGAGCCAGCTGCTTCAGTATCTCCTCCATGCTGGCTTAAAAAAAAACTGCCCGCATTCTCCACCAACTGTGAGGGGGTTAGCTCGGCAGCGGGTGTGTGTGACCCCCGAGATGGGCTCCCCACACAAAAACAGGCCCAGCAAACGGAGGTTGTGGTTTTCAAAATCAAAAAGGTGCGGTTTATTTTCTATTTACAGTGACAAAACACAGCAAAGCAAAAGAAACATAAACAAAATAAATCCTGGTCAACTTGACCTCTGACTAAACATACAGGTTTCCTAACTAACAACTGGGATCAGCCTAGTGCTGTCCTAGTCCCTAAGTCCCTGGTTTTAAATGTCCAAGCAAATAGCCACACAGGCTTTGTCTCACCGCACAAGGGTTCACTCTCTCCAGGAAGTCCACACAGGTCTGGTTCCAGGCATGAGCTAACATCTAATGGAGCTGGGAGTTCTTATAGAGGCCTAAATGAGCTGACAAGCTTCAGCTGGTCTCATCAACTCCCTGTCTGTACGACGCCCCACACTCTCCCTAGAGGTATGAGTCATCCATGAGCCCACTAGCCTTATACAACTCTCCACCTAGTTGTATAAGTCGGCGTAAAGCCTGAATCTGGGCGAAATATATCTACCCCCCTGGATGCAACCAGGTGACTTTACCTTCCTGCTGTCACACTACCTATAGTTTTCTGTCCCTAGAAAAAATGTTTTTTTAAAGACGGTTGATGATCAATGCTTTAGCACACTATAGCACAAGGAGAATTTCCCTCACTGTCCTTCCCTGTCCCTAGAAACAAGGATTATCACAGTGAAAGAAACTGACACTCTTCCTACCTATAGTTTTCTGTCCCTAGAAAAAATGTTTTTTTAAAGACGGTTGATGATCAATGCTTTAGCACACTATAGCACAAGGAGAATTTCCCTCACTGTCCTTCCCTGTCCCTAGAAACAAGGATTATCACAGTGAAAGAAACTGACACTCTTCCTACCTATAGTTTTCTGTCCCTAGAAAAAATGTTTTTTTAAAGATGGTTGATGATCAATGCTTTAGCACACTATAGCACAAGGAGAATTTCCCTCACTGTCCTTCCCTGTCCCTAGAAACAAGGATTATCACAGTGAAAGAAACTGACACTCTTCCTACCTATAGTTTTCTGTCCCTAGAAAAAATGTTTTTTTAAAGATGGTTGATGATCAATGCTTTAGCACACTATAGCACAAGGAGAATTTCCCTCACTGTCCTTCCCTGTCCCTAGAAACAAGGATTCGCACAGTAAAACACACTGACACTCTCCCTACCTATAGTTTTCTGTCCCTAGAAAAAATGATTTTTTAAAGACGGTTGATGATCAATGCTTTAGCACACTATAGCACAAGGAGAATTTCCCTCACTGTCCTTCCCTGTCCCTAGAAACAAGGATTATCACAGTGAAAGAAACGGACACTCTTCCTACCTATAGTTTTCTGTCCCTAGAAAAAATGTTTTTTTAAAGATGGTTGATGATCAATGCTTTAGCACACTATAGCACAAGGAGAATTTCCCTCACTGTCCTTCCCTGTCCCTAGAAACAAGGATTATCACAGTGAAAGAAACTGACACTCTTCCTACTGTGACAGCAGGAAGGTAAAGTCACCTGGTTGCATCCAGGGGGGTAGATATATTTCGCCCAGATTCAGGCTTTACGCCGACTTATACAACTAGGTGGAGAGTTGTATAAGCCCAGCTGAGGCTAGTGGGCTCATGGATGACTCATACCTCTAGGGAGAGTGTGGGTCGTCGTGCAGACAGGGAGTTGATGAGACCAGCTGAAGCTTGTCAGCTCATTTAGGCCTCTATAAGAACTCCCAGCTTCATTAGGTGTTTGCTCATGCCTGGAACCAGACCTGTGTGGACTGTCTAGGGAGAGTGAACCCCTGTGCGGTGAGACAAAGCCTGTGTGGCTATTTGCTTGGACATTTAAAACCAGGGACTTAGGGACTAGGACAGCACTAGGCTGATCCCAGTTGTTAGTTAGGAAACCTGTATGTTTACTCAGAGGTCAAGTTGACCAGGATTTATTTTATTTATGTTTCTTTTGCTTTGCTGTGTTTTGTCACTGTAAATAGAAAATAAACCGCACCTTTTTGATTTTGAAAACCACAACCTCCGTTTGCTGGGCCTGTTTTTGTGTGGGGAGCCCATCCCGGGGGTCACACACACCCGCTGCCGAGCTAAACCCCCTCACAGTTGGTGGAGAACCAGTGGCAGTTTTTTTTTAAGCCAGCATGGAGGAGATACTGAAACAGCTGGCTCTAGCAAATGCCAATCAACAGCAGACAAATGCAGGTTTGCAAAGGAGCCTTGCAGCCCAGCAGCAAGCTCATCAACAGAGCCTTGCAGCCCAGCAGCAAGCTCACCAACAGAGTCTGGAAGCTCAGCAACAAGCCCAGCAGCAATCTGAGGCCCGCTTCATAGACCTGTTACAGAAGCAAGAGCAGAGACTACAACAAATGGAAGCAGTAATGCAGCAACGTCCGCAGACCAGTGAGGAAAGCCGTCCCACTAATACCGCGTCCTTTGGGGTGAGTCGTTTATTGACAAAAATGACTGGAGAGGATGATCCAGAGGTATTTTTGACCACATTTGAAAGGACCGCTGAAAGAGAAAAGTGGCCTGAGGAGCAGTGGGCTGGACTGGTGGCTCCTCTGTTAACTGGTGAATCGCAGAAAGCTTACTATGACCTAGAGCCTAACCAAGCAAAAGACTATGTGATGCTAAAAGCTGAAATTTTGGCAAGGCTGGGTGTCACCCAGGCTGTCCGGGCTCAGCGTGTGCATAACTGGACTTTCCAGCTTGGAAAACCCCCCAGGTCTCAAATGTATGATCTCATTCACCTGAGCAGAAAGTGGCTACAGCCAGAGACTTTGTCCGCACCAAAGATTGTGGAACGTGTTGTAATGGATCGGTTTTTGAGAGCTCTTCCTACTGCCATCCAAAAGTGGGTAAGCCATGGAGACCCAGAGACGGCCGATGGTCTTGTGGATCGTGTGGAGAAATACTTGGCTACAGAGAACCTGACGGCCTCTTCCAGAGACACTCGGACTTTCCACCCTAAAACCAGACCATCCCCAGGGGCGGATAAGAGGATTCCGAGGGGTGAGGGTGGAGAGAGTGAGAGGGTGGGAGCTCTACCCCAAGTTTGGCGAGAACAGCCTGGGAAATCAGCGGCTCAAGAGGCGGCAAGAAGGATCGTTTGTTACCGCTGCCGGCAAGCGGGACATATTGCAGCCAATTGCCCGGTTGTGGAGGAACCCATGCAGTGTGACTTTCTGACGGGCAGACGTCAGTCGCTGTGTGCGACAGTCGCATGCACTGCCATTCGAGGAACTGAGAAACATTTATGCAAAATGTGTGTTAATGGTAGAAATGTTGTGGTATTGCTGGATTCAGGTAGCCTTGTGACCCTGATAAAGGCTGAGTTAGTTAAAACAGAGGTCTTTGGGAATAGCAAGGTAGCTGTTATTTGTGTGCATGGGGACACCCGAGAGTATCCAGTGACTACAGTGTGTTTCGAGACCCCCAAAGGTACCCTCTCTCATCCAGTTGGCTTAGTATCTCAGTTACCGCATGACGCCATTGTGGGAAGGGATTTTCCGAAGTTCTGGGAACTGTGGGATGATCCTGAGCCCCCCACTGGTGCCCCTATGTACCAGGAATGTGATAGCCAGAACTCCCCTGAGAGTGGTGAGGACTCTCCGGAATTTCCCTTATCAGTATTGGCAGGGGAGACTCAAGAAACTGGAGAGGAGCCCACCTCCTCAGACGAAAACCTACCGTCTGTGGAGTTTTCTGATCTTGAGGTTCACAGGGAAAACTTTGCCACAGAACAGTTGAAAGACCCCGCCCTAATAAAGGCACGGGAAAACGTAGTGAAAATAGATGGCGAGTTAGTGAACCCAGATAATACCTGCACTTACCCATACTTCAGCGTAGAGAAGGACCTACTGTATCGGGTGGCAAAAAGGGCAGAAGAAACCGTTGAGCAGCTTGTGGTGCCCAAACCTTACAGGAAGTTGGTGTTGGAGTTGACCCATGGGCACATTCTTGGAGGTCATCTGGGGACAGAGAAAACCCGAGAGAGGGTATTACAGAGATTCTATTGGCCGGGGGTGATGAAGGACATAGAAAATTATTGTTCCTCCTGCCCTGTGTGTCAGAGGTCGGCCCCGATGCCACATTTCCGTAGCCCGCTGGTCCCTCTACCCATCATTGAGGTCCCGTTTGAGAGGATCGCCATGGATTTGGTAGGGCCTATAATCAAGTCCGCTAGGGGGCACCAGTACATATTAGTTATAATGGACTATGCCACCCGTTATCCAGAAGCGATCCCTCTCCGAAATACCTCGGCCAAAACCATAGCCAAAGAGCTATCTCTTGTGTTTAGCCGGGTGGGTATTTGTAAAGAACTGCTTACGGACCAAGGTACACCCTTTATGTCCCGGGTTATGAAGGAGCTGTGTAAATTGTTCAAAGTGACGCAATTACGTACATCTGTGTATCACCCCCAAACCGATGGGCTGGTTGAAAGATTCAACAAAACCCTAAAACAAATGTTGAAGAAAGTGGTGGATAGAGATGGAAAGGATTGGGACTGTCTACTTCCTTATCTGATGTTTGCTATTAGGGAGGTGCCCCAATCCTCTACGGGATTCTCCCCCTTTGAGTTACTGTATGGGAGACACCCAAGAGGGCTGTTGGATATTGCCAAGGAAACTTGGGAAAGTGAGAGTTCTCCCCACAGGAGTGTGATTGAGCATGTCGCCCTGATGCAAGACCGAATTGCACAGGTAATGCCCATCGTGAAGGAACATTTGGCCCAAGCGCAGTTAGCACAGCAGAGAGTGTACAACCGTGGAGCCAAGACCCGTACCTTTTCCCCGGGGGATAGGATACTGGTACTTGTCCCTACGGTTGAAAGTAAATTCCTTGCCAAATGGCAAGGCCCCTACGAGATAATGGAAAAAGTGAGCGAAGTGAATTACAAGGTCAGACAACCAGGAAGGCGAAAGCCCGAACAGATCTATCACGTTAATCTGTTGAAAGCCTGGAGGGATAGAGAGTCCCTAGTCGCAGACACTTGGTCACCAGCTCAAACTGGTTGCGTGATTCCTGAGGTTGGAATAGCAGCCACCTTGTCACAACCCCAACAACAGGAGGTTAAGGAGTTTGTGCTTCGCAACAAGGAGGTATTCTCTGAGCTGCCGGGACAAACATTTGGGGTAGAGCATGACATCATTACCCCGCCCGGTGAAAGGGTGAAGTTAAAACCCTATCGGATCCCAGAGGCCCGACGGGAGGCAATACGGGAGGAAGTACAGAAAATGCTGAACTTAGGGGTGATAGAGGAGTCCCAAAGTGATTGGTCTAGTCCCATTGTGTTGGTGCCTAAACCGGATGGGAGCTGGCGATTTTGTAACGATTTTCGTCAGTTGAACAAAGTTACAAAATTTGACACCTACCCCATGCCACGTATAGATGAGTTGATCGACCGGCTGGGAACAGCCCGATACATGACGACTCTTGACCTCACAAAAGGGTATTGGCAAATCCCCCTGGCCAAATTGGCCAAAGAGAAAACCGCATTTGTAACCCCAGACGGGGCGTTCCAATATAAAAGAATGCCGTTCGGGTTACAGAATGCGCCGGCCACATTCCAGCGGAAAATGGACCAGATGCTGAGGCCCCATCGGAAGTATGCTGCGGCTTACCTGGATGACGTAATTGTCCATAGCACAGATTGGGCCTCACATCTGCCAAAAGTGCAAGCAGTCCTGGACTCTGTTCGGGAAGCGGGGTTTACGGCTAACCCCAAGAAGTGTACCATTGGGCAGGAGGAGGCCAAATATCTTGGGTACACCATTGGGAGGGGAGTAATAAAACCCCAACTCAACAAAGTCGAGGCCATCCAGAGTTGGCCACGTCCCAACAGCAAGAAGCAGGTACGAGCCTTTCTGGGAATCGCTGGGTATTATCGGCGATTCATTCCCCACTTTGCTTCTAAGGCTGTGCCCCTAACCAACCTAACGAAGGGGAAAGGGTCGGTCATGATTAAATGGACCCCCGAGGCTGAGGCAGCATTCCAATTCTTGAAACAAGCCTTATGTAGCCAGCCAGTGTTGTACTCACCCGACTTCTCTAAAGACTTTGTCGTACAAAGTGATGCGTCAGATGAGGGGTTAGGAGCAGTATTGTCCCAGGTCTGGAACGGGGAAGAGCACCCAGTCATTTACCTCAGCAGGAAGTTGAAGTCCCATGAGGTAAATTACGCCACCGTTGAAAAGGAGTGTTTAGCGGTGAAGTGGGCTCTAGATTCCCTTCGGTACTACCTGCTAGGTAGGCACTTTGACATGGTTACGGATCACGCTCCGTTAAAGTGGATGGCTCAAAACAAGGAAACAAATAGAAGAGTGAATAGGTGGTTCCTGGCCCTCCAGGAATTCAACTTCACAGTAAAGCATCGCCCTGGCGTTCAAATGGGGAATGTGGATGCTTTGTCTCGAGTACATGAATGCCTGATTGCTGGTGTTCCAACCCCGAGGTTAAAACAAGAGGGGGGGGTATGTGACAGCAGGAAGGTAAAGTCACCTGGTTGCATCCAGGGGGGTAGATATATTTCGCCCAGATTCAGGCTTTACGCCGACTTATACAACTAGGTGGAGAGTTGTATAAGCCCAGCTAAGGCTAGTGGGCTCATGGATGACTCATATGTCTAGGGAGAGTGTGGGGCGTTGTGCAGACAGGGAGTTGATGAGACCAGCTGAAGCTTGTCAGCTCATTTAGGCCTCTATAAGAACTCCCAGCTTCATTAGATGTTAGCTCATGCCTGGAACCAGACCTGTGTGGACTGTCTAGGGAGAGTGAACCCCTGTGCGGTGAGACAAAGCCTGTGTGGCTATTTGCTTGGACATTTAAAACCAGGGACTTAGGGACTAGGACAGCACTAGGCTGATCCCAGTTGTTAGTTAGGAAACCTGTATGTTTAGTCAGAGGTCAAGTTGACCAGGATTTATTTTGTTTATGTTTCTTTTGGCTTTGCTGTGTTTTGTCACTGTAAATAGAAAATAAATCGCACCTTTTTGATTTTGAAAACCACAACCTCCGTTTGCTGGGCCTGTTTTTGTGTGGGGAGCCCATCCCGGGGGTCACACACACCCGCTGCCGAGCTAAACCCCCTCACACTACCTATAGTTTTCTGTCCCTAGAAAAAATGTTTTTTTAAAGACGGTTGATGATCAATGCTTTAGCACACTATAGCACAAGGATAATTTCCCTCACTGTCCTTCCCTGTCCCTAGAAACAAGGATTATCACAGTGAAAGAAACTGACACTCTTCCTACCTATAGTTTTCTGTCCCTAGAAAAAATGTTTTTTTAAAGATGGTTGATGATCAATGCTTTAGCACACTATAGCACAAGGATAATTTCCCTCACTGTCCTTCCCTGTCCCTAGAAACAAGGATTATCACAGTGAAAGAAACTGACACTCTTCCTACCTATAGTTTTCTGTCCCTAGAAAAAATGTTTTTTTAAAGATGGTTGATGATCAATGCTTTAGCACACTATAGCACAAGGAGAATTTCCCTCACTGTCCTTCCCTGTCCCTAGAAACAAGGATTATCACAGTGAAAGAAACTGACACTCTTCCTACCTATAGTTTTCTGTCCCTAGAAAAAATGTTTTTTTAAAGATGGTTGATGATCAATGCTTTAGCACACTATAGCACAAGGATAATTTCCCTCACTGTCCTTCCCTGTCCCTAGAAACAAGGATTATCACAGTGAAAGAAACTGACACTCTTCCTACCTATAGTTTTCTGTCCCTAGAAAAAATGTTTTTTTAAAGATGGTTGATGATCAATGCTTTAGCACACTATAGCACAAGGAGAATTTCCCTCACTGTCCTTCCCTGTCCCTAGAAACAAGGATTCGCACAGTAAAACACACTGACACTCTCCCTACCTATAGTTTTCTGTCCCTAGAAAAAATTATTTTTTAAAGACGGTTGATGATCAATGCTTTAGCACACTATAGCACAAGGAGAATTTCCCTCACTGTCCTTCCCTGTCCCTAGAAACAAGGATTATCACAGTGAAAGAAACTGACACTCTTCCTACCTATAGTTTTCTGTCCCTAGAAAAAATGTTTTTTTAAAGATGGTTGATGATCAATGCTTTAGCACACTATAGCACAAGGAGAATTTCCCTCACTGTCCGTCCCTGTCCCTAGAAACAAGGATTCGCACAGTAAAACACACTGACACTCTCCCTACCTATAGTTTTCTGTCCCTAGAAAAAATGATTTTTTAAAGACGGTTGATGATCAATGCTTTAGCACACTATAGCACAAGGAGAATTTCCCTCACTGTCCTTCCCTGTCCCTAGAAACAAGGATTATCACAGTGAAAGAAACTGACACTCTTCCTACCTATAGTTTTCTGTCCCTAGAAAAAATGTTTTTTTAAAGATGGTTGATGATCAATGCTTTAGCACACTATAGCACAAGGAGAATTTCCCTCACTGTCCTTCCCTGTCCCTAGAAACAAGGATTATCACAGTGAAAGAAACTGACACTCTTCCTACCTATAGTTTTCTGTCCCTAGAAAAAATGTTTTTTTAACCACTTAACAACCACCTGCCGACAAATAACGTCGACAAGGTGGTTGCTTAACTCTGGGAGGACGTTATATAACGTCCTCCCAGAATCGCGCTCCCGCGCGCCCCCTGGGGCGCGCACACGGGAAACTCCGTGACCGCCGGGTCCAGAGGACCCGGCGGATCACGAATCGCGGTAAATCGCCGCTGATAGCGGCCGTTTACCACGTGATCGCTCCGTCAAATGACGGAGCAATCACTTGTAAACAGACCGGCGTCATTTGATGACGCCGGTTCCTCCCTCCCCTCTCTGTACCGATCGGTACAGTGTGAGAGGGGAGGGGGAGGGAGCGGATGGCAGCAGCAGCACTGTGGGCTGGATCTGTGACAATTGCAGTCACAGATCCAGCCATCCATCCATCCCTGCTCAGCCATCCCTGTGCTATACCCTGCCAATACTCTGCAATACACCCTGCCAATACTCTGCAATACACCCTGCCAATACTCTGCAAAATACCCTGGTGCAATACTCTGCAATACCCTGGTGCAATACTCTGCAATACCCTGGTGCAATACTCTGCAATACCCTGCGAAATACTCTGCAATACCCTGCAAAATACTCTGCAATACCCTGCAAAATACTCTGCAATACCCTGGTGCAATACTCTGCAATACCCTGGTGCAATACTCTGCAATACCCTGGTGCAATACTCTGCAATACCCTGGTGCAATACTCTGCAATACCCTACACAATACTCTGCAATACCCTGCACAATACTCTGCAATACCCTGCACAATACTCTGCAATACCCTGCAAAATACTCTGCAATACCCTGCAAAATACTCTGCAATACCCTGCAAAATACTCTGCAATACCCTGCGCAATACTCTGCAAAATACTCTGCAATACCCTGCACAATACTCTGCAATACCCTGCACAATACTCTGCAATACCCTGCACAATACTCTGCAATACCCGCCACAATACTCTGCAATACCCTCCACAATACTCTGCAATACCCTCCACAATACTCTGCAATACCCTCCACAATACCCTGTGCAATACCCTCCACAATACCCTGTGCAATACCCGTGCAATACCCTGCCATACACCGCAATACCCTGCCATACACCGCAATACCCTGCCATAGTCCGCAATACTCCGCAATGCCCTGCAATACTCCGCAATGCCTGGCAATACTCCGCAATGCCCGGCAATACTCCGTAATGCCCGGCAATACTCCGCAATGCCCGGCAATACTCTGCAATAACCACTTCCCGCCCTCCGGCCGTCATATGACGTCCTTGACTTTGTGCGGGGATATCTGAATGATGGGTGCAGCTACAGGCATCATTCAGATATTAGCTTTTTCAGCCGGCGATTCCCTACACCATAAGAACAATCATAGCGGCTGTTCCGCCGCTTGATCATTCTTACGGGAGGCGAGAGGGGATGTCCCCCCCCCCGCCGCCCTCCGGTGCTTCTACCGACTCACCGCTACGATCAAAGCCAGGATTGTTGTTTTTTTTTTTGTATTTTTTTCAGGCTTCCCAGCCTAGAGGTGAGATGTGGGGTCTTATTGACACCCCCCCCCCCGCCCCATATCTCACTGTAAAGAGGACCTGTCATGCCATATTCCTATTACAAGGGATGTTTACGTTCCTTGTAATAGGTATAAAAGTGATCAAAAAAATGTTTAGGGCGGAAAAACATGTCAAACTAAAATAAATAAAGTAAAATGAAGAATAATTTTTTATTTTTTTTTAAAAAGCGCCCCTGTCCCCGTGAGCTCGCATACAGAAGCGAACGCATACGTAAGTCCCGCCCACATATGAAAACGGTTTTCAAACCACACATGTGAGGTATCTCTGCGAACGTTTGAGCGAGAGCAATCATTTTGGCCCTAGACCTCCTCTGTAACTCAAAACATGTAACCAGTAAAAATATTTAAAGCGTCGCCTATGGGGATTTTTTAAGTAGCGAAGTTTGGCGCCATTCCACGAGTGTGTGCAATTTTTAAGGGCGACATGTTAGGTATCTATTTACTCGGCGTAACTTCATCTTTCACATTATGCAAAAACATTGGGCTAACTTTACTGGTTTTTTTTTTTTTTTAAGCACAAAACATTTTTTTTCCGTAAAAAACGCGTTAAAAAAATTGCTGCGCAAATATCGTGCGAGATAAAAAGTTGCAACAACCACCATTATATTCTCTAAGGTCTTTGCTAAAAAAACATATATAATGTTTTGGGGTTCTATGTAATTTTCTAGCAAATAAATGATGATTTTTACATGTAGGAGAGAAATGTCAGAATTGGCCTTGGTGCTCCAGAACGCCTGAAGGTGCTCCCTGCATGTTGGGCCTCTGTATGTGGCCACGCTGTGTAAAAGTCTCACACATGTGGTATCGCCATACTCGGGAGTAATAGCAGAATGTGTTTTGGGGTGTAATTTGTGGAATGCATATGCTGTGTGTGAGAAATAACCTGCTAATATGACAATTTTGTGAAAAAAAAAAAAGAGAAAAAAAAAATCTTGATTTTGCAAAGAATTGTGGGAAAAAATGACAACTTCAAAAAACTCACAATGCCTCTTTCTGAATACCTTGGAATGTCTTCTTTCCAAAAAGGGGTCATTTGGGGGGTATTTGTACTTTTCTGGCATGTTAGGGTCTCAAGAATTGAGATAGGCCGTCAGTACTTAAGGTGTGATCAATTTTCAGATATTGGCACCATAGCTTGTGGACTCTATAACTTTCACAAAGACCAAATAATATGCACCAATTTGTACTTATTTTTACCAAAGATATGTAGCAGTATAAATTTTGGCCAAAATTTATGAAGACAAAATAGTAATTTGCAAAATTTTATAACAGAAACGAAAAAAAATCATTTTTTTACAAAATTTTCAGTCTTTTTTCTCTTATAGCGCAAAAAATAAAAAACCCAACAGTGATTAAATACCACCAAAAGAAACCTCTATTTGTGTGAAAAAAAGGACAAAAATTTCATATGGGTACAGTGTTGTATGACTGAGTAATTGTCATTCAAAATGTGAGAGCACCGAAAGCTGAAAATTGGTCTGGTTATTAAGGGGGTTTAAGTGCCCAGTTGTCAAGTGGTTAAAGATGGTTGATGATCAATGCTTTAGCACACTATAGCACAAGGAGAATTTCCCTCACTGTCCTTCCCTGTCCCTAGAAACAAGGATTTGCACAGTAAAACACACTGACACTCTCCCTACCTATAGTTTTCTGTCCCTAGAAAAAATGATTTTTTTAAAGACGGTTGATGATCAAAAGGAGAATTTCCCTCACTGTCCTTCCCTGTCCCTAGAAACAAGGATTATCACAGTGAAAGAAACTGACACTCTTCCTACCTATAGTTTTCTGTCCCTAGAAAAAATGTTTTTTTAAAGACGGTTGATGATCAATGCTTTAGCACACTATAGCACAAGGAGAATTTCCCTCACTGTCCTTCCCTGTCCCTAGAAACAAGGATTATCACAGTGAAAGGAACTGACACTCTTCCTACCTATAGTTTTCTGTCCCTAGAAAAAATGTTTTTTTAAAGATGGTTGATGATCAATGCTTTAGCACACTATAGCACAAGGAGAATTTCCCTCACTGTCCTTCCCTGTCCCTAGAAACAAGGATTATCACAGTGAAAGAAACTGACACTCTTCCTACCTATAGTTTTCTGTCCCTAGAAAAAATGTTTTTTTAAAGACGGTTGATGATCAATGCTTTAGCACACTATAGCACAAGGAGAATTTCCCTCACTGTCCTTCCCTGTCCCTAGAAACAAGGATTATCACAGTGAAAGAAACTGACACTCTTCCTACCTATAGTTTTCTGTCCCTAGAAAAAATGTTTTTTTAAAGATGGTTGATGATCAATGCTTTAGCACACTATAGCACAAGGAGAATTTCCCTCACTGTCCTTCCCTGTCCCTAGAAACAAGGATTATCACAGTGAAAGAAACTGACACTCTTCCTACCTATAGTTTTCTGTCCCTAGAAAAAATGTTTTTTTAAAGATGGTTGATGATCAATGCTTTAGCACACTATAGCACAAGGAGAATTTCCCTCACTGTCCTTCCCTGTCCCTAGAAACAAGGATTTGCACAATAAAACACACTGACACTCTCCCTACCTATAGTTTTCTGTCCCTAGAAAACATGATTTTTTTAAAGACGGTTGATGATCAATGCTTCAGCACACTATAGCACAAGGAGAATTTCCCTCACTGTCCTTCCCTGTCCCTAGAAACAAGGATTATCACAGTGAAAGAAACTGACACTCTTCCTACCTATAGTTTTCTGTCCCTAGAAAAAATGTTTTTTTAAAGACGGTTGATGATCAATGCTTTAGCACACTATAGCACAAGGAGAATTTCCCTCACTGTCCTTCCCTGTCCCTAGAAACAAGGATTATCACAGTGAAAGAAACTGACACTCTTCCTATCTATAGTTTTCTGTCCCTAGAAAAAATGTTTTTTTAAAGACGGTTGATGATCAATGCTTTAGCACACTATAGCACAAGGATAATTTCCCTCACTGTCCTTCCCTGTCCCTAGAAACAAGGATTATCACAGTGAAAGAAACTGACACTCTTCCTACCTATAGTTTTCTGTCCCTAGAAAAAATGTTTTTTTAAAGATGGTTGATGATCAATGCTTTAGCACACTATAGCACAAGGAGAATTTCCCTCACTGTCCTTCCCTGTCCCTAGAAACAAGGATTATCACAGTGAAAGAAACTGACACTCTTCCTACCTATAGTTTTCTGTCCCTAGAAAAAATGTTTTTTTAAAGATGGTTGATGATCAATGCTTTAGCACACTATAGCACAAGGAGAATTTCCCTCACTGTCCTTCCCTGTCCCTAGAAACAAGGATTCGCACAGTAAAACACACTGACACTCTCCCTACCTATAGTTTTCTGTCCCTAGAAAAAATGATTTTTTAAAGACGGTTGATGATCAATGCTTTAGCACACTATAGCACAAGGAGAATTTCCCTCACTGTCCTTCCCTGTCCCTAGAAACAAGGATTATCACAGTGAAAGAAACTGACACTCTTCCTACCTATAGTTTTCTGTCCCTAGAAAAAATGTTTTTTTAAACATGGTTGATGATCAATGCTTTAGCACACTATAGCACAAGGAGAATTTCCCTCACTGTCCTTCCCTGTCCCTAGAAACAAGGATTATCACAGTGAAAGAAACTGACACTCTTCCTACCTTTTTTTTTCTGTCCCTAGAAAAAATGTTTTTTTTAAAGACGGTTGATGATCAATGCTTTAGCACACTATAGCACAAGGAGAATTTCCCTCACTGTCCTTCCCTGTCCCTAGAAACAAGGATTATCACAGTGAAAGAAACTGACACTCTTCCTACCTATAGTTTTCTGTCCCTAGAAAAAATGTTTTTCCAGGTTAAGCAAGAAAAATAATGTCACTGTCCCTGCCTATGCTTCTCTTTCCCTGCTCCGGAACACACTACACTAGGCCACCGTGCTGGCGGCCTTTTATAGTGTGGGGCGTGTACTAAACACCCTCAGCAATAATTGGCCACAGGCATCCTGCCTGTGGCCAATCATTGCTCTCCTCGCTGCCGGCGCTGTGATTGGCCAAGCATGCGGGGTCACAGTGCATGCTTGGCCAATCACAGCGCCTGGATGACACTGCGATGGCATAGTGCATTGTGGGCCGTTCGCGTCACTCGAATTAGGCGCGAACGGCCCAAATCGTTCGATCTTCGTCGAACGATCGAACAGCTGATGTTCGAGTCGAACGTATGTTCGACTCGAACACCGAGCTCATCCCTAGTGACAACTAATGAGTAAGAAGGATCGGAGGAATCCAGAATGACCTGCCACCTTGGAATCATGTCCCCAACGAAGCATCTTAGCTCTTAGCTCAGTGGGGACAAAGGTCTTACCAGGCGGAATCTTAGACTTCAGGGTGGTAGAGTGGGCAGCAATGCACGAGGTTGGAATGATCGGCTCAGGTTCAGGGGCGGACTCCTCGTCAAAAGTGTCAAATGACCAAGAGAGCGCATCAGCCCGACCATTGCAGGAACCAGGTTTGTAAGTAATCGTGAAATTAAAACGGGCAAAGAAGAGACTCCACCTGGCCTGTCTAGGATTCAGACGTTTAGCATTCTGTAGATACTGTAAATTCTTGTGGTCAGTAAAAATCGTTATGGAGTGAGGGGAACCCTCCAAGAGATGACGCCACTCCTCTAACGCCAATTTAATCGCGAGAAGTTCCCGATCACCGATGGCATAATTCCTCTCTGCCTGAGAATTTTTTTTGGAGAAGAACGCACATGGTTGACGTCTCTTCTCAAAGAATTGAAGAAGCACAGCTCCCACCCCCATTGAGGAAGCGTCCACTTCAATAAAAAATGCATCCCCAGGATTTGGTCTCCTCAAGAGAGGTCCAGAAACAAAGGCCTGTTTCAGGTCGTGAAATGCAGAGACAGCTTCGGGAGGCCAGTCTTTGGCATTCGCACCCTTCTTGGTTAAAGCGATAATAGGCACGGCAATGGAAGAGTAATTCCTTATGAACTGCCTATAATAATTTGTGAAGCCAAGAAAGTGCTGTGTGGCCTTGAGGCTAGCAGGAAGAGGCCAGTTGGTAATAGCCAAGACCTTCGCAGGATCCATACGAAGACCCGAACATGAGACAAAGCACCCCAAAAACAGGACCTCAGAACATTCAAAGGAACATTTCTCCAGCTTGGCATAGAGATTGTTCTCTCTAAGACGCTGAAGTACAGTGCGGACATGGTTTCTGTGGATGAGCAGATTTTCAGAAAAGATCAGAATGTCATCCAGATAGATGACCAGATAGATGACAACAAACTGGTACAGCAGATCTCTGAAGATTTCATTGACAAAGTTTTGAAACACAGCTGGGGCATTACACAAACCAAAAGGCATCACCAGGTATTCGTAATGCCCGTCTCTAGTGTTGAATGCAGTCTTCCATTCGTCACCCTCCCGTATTCGAATGAGATTGTACGCGCCTCTGAGATCCAACTTGGTGAAAATGGAGGCACCCTTCAACCTATCGAATAGTTCAGATATTAAGGGTAAGGGGTATTGATTTTTAATAGTAACCGCGTTTAAACCTCGATAGTCGATACAGGGTCTTAGGGTACCATCCTTTTTGGCCCAGTCCACATGTGGAGAGTGGAGCTGCATCCAAGGAAGGCCCAATACAATGGGGGTAGAGGCCTTGGGTAGAATGAGAAAGGATATCCACTCCTGGTGGAGAATCCCTACCGACATCCTAATGGGTAGCGTCTGGAAGCAAATAGGGCCCCCTGGGAAAACAGTGCCATCAATTGCCGAGACTACCAATGGGGTAGCGAGAGGTGAAAGGGTAAGCTTCATAGAAGAAGCAGTTCCCTAATCCATAAAATTGCTGGCTGCCCCTGAATCCAGATATGCAAGGGTTGATTGAGGAGAAGTGCCTACATGAAGGAACACCGGCAGGAGAAGGCGAGAAGGTGATGTTTCAGGGTTCAATACTCCACCTTCCAAATGTATTAAGCCCGAGCGTTCCCCGGACAGAAGCGAGCAAAAGTCACAAAAATGACCCTTGCCCCCACAATAGAGGCACAAGCCCAGAGTTCTGCGCCTAGCACGTTCTTCGGGGTTTAGTCTGGTCCGGCCCAGCTGCATAGGTCCCTCAGCAGGCAGAAGATGCTCCACGGGACGAAGGGAGGGGAGCTCAGACTGGCTAGGACCCAGAGAGTGCTGGCGTCTTTTTTCTAAGGACCTCTCTTGAAAACGAATGTCGATCTGATTGCATAACGAAATTACATCGTCCAGACCGACGGGAATGGCTCTTCCCGCTAATTCGTCTTTCACTCGGTCAGAGAGGCCATGTAAAAAGGTAGCGACCAGGGCCTCATTATTCCAGCTCAATTCAGCTGTGTGGATACGGAACTGAAGAGCATATTGTCCCACTGAACTAGATTCTTGGCGAAGACGTAAGACAGCACTAGCCGCTGAAGAAGCCCGAGCCGGCTCTTCGAAGATATTACGAAAGAGCTTCAAGAAGTCGGACAGGCTGGAAACCACCGGATCATTCCTCTCCCACAGGGGGCAGCCCAGGCCAAAGCTTCACTGGAGAGGAGGGAAATGATATAGGCTACCTTAGCCCGGTCAGACAGGAAGTTTTGAGGCTGAAGCTCAAAATGAATCGTGCATTGGCTGAGAAACCCCCTGCAGGCCTTGGAGTCCCCAGAGAAACGGAACGGAGCTGGCAGTGTTAGTGAGTGTGTGGCTGCGACTGGTGCGATAGGTAAAACCGCTGGTTGTACTTGAGGTTGCGGATTCGGTGTTCCCAAGGAGGCCTGAAGCTGTTCGAATCGAGAAGCCAGATCCTGGAGGAATCGCATCACCTGAGTCTGATTCGATTCCTGGGTTTCAAGTCTGCGAACTATGCCCTCCAATGGATCATCCGCGGGGAGCGGCATGTCAGCCGGGTTCATGGCTGATCAAACTGTCAGGTCACCTACGGCCAGGTGACAGATGCACACCGTAGGGGGACAGGAGTGCACCGCATAGTAGTGAACCCTATGGCTGACTGCTGCGGATAGGAAACTGGGTGGTTGTGGAAAGCGGGACCAGAGGAGCACAACCGGGATCCTATAGGAAGCTAGAGCCAAGATTCCCCAGGGCGCGGAGTCTAAGACCCAGCAGGTCTTCTCCAGAGCCTCTAGTGGTGAGGATGTTATGCTGCAGGCTGGGTCCAGGTCGCGGCCCCTAGAGTCTCCTAGCTCACGCCCCATAGGATAAGGGGACAAGAGGGGAAGCAGCAGCACAAGATATAAGAGTAACGAATAACAAGCTGAAAGTCAAGGGCCACAAGCAGAAAAGGATAACGAAAGACAAGCCGAAGGTCAAGGGTCACGAGCAGACAGGGATAGACGGGGACAAGCCAATAATGTAACAGAGAGACAGACGTAGCACACGGCAGGCAGGAACCCAAACACACAATGCCTAACAAACACGTTGATCAGCAAAGCAGGCTTGCAGTGCACAGGTTAATATAGTGTTCTGTGATAGGGCCTGGGGTGGAATCTGGCTGGGAGGAGATTATAAAGGAAGCCAGGTGAAGAGGGTCTGGTCTCTAAGATGAACACATGAGGAGGAAAGGTAAGATGGCAGACAGACATTAATGCATATCCATGACATTAACCCCTTCCCTGACAGTCACATTTACACAGTAATCAGTGCAGTTTTATAGCACTAATCGCTGTATAAATGTGAATGGTCCCAAAAAACGTGTCAAAAGTGTCTGATCTGTTCGTCGCAATGTCACGGTCACAATAAAAATCGCAGATCGCCACCATTACTAGTAAAAAAAAATAAAATAAATAAAAATGCCATAAAAATATTCCCTATTTTGTAGATGCTATAACTTTTGCACAAACCAATCAATAGTAGAAGAATATGTATCGGTCTAAACTCAGGAAATTTTTTTAAAAAAATGTGATATTTATTAAATCAAAAAGTAAAAAATATTGTGTTTTTTTCAAAATTGTTGCTCTTCTTTTGTTTATAGCGCAAAAAAATAAAAACCGTACAGGTGATCAAATACCACCAAACAAAAGATTTTATTTGGGTACAATGTTGCATGACCGCGCAATTGTCATTCAAAGTGCGACAGCGCTGAAAACTAAAAATTGGTCTGGGCAGTAAGGGGGTGAAAATGCCCTGTATTGAAGCGGTTAATAAACGTACCCGTTAAGAAAAGGGAAGATACGTGAGTTCAAGGACCAGTAGGTTCAGTGGAGGGGATTCACATATTTCCAGTCTGCATACAGGTTAAAGGGGTTTGGTGGCTCTGCAGCCACCAAAATCAGTTCTATAGTAAATTTTCAAGGTTACAAAACAAAACAAATGAAACCTATGGCCGTTATTGCAACCAGTGGTCTGTTTTCATCCTTTTATTGCACTACTATTGTGGTGTTGGCATTAACGAAACCCAGAAATTGATTGGTAACCACTCAACAACTCAACAACCCCCAAAGTCCCCCCAAAAAAAAAAAAAAATCTGTGCGATGCTAATTCAGCCATACAGCTTGTATGGCTGAATTTGCATTGCATTCGAACATAACTCACACAGAACCCTTTTTTTGGGTCCACACCAGAATCTGATTGCATGGGTGTTCATACTCATGCAATCTGATTCCTACCCAAATTGACAGTTCGCACTGCGATATGCAAACTGAAATAGGGGTGTCATTAAGTTTCAATTGACACTCCAGAGGTTTGCATAGGGCAGTGTGAACTGCCTGCAAGTTGTATGCGATGCGGGAACCCACACTGGATTCACAGGGTTCCTGCATTGCTGCAGTGTGAACCGGGCCCAAAGTGGGATTACCATTTTTTGGTATAATATAACTCATTATTCAAATTTTTCTGAATTAGATATAGTTATTTATACTTGTGCACTACAGTAAATACTACATTTTATGTAAACAAGCATGTTGTATACATTTTGTATTGCTAACTATTCTGACAATTATTGTGTTACAGCATTTGTGTCTCTTAATAAAAATAACTGAGATCTAGAAATTGTTAAAAATAGATTTTCTGTATGTTGGAAGGCAAAAGCTTCAAAGCTCCACAATGGAATCCTTTATTTATAATCTCTACATTGTTACAGAGATGCCAGGTCCCAGCAAGGAACTCAAACAATACAGAATCTATTGTAAACATTTTGTTTTTCAGCTTCAGTTCTCTACAATAACCCTTACCACTTTGCTATTCTGTGTGTGCAAAACAGAGTTTATTTCCAGCAATATAACAGTTTAGAGATTTTGACAATATTAGTCCATACAGAAATAGTGAGCTTGTGTAATGTTACAATGCATAGCAATGATTAAATAAATCATATAAAATAAGTCCTAACTTTTTTTAACAATGGTGCTATAGTGATATACATTTGTAAGTATATACAGGTATAAGGAAAAGGCTGAATACAGCTCAACAAGAGAATAATGCAATGTTTAATGGCTCTGGAGCCTCTGTCTTACCATATATGCTAAGCATCAGCCATGAAGATCACTGTACATAAATGCTACAGTTTAGCATTTTTATGTTAGTAAACATTTCATAATAAAGCCAGCTTTGATTTGCTAAAATACTTTTGTTTATGTGGGTATAATCAGTTTTATATTATTGTTCTCAGTAGTCTAGTCTATTCATAGGATCAGGTTGTTTTCCCTTAGAGTACTTTAACACTGCTGTTAGCGATAATAGCGTCTTTTTGGCCGCTAGCGGGGCACTTTTAACCCCCGCTAGGGTCCGAATAAAGGGTTAATAGTGCCCACAAAGTGCCGCAGCCGAAGAGCTTTGCAGGCGCTTCGCCAGCGGTGCCCATTAATTTCCAATGACAGGGGCGGTGGAGGACCTGTGTATTCACCGCTCCCGCAGCGTTCGAAAGATGCTGCTTGAAGGACTTTTTCTAACATCCTGCAAGTGCACCGCTCCAGTGTAAAGGCACTCGGGCTCTCACACTGGGGCTGCAGGGGAGGAGTTTTTCAGGCGCTTTATAGGTGCTATTTTTAGCCCAAAAGCACCTGAAAAATGCCCCAATGTGGAAGGGGTCTTATATTTTACAGGGCAAAATACTTTTAGGTTGCCATTATGATTATATTTTCTTTATTATAGGCTTATGTTTGACTTAGGGTGTGAATGGAGTGTTTTCCCCTCCTACTTCGCTGCCCCCTCTCCAACCTCTTTAATTGCTTGATCCTTTTATTTAAGCACCTAGTTCTCCTTGTTTGTATTGACTTGACTAAAAGGTGGAGGCCTCAAAATGTTGGCACAGCAACAGAGAAAGCTTTTGTCACATACCTTGAAACAGAGCCTGACGTGTAGAAGGTGACTTCTGTTATAGCCCTGGCTCAGGGGCCACTGGAGTTGCAACAGTGGCTGCAAGAGCGCAGTGAGGTAGGAGTGCCTGCCAAATTCCTTGTTGACAGTAGAGATGTGCAGCTGGTAAGTCGCCAGACCAGGCTGGGTGGTGAGCAGCAGGTGGCAGCAGAAGCAGCAGGTGCGGATGCACAGCAGATGCAGGACAGCGTCACCAGGTACTGGATAGAGCAGGATGGAGCAAGACTGGAGTAGGGTCAGACAAGTTGGGTCAATCACAGATAATCAGGTATGGCCTAAGTGGTAAGCAGAGATTGGTCAGTAGACAGGCAGAGGTTGGCAGCAGGATATCAGGCAGAATAGCAGGTATAGCAAGGCTAGGGCAAGGCGGGGTCAGGACTGGAGATAAGCCAGTGTAGTCAAGGACGCCGGGTCAAACACAGGTAGTCAGATGCAGATACAGGATCAGACTCAGGTAAAGCTGCAGGTCAGACAGCACAGCGCTAAAACTGCTGCTGTCTTTATATAAGCCATTTGGCGCCATCATTCATGGCTAACGTGCGCACGTATTTTAGCGAATGCGCATAAGCGTCCGCCTATTAGCGCTAATGTTCCCGCTATGCGTTAGTCTATGCCCAGCAAGACGGGCACCTGCAAAATCACGTCTGCGCATACCACGTCCCTTACAGCTTTGCTCAACCTGGAAGCACTGTATGCAGACATTCTGTTTCCTGTTTCACCTGCCTGCTTGTATGATTGAGCTTCACACACAGTACAGTTGGACCTGTGTCTGAATCTACAACCTCTGCTGTTTTTTTATGCTGAACCTTGGACTCTTTGTTTCTGACATGAACTTCCTGATTTAAACCATATCTCTGCACTTCCTGTCTGCCAGATTACTGTGCTCTTGCCAGCCAATATCTTGCTCTTGCCACTCTTGCGGCCTATCTTTGCTACCACTCGTTGCTGACCTTTGGCTTGTTCCTCAACTACGCTTCTGCATGATCCCAATGTGCAACCACTCATTACTGACCTTTGGCTTGTTTACTGACTATGCTTCTGCTTATCCCTACCTGCTTTACCTGCTGCTGGACCCTGGCTTGCTTATCTCCTGGTGGGAAGATCCTGAGGACTGTGACCTGGTACTAACACATAGCAAAACCCATTTTCACTACCAGAAACTCTGGTGAACACCAGTTAGTACTTAGACTCTGCACCTCAGATGAGCCTGTGTCATCTGCCAGGTTGACTTGTTTCTGTACTTATCCAGGTGGTCCATGGATGCCTCTCTACTGCTATAGCTAGTGGCCTCCAAGGGAATATTATTTCCATTCATGGTATTTTGATTTACTACTGTGTTTACTTCCTTGCCAGCTGCTTAGATACTGAATGTCTGAGCTACAGTACATTCCAGCAATCCTTGCATGGACTATTTAGACTCTTTTGGGACTTATTTTGAAATTGAGACACACATTTTGCAATTGGGAAACACATATGTTGGACAAAATGGCCGTGAATGTGATTCAGTTAGGTGATTGTGCAGGTAAGGGCAGGGGAGAATGCAGTTGGTAAATGTGTTTATTAAATATAGACCGCTGATAGGGGGCAAAAAGACAGCATAAAATTAACCAACACTCATTTGTTGTTTCATAACAATGCTCTTTAGTTGAGAAACTAGCAACTTAATATTAATATGAAGCTTTTCTAACTACATTTTAAGACAAAATAACATATCTAATTTGTCTAAATTGTTTGCAAAGTTAATTTAAGTTTGTCTGATTTACTGTATATAACTGCTGGTGCTGATATATATTAAAGCAAATTGACAACCACATGAAAAAACAAACAAAATCAGGCTGAAAAAAACTAAATCTGCTATAACGAAACCTAATGCTATGTTTTTGAGTAGGAAACATATATAATACAATGGGCATGCCTATTTATAATCATTTTAATTTTAATTCAGGAATAACATATGGCAGCTGTAGATATTTGAAATAGCTGATTGGATATGTAGTGTGTGCTCAGACATAACAGAAGATACGTTCATTATCTCTAAAAGGTCTTTTTTTACACTAATGCCAAAGCAGCTGGTGAGGGGTTATAGAGCACTGAAGTCACCCAAATCTCTGGATATTGTTTTCTATTGTGCCATCTGTGGGGTGTTAAATATTCCTTAATATTGCCAGCACTCCATGAATTTATATGTTAAATCAGTTACTGAAACTAGTGTCCAAGATGCTTCAGGAGAAAATGTTATTACAATGCATAACATTTTAAAAATGATCTTCCACTTGGCTTTGAAAACTAAAGAGCTGCCATTGACATAAAAGTGTTACACTTCTGGCCCTGTACTTGAGGAAATAAAAGACAGTTATTTAAAGAGCAACATTTGAATTTAGGAGGTAATGCTAAAGAATAATAGACAGGCTTCTCTATGCCGTCAATCAAGAACAATTACCCACTAATGTAATATTGGTATGTAAAGATATTGATAATTCAATTGCATATATTTTTGACATCCATCGAATATAAAAAAAAAATACTCCTAAGAAAATTTAATATCTAGCAAACTATGAGCATAACAGGCATTAATCATAATGTAACAAAAAACAATTATATATGGCGCTCTGAGCCAACAGTCTCTGGTCCACAGTGAAATCCACGTTAGAGCAATGGTGAGCAAGGGTATGGTGGAAAGGCAATCTGAGATGCACGTCAGCAGCTCTCCATAGAGAGAAGCAAGCATTGGTGGAAATGTAAACACAAGAAAAGGGGCTTCTAAGTGCAGTAATTCAGGGTTCATTACATAAAAGAGGTTAAAAGCACTAACAAGAGTAAACATGATATGAGCTCATCAAATTCCAAAAGTAAAGTCCAGGAGGGAGTTCGCCTGGTGCACCACAGCATCACAGTAGTCCATTGAAAACTACAAGCCGACAGCCGTGCACAGAGCCCTATCAATTAGTGACGTGGCCATGCAGGCGGAGCCCCGCTCGGCCACATTTTTTTAAATTGTGACAGCTAGCAGGGAGAGAGAAGAACCCTGCTAGGTGTCACAGCGGGGATCGGAGAGGTGCGGGGGCCAGATCATTCGTAACATTTTACATGTTACACCTTGAATATGGGTGTAACATGTTGTGAAAGGTGAACTTATCCTTTACCTTACATGTGGTTTGGATTGCCTTTCTGAGTACTCTCCACTTGAAGCTGAACCCCATAGTATTCTGCTACATGTTTTTGATAAAAAAATCCCAATAAGTGGACATTGATTAGATTGCGTAAAAGTTATAGCACCTTCAAACTGTGGTGTATATACTGACATTTTTATTTTTATTACACTACTAATGGCGGCAATAAACAACTTATAATGGGACTGCGATATTGCGGGGGTGGATCTGACACTAACTGACGCTGGGGGGAACTGACTAATTGCCACTGACATCACCAGTGCCCTTAATACAGTGATCAGTGCTTAAAATATACACGGTCACTGTAATAATGACACCGGCAGGGAAAGGGGTTAACATCTAGGCGATCAAGGGGCTTAATATGTGCCTAACTATGTGTAATGTGTGTAAAGTGTGCTGCTTTTTACTAACGATTTCTGTTTCTCATCCCTGCTTTGCAGGGATGAGAAACTGACAGATCACTCCCTGTGTATAGAGTTCTGTGTTGAATTTCAACACAGAGCTCTTGGCTGTGAATGTACACAGCTGATCAGCAAGTCCTGGCCATGAATCGTTGGCCGGAACTTGCTGAAAGGCTCCCGTTGTGTACAATCACAGCAGGAGCTAGCCCAGAAGTAGGCAGGGACGTACCAGTAAATCGCTTTGCCTACAGTGGCCGCTTGTCCGCAGTACAATGCGGTCGGTCGTTAAGTGGTTAAGGATAATGGAATCAAAATGGAACATAGTTTTCTAACTACTACATGTAGTTAAAAAAAATGTATTCCAGTTTTGTCCAACAAGACAATTTTATGGGTTTGGGGGCCTTTAATGATATCCATAATACTCAGGGTCTGACAAATTGCTGTAGCTAAAAGCTCCATACCTAAATTAAAAATGATCAGAGACAGAACCCCCCACCCCTGTCCACCCTGCTGGTGATGAATAGGTTTTAGATCAATAATTAAGTGAAATACGGGTCTGTACATGTCAGGAACAATAGAATTTTTATGTTTAGGCAAAATTGCAATTGTTGCCCTTTTCTTGAAAATAACCTCACTTTTTTTGTTTGATTTTTGCATAAGACCACCCCTTAAAACTATAGCAGACTTAAAGGATGAATTATAGGGGAACCCCATTTTTTTGTGTGTGGGTGTCCTTCACTAGCATCTATAGAAGACCCTCATCTAAGATGGAATTCCCATGTTTCTGGCAATATAAACACACTTTTTTCTTTGTAGGTGTTACTGTAGCATGTTGTACACATCACACAGATGTGTCATTTCAAAGGGAGGGTCGGAGTATCCCCCATGAATGTTATTTAATGGAGTTTTGCATTTTTAGTGTTTCACTTTAATCATTGCTAAAATCACTGCTCCCAGCCAAATGAAATAATAAAAAAAAAAAAAATTGCTTTCCAACGTGTTCCCCAACAATTGATTTTTAACGTTTGTTCCCCATTTATTTCAGTGGGGTGCAGATTTGGCACCCAGTACCCGTGTTTGTCAAATCCTGCTAAAACCAGACTCAGGATTGTTTGGTTCATTACTAGTGTCAAAGAAACATAGAAAAGTGATGGTCCGTTGAGTCTGCCCTTTTTTAAATTGAGTTATACTGTATACGTCTTTGTTTGTTTTTAACAATTTTTGCTTGAATATAGATCTATGCTTGTCTCAAGCATGTTTAAATCCCTATATTTTGTGTCATAATGTATGTATTAGGTTTTCAGATATATGTAGAGGAAGGCTAATATTAGGCCTCAAGCACTAAAGGTGCTGTCTCAGACCAGGATATGTCTCTGATGGTGGAAAAATTTGCTGCAGAGACTATTTAATAGTAAGAAAAAAAATATATAGAAATTCTAGCATATGATAGATGATAGATGAGAATACGAAAAGTAGATGTAGTCTCTTTTGAATCCATCTTGGCAACTCCAGACAAGAGATGGTTGACATCGTCGTTTGATGGTAGTGGTATCCAAAAAAGAGTCAGCCACATTATTCAAATTGCCCCAGATTATAAATTAGCTTTGTTGGATTGCCTGGGTTTTTTCATCAATCAAAAACAAGGAAAGTTGTTTCCTATTCGGGCCATGGACATCAACCAAAGTATACAGCGGTTATTACATTTACATGTTGGAATAGCAAATCTTCCCAAGCGGTGGAGAATGCTAGACATATGTTTAAAATGGAAGATGTCTTTAACCAGTTGTCAACCAGCTGCCATCAAATGACGGCGGCATGAAGACACTGTTATTCTGGGCGGATGTCATATGACGTTGCGGAATTAAAATCCACTAGGGGGCGCGCTAGAAGCTGGCGGCGCGCACCCGCCGCGTCACTGGGGACCCGATGGCCGCCGGGCACCCACAATTGCCCAGTAACCGAGCAGGACCGTAAATCTGTGTGTGTAAACACACAGATCCACATCCTGTCAGGGAGAGGAGACCGATGGTGTGTCCCTTGTAAATAGGGACAACCATCGGTCACCTCCCCCAGTCAGTCCCCTCCCCCCACAGTAAGAATCACTAATAGGGAACAAATTTAACCCCTTCCTCGCCATATAGTGTTAACCCCTTCCCTGCCAGTCATGTTTATACAGTAATCAATGCATTTTTATAGCACAGATCACTGTATAAATGTGAATGGTCCCAAAAATGTGTCAAAAGTGTCCGATATGTCCGCCGCAATATCGCCGTCATGATAAAAATCGCTGATCGCCGCCATTACTAGTAAAAAATAAATAAATAATAAAAAGGCTATAAATCCATCCCCTATTTTCTAGACGCTATAACTTTTGCGCAAACCAATCAATATACACTTATTCCGATTTTTTTTTACCAAAAATATGTAGAAGAATACGTATCGGCCTAAACTGAGGAAAATGAAAAAAAAAAATGGATATTTATTATAGCAAAAAGTAAAAAATATTGTGTTTTTTTTCAAACTTGTCGCTTTTCTTTTGTTTATAGCGCAAAAAATAAAAACTACAGAGGTGATCAAGTACCACCAAAAGAAAGCTCTATTTGTGGGGAAAAAAGAACGCAAATTTCGTTTGGGTACAGCGTCTCACGACCGCGCAATTATCATTCAAAGTGTGACAGCGCTGAAATCTGAAAAATGGCTTAGGCAGGAAGGGGGTTTAAGTGCCCAGTAGGGAAGTGGTTAAATGCAATAGCTACTCCTCTATGTTTCTTAGGGGCATTGGCCAGAAAGACATGTGGAAAATGTTTATGTGAGATTGAGTCTGAGCTACAATATTAGTCTCTTTTGAAAAAGAATAGAGAATGACTTCTTTTTGAGCAAGAGTTTCCCTTCAGGTTGTGGAGCATCCAAAAGAGCTATTTAAGTTTTTGATATCTAAAGAGAGTATTTCATAGTACAACTTTCAGTAGGCGCTATGGTGACTTAAAGCGGAGGTGCAGCCAAAAATAAAATAAAATAAAAAGTCAGCAGCTACTAACAGTGTAGCTGCTGACTTTTAATAAGGACACTTACCTGTCCTACTCGCCCGCCATGTCGGTCCCACCACGGCGATCGATCGCTGCTGGCAGCTCCCGACTCCTCCATCCTGAGTAAGGGAAACAGGCAGTGAAGACTTACAGCTTCACTGCCCGTTTCCTACTGCGCATGCGCCACTCGCACGGCGCTTTGTGAATGGGCGGCTTGCCTCCTGGGATACACACAGTTCCCAGAAGGCAGCGTGCCCCACAAGAAGAGGAAGCGGAAGGAGACCCACCGCGGACGAGAAGAGGCACATTAGAGGCAGATTAGGGGACTTCCGCATAGCAACAGGCATTTAGGGTGAGTATAATTATTATTATTTTTTCTATACATTTTTTTTTTTTTAGGATTTTTAATGTAAACATTTTTTCAGGGTGGACCTCTGCTTTAAACAGATAAGATATGTGAAATATCTCACAGGTGTTTTCCCTTGTGTCTTTGCAGCTTAGAAAAATAGGATTTTTATAACAGCTTACCTGTAAAATCCTTTTCTTGGAGTACATCACGGGACACAGAGCGACATAGTCATTACTAATGGGTTATATAGTTACCGTCAGGTGCTGGCACTGGCAACTTCCAAAACCGGAAGTACCCTCCCCTATATAAGCCCCTCCCATCCGGGAGCACCTCAGTTTTGTAGCAAAGCAATAAGTGTCCCCAAAGAGGGGCGGGAGCTCTGTGTCCCGTGATGTACTCCAAGAAAAGGATTTTACAGGTAAGCTGTTATAAAAATCCTATTTTCTTTTTCGTACATCACGGGACACAGAGCGACATAGTCATTACTAATGGGATGTCCTAAAGCAATGCCAAATGAGGGGGGGGATACACCATATATAAGCTGAGCGCTATCAGACATGAGGATCTTTTGCGGCCTGCAACACACTGCGCCCAAAGGCGACATCCTCCTGACTTCTAACGTCCACCTGGTAGAACCTAGTAAACGTGTGTACTGAAGACCATGTTGCGGCCTTACAGACTTGAGCCAGGGAGGCCTGGTGATGCACTGCCCATGAAGTTCCAACTGCTCTCGTGGAGTGCGCCCTAACTTTGAACGGAGGCGGTCTACTTCTCAAGCTATAGGCTTGTATTATGACCTGTCGAATCCACTTGGCTAAAGTAGATTTTGACGCTGCCTGACCCTTTCTGGGGCCTTCCGGCAGAATAAACAAAGTATCCGTTCTGCGAATCTGAGCAGTGGCTTTTAGATAAGCTTTAACTGCTCTTACTACATCCAAAGAATGCAATAACTTTTCCTCTACCGAAGTAGGCTTGGGGAAAAAAGAAGGAAGAACCACATCTTGGTTCAAATGAAAACTCGATACCACCTTAGGAAGAAAGGCTGGATGAGGACGTAACACTACTCTGTCCTTATGGATAACCAGATATGGCTCCTTACAGGACATAGCTGCTAATTCCGATACTCTTTTAGCCGAACAAATGGCTACTAGAAAAATCAATTTCCTGGTGAGAAGCACTAAGGAAATATGCTGTAATGGTTCAAATGGTTGTTTCTGTAGAACCGACAGAACCAAGTTTAGATCCCATGGACATATGGGAATATTAACCGGAGGACTAATACGCATCACTCCTTGTATAAAGGCTTTGACTAGTGAATGCGAAGCCAAGGGCCTTTGAAAAAATATTGACAAGGCCGAAATCTGACCTTTGATAGTACTCAAGGCAAGCTTCCTATCTACAGCCCATTGTAGGAAGTCCAGAATTCTACCTATTACGTATTTACGTGGATGCCATTTCTTGGCTTCACACCAGGCGATGTACGCCTTCCAGATTCTATAGTAGATCTGCCTGGATACCGGTTTCCTGGCATTGATCATGGTAGACACCACAGCATTAGAGAGCCCTCTCTTTTTTAGAATGTGGGCTTCAATAGCCAGGCCGTCAAACCTAGGGCTGGTAAGGAAGGGTGGTATATCGGTCCCTGCGAAAGCAGGTCCGGACGATGTGGGAGGGTCCAAGGACTCCCCACAGACATTTTTACGATCTCCGCGTACCATGCTCTTCGGGGCCACGCTGGAGCCACCAGAATCACTGGTTTCTTTTCTACCCTGATTCTGCGGAGTAATCGAGGTAACAATTGTGGCGGTGGGAATGCATATATCAGCTTGAACTGATCCCAAGGGAACACTAGGGCATCCGAGCCGCACGCTAGGGGATCCCTTGTCCAAGAGACAAACCTGTCCACTTTCGTGTTGAACCTGGATGCTAGCAGATCTACATCCGGTGTTCCCCACCGCTGACATATTGTCCGGAAAACCTCGGGATGAAGGGACCATTCCCCTGGGCATAATTGTTGGCGACTTAGAAAGTCCGCCTTCCAATTCTCCACCCCTGGAATGAATACCGCAGATATGGCTGGGACATATCTTTCTGCCCATCTCAGGATGTAATTTACTTCCCTTTGGGCTGCACGACTCCTGGTGCCCCCCTGACGATTGATATATGCCACTGCTGTGGCATTGTCTGACTGGACTCTGACAGGGGACCCTTGGAGTTTGGATGTCCATGCTACTAGGGCATACCGGGCTGCTCGTATCTCTAAGAGATTGATGGGCAGGGCCTTTTCCGCATCCGACCATCTGCCCTGGAGAGACCATTGCTCCAGTACTGCTCCCCAGCCTAAAAGGCTGGCATCTGTAGTGACCACCTTCCAGGAAATCGGACTGAAGGATTTCCCTCTTTCCAGATTCCGGGGAACCAACCACCAACGGAGGCTTCTGCGAACGGAAGGGGACAAGGACATTGGTACGTCCAGAGCCTGAACTTTTTTGTTCCAGGCTGACAGTATGGCCCTTTGCAACTTCCTTGAATGGAATTGACCGTAGGGTACTGCTTCGAATGATGCCACCATTTTTCCCAGCAGCCTCATGCACAGGCGTATGGATGGCTGTCTTTTTGAACCCACTAAGTGGATCAAATCTCTCAAAGACGACCCCTTTTCTCGAGGCAAGAAAATTTTTCTCTGGTCTGAATCCAGCCTTAGCCCCAAGTATTCCAGACTTTTGACTGGTTCTAGGGCTGACTTGTCTCGGTTGATAATCCAACCGTGATATTCCAGATACTTGATTGTCTCGTGAACAACCACTTCTAGTTTTTCCACTGAGTGGTCTATCAGCAACAAGTCGTCTAGATATGCCATTATCGTTACACCTCGTGTTCTTAGATTGGCCAATAATGGGGCCAGAATTTTTGTGAACACTCTTGGTGCTGTGGCCAGACCGAAGGGTAAGGCTCTGAACTGAAAATGGCGCCCTTCTATCGCAAAGCGTAGAAATTTTTGGTGGGCTGGAAAGATGGGGATGTGCAAATACGCATCTTTGATGTCGATCGAGGCTAACCATTCCTCCCCTTGTAGGGCAGTGGCTACCGATCGGATCGACTCCATCCGGAAAGTCCTGATATGCAGGAATTTGTTTAGCCCTTTTAGATTTAATATGGGCCTCACGTCCCCGTTTGGCTTCGGAACTGTAAAGAGGTTTGAGTAAAACCCGAACCCCCATTCTTCCAGGGGGACCTCTATAATTACTGCTTGAAGCAATAATTGTTCCAGTGCCAACAGGAGGGATCCTCTCTTCTGGGGATCCCTTGGCACGTTCGACCTTATAAAGCGGGAAGGAGGGGAGTTTTTTAACTCCAATTTGTATCCCAGATTTACTGCGGAGAGCACCCATCTGTCTCGGATCGTGTCCCGCCAGGTTTCTGTGAACAACTGAAGTCTTCCCCCCACCCGATTGGGTGGGGGCAACCCTTCATGCATTTGACTTTGGGGGAGGTTTTGTACCTCTCCTGCTCCAGGGCTTCTTGTTACCCTGCAACTGTCCCTGATTTTTACCTCCGGGATTTGACCGGGGAGGCCGTCGGAACTGTTTCACAGCCGATGTCCTAGGGACTGGAGAAGCCGGCCTCTTAAAAGAGGGACCTCTAACTCTATTTTTGACCGGCAAGAGTGTACTTTTACCGCTGGAAATTCTCTGGATATACTTGTCCAGGTCTTCCCCGAATAAACGCTCCCCATGAAATGGGAAGCTGACCAGCAATTTTTTACAGGGAGCTTCAGCAGACCAGTTTTTGAGCCATAGAAGCCTGCGCATATGTACTACAGACAACGTAAGGCGGGAGGCCTGATGGATTGAATCCTTTATAGCGTCCACCGCAAAGCATAAGGCTCTAGGTAGATCAGCTAGAGCAAGCGCCTGCTGATCTGGCACGTCCCTTAAGACCTGTTTCAACTGATCCTTCACTGCTTGGCAGACCCCTATAGCTGCCACTGCTGGTTGTGTCACCAATCCTGCTGTAGAAAAAGCAGATTTCAATAAGGACTCCAATTTTTTATCTATTGGGTCCTTGAACATTTGGACATTTTCCACCGGACATGTCAGTGATTTATTCACACAAGAGATGGCTGCGTCCACTGTAGGGACCTTCCATTTTCTGACGAACTTATCCTCCATAGGATAGACCACCGGAAATCTCTTGGGGGGAGTAAATATTTTGTCAGGATGCTCCCAATCCTGGTAAATGAGCCCCTCCAATAAAGGATGGATCGGGAAAGAACAAACAGTCTGGGGAGCTTTTAGCGACCCCAACGAGGAGACAGAAGAGGAGGATGGCTCCGCAAGTGGCATTTTAAATGCTGATCGGACCATATTAGTCAGGGACTGAACCCATAACCTCTCAGCATGTGATGCTGAGAACGGCTCCTCCACTGTTGATTCCTCTACAACCGAATCAACCTCATCCTGATCCCCCTCAGGTAGGTCGACCTCTGTATGGGACTGTTGCTCTGTTAACAGGCACTCTGAGGGAGGAGACGGAGATCGAGCGCTTTTCTCCTGTGACAGGGAAGCAGCAATTAGTGCTGACAATCTCTCTTCCAGCCCTCCCAGAGCTGAGGAAAAAACCTCCTCTGTTACATACACAAGAGCAGGTGAACTGGGGACAGCCACAGTACCAGGTACTCCTGGGGGTGCCCTACGGTCACTAACCTCTGATTCTTCAGGGGAGACTGGTGCAGCCAAAGCATGCCCAAGATCCTCAGAGCCCGATGGAGACCCCCTATTCCTCCTGGAATTTCTAGTCCCGGAGTTTTTAGACGGCATATTCCTAAGCCACAAAGCTGAGGTATTCCAGCCGAAAATACACCAGTTACTGATAATAGTCTAGCATAAATGCTGCTATAATAAACAGTTGGTGTCTACTAATGTGCCTTTCTAGGGGATGCCTGTATCAACCGCTTGCTGTATGCCTTTAAATGTTGTCAGCTCTGTCTCTGTACTTCATAGCCAGCTTACTGCAATAATGTGGCTTTTTAAAACCTGCTGGGACGCCCGCACATGCGCAGAAGCGCTGCGGCGCGCACAGAGCGTCATCCCCCAGGCCCCGCCCCTTTTTCCGGCCACCTCTATATATAGAGGCGCGTGCACGCGCACGCGCGCGGCCACGTGCGCCTCGGCGCTAATTTTCAAACATGGAAACCAGGGACAGGAGCCAGGGCCCCCTTTGCCGCAGGCCGGGGGATAGACGAACACTGCAACATGGCAGAGGAAACAGTTTCCTGTAGGAGAACTCACCAGCTGCCTGGACTTTGCTCTCTGAGAAGAAACTAGTCCATATGACAAGAAAAACATTCCACAGCGGCCTCTAGTGGACAAACACAGGTACCGCAGTTTAATATACTAAACATATATATAAAAAAACATTCTTTTTTTTTTTTTTTTTTTTCTTGACCACTATTAAAAATTATTACATTTTTTTAGTAGTTACAGGCATGCACAGATATTAGCGGGAATACCGTTAGGTAACAGACAGAAAGACAAATTAGGCTTGGGGGTCCCCCAATAGAACCAAGTTCCTGGGGGCCCCCACTTACCTGTTCCCCGCCGCAGGACTTTGTTTGGTCCACAAAAGCCCAAACTTCACCTATCACGGCAGGCATTGTAATCAAACCTTCAGGGACCGGGTTCCCAAGGATTCCACTCCCCTGGACCTGTATAGCACCCTGCACAGAAAACATCTTGGTCGTGGGTATGACCAGAGCTCTGGATCCCAGGGTCCAGCTCTCCTAAGAGAAGCATTACAGGCAGAACCTTGCTCTTCTCTGCAAGGCCCGGGTACCGACCGTTTAGCTATGAAGCTTTTTTGGTCGGATCCGGAATAGCTTACTGAGGCCCAAAAGAACCTGTACGCAAGCTCAGTGAAAAACACATGTTTCTTCTTGGCCAACACCTTAGACACTGGCAAAAAACTGAGGTGCTCCCGGATGGGAGGGGCTTATATAGGGGAGGGTACTTCCGGTTTTGGAAGTTGCCAGTGCCAGCACCTGACGGTAACTATATAACCCATTAGTAATGACTATGTCGCTCTGTGTCCCGTGATGTACGAAAAAGAAAATTCTCTACAGTATGTTAATATGCTGTACTAAATGAAAATGCTGTAGATACAAGCTATTACAATTTTAGGAATACAATAAAAGGCTGGCAGAATACATATAACAAGCAAAATGCTACCTAATTCCTAATGAATAGTCATGAAAATGTACTTAGCTCAGGTTAGAGCAGCTTCTCAATCTCCATAGGCAATAAGGATCCAGGTTTGCTCTACAAATGGTTGCAGGAGATCGGATGAAAGCGACTTATGGTAAAGTTTCTTCTTCTTTTTTTTTTTTTTAAATTGTTTATTTATACATTTTTATAAACATATTACATAATAGTGCAATGAAAAGGGAGAAAAGGCATTTTGACTGGCAATGATATAAAAGTACATTTGACAAAGTGAAGTTTGACAGAAAGAACATAGTAGTGACACATGTACATTGCATTGAAATGTTAACCAACTTAGGGACAATGACGCATATATAACGTACAGTGTCATAGGGCAATAAGGCATTGGCTAAAAAGATGGTTACAGCTCTAGACATATCTGAAAAAAGGGGGGCAGACGGGGGTAACCGTAGATAGACATCATAATTGGGGACGGACATCACGGGGCCCATCAAATTCACAAGAGTACTCAGATTTATCCCAAGGTTCCCAGATCATGTCAAAAACAGGTAAGGTTTCTTCTATCTTAGCGGTCATATGTTCCATTCTACGTGTGTCATGTATTATTGACAAGACTTGGTGGAACGTAGGAGGAGAGGTGGAAAGCCAACACCTAGGGACGGCTCTTTTAGCTGCTAGAAGAACAAAATTCATTAGTTTCTTCAAAGCCTTTGATAGGCCATGGAGAGATAGGCCTAGAAGGAAGTGTATGGGATTTAGTGGGATAGGGGTAAGCAGTAACTTCTGTAGAAGTTCTTGGATTTCAGTCCAGAGGGGAATAATAAGTGGGCGTTCCCAAAAGATGTGAAAAAGGGAACCCACAGATCCGCCACATCTCCAACAAAGGTTAGATAGAGATAAGTCTTGGGCACGTAGCAGATCCGGGGTCCTATACCAAAACATCAGGACTTTAAATGCAGTTTCTTTCTGTGCTACACAGCATGAGATCTTGGATGTAGAGTCCCATATCTTACCCCAATCCAATAGAGATATTGGGCGTTGTAGTATATGCGACCATTTTTTCATGTAGCTATGGGTGGAATCCGTCAAGGGTGGGTTTTCATGGAGTATCTTATATATAGATGAAATTTGTTTGGAATCATAGGGACCATTAGCACAAATACCTTCAAAGCCTGTAGGTTTTTCTAATGAAAGGGTGGAGGATATGGTAGAGAAAAAGTGTTTGAATTGAATATAAGAATAATGGAGTGAAGCTGGGAGGTCGTGTTTATCCTGTAGCTCTGAAAAAGATAGGAGTTTACGAGTAATTGGATGCACAACATGTCGCAACTGAAATATCCCTGCTCGGGTCCACGGGCACATCCTCGCATATGACAGCCCATCAGGGATGTCTGGGTTGAACAGTATATTTAGAAGGGGGGGCACTTGGAAGTCAGAGAATAACGTTCTGCACATCTCTTCCAAATAGTAAGGGTGAAAAGCATCGGTGCTAAACAGAGGGATCTCAATTGGGGCGTATATTTAGAAGAGATAGGCCATAGCATAGAGCAAAGATGAACCGGAACAGTAATTCCCATCTCAATCTCCGCCCATCTGCTAGGTGCTTTTCTAGAAGTCCATGTAGTTATTGCTCTTAAGTGGGATGCATAGTAGTACCTGATGAGATCTGGCGCCGCCAGGCCACCCCTATACCTAGGAGAAAAGACAACTGATTGTGCTATCCTATGGGAGGCATTGCTCCATATAAATCTAAGGCATCGTCTCTGGAGATTTCTCAGCTGCGACATTGGCACCGGGATCGGAAGTGTTTCAAACAGATAAAGTAACTTGGGAAGAATTGACATCTTGAGGATATTTACCCTACCCAAGAGAGAAATCGGAAGAGAGGTCCAACTATTCAAGAGACGTGATATTTCCACAAACATAGGGGGAAAATTTGCTTGGTATAGGGACGTGTATGAAGGGGTAATGTATACCCCCAGGTATTTGAGCGTGGAAGGATTCCAATGGTAACGGAAAGAATCTTGGAGAGGTTTAAGCAGTTCGGGTGACATGTTTATGGGTAAGGCCTCTGTTTTGGACTGGTTAATTTTAAACCCTGAGAGGTCTCCGAATGCCGATAGGGTGTCGTGTAAAGCGGGCAAAGACATGGTGGGGTGGGTAAGAGTCAATAGGATGTCATCGGCGAAGAGTGACAATTTATATTCCCGCTGTCGCAGCAACACCCCTCGGATATCCGGGTGGGCCCTGACGGCCAGCGCCAAGGGTTCCAAACACAGAATAAACAGCAGGGGTGACAAAGGGCATCCCTGCCTGGTACCATTACTGAGGGGGAATCGCTGCGACAGGTAGGAAGACATCCGTACCTGGGAGGTAGGGGTAGAGTATAAGGCATGTAGAGCTTTAATAAAAGAACCTGAGAACCCATATCTGGAAAGGACCGCGAACATGAAAGGCCAGCTAAGGCGGTCAAATGCTTTCTGTGCATCAAGACTTAGGACAATGGCAGATTGTTTGGTTTTATTTAAGAGGTCAATCAGATCTATAGTCCGTCTGGTGTTATCACCCGCATGTCTAGTAGGCACAAAGCCTACTTGGTCTTTGTGAATCAGTCTTGTCAGTAATGGGGATAGTCTGTTAGCAAGTATTTTAGTAAGGATCTTATAATCTGAGTTTAATAGGGCAATGGGACGATAGTTATCTGGTAATGAGTGATCCTTACCCGGTTTAGGGATGACAGTTATGAATGCGTGTAAGAATTGCGAATGTGGAATGGAACCATCGAATAAGGAGGAAAATAAGGATAGCATGTGGGGGATGAGAACGTCAGAGAAGGTTTTATAGTAGGAGTAAGGGAGTCCATCTGGTCCTGGTGATTTGTGAGTCGGTAGAGCCTTTATTACCGCTGTTATTTCCTCAATAGTAACAGGGGCATTGAGCAAGGTTTTCTGGTCGCTTGACAGTTTAGGCAGATCTAAAAGGGACATAAATTCTTCAAATTTATCCTGGGAGAACTGAGACGTCGGATCAGAGGCTAGGCAATTATACAGCTTCTGATAAAAGTCCCCAAAAACCTGGGACATAGTCCTAGGACAGTATGTGGGAAGTCCATCTGGCTGCATCAGGTGGTCAGGAATTGAAAGAAAGGGTCGTGGCTTTAGTCTATTAACAAGCATTCTATGTGGCTTATTGGCATACTCATAGAATTTCTGTCTAGCCCATAACATAGATTTAGAGATCTTACTGAGGTTAAAAGATTTGATACGATTACGAATCGAGGTCACCAGTCTCAGCCGTTCCACCGTGGGAGAATTAAGTAAGTGCATCTCCGCAGCCCTCAACTGAGCAAGAAGATCAGTTTTCAGCTTCATTGAGTCACGTTTAAAACGAGAGCCTGCGGATATGCACTCACCTCTAAAAAAAGCTTTATGAGCCTCCCACAGGATGGAGGGATCCGACACCGAACCTTCGTTCAATTGAAAGAATTCAGACAATTTCTGCTGCAATTGAGGCCCAACGATCGGATCTTTAAGTAATGACTCGTTAAGGCGCCAATGGCACATCTTAGGGGTAATGGAGGTCAGTATAAGGTCGAGTTCAATAGGTGCATGATCCGACCAGGTGATTGAGTCGATCTCAGAAGAGATAACATAGGGAAGCAGAGGGGTCGTTACAAAAAAGTGGTCTAGTCTGGAATATAGCTTATGGGGAGGAGAGTAAAACGTGAAACTTTTTTGAATTGGATGTTTTACTCGCCATGTGTCAAAGAGGTTATACGATCTCGTCAGTTTACGAAAAGAAGCTCACAGTTTTTGGCCTGCTATACGTGGTGTATCCTGAAATAGTGCTTGCCTATCCCTGGTCGGGGACATGCACACATTGAAATCCCCGCCTATGATCCTAAAAGGTTGAGAATCTAAGTGTATCTTCTCAAAAACTGTTGTGAGAAAGCTAATTTGACCGGTATTTGGGGCATAAACGTTAGCCAAGGTAAGTTGGGTAGTCAAAAGAGTGCAGTTCAGGAGAACATACCGACCGTTAGGGTCTAGACAGGAGGAAAGGATCCTGATCGGGCATGAACGTTTGATGAGGATTGCCACCCCCGCCTTTCCAGAAGGGTCGGAAGCCATGAACGCCGTGGGGAAATGTCGGGAAGCAAATTTAAAGGATCCCCCAGAACTAAAGTGGGTCTCCTGGACCATAATCACATCCGCGTTAGAGGACTTGAATTCTTTCAAAGCCTGCCATCTTTTACCAATGGAGTTCAGGCCTTTGACATTACATGAGTACACTTTCAGGGCCATAATCTGTCAAAGCAGTACTTAGCTATCGTAACATGGGTAATAAAATCTAAAAGGAAAAAGCATTCAAGTAACCATAATACAGAGCATATGAAAGCCAATACGTTTACCAGTCGAAATGATGCCTTGAAGGTAACTTTAGTAACCTGAGTAGGGTCAACAAAAAAAAGACCTCTAATATAACACACATTGCTTGAGAAGGAGAGAAAAAGAAAAGAAAAAAAGAAAAAAAGGAGAGTCAAAAAATTGTGAACTAAAAGAAAATGAAAACACATTTTCAAGAGCCCTGATGAGAAAAAAAACATCAGGGAGCCCAGACACCAGTCTGGGAAATGGAGGAGCATAGCAACCTGCAGGAACCAGCGGGGGTCCCCGTCACTTCAAAGTAAACAGTCCGCACCATTCTAGGGGTGGGCGTGAAACATGGTTTCAGGACAGTGGTCGTCGAGGCATTCATCTGTAAAACCATAGAAAAAAACTAAAAGTGGAGCATGTAGATCATGAGAATCAGGATAGCGTCCCAAATAAAAGAAATAAGGGCCAACAAAAGTGATCCGTAATCACAGGACCACCAGCACAGCCATGGCAAACAACAGCAACCGGCCGTTATAGTGGGAAAGAAAGTCTCTGGAGACTAAAGCTTGTTCAGGTCGGAAATCTGGAGGTGTCAGCGCGTTGAGGGGTGGAGAAGTTTTTTCGAGATCGACGTTGGACGGGGGTCCAAATCTTGGCAGGAGTAGTAAGAGGCTTAGTATTCAATGTGGGCATCTGGAGGTCCTCCTCAGGGATGAGGGGGAGATCTAGGTTGCGGAGGAAGGCCTCGCTTTCAAATAGATCTCTCAGTGAATGTTGAATGCCATCTTTAGTGACAATCAGGCGAAAAGGAAATCCCCAACGATAGGGCACTTGGAGGTTTTGCAAGTGGGTGGTAACAGGGCGGAAGCTCCTTCTCTTTGCCAGGGTGATAGGAGAAAGATCGCTGAATATCTGAATTTTGGTTGCCTTGTATTCTATGCGAGATTTGTTACGAGTTGCGATCGTGAGAGCTTCTTTGCTTTCATAAAAATGAAAACGTACAATAATGTCTCTGGGGTTGGAGCCAAATGGGGGTTTAGGGGCTAGAGACCTGTGGGCTCGGTCCAGACGCCAGTCAATGTCTGGAATATGGGGTGCCAGGGTGACAAAGAGGCCTAGCAGATATGGACGTAGTTCTTTGTCAGATATCGATTCAGGTATTCCACGGATACGGAGGTTCTGGCGTCTTTCCCTGTTTTCCAGGTCTTCCTGCTGTAGCTGGAGTTGAGAAACTGTATGTTTCATGGCCGCATTATCCTCCTCTAACACATGTATATATTGTGTGAGATCATCAAATTTGGTCTCTAAAGTGTCAGTTCTTTCCCCCAGTTGGTTTATCTCCCCCCTGAGTTCGTGTGCCAATTTACCCACCTCCTTGGCTATGTTATGAGTCAGATCCTGTAGTAGTGATTGCAATTTGAGATCCAGCACAGCTACCGTCACCGTCGATGCAGCATCTATGGGTTGGGAGTGCTGGGATCCATCGTCCGTCTGCGGTGTGGTATCGGATGCTTGGCGAGCGTCTGCATCATCCGGCGGGCCGGTGGCCGTACTCGAGGCCGGGGATTGCGGCCTGTATAGGAAGCGCTCCATATCGTGACTAGGCCTCGAGGGCGGCGGCGGAACAAAGCCTCGGTAAGTAGCTTTTTGATTGCCGATTTTGCCCATAAGCTGCCCGGGGGCTTTAAGCAAGTTGTGGTATTGCTCCTGGTGCTTATGTAGCAGTGGAAGCGGAGCAGGAGCCGCGAACAGAGAGACGGGGACCGGAGCTCGTCTCTCACACGTCCACCATCCTACAAGCCGCGCATGCGCCTCAAGTTTCTTCTTATTTTGTTAGCGATCTTCCTTGGTGTTAAGTCATCATAGCCCTCACTTCAGTCTCTGTTGTTAGCTTTTTATTTAGAATGAATAGGTAGCCAATCACACACAGGCATATGCTTTTTCTAACTATTACACTGATGTAAACATTCCACAATTCAATCTCTTGATGGCACTGCTGTTTCATACATACCATAGGTCACGTATGTCAAAAGATCACGTTATTGTTGACCATTATTTACCTGGAAGCAGTGTACTAATATACAGTCAGGTCCATAAATATTGGGACATCGACACAATTCTAATCTTTTTGGCTCATTACGCCACCACAATGGATTTGAAATGAAACGAACAAGATGTGCTTTAACTGCAGACTTTCAGCTTTAATTTGAGGGTATTTACATCCAAATCAGGTGAACGGTGTAGGAATTACAACAGTTTGTATATGTGCCTCCCACTTTTTAAGGGACCAAAAGTAAAGGGACAGATTAACAATCATAAATCAAACTTTCACTTTTTAATACTTGGTTGAAAATCCTTTGCAGTCAATTACAGCCTGAAGTGTGGAACGCATAGACATCACCAGACGCTGGGTTTCATCCCTGGTGATGCTCTGCCAGGCCTCTATTGCAACTGTCTTCAGTTCCTGCTTGTTCTTGGGGCATTTTCCTTTCATTTTTGTCTTCAGCGAGTGAAATGCATGCTCAATCGGATTCAGGTCAGGTGATTGACTTGGCCATTGCATAACATTCCACTTCTTTCCCTTAAAAAACTCTTTGGTTGCTTTCTCAGTATGCTTTGGGTCATTGTCCATCTGCACTGTGAAGTGCCGTCCAATGAGTTCTGAAGCATTTGGCTGAATATGAGCAGATAATATTGCCCGAAACACTTCAGAATTCATCCTGCTGCTTTTGTCAGCAGTCACATCATCAATAAATACAAGAGAACCAGTTCCATTGGCAGCCATACATGCCCACTCCATGACACTACCACCACCATGCTTCACTGATGAGGTGGTATGCTTTGGATCATGAGCAGTTCCTTTCCTTCTCCATACTCTTCTCTTCCCATCACTCTGGTACAAGTTGATCTTGGTCTCATCTGTCAATAGGATGTTGTTCCAGAACTGTGAAGGCTTTTTTAGATGTTGTTTGGCAAACTCTAATCTGGCCTTCCTGTTTTTGAGGCTCCCCAATGGTTTACATCTTGTGGTGAACCCTCTGTATTCACTCTGGTGAAGTCTTCTCTTGATTGTTGACTTTGACACACATACACCTACCTCCTGGAGAGTGTTCTTGGTCTGGCCAAACTGTTGTAAAGGGTGTTTTCTTCACCAGGGAAAGAATTCTTCGGTCATCCACCACAGTTGTTTTCCGTGGTCTTCCGGGTCTTTTGGTGTTGCTGAGCTCACCGGTGTGTTCTTTCTTTTTAAGGATGTTCCAAACAGTTGATTTGGCCACACCTAATGTTTTTGCTATCTCTCTGATGGGTTTGTTTTGTTTTTTCAGCCTAGTGATGGCTTGCTTCACTGATAGTGACAGCTCTTTGGATCTCATATTGAGAGTTGACAGCAACAGATTCCAAATGCAAATAGCACACATGAAATGAACTCTGGACCTTTTATCTTCTCCTTGTAAATGGGATAATGAGGGAATAACACACACCTGGCAATGGAACAGCTGAGCAGCCAATTGTCCCATTACTTCTGGTCCCTTAAAAAGTGTGAGGCACATATACAAACTGTTGTAATTTCTACACTGTTCACCTGATTTGGATGTAAATACCCTCAAATTAAATCTGAAAGTCTGCAGTTAAAGCACACCTTGTTTGTTTAATTTCAAATCCATTGTGGTGGTGTATAGAGCCAAAAAGGTTAGAATTGTGTCGATGTCCCAATATTTATAGACCTGACTGTATATATATAATGTTCCTCTGTTTAAGGCGGAGTACCACCCAGGAATGGAACTTCCGCAGATCATATTCCTCCCCCCTCCGGTGCCACATTTGGGTATCTGCTCCCACTTCCGGGGAAAGATCGCTGCACTTTGTGTGGCGAAATACCCAATGTTCAGCCCCTCCTTCTTCCCCCCCCCCCCCCGCTGCCTTCTAGGAGACACACAAGTCCCAGAAGACAGCAGGGACCATTTAGAACGTGCAGTGCGACTCGCGCATACGCAGTAGGAAACAGGCTGTGAAGACGCAAGGCTTCACTTCCTTTTTCCCTTAGTAAGGATGCCGCCACCTGCACCCAGAGCAGAGGGATGGGTTGGCTTTGGATGCCGACATCGCGGGCTCCCTGGAGAGGTACGTGTCCTTATATTAAAAGTCAGCAGCTACTGTATTTGCAGCTGCTGACTTTAAAAAAAAAAATCACAGGCGGAACTCCGCTTTAACGCTTTATTAACCCTTAGCTTACACTATTTAGCTCTAATTTACTCCTTATTCTCTTTCACCTGTTTTTGTTTGCTTTGTTTGTTAATATTTTTACACAACATATAGTCACACATTTCACATTTAAAAATGAAATTCATTTTATTTCATTTGTAAAAAACTTTGCAATTCTTTGTACCAGAATCACAAAAAATTGTGTCATTTTAAACAAGACCTATTACAGAATAAAATGTACACTTTAAATGTTAATATTATTTATTTTTAAACTAACACTGGTCAAAAAAGGTTTTGATTAGGGATGAGCCGAACACCCCCCCGTTCGGTTCGCACCAGAACCTTCGAACGGACCGAAAGTTTGCGCGAACGTTAGAACCCTATTAAATACAATGGACGCGAACATTCAAAATCTAAAGTGCTAATTATAACAACTTATATGCATGTTATTGTCCTAAAAAGGGTTTGGGGACCCGGGTTCTGCCCCAGGGAACATGTATCAATGCAAAACGAAGTTTTAAAAACGGCCGTTTTTCGGGAGCAGTCATTTTAACCACTTCAATACCATGCACTTATACACCTTCCTGCCCAAGCCAATTTTGAGCTTTCAGCGCTGTCGCAATTTGAATGACAATTGCGCGGTCATGCAACACTGTACCCAAACAATTTTTTTATCATTTTGTTCCCACAAATAGAGCTCTCTTTCGGTGGTATTTGATCGCCTCTGCGATTTTTATTTTTTGCACAACAAATAAAAAAGTGTGAAAATTTTGAAAAAAACTATGTTTTTCTTTGTTTCTGTTAATTTTTTTGTAAATAAGTACCTTTTCTACTTCAATGATGGGCACTGATAAGGCGGCACTAATGGGCACTGATAAGGTGACACTGATGGGCACCGATGAGGTGGCACCAATGAGGTGGCATTGATGATGGGCACTGATAGGCGGCACTGATGGGCACTGATAGGCGGCACTGATGGGCACTGATATGTGGCACTGGTATGCGGCACGGATGGGCACTCATAGGCGGCACTGATGGGCACTCATAGGCGGCACTGATGGGCACTTATAGGCAGCACTGATGGATACTTATGGGTGGCACTGATAGGTGGCACGGACGGGCACTGATAGGTGGGCACTTATGGGCACAGATGGGCATGGATGGGCACTGATAGGTGGCACTGATGGACACTGGTAGGTGGCACTGATGACACTGGTGGCTGGCATTGCTGGGCATCATACATTTGGTCGTGCCATGATGGTGCCAGTCAGTGCCCATTTGTGGGCACTGATTGACATATGTTGTGTATGTATTTGTGCATGTGGATGGCCATGGGGGACTTACCTGGCCATCCACATGCTTGGGGCTTCCCTGGTGGTCCTGGGGGGCTTCCCTGGTGGTCCAGTGTGGGTATCCGAGGGGGGGGCTGTGCTGATAAACAATCAGCGCGAACCCCCCCTGTCAGGAGAGCCGCCGATCGGGTCTCCTCTACTTGCGTCTGTCAGACGCGAGTGAGGAAGAGCCGATCAACGTCTCTTCCTGTTTACATCGTGATCAGCCGTGATTGGACACGGCTGATCACGTGGGAAAAAGCCTCCGCCAGAGGCTCTTTACCGAGATCAGTGTAGCAGTGTGTCAGACTGACACACCGCTCCACCGATCGCCGCAATGAGCGCCCCCCCCAGGCGCACGGCGGCTGTTATCCTGCAGGAAGTCAATAGACGTCCAGTGTGGATGACAGAACCACTTCCCGGACGTCAATCTCCTATTGACTGGGCGGGAAGTGGTTAATGATGCATAAAGTGAAAAAAAAAAGTCAAATATTCCTTTAAATATCATACCTGGGGGGTGTCTAAAGTATGCCTGTGAAGTGGCATGTGTTTCCCGTGTTTAGAACTGTCCCTGCACAAAATGACATTTCTAAAGGAAAAAAAGCCATTTAAAACTGCTTGCGGCTTTAATGTAATGTCTGGTCCCGGTAATATGGATGAATATCTTTGAGAAAAATGGCATAGCTACCCCATCACCCCCCCCCCACCCCAGCCCATTACCAGCCCCTTTGGGTCTTGTATGGATATTAAGGGGAACCCCACACACAAAATAAAAAAGGCCCTATATACTCTGAACAGCAGTATACAGGCGGTGCAAACAAGTCAGGGACTGTAGTTCTGTTCTTAAGTAGAATCTGTTTTTTAATTTTGAACAGGTACATTGTTTAAGTGTAGCTCCAGCCAAAAAATATATTTTTAAGCTTTTTGGAAAACATAGGGAAGGGTTATCACCCCTGTAACATTTGTTTTGCTGTCTGTGCCCCTGTTCAGAACATTTCACCTCACTTTCCGTCCCAATGACAACTGTTTTTGAAAAGTGGGGTTTTTATTGAAACAAGGATTGGTGATAAAGCATCAGTAGAGAGGAGACACCTTTTTCCAATATTAACTCTTACAGGAGAGAATTTCCCTTCCTAGGGGTAGATTTCCTCTCACTTCCTGTTGTCTCCTTCCGTTTGCATGTAGGAGTCGTTTGTAAGTTGGATGTTTGAAAGTAGGGGCCTGCCGTATATACTCAGCTGAAATTTGCCCCTTACATGTTGGTGTTGCCACAATACTGTGAGCCCTCACAGTTACTCTTGGTGGGCGCTGGAACGCCCTGCTGTGAACTATTATATCAGGAATTGTATTTACATGCCATTGTTGAACAGTGGTAGGAAAAATTGGGCCTTTGGTGGTGGTGCTGGTGCCACAACACTGTAAGCCCTCACAGTTACTCTTGGTGGGCGCATGAATGGACCCTGCTGTGAATTATTAGATCAAGAATTGTAATTGCATGCCCCTGTTGAAGAAGAAGCACACTACGCCCACTGTAAGTGCTGAAGATGCCTGTTAGTGTAACACAAAAGGAAAAAAACTACGAGCAATAAGGGGTAGCTTCAGATGTATAATGTGCAGGAGGCACACTACGCCCGCTGTAAGTGCTGCAGATGCCTGCCTGTGTTACACAACAGGAAAACACAGCAATAAGGCCTAGCTTCAGGTGTATATTTTGCAGGAGGCACACTACGCCTGCTGTAAGTGCTGCAGATGCCTGCCTGTGTTACACAACAGGAAAAAACAGCAATAAGGGCTAACTTCAGGTGTATATTTTGCAGGAAGAACACTACGCCTGCTGTAAGGGCTGCAGATGCCTGCCTGTGTTACACAACAGGAAAACACAGCAATAATGGCTAGCTTCTGGTGTATATTTTGCAAGAAGCACACTACGCCCACTGTAAGTGCTGCAGATGCCTGTTAGTGTAACACAAAAGAAAAAAAACTACGAGCAATAAGGGGTAGCTTCAGGTGTATAATGTGCAGGAGGCACACTACGCCCGCTGTAAGTGCTGCAGATGCCTGCCTGTGTTACACAACAGGAAAATATCACTAACACTGTCCCTGCCTATCCTTCTCTCTCCCTGAAACGGAACACACTACACAAGGCCGCCGCCCTGGCGACCTTTTATAGTGTGGGGCATGTACTAAACCCCCCTGAGCTATAATTGGCCACAGGCATCCTGTATGGCTCTCCTCGCTGCCGGCACTGTGATTGGCCAAGCATGCGGGGTCACAGTGCATGCTTGGCCAATCACAGCACCGGGATTGCACTGCGATGGCGCAGTGTATTGTGGGCCATTCGCGTCACTCGAATTTGGCACGAACGGCCCAAAACGTTCGATCTTCGTCGAACGATCGAACAGCCGATGTTCGAGTCGAACGTATCTTCGACTCGAACACCGAGCTCATCCCTAGTTTTGATATGTTTTATTGTCTAAGGATTGTGAAAAAAATCAATATCACAAAATTAAAGCCTTGTCTGTCCTTAAGGCTCCATTCACACTTGTATGACTCCAAAGTTTGGCACAACTTTGGATGGGTGCAACCAGTGTTAATTTAGTCAACAAAAACGTTTTTTCGTCAAAGATTTTGTCAGTGGCATTTTTACAGTGACAAAAACCAAACTAAAAGTTCAGCACATTTTCGTCCACTGGTGAAAACTATGACGAAAATCTAATCCAAACATTCCAAACAATCAAATCCAACATTCCTCAGCCCTGAGCTAACTATAAACATTGTAATATTTTGTTCTTTAGATCAAAGGAATTAACTTTGGTCTGTAAATGAGGGAAGTTTAACCACCTAAAGATTAAACCTTTTTCTGACACTTTAACTTCAAGTTAAAATCATAATTTTTTGCTAGAAAATTACCTAGAACCCCAAAACATTTTATATATATATTTTTTTTTAGCAGAGACCCTAGAGATTAAAATGGTGGTAGTTGCAATATTTTATGTAACACTGTATTTGCGCAACGGTCTTTCAAATGCAATTGTTTGGAAAAAAATACACTTTAATGAATTTAAAAAAACAATACAGTAAAGTTAGCCCAATTTTTTTTTATAATGTGATCTTTCACATGTTACGCCGCACACATTGTCAGTGAATCGTGGTGTTTATTCTAAGCAAAATAATAGTGATTCTCATTTTGGCCAGAATCGTGCAGCTCTACTATATATGGAAACCAGGGAAGTGAACCATATTTATCAAATTGTGAAGCACCACACTCAAGCGCAGGAGGTTGTTCTGGAAAATGTGTGTTTACTTCTGCGTTTGAGGTGCCATTAACAATTAATGGCCCTAAAAACTAGTTTGTTTTAGATGTATAAAGGGGGCAATACACTATACAACCTGATTTTAAAATCTCTGTACATACTGCTTTATATACCAAAACTATATAATAGGAGGGCACACATATCTGTCCAATCACTCTGTATCAAGTAAGGCAGGCCCTTGCATTACATAGTTGATGGTAGTTCTAAAGGAGTTTGCACAATCAGATTGTATAGTGTATGGTGAGATTTACAGATTTACAGGGACACACTTGTGTTTTCAATACTACAGCTCTGCTCCACATAGGCTGTTATTGCTCAGATCCTGCACACTCTGCCAAATAAATGATCTGTGCAAGAAGATGGTAAAATTCTAAAAGAGGAAGAACCTGGATGTGTATTCAGTGAGAACAAAGATAACATTGCCTGCATTGGAAAATAAGTCACTGCAGGGTGGCTGTGTGGGAACAATTTACTGGAGAAAGAGGAGAAGGGCAAAGGCAGGGTGTGTATTAATGAGATAAGCTGGTAAACTACTTTTTTGTACTGGTTTTCACTTCTAAATACCACATTCAGGAAGTATAATGGGGGAGTTTTGGACAGGAGATGGGAGGCTGAGGTAAAGTCTGTTCTAAAAGACAGTGAAAGCTTATGCCACGTACACATGGTTTTCGATGGAAAAAGTCAGACGGGATATTCCGACCGTGTGTATGCCCCATCAGACTTTTTCCCTCGGAAATTCAGACGAACTTAGATAGGAAAAATTCCGTTTGTCTGTATGCAATTCTGATGGACTAAAAACCACGCATGCTCGGAAGCAATTTGACGCATGCTCGGAATCATTGAACTTCATTTTTCTCGGCTCATCGTAGTGTTGTACGTCACCGCATTCTTGACGGGCGGAATTTGGTGTGACCGTGTGTAGGCAAGACAGCATGAGTGGAATTCGGTCGGAAAAACCCATTGGCGTTTATTCCGACGGAAAATCCGACCGTGTGTACAAGGCATTACTTTTTTCCTGCAAAAGAGGTACAATAAAGCAAAAATGGAACTTCCGCTTTAAGTGAAGGTGACCTCCTGACATGCCACATTTGGCATGTAATTTTTGGGGGGGCGGATATCCTCTTTTTAGAGGCATCCAGCTCCCACTTCCTCCCGGGGCTCCGCGGCACCGGAAGGAAGTTCTCCTCTCCCCCCTTCCTCCGTGCAATCTTATGAGACAAGTCACAGGTCCCAGAAGATTGCCTGGTCAATCACAGTGCACAGCGCTGCTCGCGCATGCGCAGTGCGTGCCCAGCTCTGAAGCCACAGCCGGGCACCCACATTCAGATAGCTGGCGCCGCGGAGAGAGAAGGGGAAGAGGAGCGGGGCTTCATTCACCCGCATCGCTGGACCGTAGGACAGGTGAGTGTCCGATTATTAAAAGTCAGCACTTTTTGTAGCTGCTGACTTTTATATGGCTGGAACTCCGCTTTAATGGTATATTGATATAAAGGGGAGCTGGAATTTAGAAAAAAAAATGAACTTAGCCTTTAACCACTTCCCGCCCGGGCCTATAGCAGATTGACAGCTGGGAAGTGGTTCTGTCATCCTGATTGGGCGTCATATGATGTCTCTCCCTGTCAAAGGGGATCAATCATCACATTGATTATCAGCACAGCCCCATCAGATGTGCCAATCAGTGCCCTACAGCTGCCAGCAGTGCCCCCTCTATAAAGTCTCTCAGTACCCACCATAGTGCCAATCAGTGTCCACCATAGTGCCAATCAGAGCCCACTACAGTGCCAATCAGTGCCCACCAGTGCCAATGAGAGCCCACCACAGTGCCAATCAGTGCCCAGCAGTAACACCTGTCAGTACCTCATCATCAGTGCTGCCCAAACCATTGCCATCTATTAGTGTCCATCTGTGCCATCTGTTAGTGCCAATTAGTGTCAACTATCAGTGCCAATATGTGCCACTTATCAGTGCGCATCAGTGCTGGCGGTCAGTTCCCATCAGCGCCACCTGTCAGTGCCCATCATTGTCGCCGGTCAGTGCCCATCAGTGGCACCTATCAGTGCCCATCAGTGCTGCATATCAGTGCCGCCTATCGGTGCCCATCAGTGCTGCATATCAGTGCCCATCAATTCTACATATCAGTGCCTCCTCATTAGTGCCCATCAGTGCCACCTTATCAGTGCCAACTCATCAGTGCCGCCTCATTAGTGCCCATCAGTGCCGCCTCATCAGCGTCCGTCAGTGTAGGAAAAACCCTTATGACAGAAACTAAGACTTTTTTTTTGTTGGTCTTTTTCAGTTTGTTTAGCAAAAAATAAAACCCCCAGAGTTGATCAAATACCACCAAAAGTTCTATTTGTGGGAAGAAAATTATAAAAATTTTGCTTGGGTACCGTGTTGTATGACTGCGCAATTGTCAATCAAAATGCGACAGCGCTGAAAGCTGAAAATTGTCGTGGACAAGATAGGGGGGATGTGCCTGGTATTGAAGTGGTTAAGTCCTGCATATTTTTTTTTTGGAGTTGTGACCATGGTGGATTATTAGCTTAATGGTATTAGCATTTTTTAGTGAGACCTTGCCCGTCTGAACTTAGTTTTAGGGCTTGTCTGTCCACTTTTAGTAAACACAAAAGTAAAAGTTCAACAAGTAATGCCAAGGCACCTGGCTTCCTCTTCAGCAGTTCTGCTGCTCTTTCCACTGGCCCCTCAGGCTGTCTCACCCAGCTCTCTTTGGATTCTCCTGGCTCACTCAACCTGTAGTTACAGAATCCTGCTGCAAGGACATACTCCCTGGCCTCTTAATAGGGGATCTCCTGGCACCTTGGGCTCTACCACTCCTGTGAGACCTCCATATTCCCTCAGTCCCCTGGACTCACCTAGTCATCTCGGCTCCCCCAGTCCTGTAGATTTGCCTAACCTTCTCAACTCTCCCAGTCCTATGGATATGGAATCTCTCCTCCAGCATGGAGTGTTGTCTCTCTCCTGGATGAAGTACACACCTGTCCCCTGAAGGGAGCTCTGAGCTGTGCCCAAGTTTGTCATTATAAGGGCTGTGCACACCTGGACACACACACTGCTGGACTTCAGCAAGACCTGAACACTGAGTTGGGGATTTCTTCTGTCCCAAATCTTGGAATACCAATATCCAAAGAAACCTGTAAAAACAGTTTTGTCAACCCATAATCAAAACTCCAGAGACCGTCACTCTGCATACATGCAAACTGTGTCATTTCTATAACCAGGGCCTTGAACTGTTACATAGTACATAAAATAGGCAACCCAGAACATCCTGTGAAATGTTTATATGATGGCTACAAAAAAATGTCTTCTTTTGGTTTAGATCCCTGTTTTCTCTTCCTTTAATGCAATATTCTTCTAAGTCTTTAAATTTGTGACACCTGTAAGATTATTTGTATGTAAAAAAGACAAACATAATTTAAATGCAATTAAATTAAAGGTTTTAACATTTAAGATCGATTTATACCTCTCAGTCATGATGTGCTGTTGCTCTTTACACGTGTTACTGCATTGATTTTCAAAGGCACCCAACACACTAAGGCGACACACTTGTAGTGCACTGCAATGCACAGTAATACGCTACCATGCATTGCGGTGCTCTGTATAAGAACAAAATGGTTCACGTCAATTAATTTGAATGGGCTGCCTTAAAGAAATGCATGATAATGCACAAAATAATGTTTTAACATAACACACTTGAGAGTGAAGGTGTGAATGGGCCCTCGAGTTTGGATTTATGCTATTGCACTGCTGTTATGCTGCTCGTTAATGTATGTTGCCATAAGTCAGCCCATTTGTTGCATTAGAGCAGTGTCTAATGTACCAAAATGCACTAAAAAAGCTTTTCCTAATACACCTCAGCACATGGTGGTGCTTTTCTGTGCACCGCAACACCGATGTGTTGGCAGGTGAGTTGTGTTGTCAAACATGCACAATGTGTGTTTTGTTTTCTAGCTGAAAAATATGATATTTAACACCCCATTTAGAAACTACATCTGTGCAGCTTTATTTGAGTTCTATGCCAATGAGATTGGTTTACTAAAGGAGTAGAGCACTTTACTTTAATTACTTTGCTAAGTGAACAGCTAATACTCCTTTAGTAAATCAACCCCAAATGTCATTACTATTTAGGAAAAAACACATCTTTTATTTTTAGCTCTACCACACCAACATTTACCTTCACTTAATATCCTGCTATAAGTTACGTAAAAAACTCTAAAACCTAATGTTGTGCTGAAGCATCTCTCATATCCTTGAGCAGTTTTTTTATTTTTATTTTTAGATTTGCATATTCTAAGTATATATATATATATATATATATATGTTAGAAGGCCAGTATGCTGGCCTGAATTTATGGGAGGAGCCCGGGGGGCTATTTAACCAGCCCACTCACCTGCAGTCTTCGTTGGTTTCCTGTGAGTGATAATGGATCTCACTGGGCCGACTCTTACCAGCTCACCTCATGTTTGTGAGTCCTGGCGTTTCGTTCGCAGGGCATTTCGGCGTCTTCGTTCGTGGTCTTCGTCGGCGGTTCCTGCTCACTATCGCAGGTACTTTTCAAATCTTTTACGTCAAGTACAATCTTGCAATTAGTAATGCTTCCTGTCCTGCATTCCTTTCTTTAAAAGTCTGCTTCTGAGTTATTGTCTGTCCCATGCATACGATTCATTTATAAATCCAAATCTCCGAGTCGCTTTCGGTCATTGTCCGATATCACTCGCCGTAGGTTTCACTGGACGTAAAGATTCACTGTCCATAAGGTTGCCGTCTCTTCCATTTGGGAAAAAAAAAAAAGGGAGACTCTAATTAGTCCCACCTGCTGCCTCTCTGCACTGGTTAGCCTGGGGGGAGGGGTGATTGATTGGTGTTCAGTTTTAGAGTAAAGGGCGGCATACACTATACAACCAATTCGTATTACATTAATTCTATACTCCTCACTACCGATTCGTATCGTATTCCTTTAGTATATTTACGAACTGATTCGGGTCACATACGTTGCATACTTTCCATCGTTGCCATTTGTTGTTTGCCTTCATGCCGTGTGTTTCATGCCGTGTGTTTTAGTTCCCGCAGCGGAACTTGCGTATTGTTTGTTCACGTTTTTTCCTCTCACTCGTTTACCAAACCAAAGTAATTTTTTGTGCGTCATGCATGGCGTAACACCACACTTTTTGGATGTCTTGGACACCCACCATGCTTTTCGTACATCAAGCTTTCAAACTGATTCTTCTTGTTAAAAAAAAAAAAAGTTTTCAAACTGTCACAGGTAGGATTCGTGCAATTTCTTTGCTTCACGCACTGTTTGCCAGGTAAACCATGTCATCAAAACCCCGCTGTGGAACTTGCGAGTCAATAGTCAAGTCTCCATATGCGGCCTTATTTCAGCCTCGTGCAAGACCACAGTCTTGTCGTGCAATTCGTGAACACAAACGCAGAGCTGTTTATCGGTTTAGTTTTGTGCTTTTTTTTTTTTTCTCTTTCTTGTCGTTTCACGCCAAGTAGTAGGCTCATGTCACTTAAAATGCACTGTCTATCATTACAGTTATTTTACTTTGCATTACCCTCGAATCTAGTCGCATCAGTGACTCACTGGTTCGTCCCCGCTAGTTTTTCATCTCATTCCACTGATATTAAATTTCACTTGTCTCATCTCGCACACCCTTCTCTCTCCTCATGAAACCCTGCACATAGCTACTGATTTGTCTTGCATCGATAGTGATTTCCTCTGCATCATTCTGATATGAATCCAAGTCGCATCCACAATGCACCGATTCGTCCCGGCGGGCCCTAGTTGCTGGCCTCATTTTAGTACATGCTCCAGAGTCCGCTCGTTGTCAGCCGCACATGCGGCGCACCGTCTCATGCCTAGATCATGGGAGAATGCTGTCATTCACGTCACCATCACACATCTGAGTTGAATCCACGCGCATTCTTATGTGCAGGTTCGTTCCATACGTGTCCCAGTTGCTGGCCTCATTTCAGTACATGCTCCAGAGTTTGCTTGCTGATAGTCGCACAGCGCAACACCGATTCATGCCTCTGTCATGGAAAATTTCTGTCACTCATGTCACAGCCACGCATCTGATTTGAATCCACGCGCATTTTCGTGCGCAGGTTCGCCAAGCGTGCCCCAATTGCTGGCCTCATTTCAGAACATGCTCCAGAGCCTGGTCGTTGTCAGTCGCATCTGCGGCGCACAGATTCATGCCTCTGTCATGGGACATTTTTGTCACTCGTTCCACTGTAACACATCTGATTTGAATCCACGCGCGTTCTTAGGTGCAGCTTCGTCTCAAGCGTGCCCCAGTCGTTGTTGGCCCCATTTCAGTACATGCTCCAGAGTTCGCTTGCTGTTAAATGCACAGCGCAGCACCGATTTGAGTCTCTGTCATGGGAAGTTTCTGTCACTCATTTCACTATCACACATCTGATTTGAATCCACGTGCATTTTCGTGTGCAGACTTGTCTTAAGTGTGCCCCAGTTGTTGTTGTTGGCCTCATTTCAGTACATGCTCCAGAGCCCGGTCATTGTCAGTCGCACCTGTGGCGCACCGATTCATGCCTCTGTCATGGGACACTTTTGTCACTCGTTCCACTGTAACACATCTGATTTGAATCCACGCGTGTTCTTAGGTGCAGCTTCGTCTCAAGCGTGCCCCAGTTGTTGTTGGCCTCATTTCAGTACATGCTCCAGAGCCCGGTCATTGTCAGTCGCACCTGCGGCGCACCGATTCATGCCTCTGTCATGGGACATTTTTGTCACTAATTTCTCCGACACGCTCCACTATCCGATCCGCTCACTTATATAAAAAGGCAGTGCAGCACTGAACAAGTCCATAGATCAAAAGACAATCCCAGTGATCTTCTAGAGTGATTTATAGAATCGGAAACATGCAGATGATGTGAACACAGTGAGAGACCTCCACCAGTAATAAGAATGGTCGCTCACCTCCCAAAGTGGACCCTCTGGTTATAGAGGGTCACAGATACCTTCCCATATGGGTATATACGTCTCAGGCATGTATTGCAGCTCCGGGATGGTTGGATGACAACAGCAGATGGACCGGATCACAAATGACTCCAATGAGGTGACTATATATATATATATATATATATATATATATATATATATATATATATATATATATATATATATATATATATATATATATATATATATGAGAAAGGCAGACCATAGTCTTCTCCGCATATAAAAGGATATTTAATAAAAAGTAATGCACTTACATGTAAAAGGCACCAAACCAGTGCCGAGTGTAACAGCGTGTATGAAACAACAGATGCAGTCTGTCGTGTTCAAATCAGCTAGTCAAACCCTTCACCACTCATCACCTGTCAATTCTCCTCCAGGTCAGTCAAGTAGGTCCACCCTGCACCAGGTTGGACGTCATTTTCCCTAAAAAAAAAAAAAAAAAAAAGTATGTATGTATGTGTACCAAGCACTTACCAACAGCCGATCTGAATCTAATCGCAACGTCGGCCCTATGATTCGGATCCTCAGCAATCACAGACCCCTTCAACCACTAACACCATCAGCCGATTTGAGTCTAGTCATATCATCAGTGCAACGACGCATATCCGGAACATGAGCTCCCTCGTCACCTTACATCTACAGCCGTTCCAAATCTAGTCGCATCATCGGCGCAACAATTCGGATCCTCGGCAATACAAACAAACTTCACCGACCGATCCGAGTCCAGTCGCAGCACCGGCTCAACGTTTAAGAACCTTTACAAACCAAACCCCACCGGTGCTCACACCTCAGCCCGATTCAAAATATTCGCATCAGTGATACCAATAAAGTGGTACTTACAATTCAGATCCCTGGCCTTACGTCCGTTATCAAGCATAAACCTTTACATCTCACTCCATCTGCATATACAATATTGCGCACGGTCGTTCCTACATACTCAAAATTTCCGCTAACTTTGTTTTCATTTTTCCAATAAAGCGGCTTAATTGCAGTCGCTACAAGCATTTCTGCAAACGACTCAAATCGGTCACTCATCTCCTGTAGCAACTTGGCTGCTCACCTATTCTCTGTCGTGCTAAACACGCAAACTAGCTTTCACTACGTTTGTCGTTCCTTAAAGCCGACCCGCATCAGATCAGTTCTCCAAGACTTCACCCGTACACGGGGGTGTACTAAGGAGCAGCTTCAGTCTCTCCCGGGAATGCTCAATTTGCAGCATGGATCATTCCCGAGGGTCGATCTTTTGTATCATGCCTCCTGGGCTTCCTCTCCCAGACACAGGACCCCGATCAGATCCTTAACTTCAGATCCTTAACTTAGACACCGCGGCAGTAGCGGACCTGTCATTATGGGAGGAGTTCCTTACTACGTGAAACAGTATCAAAGTTATACCATCGGTATCGCCCCCATCACCGCTGGTAGTGACAGATGCCGCAGCCTCCACAGGCTTCGCTGCAATTTTTGGCCACTATTGGTTTGCAGGACCATGGCCTCCAGAGACACTCCTAATCCCAGGGTTTACCCGGACTTCCTCCCTGTTCGAACAATACCAGATCGTGGCAGCCGCTCAGCTCTGGGGGTCATATCTGGACAGGACAAACCGTGGCCTTCACCACCGACAACCAGGCCACGGCCGATATTATTAGTAAAGGCAAGTCCAAGTCATGTCCTTCCTACGCAGGCCCGTACAACTATGCCCTCAGCACCAGTTAATGTCCACTACCCTAGCTAGTTCCCCATTTGGCCTTCTCCCCAGCCTGGTCATTCAAGCAGCCTTCGACTCGGCCTACCACAGGTTCTTGCGGCCTAGCGAGTTCACCCGCAGCTACCCCGCCGGCCAAGTTCTACGTAGACCTCACTTGGCTCGCTACCAAGATCGTTTCATCCTCCACCTGGCACTATCCAAAACCCAGCAATCAGGCACCGGGTTAGACATTTAACTCTAAAAACAAACAATCTCTGGTGTGCAGTAACCTTACTCGATCGCCTTCTGTCACTCCTACCTGAACAGTCAAACTCTTGTCCCCTACTACCTTTCCCGATCAAACCCTTGAGTGCCTGCCAGTTCTTCAAACACATGAGAATTCATCGGGGCACAACCAACCATAGGAAGTTGATCCAGGGTTCACCCGGTCGCCTCTCGGGGGATCAGGAAGGAATTTTCTCCCCTGCTGTAGCAATTGGCCTAGGCTCGGCTGGGGTTTTCGCCTTCCTCTGGATCAACGGTGGGGCGGTCAGGTCAATTTGGGTGCTGTCACCTACACACTCACTCACTCACTCACTCACTCTTCCACGCTACCACACCTCAACCCCAGTCAGTGCTCCAGTCGCTCTTATCGTATTGGAGCGGCCTCGGCCACATCCCGGTGTGGGGTCCCAGATCATGACTATTAAGAGACTTGACAGGTGGAAGTCTGCCTGCTTCGTCCAGTACATCCTCCAATCCTCAGGTGGAAATGGCACAGGCATTCACCAAACTTGCTCAATGAACAAAGCTAAAACCAATAAAACTACATCCCTACCTGAATGTTTTTGCCCCCTTATTTTGGCATACCGTCCATCAGATCAGGGCACACTTCTGGTCCATTTCATGTTGTAAGTCTTATGTTAAATCTATCTATCTTATTCATATCCGTATCGGATATAGGGCTTCAAATATTATATATATATATATATATATATATATATATATATATAACAGCAGGCAGGTAAAATCACCAGGTTGCATCCAGGATGGGAGATATATATGTCCTAGATTCAGGCTTTATGCCAGTTTATACCACTAGGGGGAGTGCTGGGAGTCTTGCAGGGGCAAGTGGGCTCATTAGGGCCTCTTCAAGAACTCCCAGCATGTTAAGGGAGATGCTCCAACCTGGAACCAGATCTGTGTGGATAGTCTGGGGAGTGTAATCTCTGTGCGGTGAGCCAAAGCCTGTGTGGTTATTGCTAAGAACTTCAAAAAGCAGGGAGCTAGGGACTGGGACAGAACAAGGCTGTACCCAGTTGTTTGTTAGGGACACCAACGTGTGTAGTGAGCGGTCAAGTTGAGAAGGATTTCTTTTCCTGTTTCTTTTGTTTTTGCTGTATTTTTTTGTCTGTATATAGTTCAAATAAAACCACACCCTTTTGTTTTCTCCTACCACTGTCTGCTGTGCCTGTTTTTGTGTGGTGAACCCATCCAGGGGGTCACACACACCCGCTGCTGAGTTAACCCCCTCACAATATATATATATATATATATATATATATATATATATATTCTTTTGACATAAAACATAAGCATGTGCATTTTGCCGGGTTTTAAATCCTTTAGGAGCACCTCTTGCATACATTTATGATCTGTCATTTTGAGTATGTGTGTTTAGTTTAAATTTGCTCACTCAAGTGACAAGGTAGCTCGCCATGGAATGCTCCAGGTAGTTAAAGTAGTACAATTCAATGTGTATATGGTTTCTGTCAAGCCACCTGTGATGTGAGCAGAAATGGGAATAAAAAATATTCTGTGATTCTTTGCTTGCTATCTCTGTTGATTACTAATAAGACCAGAAGCAGAAGGGTTAAAACAAAGAGTATTATACTTTTTTTTTTTTTTGGTTTGACGTTTTTGTCCCTCTGTGACATTACTTGAAAATAAAAGCATTATGCATTGTTCATATCACTTTAAAATAAAGAATAGAAACCAGGACACTTGAGCTTTCTCGGTTTTTATCCAGATGTCCTATTTAATCTGTGGCAGCTTGCCAAGAACATAAATCAAAGTTAAAAATATCTTTCATACATCTTCTCTTTTTCTACTGTGTATTGAAATTAACTTTCTATTTTCTTAAAATCTCTTATTTCAATTTTCTTTTTAAATGCAAATGCAAAAAAGGCTTAAGCAATTCCCAGCAATCTATGAAATATCACTGTTGTGAGCATAATTTTCTTTTCCAAACGTGTTCTGTCAAAAAAAAAAAAAAAAAAAAAAAATGTTTATTTTTTTTATTCATACTTTCAATGGTATATAATTCACTCCACTAGTTAAGTTTTACCTGTCTGGATATGAAAGGATCTCTATTGAGCTCATTGTTGAAAGAACACATTCTCTGTTCTTCAAAGACCAGAAAATCTAAAGATAAATGCAAGAAATATTTTACTCTAGGAATTCTTTAGATTTAAAAAAAAAAATGCATTATTTATGAGGGAAAAAATTAAGAGAGAGCTTTTTAGTTATAGTTACTGTATTTATTGGCGTATAACACTCACTTTTTTACCCTGAAAATAGAGGGTAAACTGTGTCTGCGTGTTATACGCAGGGGGCTGTGGATTTTTTTCCCCCTGAAACGTCCCTCTAAAAGTTAGGGTGCGTGTTATACGCCTGTGCGTGTTATACGCCGATAAATACGGTAGTTTCCCAATTTACTTAAGCACAAGTATATACAACTAATTGTTTCCTAAATAATATGGAAATGACAACTTTTCTTGTTTTGGGCCTCTTTCAGTATGGATAGTGATTACCTTTAACCACTTGACCTCTGGAAAATTTACCCCCCTTCATGACCAGGCCATTTTTTGCGATACGGCACTGCGTTTTTAACTGATCATTGCGCAGTACTCAAATAAAATTTATGTCCTTTTTTTTCCCCACAAATATAACTTGTTTTGGTGGTATTTGATCACCTCTCTTTTTTTTTTTTTTTTGCTCTATAAACAAAAAGACTGACAATTTTGAAAAAAAACAAAAATATTTTTTACTTTCTGCTATAAAACATATCTAATAAAAAATGTAAAAAAATCGAATTTCTTCATACATTTAGGCCAATATGCATTCTGCTACATATTTTTGGTAAAAAAAATCTCAATAAGAGAATATTGATTGGTTTGCGCAAAAGTTATAGCGCTCACAAAACTATGGGATATTTTTTATTTATTTTTTTACTAGTAATGGCGGCATTCAGTGACTTATAGTGGGACTGTGATATTGCAGCGGACATTCGGACACTAACTAATGTTTTTGACACTTTTTGGGGAACAGTGACACTAATACAGTGATCTGTGCTAAAAAATATGCACTGTCACTGTACTAATGACAATGGCTTGGAAGGGGTTACCATCAGGGGCATTAAAGGGTTAGCTGTGTGGCTAGCTTGTTTTTTTCTAAAATGTGGGAGGTGCTTTTACTAAGGGAAGACATGGATCCTAGTCCCTGCTTTGCAGAAACATATGATCCATGCATTCTCTCCTGTCAGAACGATGACCTGTCTTCTGCTGTGTGTGCAAGCAAGAGCCAGCAGTCTTCGGTGTGCATGCGCACCCCCCTACCCGGAAGAGCTGTTTCATGTATATAAATGTGATCCGGCGCACAAGTGCCACCCTGTAGCAGTAAAACTGCTATATGGTGGAACTGAAGTAGTTCATTATTGTGTCCTTTAATACTTGTCCCAATATTCCAGATTCAAAATCCCTATACAGTATATAAAAGAGATGGTAAAGATTTTGAAAGCAAGTGATGGGTACAGTTATAAAGATAATTACCATTCCTGATCAAAATGTGGTAAGTTAAAGCGTAACTCCACTTTTGTTGAGAAAAAAACATTCCCCTCTGGGTGATCTATGTACATTGCAAGGATTATAACAACCTTTGTTGCAGATTCCAACCTTTTGTTATTATGAAGAAATCACTGTTTGTTCCTCTGTGCCTCTGAGGTAAGTGGGTCTAATGGGAGTGGTTTCAAAATTATCTATCAGCTGTGTAGCTGCAGAGCTCTAATAATGAAAGCTGCTGGGCCTGCATCCCTTTAGATGTGTTCATATTGCTAGTATCTCACCAAAAATGAAATTGTTGTTGCAGGGGATGACTGAAATATGACTTGTATCTTAGGCAGACTTCTGAGAAAATTGGTGAGCCAATCACACAAGCAGGAAATTATGTTTCTGGGAAGTGGTTAGTACACATTCTGTATACAGAACAACTCCAGGAAGCCATATTGCATTGCATTTTTAGAAAATCACAGTGACTGCAGAGTGAAAAGGAAAGATACTTTTTAATAACATTCAATTACAATATGACTTGTGTAACAATTGTATACGCTACCGTGTTTCCCTGAAAATAAAACCTACCCCGAAAATAAGACCTATAGTTATTTTCTAGAAGGGCTGCAATATAAGCCCTACCCCAAAAATGAGCCCTAGTTTAAAATGCTTGTAAAATCCTATAACCCACTCTATTACAGTAGTACATAATGTACAATGTGTGTGTTTCTGTAATATAAATGCGGGGAAGAGAGCTCCGGCAGGTCACAGAAGTGAAGAGCGGCGCTATAACGAAGGTATTTGGCGCAATTATTTTACAGAAACGCACACATTGCACATTATATACTACTGTAATAGAGTGAATTATAAGATTTTACAAGCATGTTAAGTCAGTTCACACTGGGGATTCCTGTCAGGCAGGAAGAGAGAGGGGGAGAGAAGACAGCACATTACATGGTAAGACCTACCCCGAAAATAAGCCCTACCGTTATAGTTATTTAGGAGAATCGACTTTTTAAAATAAATGGTTCTTTGTAGCAGGTTTCAGTACATTTGAATTATAAATATGTTTTAATATTAATTTAGATTCATCTCTTCTGTCATTTGTTGATAATGCCTATATTACATAAAATATAGTTTATAATTAGCTTTCAGTAGAACAATATCATGTAATTACATATGCACATAGGCAATTAATGGTGGCTCACATTTCTGAGGATTCGACCAAATAATTCTATATATAGAGGGATTGTAAATGTACAGTACATTATTTCATTACTTATTGCTAAATAATATCTACTATAAAGGACACATACTACAACCTATATAGGCCTCATGCACATAGGGTGTCCAAAAAAAAAACCTGTAATGCCAGAACTTCTCCCATATACAGTATTTTTTCAAAGTGTTATTTTTTCTATTTTTCTAGATTTCTGGCAACAGGACAAAGTTTTGCACCACTATTTCCTAATAGGTGTGAGCACAGTGACAAGGGTGACCTGGTAAACTTGCTTGACACTGTGGGAGGAGTTGCATTATGTTGTGATGCCTCAGCCACAAGACAATATACAGTATGGGATAAGTTAGCAGAAGAATTTTAGTAGAAAACTAATTTTCCCAACTGCATTGGAGCCCTTGGTAGAAAACATGTTAGGGTAAAAATGCTACCAAACTATGACTCTAAGTATTAAAATTAAAATAAATAATTTTCTATTGTGGATGCCCACCTCCATTTTATATCTGTTGATGTGGGAACCTACAGGAGTCAAGGACATCCGCAAATTTTCTGAGCATCTCTGATGGGGTGGCCTCTTCCATGTACAATGGAGCCAAGTCATTGCTACTTGTCATTGTAGCAGATGAGGAATTTGGACTTGCAGAGAAATCAATGTAGCCCTACAGTGGACATGATTTAGCAACAAACAGGAAATATTTATCTACCAATTGAGCCATGCCTGTCAAGGTATGGAGTGTGCATTTAGAGTCTGCATTGTTAAGTGGTGTGTACTCCTTTCCTCCATACGATTGGATGAGGAAAACATAATAAAAGTGGTACGGGCCTGTTGCGTGCTACACAATTTTCTAATTGAAAAAAGAGAGAGCCTCTTTTGAACCTAAGCCCCCAAAACCCTGCTCAAGATGTTCAGTTTAAGGACTTAAGCTCCAGTTCTCATGTAGGGATGGGCCCGGTGCTCGATTCGAACCCATGTTCGAATCGAGCATCGGGCGTTCGCTCGCTCGTCGAGCCCAGAACTATTTGGGCCGTTCGCATCACATTCGTGTGATGCGAGCGGCCCCGCAATGCATTGCGGCCGGCGCGGCCGGCGCAGTGCATTGCTGGCTGATGATTGGCCAAGCATGCACTGTGACCCCGCATGCTTGGCCAATCACAGCGCCCGAAACTCGGAGAGCAATAATTGGCTACAGGCAGGACGCCTGTAGCCAATTACAGCTCAGGGGCTTTAGTACACGCCCCACCATTTAAAAGGCCGCCACGCCATCGGCCCCGGTCACATGAGTTCCGGCTTTAGGAGAGATTAGTCTGCTGATTCTGTCTTTGCTTGATACTGAAAGATTTGCTCTTCTTTGCTAAACCATTGGCTATTTCTTTGCTAAACCATTGCTACCTAAGTCATTGATCGTTCATTGCTGCTGATTGCACAGTTAGTGTGTTATTAGCTGCTGCTGGGGATTAGTCTGGTGCGTGCTTACTGTTAGTACAGTATTGCAGTAGTACCAACCGCAGTGCTGTTAGCACAGCATTGCACCCCAACAGCACCCATAGGACTTCTAGTGTGTTAGTGGCATCACACAGAGCTCCTATATTTTCTTCTCAGCAGCACCCATAGGACTTCTAGTGTGTTAGTGGCAGCAAACAGAGCTCCTATATTTTCTTCTCAGCAGCACCCATAGGACTTCTAGTGTGTTAGTGGCAGCAAACAGAGCTCCTATATTTTCTTCTCAGCAGCACCCATAGGACTTCTAGTGTGTTAGTGGCAGCAAACAGAGCTCCTATATTTTCTTCTCAGCAGCACCCATAGGACTTCTAGTGTGTTAGTGGCAGCAAACAGAGCTCCTATATTTTCTTCTCAGCAGCACCCATAGGACTTCTAGTGTGTTAGTGGCAGCAAACAGAGCTCCTATATTTTCTTCTCAGCAGCACCCATAGGACTTCTAGTGTGTTAGTGGCAGCAAACAGAGCTCCTATATTTTCTTCTCAGCAGCACCCATAGGACTTCTAGTGTGTTAGTGGCAGCAAACAGAGCTCCTATATTTTCTTCTCAGCAGCACCCATAGGACTTCTAGTGTGTTAGTGGCATCACACAGAGCTCCTATATTTTCTTCTCAGCAGCACCCATAGGACTTCTAGTGTGTTAGTGGCAGCAAACAGAGCTCCTATATTTTCTTCTCAGCAGCACCCATAGGACTTCTAGTGTGTTAGTGGCAGCAAACAGAGCTCCTATATTTTCTTCTCAGCAGCACCCATAGGACTTCTAGTGTGTTAGTGGCAGCAAACAGAGCTCCTATATTTTCTTCTCAGCAGCACCCATAGGACTTCTAGTGTGTTAGTGGCATCACACAGAGCTCCTATATTTTCTTCTCAGCAGCACCCATAGGACTTCTAGTGTGTTAGTGGCATCACACAGAGCTCCTATATTTTCTTCTCAGCAGCACCCATAGGACTTCTAGTGTGTTAGTGGCAGCAAACAGAGCTCCTATATTTTCTTCTCAGCAGCACCCATAGGACTTCTAGTGTGTTAGTGGCAGCAAACAGAGCTCCTATATTTTCTTCTCAGCAGCACCCATAGGACTTCTAGTGTGTTAGTGGCAGCAAACAGAGCTCCTATATTTTCTTCTCAGCAGCACCCATAGGACTTCTAGTGTGTTAGTGGCATCACACAGAGCTCCTATATTTTCTTCTCAGCAGCACCCATAGGACTTCTAGTGTGTTAGTGGCAGCAAACAGAGCTCCTATATTTTCTTCTCAGCAGCACCCATAGGACTTCTAGTGTGTTAGTGGCAGCAAACAGAGCTCCTATATTTTCTTCTCAGCAGCACCCATAGGACTTCTAGTGTGTTAGTGGCAGCAAACAGAGCTCCTATATTTTCTTCTCAGCAGCACCCATAGGACTTCTAGTGTGTTAGTGGCATCACACAGAGCTCCTATATTTTCTTCTCAGCAGCACCCATAGGACTTCTAGTGTGTTAGTGGCAGCAAACAGAGCTCCTATATTTTCTTCTCAGCAGCACCCATAGGACTTCTAGTGTGTTAGTGGCAGCAAAGAGAGCTCCTATATTTTCTTCTCAGCAGCACCCATAGGACTTCTAGTGTGTTAGTGGCAGCAAACAGAGCTCCTATATTTTCTTCTCAGCAGCACCCATAGGACTTCTAGTGTGTTAGTGGCATCACACAGAGCTCCTATATTTTCTTCTCAGCAGCACCCATAGGACTTCTAGTGTGTTAGTGGCAGCAAACAGAGCTCCTATATTTTCTTCTCAGCAGCACCCATAGGACTTCTAGTGTGTTAGTGGCAGCAAAGAGAGCTCCTATATTTTCTTCTCAGCAGCACCCATAGGACTTCTAGTGTGTTAGTGGCAGCAAACAGAGCTCCTATATTTTCTTCTCAGCAGCACCCATAGGACTTCTAGTGTGTTAGTGGCATCACACAGAGCTCCTATATTTTCTTCTCAGCAGCACCCATAGGACTTCTAGTGTGTTAGTGGCAGCAAACAGAGCTCCTATATTTTCTTGTCAGCAGCACACATAGTACCTATAGTGTGTTAGTGTCAGCACCCATAGGACCTACAGTGTGTTGTGAGTACACATAGGAGTTCTATTTTTTATACTATATACACTACCGACTACAATGGCTGGAAGACCGCCAAGGAGAGGCAGAGCGTGCCGAGGCAAGAACACAGGGCAGGCAGGCTCTGTTTCTAGAGACAACAGTGCTGGCCGTGGACGTGGTCGTGCATCGTCATCAGCACGTGGCCATGGGACACGCTTGTCTTTGTTTTCGGCAGCTGGACATGTGGAGCCGCATCATGCCGAAGGCTTGGTAGAATGGATGACCAAGCCCTCCTCATCCTCCTCATCCTCTCTCACCCAGGCTCAGGGTACTGGCAGAGCAGCTGCCAACGCGTACTCAATGGCATCATCAGCCACCCCTTCCCTAGACCCACCATGTCCTCCTGAGGAGTCCCCAGAACTGTTTGAGCACAGTGTTGGGTACATGCTCCAGGAGGATGCCCAACGATTCGAAGGCTCGGATGATGATAAGTCAGTAGTGTGCGCGCAGAGAAAGGGGATGCTGAAGGACAGCAATCTGGCAGTAGTGTTCCACCAGCTGCAGCTTACTGCCAGGTTTGCTCTAGTGGTGAAGAGGGAGGGGATGATGAGGTCACTGACTCCACGTGGGTGCCTGAAGGGAGAGAGGAGGAGGAGGAGGAGGATGCAGCGTCACATGTCCAACGAGGCAGGATGCCCCCTGGAGGCCAGCTAGAGGCCAGCACAGCAACTGTACCACACCGCAGAGCTCCGCCTGTGCAGGGCGCTGCCTCTGCACGTTATCACAAAAGTTCTTTGGTATGGGCCTTTTTTGAGACGAGTGCATCAGATCGCACCACTGCTATTTGCAATATTTGTCTCAAGCGTATCTCGCGTGGCCAAAACATCAGCCGCTTGGGCACCACAAGCATGAGCAGACATATGTCGACCTGCCATGCAGCTCGTTGGCAAGCACACATAAAAGACCCACACCAAAGAACAAAGCGGACCTCTCCTTGCTCCTCATCAGCTGGGATCTCCATCCCCACTATATCTTCAGTCCTCTCTGAAAGCTGCTCTGAGAGGACTGAAGGTGTAGAATTAGGTGTGTCACAACCAAGTACTTGCAGTACACCGACGTCCGATTGTAGCAGGCAAATTTCCCTGCCCCAGCTGCTGGACCGTCGAAAGAAGTATACTCCCAGCCATCCACATGCCCAGCGGTTGAATGCTAGCTTGGCTAAATTGCTAGCACTTCAACTGCTGCCTTTTCAGTTGATAGACTCGGCCCCCTTCCGTGAGTTTGTTCAATGTGCGGTTCCTCAGTGGCAGGTTCCCAAACGCCACTTTTTCTCACGGAAGGCAATTCCGTCTCTCTACTGGCATGTGGAAGGCAATGTCCATGCCTCGCTGGACAGGGCGGTCAGCGGTAAGGTGCATATTACCGCTGACTCATGGTCCAGCAGGCATGGACAGGGACGTTATCTTTCTTTCACGGCCCATTGGGTCACTCTATTGGTAGCTGGGAGGGATGCAGGACAAGGTGCAGTAGTGTTGGAGGTTGTTCCGCCACCACGCCTCCAAAATGCTACTACTGGTTGTGACACACCTCTCTCCTCCACCCCCTCCTCTTCTTCTTCCTCCATGTCCTCTTCGAGTGCTCTGTCCTCGGAACCAGCGGTGCTCCGTAGGCGTACAAGGGGCTACGCGAGTACGCAGGCAAAAAGATGCCATGCCGTGCTTGCGCTGGTGTGTTTGGGGGACAGGAGCCACACTGGGCCAGAGGTTCTGGCAGCTCTGCAGGGGCAGGCCGAGAGGTGGTTGACGCCACGCCAGCTTAAGCCAGGAATGGTCGTTTCTGATAATGGCACCAACCTCCTCTCCGCCCTGCGACAGGGGCAGCTCACCCATGTGCCCTGTATGGCTCACGTCCTCAACCTGGTGGTGCAGCGGTTCTTGGGCAGGTTCCCAGGCTTACAGGATGTCCTGAGGCAGGCCAGGAAAGTCTGTGTGCATTTCCGCCGATCTTATAATGCCAGTGCTCGGCTGACTGAGCTGCAAAAGGAGCTGAACCTGCCCAAGAACCGCCTAATATGTGACATGCCCACCAGGTGGAACTCAACGTTGGCCATGCTGCAGCGACTGCACACGCAGCAGAGGGCCATCAATGAGTACCTTTGCGACTACGGCACCAGGACAGGGTCAGGGGAGCTTGGCTTTTTTTCCCCACGCCAGTGGAGCATGATCAGGGATGCATGCACTGTCCTCTCACCATTTGAGGAGGCCACGAGGATGGTGAGCAGTGACAGTGCATGCATCAGTGACACTGTACCTCTTGTCCACCTGTTGGAGCATACGCTGCGTGGGATAATGGACAGGGCACTTGAGGCAGAACAGAGGCAGGAAGAGGAGGACTTCCTTGTCTCTCAAGGCCCCCTTTATCCAGACAATGTTCCTTCTGTCCCACCCATCACACAGGAAGAGGAGGAGGAGGAGGAGGAGGAGGAGGATTGTGTGAGCATGGAGGTGGAGCCTGGCACTCAGCATCAGCAGCAGCAGTCTTTTAGGGATGATGTACAGTCCCAACAAACCAGTGGACTTGTACGTGGCTGGGAGGAGGTGGCTGGCGATCATGTCATCCTCAGTGACCCAGAAGACTCCGGACCGAATGCCTCAGCTAACCTACGCTGCATGGCCTCCCTGATCCTGCAAAGCCTGCGGAAGGATCCTCGTGTTCTTCGGATCAAGGAGAGTGACCATTACTGGCTGGCCACTCTCCTTGATCCACGGTACAAGGGTAAGGTTGCGGACCTTATCTTGCCGTCGCAGAGGGAGCAGAGGATGAGACATCTCAGGGAGGCCTTGCAGAAAGGTCTGTGCAACGCGTTCCCAGAAACTGGGAGGTTACAAACTCCTGGTCCTGGACGACGAGTTGCTGAGGCTTCGGTCAGTAGCAGAAGGAGCGGTGGGGAAGGTGGACGTCTGACCGATGCGTTCAGACAATTTTTTAGTCCGCAGCCCCAAGGTATGATCGGTTCCAGCAACCATCGCCAGCGTCTGATATACATGGTGCAGGAATACCTAGGGGCAAGGTCAGACTTGGACACCTTTCCCACCGAAAATCCTCTGGCTTACTGGGTCCTGAGGATGGATCACTGGCCAGAGCTTGCACAGTATGCAATTGAGCTACTGGCCTGTCCTGCATCCAGCGTTCTTTCCGAACGCACATTCAGTGCTGCTGGAGGATTTGTCACCGATCATAGGGTGCGCCTGTCCACCGACTCGGTTGATCGACTGACCTTCATAAAAATGAATCAGTCTTGGATCACCACCAGCTACCAGACACCTGAAGCGGATATAACGGAATAATTTATAATGTCACATCCCTTCAAGACTGCCTATGCTGATGCTGAGTGACTGTCCTGTTATGTTCACTGACTATCCTCTTCCTCCTCCTCAATGATCCATGCCACCACACCAGTGCCTAAGGCACAATTTTTCAGCCCCTGTATAACAGGGGCGTGTAATTACAATTTTTTAAAAAGATGCTTCGCAACAGGTGTGACTGCTGTGCTCAGAGTACAGTATCTGTGAGGGGTTGCAGTGTTGTGGCACCAGCACCAGTGCCTAAGGCACAATTTTTCAGCCCCTGTTGGGACGTGTAATTACAATTTTTAGGCAATGCTTTGCAACAGGTCTCATTGCTGTGCTCAGAGTACAGTATCTGTGAGGGGTTGCAGTGTTGTAGCACCAGTGCCTAAGGCACAATTTTTCAGCCCCTGTTGGGGCGTGTAATTACAATTTTTAGGCAATGCTTTGCAACAGGTCTCATTGCTGTGCTCAGAGTACAGTATCTGTGAGGGGTTGCAGTGTTGTGGCACCAGTGCCTAAGGCACAATTTTTCAGCCCCTGTATAACAGGGGCGTGTAATTACAAATCTTGATCTAATAGTTCACAGCAGGGCCCATTCCTGCGCCCACCAAGAGTAACTATGAGGGCCTACAGTCTTGTGGCAACACCGTCCACCACCACCACCAAAGGCCCAATTTTTCTGCCCTGTTCAACAGGTGCATGCAATTACAAATCTTGATCTAATAACTCACAGCAGGGCCCATTCCTGCACCCACCAAGAGTAACTGTGAGGGCTTACAGTCTTGTGGCAACACCGTCCACCACCACCACCACCAAAGGCCCAATTTTTCTGCCCGGTTCAACAGGTGCATGCAAGTACAAATCTTGATCTATTAACTCACAGCAGGGCCCATTCCTGTGCCCACCAGTCTTGTGGCTACACCAATATCTAATAGGGCAAATTTCTGCAGAGTATATACGGCAGGCCCCTACTTTCAAACATCCAACTTACAAACGACTCCTACTTGCAAACGGCAAGAGAAAACAGGAAGTGAGAGGAAATCTACCCCTAGGAAGGAAAATTCTATCCTGTTAGATTTAATTTGGGAAAAAGGTATCTCCTCTCTACTGATGCTTTATCACCAATCCTTGTTTCAATTAAAACCCCACTTTTCCAAAAACATTTGTCATTGGGACGGAAAGTGAGGTGACATGTTCTGAACAGATGTGCAAAGACAGCAAATGTTACAGGGGTGATAACCCCTCCCTATGTTCTCCAAAAAGCTTAAAAATTGATTTTTTTGGGATGTAGCTACACTTCATAATGTACCTGTTCAGATTCTACTTAAGAACAAACCTACAGTCCATGTCTTGTTTGCACCACCTATATACTGCTGTTCAGAGTATATAGGGTTGTAGGTATAGGGTTTTATTTTGGGTGCGGGGTCCCCCTTAGTATCCATACAAGACCCAAAGGGGCTGGGGTGGGGGGGGGGTGATGGGGTAGCCATGCCATTTTTCTCAAGGATTTTCAGCCATATGGCGGCCAGGACAAGACATGACATTAAAGCCGCAAGTGGTTTTAAATGGCTTCTTTTTTTCCTTTACAAATGTCATTTTGTGCAAGGACAGTTCTAAACACGGGAAACACATGCCACTTCACAGGCATACTTTAGACACCCCCCAGGTACCGTATTTAAAGGAAAAATTCACTTTTTTTTTTTTCACTTTATGCATCATTAAAATGACTGCTCCCGAAAAAACTTTAGTTTTTAAAATTTCTTTTTGCATTGATATATGTCCCCTGGGGCAGGACCCGGGTCCCCAAACCTGTTTTATAACATTAACATGCATATTGGCCGTTGTAATTAGCAATTTTGATTTCGAACGTTCGCGTCCATTATAACGAATAGGGTTCGAAAATTCGCGCGAACTTTCGGTCCGTTCGAAGGTTCTGGTGCGAACCGAACCCGGGGGTGTTCGGCTCATCCCTATTCTCATGTAATAAACATTCAAGATTAATTTGCTGATTTCTTAATTTCCCCAGAGCAGCAAGTGTCTTTATAATATAAACATGTGTAGTTCCTCATGATAGCAGTCGCCTTTGAATTTTCTCAACTTTCTTTTTGCTTAAAATAAATAAATATATTTTTTCATTGGGATACAGTTTTAAAAAAAAAAAAAATTGTGGTTTCTTGTTCTCTTTTTATCATAGCACAGATGTGTCTTTTTTGCATAATAATTTTTTTTTTGACATTTAGAAACTAAAGGAATAAATAAATAAAAACTTTTACAGTAAAGGATTTGTCAATCATAGCAACAAGGAAAAAAAAAAAAAGTATTCCATCAGTATTAATAGATCACAAAGAAAACCATATTAGTAGTATTAGTACCAGGAAAAGTACAGGAGATTATACAGAAAGATGTATACAGCTAACAAACATCTCCTATCCTGTATACAGAGTATTCAAAGTACCAGATTGCATTATTGACACATTGAGAAAAAGAACCAAAACATATAGGGATTGATTTACTAAAACTGGAGAGTGCAAAATTTGGTGCAGCTCTGCATAGAAACCAATCGGCTTCAAGGTTTTTTGTCAAAGCTTTATTGAACAGGCAAGTTAGAAGCTGATTGGCTACCATGCACAGCTACCCCAGATTTTTCACTCAACAGTTTTAGTAAATCAACCCCCATATAACAAGGAAAAGTCAAACAAGTGACAGCAGTTGTAAGAGGTAAATCAAACATGTATAGCATGTAAATAAGTGAATATACAAGTGTCCGATTAAAGTGCACCACACATCAATGTGGAGTAGTTCTAGGATGTTCTAGTTATACTAGTCATAGTAAGAGATCTTGTCAACTCCCAACTCTGCTTCTCATTCCCTAATAAAGTATGGGGTCTGTTACAAGTGTTTCAGCTAATGTATCTGATAACTGCCATTAACACCAATGGTCCACAGGGAGCCCTTCAAAATGTTGGCACAACTGCTCCAGGGAGAGAGGGTGTCAAGGGGGTCCCGCTTAAAGCACTTTGTGTTCCAATCTTTGCTCTATGATTTAAAAAAGGTTGCATTTTCCCCTGGTTGAAACCAATGATATCCCCCAAGGGGGGGTTAGAGATTAAATGAGTGGGGATAGTATTTCCTTAGCATTCAGCTTATCCTAGATTTTTAATGCATTTAAAGTGAGGAGAGATGTCCAGCTAGATAAACCCCTAGACATTGTCGGAATCCATGGTGTGCTTGACAAGTTACAACTCACCATGGACTTCCCTACAGAGACCCATAGTTCATCTGTGGTATTGTGATGCCAATTAAGAGTACAGACCATCGCCATTGCCGTAACATACAAGCTGATGGCGGGGAGACACAGACCTTCATTTTCTTTGTGTTTGTGTAGAATAGAGTAAGCCAGCCAAAACTGTTTTCCCTGCCAAACAAAGGTTGTAATCACTCTACAAAGTTGTATTTAAAGCAATGGCTCATCCTATTGGCACAGTAATTAAAAGATTCTTAGTAGCACATTTATTGTAATAACATTATTACGCCCTATTCACATAAATATAGGTTTCTGACAACTTTTCAAATCCTTCCCATTAGTTTGTAAAAGAGTCTCATAGTTACTAGAATAAAGGAGTCTAAAGTCTGGGGAGATGTATGAGCCATGGTATGACAAAGTGTGTTCCCTCCAAACAAACAGGACATTTATTTTAAGCTGAGACATTGAGTCTGATGGAACAGTGAATGAGAATTTTAGATTTATTAAAATTAATTTGAAAATTGTACAAGTGGCCAAGATGCTGTAATGCAGACATCATTATCAGTAAGGTGGTACTTGGTTGAGACCAATTCACATGGGGGGGGGGCGGGATCTGGGGGTCCCCTTTGTTAAAGGGGTCTTCCAGATTCCGATAAGCCCCCCGCCCGCAGACCCCCACAACCACCGGGCAAGGGTTGTGGGGATGAGGCCCTTGTCCCCATCAACATGGGGACATCCTCCCCATGTTGAGGGCATGTGGCCTGGTACGGTTCAGGAGGGAGGGGGGGGCGCTCTCTCATCCCCCCTTTTCCCCTGAGGCCGGCCAGGTTGTGTGCTCGGATAAGGGGTCTGGTATGGATTTTTAGGGGGACTCCACGCCATTTTTTTTTAAATTTGGGGTGGAGTTCCCCTTAAAATCCATGCCAGATCTGAAGGGCCTGGAATGGATATTTGGGGGAACCCCACGTCAATTTTTTTTTTAATTTGCGGCGGGGTTCCCCTTAATATCCATTCCAGACCTGAAGGGCCTGGTAATTGAATTCTGGGGAACCCCCACGCTTTTTTTTTTTTTTTTTTTTATCAATGACTTTTGTATGTATTGCCGGGAGCCGACAATTCATTAATAGCCGCGAGTCAGTTTTAAATGCATTTTTTTCTTTCAAAAATGAAATTTTTTGCAGGGACAGTTCTAAGCACGGGAAACATGCGCCACTTTACATGCATATCATACACACCCCCCAGGTACGAAATTTAAAGGAATATTTCACTTTTATTTTTTCATTTTAAGCATTATTAAAATCACTGCTCCCGAAAAAACGGCCGTTTTTAAAACTTATTTTTGCATTGATACATGTCCCCTGGGGCAGGACCCCGGTTCCCAAACACTTTTTAGGACAATAACTTGCATATAAGCCTTTATAATTAGCACTTTAGATTTCTCCCATAGATTTTTCGAATTTGCCACGAACACCCCAATTTGTTCGCTGTTCGGCGAATGGGCGAACAGGCAATGTTCGAGTCGAACATGAGTTCTACTCGAACTCGAAGCTCATCCCTACTCCCCATCACCCAGTAAATTAAATTCAAAATACTAACCACAACCTACAAAGCCATCCACAACTCTGCCCCGAGCTACATCACCAATCTTGTCTCCAAACGTATCCCAAACCATCCTCTCCGCTCTTCTCAAGACCTCCTACTGTCAAGTTCTCACGTCTCCTCCTCCCATGCTCGTCTCCAGGATTTCTCCAGAGCCTCTCCCATCCCCTGGAACTTGCTACCTCAACCTGTCCAGCTATCCCCTACTCTTGCTACCTTCAGGTGATCCCTGAAAACTCACCTCTTCAGAGAAGCCTATCACATCTCCAACTAATATTTTACCACTTTCATCAGCTCATTCCCCACAGTTACAACCTTTTGTACCACCTGCCCCACCCTATTAGATTGTAAGCTCTTCTGAGCAGGGCCCTCCTAATCCTCTTGTATTTTATTGTATTGTAACTGTATTGTCTCCCTTTTATATTGTAAAGCACTGCGTAAACTGTTGGCGCTATATAAATCCTGTATAATAATAATAATAATAATAATAATAATAATAATAATAATACTCAGACAAAGGGTCTTGTTTTATGAATAGCAACCACCACCCCTCTTGCCTTTGGTCTTAGCATTTTAGGTGTTCCAAGAACTTAGGTATCTCATATTTATTATGTAGGGTGGCTATCTTTCTGTTCTTGTGGGCAGCAACATAGAAACGAAAGCCCCAGTGATATTTCACTCTGTGATATTTCACTCTGTGATATTTCACTCACTCCCAGATAGTAAGCAATTGAGCTGCAATTTTGAAAATGACTAAGCTATTGCTAGACTTGCCAGGCTTCTCAAGTTTGTTGCACAATTGCAGCAAGTCCGCATTGCATGACTCCAGATCAACTTTCTTTGCAAACATTCTGAAAGTTTGCTACATGTTCGGGTTCAGTTATGTTGTGCAATAGTCATTCCACCACAAGGATCACTGTGGCAGAATTTGGAAAAGTGTCAACTAGAACTTGTGCTTCAAGTGCTCTGCAGGTGTACAACTTGCCAGTGAAAATTTGCAGCAATTTAACAAACTTACAATTCAACACTGCCACAAATTTGTTGCAAGTTATCTGTGCTATCTGGGCTTCTGACAGAAGACATCCAAAACCAGTTGGAGAGCCCTATGCATCACCAAAGTACCTTTAGATACGCCAAGAAATGGGACAACTTCACTTCATCAAAATCAATGTGTAACTGTATTTCCCTCACATAGCTTATATGATTGCCTCTTTGACAGCATACCTATGTATCTTACAGATGACGTCCCTACAGTAGTTCTACTAACATCTTGCGGTGGGGGGCATAAGGGCTCTGGGTGCCCAATCTATTTTCACATAGTCTGGCACCATACATCCCAGAATTAGCTGAAAGACCCCCTGAAGTGTCAGGATTAAATCCTGACCACGTGTGGCCTCAGGCAGGCCTTGTATGAGAATGTTTTGTCTCTGGTCGTGGTTTAAAAAACAACTAATTGTGAAAAAAGGAATTCAACCATAGCATCATAGCTGTGTCTCTAAGCAGTTCAACCGTTTGTGCCAGATCCTCCTGTCCTGAATCCAGAGTGTCTACTTAGTTGCCTAATTGAGTAGTCTCCTCTATTACATTGTCAAATGCTTCTTTAAAAGTGTTCTCAACAAAAGTGATCAACTGTAATATATATGTCTTGGTGGAGAATGCTTTTATATGTTCTCTAATGTCCCAGTCCTTTTCAAGGTTTCCTAATAATGATTTGGCAGTGGAGTTATGGGCAGAGGTTTGTGACAGTGTGAGCCTGCAGGGGCTCCCAAGGTCAAAGCAGCAAACGCTTATACAGTGCCAAAGCACATCCTATTACAAATGAAGAATTCAGTCAAGGAACAGAACCCCGCTCTCTGCTGCAGCTGCCGCCAGAGATCCCGGTGGAGATCTTCTTCTGCCTCCCTGGGACACCGCTGCCCTTCCTGGCCCTGGTGTGCCGCAAATTCTGCCAGATCCTCTCCACCCACACTATCTGGAGGAAGCACTGCAGGACCAGTGAGATCTGGGGGGATTGATCAATACCAAGAATATGGGGTGCACGAAAATCTGCGCAAAATGGAGGTTACAGGAGTCTCTTGCCGAGAAGTCTACATGAAACTGCTCCACCAGTATCATGACATCTTAGGCTTGTGGCAGCCCGACCTCGTCCCGTATGGAGGACTCCTCAACGTGGTGTATCATGCTATGATCCTTTATATTCTAAATGCATGTACATTGGGTATGAGATTTTAATTTAAAGCACGCCAGAACTGCCAGCACCTCTATGGATACACCTGTGAAAGTGTTGCCCTACAGCACTTTAGGCTTTTCCATTAGCTTGGAAGCCATTGCATCCTGGTAAGATTCTATCTTCTACATTGGTGGTGGTTTCACAGAGGATTTGTGGAAGCTGGTTTGCCCATACATACAGCTATCTGGTTTACTCACCCACTCGTGGATATTGCTCTTCTGAGACACTGGAACTTAATTTCACATTCAATTAATTTTCTTTTCCTCTTTTCTTGTTTGGATATTTATGGACAACTTTTTTTGATGAACTTGAATGTTTTATTTATTTATTGTCACAATTTATAAATTTTTGAGATCATGTTATATGTATCAGTTTTAGTGCTGCACTATATGGTTTATTGAGTCAAGGAACAGGGACTGGTCAAAGTTCACAGGCGAAAAGTGGTCAACTCATAGTTCCCAGACCTTAACGTGTTTAGGTATATGGTAGAGTACCATAGCCTCTATTTTTGCATTATCCTACATTTTGTCTCAAAGTGAAATAGGTTATGTGACTTCCAGGGTGCTCAGCAGAGAACACTTCCCATTCATTCACTGTCCAGTTCAGCTGGAGCTGCAGAGAAATAAATAGAAGAATCTCTGTCAACAATGCTTTTCTCTGTTGTAAAAGTGAGACATCAGGGGTCTGTTTTGAGCCTTTATATTTCAAAAAAGCCTCCAACGGCCCCTAAAAGATTAAAAAATGAATACAAAATAATATTGTAAAAAAATAATTTAAAAAATATAAAATTGTAAAAAAAAAAAAAAAAACTACTGACACCATCCCCTGCCCTACTGACAAATTCTACTTCCCTACTGACACCATCCACCGCTGTAATTACTGACACCGTCCACTGCTCTACTGATACCAATATATGCCCTACTGACAATGTCCACACACCGTCCACTGCCCTACTGACACAATCCACTGCTCTACTGACATCGTCCACTGCTCTACTGGCATCGACCTATCCCCTACTGACACCTTCCACTGCTCTACTGACACCATCCACTGCTCTACTGATACCATTCATTGCCTTACTGGCACCAACCTCTCCTCTGCTGACACCAATCTTTGCCCTACTGACACTGTCCAGTGCCCTACTGGAACTGTCCACACACTGTCCACTGCTCTACTGACTGACACTGTCCACTTATAAGGTAGGCTAAGTGACATTTGTTTTAGTAATCTTTGCAAATTTTATGGGTACAAGAATGCTTTTGTTTTATTTAACCATGCCCCATTAAAGCCCCTCCCACTGTTAACACAATTGACACAACCACTGTTCACTGTGGCACGCTACACGCAATGCATTGCTGCCTTCCTTGGGGCACCCAAAGTTGTCCCATGTCTTTTACAATCTTATAGTGTATACTAAAAAAATGCTGTGTGCTGATAAGTTCAGGTTTGGCTTCAAGAAAAGGTAGCAACCCTAGCCGCCATGCCAGAAGAAAGCAGCAGAGCTATATAAGGTGATTTTAAGCCTCACCTCCATGGCGGATTGTAAGGGATGACACCAGGAAAGAAGAAGCGCACACAGAAGCAGGCCTTATTAAAGACTTTGTGTCTAAAGGACTGGTAAGGTCGGGATGGCTACAAGAGCCTGGGAGACCATAGGAAGGTCTGGGAGGCTGGGAGAGCTGAGGCAGCTAGCAAGTCCAAGGAGGGCTGATGGAAGTCCGGAAGTCTTGGGTTCAGCAAGTAAACCCAGGGGCCAGGAGTAGGCTGGTTCAGCAAGAAACTGCAAATCAAGGCAAAGTAAGCCTAGGAGCCAGGTGGCTTGGCATTTTCTCATTTGTTGCATTTGTTGGAGAAGAACCCCTGTGTGGGAAACCCTGTGTTTAAACTTTTATTTTGCTCCTTTTAATAAAAATGGGCTGCCACACCCTCAAACCTGATAACCGACTGCCCTCTACTCACTGGAAAAACGCATCTACCACTAGAGCTAATGGTCCTCCATGTTACAATATTTACAGTACATATATATATATATATATATATATATATATATATATATATATATATATATATATATATATTACCATCATCTGGATTATTTATGTATTAATTATATTTCCCTCTCTGGGCAAGGGGCTGGGAGTGTGTGATTGGAGAACTTCTCTTTGGGGTGGGGGGGGTTCCGAACTGAGTCTGCCCCAGGTAAAAGAATGTCTAGCTTCACCACTGGACTTATTGTATATAGTTCTTATACCCACAAAATACTTCTAATTACTGTATGACAACTGACAGCCTCACAAACACAAATGAAACCTCAGGACAAAAGGACATTTTTTTAAAAGTTAAGCTTTTCCATTACATATGCTTTTATGCACACAAAAAGGAAATCACTTGGTCTGACTGAGCCTACCTAAAGAAGAACTTCAATTAAACCAACAACTGTTGAGACAATGAACAGCTTAGTCATAACTATGTAATGTACAACATAATGTATAGAGTGCAAGGATCAGGAATACGTAACATATAAAACAACCTACTGTATAGAGTGAACCCTCTGTTCCCATCAGAGTCCTCATGTTACATTCTCCTGATAAGTCCCTAGAATCCCCCTTTACATCAGAGTCCCCAGAATTCTTCTATACATCAGGGTTTCCAGAGTTCCTTCTTACATCAGAGTCCTCAGTGTTCCCCCTACATAAGAGTTCCCCTTTAAAGCCCCTCAGATTCTCCCTGACATTTCCTGTTTACATCAGAGCCCCCAGTATTTCCACTTACACCAGAGTCCCTGGCATTCCCCCTTACACCAGAGTACACATAGTTTTCCTTTACATCAGAGTCCACAGCATCCCCTTTATATCTGAATCTTCCCCGTTAAATCAGGATTCCCAGAGCCTACCTTACATCAGAGACTAGAGAGTTCCCCTTTACATCAAAGTCCCTTTTTACATCAGAGTCTGCAGAGTTGCCCCTTACAATGTAAGGGGAAACCTAGGGACTCTGATGTAAGGGGTCCCCTAGGAACCCTGATTTAAGAGGGTATGGTATGGCAGATGTAAATGTGCATGCGCGATCCCACAAGCACCCAGCATGCCAGGCACACAAATGTGCGCCTGCACATGAATATTCGTGCACACGAGCATGTATGTGCCAATGCGCACGGGCCAATAACTGGCGTCCAAATGCCATATATAAGAGCAGCAGGTTCACTAGTACTTTGCTGTCTGATTTGCAGCTTGTAACCCCTTACATCAGAGTTCCCAGTGTTCGCCCTTAAATCAGGGTCCCCATAGTCCTCATTACATCAGTCCACAGAGATCCCACCTACATTAGAGTTTCCAGTGTTCCCCCTTAATACAGGGTCCCCCAAAGTTCACCTTTACATCAGTGTCCCCCTTTACATCAGAGTTCGCAGAGTTCCCCCTACACTGTAAGGGGGTAACTCTGCAGAATTTGATGTAAGGGGGAACTCTGCAGAGTTGGATGTAAGTGAGATCTCTGCAGACTCTGTGGTGACCAGAGACCACCTTACATCATACTTCCCCTTTACCCCAGTGTCCTCACTCCTCCTTACAGTAGTGTATTTACTTGCTCCAGGCCACAACTCAGAAATGCCAAAGACAGGGTAGGAGAACCAAACAACAAGATTTTCTAGAAAGGAGTCAGTGATGGCAGCCCACTCATAGCACAAAGTTATTTTACCTTACATGACCCCCCCCCCCCCCCCCAGTATAGGTGTGTGAGCTTTCCTCATTTATCTCCACGGGACTACAAATTCCAGCATAACAGGCTCCCATTTCTCAGCTCCCCACACACATCATGACCCCACCCCCTCCTCTCCTGACCCTCTCCCCCTGCCACACACTGTCAGCACTGTGTCCCTCCCCACTTTTCCCTTACATCAGAGTCCCAGCAGGTCTTCCTTACCTCAGAGTCAGACTCCCAGTTCCGTTGTCAGCATGGGTGAACCCGAGAGGTGGAGCAATAAAAGGTGGAGCAAGTCTGGAGGAGGAAGTTACACGGTCCTCCTCTGAATGTTTGGGACCTGTTCGTTCACGTCATTGGTTGCTAGGATGCCAGGTAGAAATACAGAGGAAATATATTGTGCTGTCTCTTTAAATGATAAAGTAGCAGCCAGCACAGAAAGAGATCAGTTGCAAAATGTGAAAAAACATATATATGTGCAGCGCTTAAAGAGAAAGTAACCCCGCCCCCGAAAAAAAATGGAAAAAAAAACACTGCAAGAGAAAGGCATAATAAGCTAATATACATAGCATACTAGCTCATTTTTTGGCACTTACCTGAGATCGAAGCGCTTCTCGTTCCCCTCCGCCGGAGCGGCGATGACGTCACACCCGTGCATGCTCAGATCCCCGCACATGAGCGGGGATCCAGCATTATCCTATTCATCAGAAAACAGCACGCTTAGTGCGTCTGCGCCGTTGTCTACGGCGTGCATGCGCCGTTGTCTATGGCGTGCATGCGCCGTAGACATCGGTGCAGTGTTTTCTGCAAATATCTCCTTAACCGTGTAGGTTAAGGAGATATTTCTTGCACCTACAGGTGAGCCTTAATCTAGGCTTATCTGTAGGTGCAAGTTGTCAAAGTGGGTTTACAACCACTTTAATGGAAAAATCTCTGAATTAACGGATATACATAAATATAGATGCACAAAATAAAGTGAATTAAGACTTTAACATAAAAACTAATATAGACTGTGATATTAGTGTAAACCAATATTATAAGAATGTGGCAAAAAAAGGTATAACAATCAATAAAGACGTTTCATCCAACAGGCAATATAGTAGTTAATATGTCCAAAGAAGTGATTCTAATAATCTAAGATGAATTAAGCATCTGTGTATATTGAAAACAGAGGGATGTGCCAGGGAACTTATTGAAAGTGGATCCCTCACCAGACAAAATAAAGGCTTACCGGAGAGATTGAACTCAAATAGGTATACACCTAATGAGTCAATCTAGCTTTATGGTGTAATACACCCAAGAGAGACTGCCTCTACAGATAGAACCTCCTGGTAAACGATAAATTCAAAAGGTGGACATCCATAGGATTCGTAATTAATCCAAAAACCAGATGAGTAAATACTTCAGGGTAATATAGTTAAAAGAGGAAGAAAGGAGGCACATAGTGTAATTCTGTTTAAAATAAGAGATATTTATTATAAAAAAGAGAGGTTGCACTCACATTTTGGTAGATAAAAAGCGCTTGAGATAAAAATCAGCTTTGCTGAAGCCACTGCTTTTTTTCGGGAAAAAAAGTAGGTACTAACCTACAAATTGCAAACCAGGGTTCACTCCTTTTGGGGGATGCAGTCTTTTTTTAAAGGAGCCTGCACCCACTCAACACCTCCTAAGTATGGATGAAAAGAGGGGCAAAAAGAAATGGGGGACACTGATTAATAGCATTCAATTAGAGAGAAAGAACTAAGTAAAACTTATAAATGTCACATTGAAGAAATATAGACCACAAACTGCTCAAATGTGTTTGATATCAAGGGGGCTAGCGATCCTTATAGATATGAAAGAGGCAGTTCTTAGAACTACCTTTTTCTACCTTCCTTTATTTATTGTGCCTGTTCAATGGCTATATTTATTTTTAAATAAGTCATTTTTATTACTGTTTATTCTGTGAATAAAGAGCGCCCCTCATAAGTCCATTAATGAACATGTAGATCAGGCTTGAGAAAGAGGATAGGACCCTGAAAAGGTGTTGTCTGTGTTCATGCAGGAGACAGGATCCTGGGAGCAGCTGCTGGAGTTTTCTGACAGCTCAAGCCTACACCACTAGTCAGTGTGGATTCCGACTGGGGTCTCCTTTGCATCTGAGCAGTGCCACTTGCTCCCCACTGCCTGTACCCTATTGCTGCAGAATGGGAGAAGACAGCTAGAATAACATTGTGGGTTGAGGATGTGACTTGTCCTCCTAAGCATCTAATTTTAATGTGAGCGGATATTTTGTTTCAATAAAGAGTTTTAGGTTACATTACTGAATGGAGCATTTTTTGTGTTCACTCCTCCCTCTAAAGACCTTGTGTCATGAATCTGCAGTAATGTTTTATGCTCTATTTTCTTACCTTTCAGGTCTGTGTCTCAGCTTTAGAGAGCGTGCCCCCACACCTGGACATTTAAGTATGAGCTCTCAGCATGGCTCCACCCCAGCCTCTCAACAGGAAACACTATTTAACCCCACAAACTGCAATCCAGCCTTGCCAAAGTTGTGATTAGGCTTCTGGTGTGGTGTTGTGCTGTATGTTTATCTCTGACTTCTGTGTACCGGCCTTGGCATGTCTTTCTAACCATTCCTGTCTGCTAGTAAACCTGACCTTGGTGTGCCTTTCTGACCATCCCTGTCTGCTAGTTGCCCCGACCTTGGCTTGTTCTCCTGACTATCCTGTGTTTAACCCTGAACTGCTGCTTCCGCTCTGTCCATGAGCATGAGCTGAGAGACCCCTGGGGGCCATGACCTGGAGTTAGCTGCAGCCAAGTCCATCCTCACCATCAGAGGCTCTGGTGAAAACCTGCTGGTTCTTAGATTCCGCGTTCTGAGGAATCTTATGCTCCAGCTTCCTGTTTGGTCCGTGTCAGTGTTCAGGTGGAGCTGATTTCCTGAACCACTCAGAGCTCCATCCACAGCAGCCAGCCGAAGGGTCCTCAACCTTAGCGGTACGCTCCTAACCCTAGCGGGGTGCATCTGTCACCTGGCCTCAGGTGACCTGACACCATGGATCCCTAAAGTTAGCTTTTTAACATTATATATGAATGAGCTGTGCATATTGTGCAAAGCTTTTTGAACTATTTGTTGAATGTTCATCTAAAGACTGCTGTCGCTGAAATTGGATACAATGATTAGGCATCAAAACTAGGATTTTGTACTTATTAGACTGTTTTCCTTTTGCTCCTTGGATTCTTCTTCTTTTTTTTTTTTTTTTTTCCTTCTAGTTTTACATTTACTATAGATTTTCCTTGGGTAGTGGAGTTCTTAGTTTTTTGTCTGATAAATATACATTTTTGCATACGGTATATCAGATTGCTTTCTTCTTCTTTCTAGAATTAATGAGAAACTTTACACAAACAGAAAAATCATCAAACCTCAAAGTAATTGTAAACCCATCATTTAAAAAAAAAAAGAACAAACATGTAATACCTAACTGCTATGTGTGATGGTTTTGCACAGAGCAGCCCCAATCCTCCTCTTCTTGGGTCCCCCACTGGTGCTCCGCTCCTGGCTCCTCCACCCGCTGAGTGCACACCATAGCAACCTGCTTGCTATCAGGGCACTAATTCTGGCTTCCTCCTGAGCCATGCCCTATGTTTCCACTGAGATACAGAGTGTGGCTTGACCTTGTCCCTGCTCCCTCCTTACTGGCTGTGATTTACAGCAGCAGGAGCTCCTGCTGCCTTTGAGCTTATGAGGAGGTAGAAAGTGGAGAGAGACGCTGCTCCCATGCACAGTGCTGAATCAATATCGGGCTCAGGTAAGTATAAGGCGAGCTGGGGGGGGGGAGCTGTACTCAGAATTTTTTTTTTACCTTAATGCATTCTCTGCCTTTTAGAACCCACTTTTTAGAATCCAAAAAAATAACAGTAATAAAAACTCAAAGTACTGGTATCAATGTTGACCTTTTTTGTACTAACATTCAACTTCAAGCTCTTTTTTACAATAATCAATGCTAAGTGGGTCAAAATAGAGGGCAGCACAGTCCCATTATATATTTCCCATATTTTCAAGTTACGTGTCATGTTTTTGAGTCCTTTTCACAGGGCATGATATCATATAGTTGAAAAGAAAATCAATTTCTATTCAATTATAAGATGAAGATATTGATGTAGAAAACAAAAACCTTGAACTGTATTTTTCCAACCCTTCTACACAGAAATTGAGACTATGATTTCACTTGTGAGGTTTACTTTATCTGTTCAGAATGATGAAATGTATATTCTATATCAGTGTAGAGTGTATAATATGCTTAACATTCATAATATTATTTATATATTATAAGACACAAGTTGTGGTTCAGTTATAAAAGATGCAAACATGTCTTTACTTTTTATACATCCATAATTTAACAAGGAGACTGGGAATATTCAATGGAACAGCTGTACTTTCCATGATGTCACTGAAGCTGAGTGAAGTGATAAAATAAATGTTCTGAATGTTATTATTAAATAAACCTTTTTTAAAGTAATTTCAACTGGAAATATGAATACCGTATATACTTGAGTATATGCTGACCCGAATATAAGCCGAGGTACCTAATTGTACCACAAAAAACTGTGAAAACTTATTGACTCGAGTATAAGCCTAGGGTGTCCATCTGCATGACACACTGTGCCTCACTTTGCCTCACTGTGTCCATGTGCATGCCTCACTGTGCCCACGCCTCACTGTGCCCACGCCTCACTGTGCCCACGCCTCACTGTGCCCATGCCTCACTGTGCCCATGCCTCACTGTGCCCATGCCTCACTGTGCCCATGCCTCACTGTGTCCATGACTATACTGACGTTTAACATGGGAGTCTATGGAAGGGGTGCCCGGCTTTGAAAAATCAGTGCTCCCCGGCCGTAGGTTCCCCAGACAACAAACTTTGCACACTTGTATAGGTGAAATGGGGCTACATGTGTGTCAAGTTTCGGGTCCAGGAGACCTACGACCGGCCAGTACCGGGTCCTAAAATTCACAGGAGAAATTACCATTTAACATTGGAGTCTATGGAAGGGGTGCCCAGCTTTGAAAAATCGGTGCTCCCGGGCCGTAGGTCCCCCGGACAACAAACTTTGCACACTTGTAGAGGAAGAGTGGGGCTACATGTGTGTCCAGGGGCCGGTACAGGGTCCCCAAAGTCCAGGAGATCGGCTTATACTCGAGTATATACGGTAAGTACAACATAATTAGTTAGCCTTATTGAAAATTAAATCCAGAGATATAGGCAGCTGAAGTTATATTAAAATCTTGATCTGTTGCCTTATGAGCCCTCGTATTATTCAGTGGGGCTACCTATCATATTAGGATCTAGTCACACTACTTTCATTGGTCTGTCAATACAGCCCCAACACAAGGACAAGACACATTTTTGTTAATTTCACACCGAATTGCTGTGCTAGTGTGTTCTGGTTGTAAATGCAACATGTTGAAATGAAATACAGCACAAAGTATTATAATGTATTATAACTGTGATGTGTGTTAAGGAAAAAAAAAAGATTTATTCCTGCTGTGAAAAAAAGTAGGTCAAGTCATGTGTCCTTATCTTGCACTTTTGGTATCTCACCAAAAATGTTTTTTTTTGTTGCAGGGGATGCCTGAAATATGACTTGTATCTTAGTGCAGACTTCTGGGAAAATCGGTGAGCCAATCACACAAGCAGGAAATTATTTTTCTGGGAGGTGTTCAGTACACCTCCAGGTAGCCATATTGTATTACATTTTCAGAAAATTACAGCTGCAGATTGCAAAGGAAAGGTATTTTTTATTAAAATTCAATTATAATATGACTTGTATCGCAATTGTATATGCTATATTATTTTTTCTTTATTTGCTATTTTTTCCCCACAAGTGGAGTTACCCTTTAACCACTTCAGCCCCGGAAGAATTTACCCCTTCCTGACCAGAGCACTTTTTCATGATCACGGAGCTCGCGGCAGGGGAATTTCAAAGTAACGTATATATACGTTACTTTGCCCAGCCGTGCCATTCTGCCGACATATATGTACAAGAGACGGTCGGGAACCGGTTATACAGCGATCAATGCTATAAAAATGCACTGATTAATGTGTAAATGACACTGGCAGGGAAGGGGTTAAACACTAGGGGGCGATCAAGGGGTTAAGTTTGTCCTAGGGAATGATTCTTACTGTGGAGGGGATGGGCTACCACTGACATGACAGCGATCACTTTTCCAGTGACAGGGAGCAGTAGATCTGTGTCATGTCACTAGGCAGAACAGGGAAATGTCCTGTTTACATAGGCATCTCCCCGTTCTGCAGCTCCGTGACACAATTGCGGAACACCGGCGGACATCGAGTCCGACCGGCGGCATGTGCACGCCCACTAAGCCGCGATTTAAAGGGGACGTACCTGTACGCCCATTTGCGCAGCCATGCCATTGTGCCAACGTATATCGTCGTGCGCTGGTCGGCAAGCGGTTAAAAGAAAATATGTCAGTGATCTCTGCTTATGCTGTGCTTTTAACCACTTAAGTATTTTAAACATAGGAGAAACATCCTAAAAACTTTCACAAAGTTTCTTGGATATATCTCATATGTTTAGCTCATTTCCCCTTGCTATAGCTTCCCTTGATTACCAGCAATTACTAGTTATCAAAAGGATAGCTAGGAATTGCTAAATGTTACAAGTGCCTTTTTGAATAACACAGTCTAATGCCTCGTACACACGACCGGTTTTCCCGTCGGAAAACTCAGATGAGAGCTTTTGGCCCAGGAATCCCGACCGTGTGTATGCTCCATCAGAGTTTTTCCGATGGGAAAACTACCAAAAACGGCCGGCAAAAAAAATAGAACTCGTTCTCTATTTTCCCGGCGGGATTCCCGACTGACTTCCAGAATAACTTCCAATAATAAGATGTTTTCTATCAAGCAATTTATTACTTGTAATACATCTCATGTCGTTTATGCTTTACAATGCCCTTGTGGGTTAATGTATATAGGGGGAACCAAACGTTTATTGCTAATTAGAATAGCAGAACACGTGCACAATATCTCAATTGGTTTTAAGGATCACAATGTGTCCCTTCATTTCAAATTACATCATGATCAAGACCCCTTAAGTCTGAAATTCTGGGGCATTGACCACATCAAACCGCCTTGGAGGGGTTGTAATTTGGTGCGGGAGCTTTCTAAGAGAGAAACCCAGTGGATATACTTGGCTGATACTCTCAGCCCCAAAGGGTTGACTATAGAACTGGATATAAATTGCTTTATAAGTGATTACTGATCCCCGCTCAGTTTCTGGTATATTCCTATACAGAGATATGAGCTGAGTTGAAAGCCCCACCTGGCCGAATAAGGCAGTTTATCCTAAGGGTGGATTGAACCTCTTAGACCGGTCAGAATGTGTGTAGTAGAAGTAGAGTGAGGCCAGATTACAGAAAGCCCTAAATAAGAAAAAGCAGAAGGCTCAATGGGCATTGGCCATACCGGCACAATTGATGCAGTGGCCGCCAAGCGCAGCAACTGTCTGAATCGCATCACCAGAAAGTCCTGAATAAGAAAAAACAGGAAGTTCAATGGGCATGGGCTGGACTGGCATAACTGATGCAGTAGCCGACTGGGCCGCATCGCCAGGTGTAGCGAATGACTGAATTACATCATCAGAGAGTCCAGAATAAGAAAAGGCAAGAAGTTCAATGGGCATGGGCATGGGCTGGACTGGCATGACTGATGCAGTGGTCAACTGTGCCGCATTGCCAGGTTAAGCGACTGTCCTAATCGCATTACCAGAGAGTCCAGAATAAGAAAAAACAGGAAGTTCAATGGGCATGGGCTGGACTGGCATAACTGATGCAATGGCCAACTGGGCCGCATTGCCAGGTGTAGCGACTGTCTGAATCGCATCACCAGGTGTAGCGACAGTGGAACTTGCGGAAAAGTTAAGCTCAAGGCTACGAGGAAACAGATAAGTTTGGCTTCTAGGAGGAGAGGATGCAGGCTGTGGCACTTGGCTAGAGAGGTAACCTGTAGAAAATTCAATAGCCTTGTCAGAGGCTTTTATTATAACAGAGTCATATAAAGGCACATGATCATGTAAACTAGAGTCACATTTGGAAACATTGTCACAATCAGGATCTGAATAGAACTGTAATAAAGGCACGTGACTGGTACTGGCCACACAAGAGTTATAAATGGGCAAGTGGTTAGCAGTTTTAATGTAATTACAGATGCAGGTCTGGGACCAGGACCCAATCTCCTCTGCAGCCCAGTCTATGTGCGGGTTGTGCAGTTTAACCCCCTTGGCGGGCTCGGGGTGAGTTTTTAATGCTAAAAGTGGTAACCCCGAGCCAGACTCGGGCTGCATCGCAGTATCCAGGAAGAGTTACTTACCTTGTTCCCTGGATCCTGCGATGTCTCCCCGCAGTGTGTGCGAGCCGTGTCTCGCTCGATCCACACTGCCGAGTGACTAGCTCCGGTCCCTGCGACTTTGCGGCGCACGGGGACGGAGTTCGGCGCCAAATTCAAAAAGTGAAAAACACAATACACATACAGTATACTGTAATCTTACTGATTACAGTACTGTATCAAATAATTACACACCCCCTTTGTCCCTAGTGGTCTGTCCAGTGTCCTGCATGCACTTTTATATTATAAAAACTGTTCTTTTTGCCTGGAAACTGGAGATTGTCCATAACAACCAAAAAGTGTCCCTTTATGTCAAAAGTGGTTTTAGACCGGCTAAAAAACAGCGATAATAAATTAGAATAACTTGCAGAATTGAGCGATAGCGATTTGGGGGGAAATTTGTCATCAAACACTAAATCTAATGACAGCGACAATTCTGCAACTGAGCAAATTTCAGTGTTTTTGATTTGATTACATTATTGAATAATTTTCATTATAATTACATTACTATTTGTTATAATTGTAGCGACCTCACCCCTTCTCATTCACCGCTTGTTTGTCTCGTCTAGGGGTTAGTGCTGAGTAGGGATGAGCTTCGTGTTCGAGTCGAACATACGTTCGACTCGAACATTGGCTGTTCGATCGTTCGACGAAGATCGAACGATTTGGGCCGTTCGCGCCAAATTCGAGTGACGCGAACGGCCCACAATGCACTACGCCATCGCAGTGTCATCCAGGCGCTGTGATTGGCCAAGCATGCACTGTGACCCCGCATGCTTGGCCAATCACAGCGCCGGCAGCGAGGAGAGCAATGATTGGCCACAGGCAGGATGCCTGTGGCCAATTATTGCTGAGGGTGTTTAGTACACGCCCCACACTATAAAAGGCCGCCAGCACGGCGGCCTAGTGTAGTGTGTTCCGGAGCAGGGATAGAGTAGCATAGGCAGGGACAGTGACTGTTATTTCTTTCTTGCTTAACCTGGATTCCTTTAGTTTAGGGAAAGAGAAGGATAGGTAGGGAGAGTGTCAGTGTGTTTTGTGCTTCTGCTATAGTGTGCTTAAAAAAAACATTTATTCTAGGGACAGAAAACTCTAGGTAGGGACAGTGTCAGTTTCTTTCACTCTGCAAGTCCTTGTTTCCAGGGACCTGTAAGGACAGTGAGTTAATTGTCCTTGTGCTATATTGTGCTTAAAAAAAACATTTATTCTAGGGACAGAAAACTCTAGGTAGGGACAGTGTCAGTTTCTTTCACTCTGCAAGTCCTTGTTTCCAGGGACCTGTAAGGACAGTGAGTTAATTGTCCTTGTGCTATATTGTGCTTAAAAAAAACATTTATTCTAGGGACAGAAAACTCTAGGTAGGGACAGTGTCAGTTTCTTTCACTCTGCAAGTCCTTGTTTCCAGGGACCTGTAAGGACAGTGAGTTAATTTTCCTTGTGCTATATTGTGATTAAAAAAAACATTTATTCTAGGGACAGAAAACTCTAGGTAGGGACAGTGTCAGTTTCTTTCACTCTGCAAGTCCTTGTTTCCAGGGACCTGTAAGGACAGTGAGTTAATTTTCCTTGTGCTATATTGTGATTAAAAAAAACATTTATTCTAGGGACAGAAAACTCTAGGTAGGGACAGTGTCAGTTTCTTTCACTCTGCAAGTCCTTGTTTCCAGGGACCTGTAAGGACAGTGAGTTAATTTTCCTTGTGCTATATTGTGATTAAAAAAAACATTTATTCTAGGGACAGAAAACTCTAGGTAGGGACAGTGTCAGTTTCTTTCACTCTGCAAGTCCTTGTTTCCAGGGACCTGTAAGGACAGTGAGTTAATTGTCCTTGTGCTATATTGTGCTTAAAAAAAACATTTATTCTAGGGACAGAAAACTCTAGGTAGGGACAGTGTCAGTTTCTTTCACTCTGCAAGTCCTTGTTTCCAGGGACCTGTAAGGACAGTGAGTTAATTTTCCTTGTGCTATATTGTGATTAAAAAAAACATTTATTCTAGGGACAGAAAACTCTAGGTAGGGACAGTGTCAGTTTCTTTCACTCTGCAAGTCCTTGTTTCCAGGGACCTGTAAGGACAGTGAGTTAATTGTCCTTGTGCTATATTGTGCTTAAAAAAAACATTTATTCTAGGGACAGAAAACTCTAGGTAGGGACAGTGTCAGTTTCTTTCACTCTGCAAGTCCTTGTTTCCAGGGACCTGTAAGGACAGTGAGTTAATTTTCCTTGTGCTATATTGTGATTAAAAAAAACATTTATTCTAGGGACAGAAAACTCTAGGTAGGGACAGTGTCAGTTTCTTTCACTCTGCAAGTCCTTGTTTCCAGGGACCTGTAAGGACAGTGAGTTAATTTTCCTTGTGCTATATTGTGATTAAAAAAAACATTTTTTCTAGGGACAGAAAACTGTAGGTAGGGAGAGTGTTTTTTTTCTTTCACTCTGCAAGTCCTTGTTTCCAGGGACCTGTAAGGACAGTGAGTTAATTTTCCTTGTGCTATATTGTGATTAAAAAAAACATTTTTTCTAGGGACAGAAAACTGTAGGTAGGGAGAGTGTTTTTTGTCTTTCACTCTGCAAGTCCTTGTTTCCAGGGACCTGTAAGGACAGTGAGTTAATTGTCCTTGTGCTATATTGTGCTTAAAAAAAACATTTATTCTAGGGACAGAAAACTCTAGGTAGGGACAGTGTCAGTTTCTTTCACTCTGCAAGTCCTTGTTTCCAGGGACCTGTAAGGACAGTGAGTTAATTTTCCTTGTGCTATATTGTGATTAAAAAAAACATTTATTCTAGGGACAGAAAACTCTAGGTAGGGACAGTGTCAGTTTCTTTCACTCTGCAAGTCCTTGTTTCCAGGGACCTGTAAGGACAGTGAGTTAATTTTCCTTGTGCTATATTGTGATTAAAAAAAACATTTATTCTAGGGACAGAAAACTCTAGGTAGGGACAGTGTCAGTTTCTTTCACTCTGCAAGTCCTTGTTTCCAGGGACCTGTAAGGACAGTGAGTTAATTGTCCTTGTGCTATATTGTGCTTAAAAAAAACATTTATTCTAGGGACAGAAAACTCTAGGTAGGGAGAGTGTTTTTTTTTTTTCACTCTGCAAGTCCTTGTTTCCAGGGACCTGTAAGGACAGTGAGTTAATTTTCCTTGTGCTATATTGTGCTTAAAAAAAACATTTATTCTAGGGACAGAAAACTCTAGGTAGGGACAGTGTCAGTTTCTTTCACTCTGCAAGTCCTTGTTTCCAGGGACCTGGAGAGACATTGAGTGAATTGTCCTTGTGCTATATTGTGATTAAAAAAAACATTTATTCTAGGGACAGAAAACTCTAGGTAGGGACAGTGTCAGTTTCTTTCACTGTGAAAGTCCTTGTTTCAAGGGACAGAGAAGGACACCTGAAGGTAGCCCTTATTGCTTTTTTCCCATCTCCCTGCAGGCCATCTATTAGAATGTCTGGAAGGCAAACAAGGAGAGGCAGACAGTCAGGAGGCAATAAAAGAGGGCAAGCAGGCTCTGTGTCTGGGGGCAACAGTGCTGGTCGTGGACGCGGTGCATTGTCATCAGCACATGGCCATGGGACACGCTTGTCCTTCTTTTCGGCAGCTGGACATGTTGAGCCACATCATGCCGAAGACTTGGTAGAGTGGATGACCAAGCCCTCCTCCTCCTCCTCATCCTCTCTCACCCAGGCTCAGGGTACTGGAAAAGCAGCTGCCAAAGCGTCGTCTTCCCTGGTATCAATGTCAGACAAATCATCAGTCACTCCTTCCCTAGACCCACCATGTCCTCCTCCTGAGGAGTCCCCCGAACTGTTTCAGCACAGTGTTGGGTACATGCTCCAGGAGGATGCCCAGCGTTTCGAAGGGTCTGATGATGAAACCCAGCTAGAGGAAGGCAGTAGCGTGAGAGCAGACAGAGGGGATGCTCAAGAAGGACACCAATCTGGCAGTCATGTTCCAGCAGCTGCAGCATACTGCCAGATTGGCTCCAGTGATGAGGAGGGAGGGGATGATGAGGTCAATGACTCCACGTGGGTGCCTAATAGGAGAGAGGAGGAGGAGGAGGATGAGGAGGAGGCACATCTCCAACGAGGCAGGATGCCCTTTGGTGGCCAGCGTAAGGGCAGTACACCGACGGAATCACACCGCAGAGCTCCGCCTGTGCAGGGCGCTGCCTCTGCCCGTCATTCAAAAAGTTCTTTGGTGTGGGCCTTTTTTGAGGCTAGTGCATCAGATCGCACAGCTGCTGTTTGCAACATATGTCTCAAGCGTATATCGCGTGGCCAAAACATCAGCCGCTTGGGTACCACATGCCTGACCAGACATATGTTGACCTGCCATGCAGCTCGTTGGCAAGCCTACCTCAAAGACCCACACCAAAGAACAAAGCGGACCTCTCCTTGCACCGCATCAGCTGGGATCTCCAACCCCACTATAACTTCAGTCCTCTCTGAAACATGCACTGAGAGGAATGAAGGTGTAGAATTAGGTGTGTCACAGCCAAGTACTTGCGCCCACTCTGCTAGCAGTACACCGACGTCCGATTCTAGCAGGCAAATTTCCCTGCCCCAGCTGCTGGACCGTCGAAAGAAGTTCACTCCCAGCCATCCACATGCCCAGCGGTTGAATGCTAGCTTGGCTAAATTGCTAGCGCTTCAACTGCTGCCTTTTCAGTTGGTAGACTCGGCCCCCTTCCGTGAGTTTGTGCAATGTGCGGTTCCTCAGTGGCAGGTTCCCAAACGCCACTTTTTCTCACGGAAGGCTATTCCGGCTCTCTACCGGCATGTGGAAGGCAATGTCTTGGCCTCGCTGGACAGGGCGGTCAGCGGTAAGGTGCATATTACCGCTGACTCATGGTCCAGCAGGCATGGACAGGGACGTTACCTTTCTTTCACGGCCCATTGGGTCACTCTTTTGGCAGCTGGGAAGGATTCAGGACAAGGTGCAGTAGTGTTGGAGGTTGTCCCACCGCCACGCCTCCAAAATGCTACTACTGGTTGTGACACACCTCTCTCCTCCACCCCCTCCTCTTCTTCTTCCTCCATGGCCTCTTCCTGTGGTTTGTCCTATGAACCAGCGGTGCTCCGTAGCCGTTCACGGGGCTACGCAAGTACGCAGGCAAAAAGATGCCATGCCGTGCTTGCGCTGGTGTGTTTGGGGGACAGAAGCCACACTGGGGCAGAGGTCCTGTCTGCTCTGCAGGGCCAGGCCGAGAGGTGGTTGACGCCACGCCAGCTTAAGCCAGGAATGGTGGTTTGCGACAATGGCACCAACCTCCTCTCCGCCCTCCGACAGGGACAACTGACCCATGTGCCCTGTGTGGCTCACGTCCTTAACCTGGTGGTGCAGCGCTTCTTGGGCAGGTACCCGGGCTTACAGGATGTCCTGAGGCAGGCCAGGAAAGTCTGTGTGCATTTCCGCAGATCTTATAATGCCAGTGCTCGCCTGGCTGAGCTGCAAAAGGAGTTGAACCTGCCCAAGAACCGCCTTATATGTGACATGCCCACCAGGTGGAACTCAACGTTGGCCATGCTGCAGCGGCTGCACACGCAGCAGAGGGCCATCAATGAGTACCTGTGCGACTACGGCACCAGGACAGGGTCAGGGGAGCTTGGTTTTTTTTCTCCACGCCAGTGGGGCATGATCAGGGATGCATGCACTGTCCTGGCACCATTTGAGGAGGCCACGAGGATGGTGAGCAGTGACAGTGCATGCATCAGTGACACTGTACCTCTTGTCCACCTGTTGGAGCACACGCTGCGTGGAATAATGGACAGGGCACTTGAGGCAGAACAGAGGCAGGAAGAGGAGGACTTCCTTGCCTCTCAAGGCCCCCTTTACCCAGACAGTGTTCCTTCTGTCCCACCCATCGCACAGGAAGAGGAGGAGGAGGAGGAGGAGGAGGAGGAGGAGGATTGTGTCAGCATGGAGGTGGAGGCTGGCACTCAGCATCATCAGCAGCAGTCTTTTAGGGATGATTTACAGTCCCAAGAAACCAGTGGACTTGTACGTGGCTGGGAGGAGGTGGCTGCGGATCATGTCGTCCTTAGTGACCCAGAGGACTCCGGAGCGAATGCCTCAGCAAACCTACGCTGCATGGCCTCCCTGATCCTGCAAAGTCTGCGGAAGGATCCTCGTATTCTTCGGATCAAGGAGAGGGACCATTACTGGCTGGCCACTCTCCTTGATCCACGGTACAAGGGTAAGGTTGCGGACCTTATGTTACCGTCGCAGAGGATGAGACAACTCCGGGAGGCCTTGCAGAAAGGTCTGTGCAACGCGTTCCCAGAGACTGGGAGGTTGCAAACTCCTGGTCCTGGACAACGAGTTGCTGAGGCTTCGGCCAGTCAAAGAAGGAGCGGTGGGGAAGGTGGCCGTCTGACCGATGCGTTCAGACAATTCTTTAGTCCGCAGCCCCAAAGTATGATCGGTTCCAGCAACCATCGCCAGCGTCTGATAAACATGGTGCAGGAATATCTAGGGGCAAGGTCAGACTTGGACACCTTCCCCACCGAAAATCCTCTGGCTTACTGGGTCTTGAGGATGGATCACTGGCCAGAGCTTGCACAGTATGCAATTGAGCTACTGGCCTGTCCTGCATCCAGCGTTCTTTCGGAACGCACATTCAGTGCTGCTGGAGGATTTGTCACGGATCACAGGGTGCGCCTGTCCACCGACTCGGTTGATCGACTGACTTTCATCAAGATGAACCAGTCTTGGATCACCACCAGCTACCACACACCTGATGCTGATATAACAGACTAATTGATTTTAAAATGTCACATCCCTTCAAGACTGATGCTGATGCTGAGTGCCTGTGCTGTTATGTTGACTGGCTATCCTCCTCCTCCGAGTCCTCAATGATACGATTGATGATGATAGCTTGGAAGATCATTTTTGTTTATGGGTGCCGCCACCAGTGCCTAACGCCCAATTTTTCAGCCCCTGTTTAACAGGGGCGTGTAATTACAATTTTTGAAGCAATACTTTGCAACAGGGCTCATTGCTGTGCTCCAAGTACAGTATCTGTGAGGAGTTGCAGTGTTGTGCCACCAGTGCCTAAGGCCCAATTTTTCAGCCCCTGTTTAACAGGGGCGTGTCATTACAATTTTTGAAGCAATACTTTGCAACAGGGCTCATTGCTGTGCTCCAAGTACAGTATCTGTGAAGGGTTGCAGTGTTGTGCCACCAGTGCCTAAGGCCCAATTTTTCAGCCCCTGTTCAACAGGGGCATGTAATTACAATTCTTGATCTAATAATTCACAGCAGGGCCCATTGCTGCACCCACCAAGAGTAACTGTCAGGGCTTACAGTGTTGTGGCACCAGCACCACCATCAAAGGCCCAATTTTTACTACCACTGTTCAACAATTATATGTAATTAAAATTCCTGATATAATAGTTGACAGCAGGGCGTTCCAGCACCAACCAAGAGTAACTGTGAGTGCTTACAGTGTTGTGCCAACACCAACAACTAAGGGGCCTATTTCTGCAGAGTATATACGGCAGGTCCCTACTTTCAAACATCCAACTTACAAACGACTCCTACTTGCAAACGCAAGAAGACAACAGGAAGTGAGAGGAAATCTACCACTAGGAAGGAAAATTCTCTCCTGTAAGAATAAATATGGGAGAAAGGTGTCTCCTCTGTACTGATGCTTTATCAGCAATCCTTGTTTCAAGAAAAACACCACATTTCAAAAACAGTTGTCATTAGGACGGAAAGTGAGGTGAAATGTTCTGAACAGGGGCACAGACAGCAAAACAAATGTTACAGGGGTGATAACCCTTACCTATGTTTTCCAAAAAGTTTAAAAATAGATTTTTGGTCTGGAGCTACACTTCAACAATGTACCTGTTCAAAATTACAAACAGATTCTACATAAGAACAAACCTACAGTCCCTGTCTTGTATGCACCGCCTGTATACGGCTGTTCAGAGTATATAGGGCCTTTTTTATTTTATGTGCGGGGTTCCCCTTAATATCCATACAAGACCCAAAGGGGCTGGTAATGGGCTGGGGTAGGGGGGGGGGGTCATGGGGTAGCTATGCCATTTTTCTTAAAGATTTTCATCCATATTACCGGGACCAGACATTACATTAAAGCCGCAAGCAGTTTTAAATGGCTTTTTTTTCCTTTAGAAGTGTCATTTTGTGCAGGGACAGTTCTAAACACGGGAAACACGTGGCACTTCACAGGCATACTTTAGACACCCCCCAGGTACGATATTTAAAGGAATATTTGACTTTTTTTTTTTCACTTTATGCATCATTAAAATGACTGCTCCCGGAAAACGACCGTTTTTAAAACTTATTTTTGCATTGATACATGTCCCCTGGTGCAGAACCCGGGTTCCCAAACCCTTTTTAGGACAATAACATGCATAATAGTTGTTATAATTAGCACTTTAGAATTCGAACGTTCGCATCCATTGTATTTAATAGGGTTCTAATGTTCGTTCGAACTTTCGGTCCGTTCGCGGGTTCTGGTGCGAACCGAACCCGGGGGTGTTCGGCTCATCACTAGTGCTGAGGGGAGGGATGAGATACACCATGGCCCATGTCCTCCAATGCATAGAGGTGAAAGCCAGAACTATCGGTTTTGTGTGTGTGTCCCAGAGTCAAATCCTTTCTTCGAAATGACTCCCTTTGCTCCTAGTAACCAGAGTTCCACACACTGAAAAGGTCCAACTCGTATTTATTATTTTCCAGCAATAAACAGTCATACAGCACAGACAGGTTGAGACCCAGAGAACACTTCAGTATTTGTGGGGAGTAGGTCAAGGCACAATTCTTTAAGTAGAGCTAACCACTGAGGTGTCACCAATGGTTATGATGTATAGTCACTGCCACTGACTATACAGAACAAGAGCATGAATTACCTTCGCTATCACAGCCCCTGTAAGGGGGAAGACATCCGTCCAAGACAGTTACCGGAGGCCTCTCCGTCACCGGCAAATGCTGCGCCAGACTCTCTGGAGAAGTTCCGCTCACCGGCCTCCTCAATCTCAGACACGGGCACCCAAGGCGTTAGGGCCCCCTCGGATTCCTCCACCCTCGCGAAACTCAGTCGAAGGTACTGAATCCCAGTCCTCCACATTAGTACCTCACCCCAGGCTAAAGGTGCCTGAGATGGACTCCATTTCCCGCTCCGGCCAGGTCAAGGGCACCTGGGCCCAGAACTCCGGAACGTCAGCACCCAGGCTGAAGGTGCCTGGGTGCGGCCGCGTCCTACGACTCCGAACGCTGAACCCCAAGGTCAGGGTGTCCGCCCCTTTTATCTCCTCTCCCTTTGCATCACAGCAGGTTCCCCGTCCCGCTGTACCAGCGCCAGGAAAAGACAAAAAGGGATGCAGTCTTGCGGTGAGTGTTCAGCTCCGGCCCAGGGAGACAGCGCCACCTGCAGGCCGCAGGGAACCTCACATCACCAGAGTCCTCCAAGAACCACAAAAGGGTCTCAGATTCCCTAACAATCAGTGCATCTGGGTTACACTACCACCCAGATGCCTCCCCTAAATTCACATACCCGCTACATAATTATTTATAGTTATTTATTATATTATAATTTATGATTTTGTGTTTCAAACTTTATCATACCCGGGATGTCTACTAGACTCTTGTTTGGTCAGATTTAAGTAAGTAATTACTAAGAATTGCAGGCCTACAATATAAAACTCCAAATTTCCATGCAAAATAATTGTACCGCTTTTGGTACAAAATTCCAGACAGAATCATACCGCCAGGGAGGTTAAGCCAGGGATACCCTAAGATAAGGGGATAAGCAGGAGATGAGATCACGTAGAAGCTGATTCTCGTCCTACGGAATTTCCCAATGGTCAGGGTAATAGGTACAGTGCACAAGGTCACCAGGCCCATGGGGAATTATCAATGGCTAAAATTGAGAAGGGTCTGTGCACCTTAGTCACCCAAAATCTGTATACGGTGTGCTAGGTCCCTATCGATGAAATTGCCAGCAGAACCAGAATCTATGAAAGCTGAGAGGCGGTGAGAAAACTTGGCAGACCCAAGTCATGCAGGAACAAATAGTTTATCTCTGAGGGAAACAGACACAGTATGGTCTATAGAAGCACTAGCACTAGGACAGCTAGCGACAAAATGGCTGTGGTCGCCACAGTATAAACAGAGTCCCTGAGATTTCCTTCTAGCCTTTTTCCCAGAGGATACATGGGTAGCACTAATTTGCATGGGCTCATCCTCCTGGAGATGTTGAGATGGCTCAGGAAAAGAAGAAGAGGTGGGCAGCCTACTGGGGGGCAAGGAAACAAACCTCTCAGTACGCCTTTCCCATAAACGCCTGTCTATGCAGATGGCTACTTGCATGGCTTCATTCAAAGATTTGGTTAAGGGTAGTGTACTAAGGAGTCTTTGATAGTCTAATAAACCTATCCTGAACTGGCTTCTTAGAGCTGGGTCATTCCACCCACAGTCAGGTGCCCAGCGGCGGAAATCAGAACAGTATTGTTCAGCTGTGCGTTTATCCTGATGTAATGACCTAAGGTTAGCTTCAGCTGAATCGGCACGGTCAGGATCATCATACAATCAACCTAAGGATTTTAAAAAGGCTTCAACTGACCCTCTGACTGGGTCATATGTGGGGAGACTAAACACCTAATACCGGGGATCCCCTTACAACCATGTAATAATCAGGCTAAATTTGGGCTCTGGCTCCTGCGTTACTGCTGGAGGTGCGTTTACACGCACAGACAGTTCCTGGACTTGGCGTGTCAGTTTGCAAATTTCCTCAGCAAATAAGCGAGCCTGTGCATAGTCCTTCTTGACAGAATTTTTTTATTAAAGGCTTGTGATTATGCCACGAACGTCACGTCTACCCCAACACAGGTGGTCAGACACTATAGCTAGCTACTGTGTGCTTCACCTATATCAGCTCCTTTTCCCTTAAGGCAAGCAGGCCTACTGGTAATTGGGGGGTATTTGTACTTTCCTTGCTTACATCAGGTGAGATCAATTTTCAATGATAGGTACCATAGCTTGTAGACTCTATAACTTTCACACAGACCAAATACAGTAATACACACTAATTGGGGTTATTTTTACCAGTTTAAATTTTGCCCAAAATGTATAAAGAAAAATTACTAATTTGCGAAATTTTTATTTGTAGCGCAAAAAATTAAAAACCCAGTGGTGATTAAATATCACCAAAATAAATCTATATCTGTGTGAAAAAATAAGAACAAAAATGTCATATGGGTACAGTGTTGCAGGAAGGGGGTATACAGTAAGTATCCAGTGGGCAAGTGGTTAAAAAACAACAAAAGTAGAGAAAGTTAACCTTTTTGTTTTAAAAGACATTTGAGGTACTATGAAGATGGCAATAGTACCATCAATATATGATATACAGTATCATCATGTAAACCTCAAATAAGTAAACATAACTTTGCTTTCCACATCACTGGATAATTGAAGTGAATATTCCCACAATTCATTGTGGGACGATTCTCAATCAGTACAAATACAGCAACCACCCTAGCCTGTAACTGGCCTTTGCAGCAAGGGATAACATGGAAGAGCGACGCATTTTAAAAAACAACAAAGACATTTTCCAAGCTCAGGGCCATCTTTTCCATTAGGCACGCTGGGCAGTTGCCCGGGGGCCACACTTGCCTGGGGGGCCCCACCGCCTGCCTTGCGACCCCAGTAAAAAATGGTGGGAACCGGCGGGTCATAACTGTGCATGCACAGTTTGCAGAAATCACAGAGAAGATCCGATCCTCCACGAGTGCTGCCTCTGTCTGTCCGCCGATGATGACGTTAGCCGCACCCGCCAGACTTAAAAAAAAAAGCAGGAGGAGCTGAGGGTGAATGGACAGAGTAGAGTGGTCAGAGCAGACAGCACAGCAGGCTTGAAGCAGAGTGCGGCGGAGTCGGACCCCTGTCGGCAGTGCCGGTTTTCGTGAGCCTGTGACCTGCCCAGCCACCAGCCAGTACAGACACGGAGTGCCCTGGTCGGTGTCGTACGGTGAGTGGCTGTCTGGCTGACTGTGCAGCTTGCACAAAGAGATCGGGGGGTGTTCTGTTGCTCTGATGTAAGTGGGAACTCTGATGTAAAGAGAAAGCAGTGGACTCTGATATAAGGTGGTCTCTGGTCACCAGAGCCCCCCTTACATCAGCGTTTGCCCTTACATCATGATCTGCAGCGTTCCCCTTTACATAAGAGTTCCCTTTCACTGTAAGGGGGAATCCTGTAGACTCTGATATAAGAGGAAACTCTGTGCTGGCTGGGTTATAGTAACCTGACCTTCATGTCAATAAAGACATTTTTTTTTTTTACTTTTGTTTAACTTAAACACATTGCTAATAGCACGATCTATATGTGTATATTTTAAATACTGACATTTGCACTGTTTGGCACTGAAAACTGTAATTTTAGGTACCTTTTTGCAGTGGCAGTAAAAAATGTGGTTCTGCCAGTAAATGTCATGATTTTTGTCAGTAAAAAATTCTCATGCGTGATTGTGTAGACAGGGCCCCAGTGCACCGTATTGCCCGGGGGCCTATAATGCTCTTAAAATGACACTGTCCAAGCTCACTTACCAGCCAGCCTGCAACAAACTAAATTGTCATGTCTAACAGTTCATGTTAAAACCAGGGGTTTCGTTTGCACACATTTGCAAATATATGTGTAAGCTGCAGTGGCCACTTCACAGCACCCTAGTGTGCTGAAATCATAACTCTATACATTTTCACATTCTCCAAAGTTGGACCATATATATAACAATGGACAGATTGAGGGCAGGTATGCCTGGAGGGAGGCTACCCCTCCTTAAAGGTGCAATTTTTCAGCAACAAATCAACATTTGTCCCCCGTATTTTTATGAGTTTTTTTGTAGTCAGGTGCAGTAGGTAGATGCAGGTGTATGCACATTTTAGACCTGAACTTTCATGAAGATTTTATGCTAGGTTCACACCTATGTGTTTTTGTGGGCTCATTCAATTGAATGGGCTGCCGTGCCTGCGTTGCAACAAAAAAACGTGCATGCACCTTTTCAAAAATGCAGCCGCAGGGAAATTGCATGGCTCCCGCACATGTATTGTGATTTTACATGCATTGGTTGCCATTCACAATGATTAGCAGCCCTGCGCATTTTCACAGAGCAGTGCGTTTTCACTGTGGGTGGTTGTGGGTGTGAGAATCACTGTGATACCCGCACCCACAGCCCCACACAGAAGTGTGAACCAAGTCTGATACCGCGTACACACGACCGTTTTTAATGTCATTGAAAAAAAATGCATTTTTCTCGACGTGATTCTTCTCAAGCCTGCCTTGCCTACACACTATCGTGGAAAAAAATGCTTGAGTAAAGCGCAGTGACGTACAACACGTACGACGGCACTATAAAGGGGAAGTTCCATTCGGATGGCGCCACCCTTCATGTTAGTAAAGTTTGTTGAGCGACGATTCACGCTTTTCAGCCTCGTGCTTTTCAGTCCGTTACAGCGTGACGAATGTGCTATCTCCATTACAAACGCTAGTTTTACCAGAACGAGCGCTCCCGTCTCATACTTGATTCTGAGCATGCACATTTTTTTTCACGTCGTTAAAGCCCACACACGGCCGTTTTTCATGACGAGAAAAACAACGATGTAAAAAACAACGTGAAAAATTAGAGCATGTTCCAATTTTTTCATGGCCATTTTTCACTTTGTGAAAAATGCTCTGAAGCCCACACACAATAATTTTTAATGACCATTTTAAAAAATGACATTTTTCTCGTCATTAAAAATGGTCGTGTGTACGCGGCATTAGATGATTGAGGCTGATATGACTCCATGGGGATTTACTAATGAAATCAATGATTCATCTGTTGATGGAAAGTGATAACTGCCAGAAAATATAATATTCACCACATTATAAATACAGATGACACTGAAGATGTGCACCTTTGTGTCGAATCTGACAATCAAAGTAGCTTAAACAATGAAAACTCTTTTATGTCACCAACTTTGTAAACAAAACTCCAAAAAAACGGAAAAATGGCAAATTGACTGTTTGCTGCTTTTTAAATATACGCCATATAGAATGAAGCAGGGTCTTATTTGTAAACCCAGTACTTTAATTCAAAATGACAGTCTCGATTGAGGCCCGAGCAGGACTAAATGTGATTGTGGGAGATGCATGTGTTTCTGATGCGGTTTTGTCATGTTGGTGTTGCGTTTTCCCCATATCACTTACCACTATTCTAATGCAATTTTCATGCATTTCTAGTGTGAATTCCAGTGCAAATATGCAGTGTGACTTGCTTATGATTTTGGTGCAAATTTGATGAGAAGATAGATAGATAAGAAGCATTTCTCTCCTCCCTGGTCATCCTTGCTGCCTAAAAACTTCATCCCAAACACATTCCATTCACACCTGAGCTAGCCAAAACATGTGTTCCCGCTGTGTTTTTTGCACATTCTTCAAAAATAAACGTGCGTCGCACATGCATTCATGCCCCAAAGTAGCTTTACAATGGTTTTGGTCATACTGTACAGTGTTTTTTCCCTGCACATTTTAGCATGTTTTTAGCATGTTTTGTTGCGCCAAAACAGCACATCTGCTAACCGTGAACAGGCTACAGTACATTCACATCTGCAACTTTTGGAATGCATGGCAACCCAGACAGAAATAAATAGGTAAACCGGTGCAGTGCAGTAAATAAAGTCCATAAACTGAAATATATGGCAGTATAATGATGATGAGACACCACGTGATGAGAACAAAGTCTTCAGATGATATCAGAGTGACAAGACCTCCACCATTAAAAGTAAACACTCTTACCAGATGTGGTGGACCACTGAATGAACAAATGGTCAATAGCGCTTGTTCCCACAGATGGGGTGATGACGATGATTCAATCCAGCAGGGTGACAAACAGGCATCAATCATGCAGATGAGTGAGGAATAAAAAATGGAAACGATCTAAGTGTAGACTTGAAAGGATCATATTTATTCCAAAAAAACATAAAGGCTTAAAAACAGAGTACAAGCCAAGGTATGGTAGGCACAACAGCCTTGTTTAAAAATCTGCGGCGTGAGAGCCGCGAATGGATGCAGATAGTATACAGATGGATCGCGGGTGACGTATGCAAACGGTAGCTCCTCCCCTGTACGCACATACGTCAACCGCGATCCATCTGTATACTACCTGCATCCATTCGTGGCTCTCACGCCGCGGTTTTTTAAACAAAAATAAAAAGAACAAGTGCGCTAATGTGAATTGACTAATATTTGAAATAAGTAATAACAAATCCACACATATGATGAATAAATTAAGTTCAATGGTAATATCAATGAATGTGTCCCGTGAAGATGGATATATCCAAAATAAGTCCCATCAAAACCAGAAATAAAAAGAAGCCGTGAAGAAGTGAACTACTACTGGTTTGAAATTCGGTGCATGCACACCCGTGTCCACCACCAACAATGCAAGCTGCTTACCAGAGGTAAGAAACAAATAGGCACATCCGCAATCCCAGGGGGAGATCCAAATAAGATCCAGAGAACTCCAGAGGAATCCAAACGCCACTTGATATGCAGTGAATGCATCAAAGTATACCCAAGGAGAAAGAGGAGGCTCAATAGTGCATTACCCAATGTAAATTTATTTTAAGAAAACAGGGTAAAAAACACTTACACAATATAAAATTAGAAGAACATAACAACCGGCCGTTCCGCCGTACCTGTCCCTTAGTGATGACGTCAGCACGCACACCCCCCGACGCACGTTTCGTGTCAATACACGTCGTCTTGGGGATCAGGTGACGTGCTGACGCATCACAAGATATAGAAGGAGAGAAGCCAAGCCTCGCTCTGAGCGGCCAATGGAGCCATGGCAATAACACCAAGCCTCCACACCGCCGGCAAGGCCCGGCCCGGAACCAACATATAACCAAGCCTCACTTTGAATTACAGGCAGCGGTACATAGATGAAGAAATGTAACCCCAAATATATTCTAAATAAAAGAGGTAACAAATAAAATAACATTTAAGTAATGAAACCCAATTAAAATTCACCATGTCATGAAGGTGGACGGGATAAATGCCTAATTTAATAAACACCATCCACATGTCCACCGCTGCACAGTATACCGGTGTGGAGGCTTGGTGTTATTGCCATGGCTCCATTGGCCGCTCAGAGCGAGGCTTGGCTTCTCTCCTTCTATATCTTGTGATGCGTCAGCACGTCACCTGATCCTCAAGACGACGTGTATTGACACGAAACGTGCGTCGGGAGGTGTGCGTGCTGTCGTCATCACTAAGGGACAGGTATGGCGGACCGAGCCAGTTGTTATGTTCTTCTAATTTTATATTGTGTAAGTGTTTTTTACCCTGTTTTCTTAAAATAAATTTACATTGGGTAATGCACTATTGAGCCTCCTCTTTCTCCTTGGGTATACTTTGATGCATTCACTGCATATCAAGTGGCGTTTGGATTCCTCTGGAGTTCTCTGGATCTTATTTGGATCTCCCCCTGGGATTGCGGATGTGCCTATTTGTTTCTTACCTCTGGTAAGCAGCTTGCATTGTTGGTGGTGGACACGGGTGTGCATGCACCGAATTTCAAACCAGTAGTGGTTCACTTCTTCACGGCTTCTTTTTATTTCTGGTTTTGATGGGACTTATTTTGGATATATCCATCTTCACGGGACACATTCATTGATATTACCATTGAACTTCATTTATTCATCATATGTGTGGATTTGTTATTACTTATTTCAAATATTAGTCAATTCACATTAGCGCACTTGTTCTTTTTATTTTTGTTTACCATATATGTTATCACATATTACAGGTGCTGCTGTACATTTATTTATGTTTATTGGCTAGCGCGGTTTATTGCTTTAGTTTTTTGCACCATTAGGTTTTTTAAACAAGGCTGTTGTGCCTATCATACCTTGGCTTGTACTCTGCTTTTAAGCGTTTATGTTTTTTTGGAATAAATATGATCCTTTCAAGTCTACACTTAGATCGTTTCCATTTTTTATTCCTCACTCATTTGCACGATTGATGCCTGTCTGTCACCCTGCTGGACTGAATCATCGTCATCACCCCATCTGTGGGAACAACATCTGCTGATCTGTATCCTGACTTTGCTCCTAGCTATGCATCTGCACCTGATCCGTCTGCCTGTGTATGACCCGGTTCGTCTGACTCTGTCTTTGTCCCCATCACTGCTGGACTGCCTGCTGCAAGTCTCTGCCTATATTCCTCTGTCCCCTGCTCTCCGCCTTTCTGCTACCAGCTAGTGCCTGTCTACTAAGTAAATAAAGGTGGATCTTTTGCGCTACTGATGAGTAAAGAATGTGAATCAAAGTGCTATAAGTGCAAATGGCTGCAAAAACTTAAAGTGTTCACCTTACACCGTAAATTAAAGTAAATAAAAAATATATAAAAGTGTTTTCGCGCTAAATACCAACACACATCCTCTATCTGGTGTAACAACCACTAGGTGCAAATAAATCAAATACAACTATAAATATATATATATAAATCCACTAAAGTGAAAATATAATACATACGTGTTCAAAAATATACAAAGTGCTAGTGCAGAAATAGTTCACATTAGTGCAACATAGCTAACGTGATACTAGGTGAAATTATAATTAAAATAAAATAAAAAAATAAAAATAAAAATAAAATTAAAATAAAAATAATGTCCCAGAAAAATTGCCAAATACTGTTGATGTGGCAATATATCTAACAAATAGTCTTTCAAAGTGCCTTTGATGGAAGTAAAGTGAACCCGTGCTTCTCTTGATGGAAGTAAAGTGAACTAGTGCTGGTGCAGGTCCCCTGCTATAATGGTGATCACTAATGACTCCAAACAGTAGTCTCACAGAACTCTCACCTCCATATACATGTAATTGGGCATAATCAATACTGTCTCCCTCCTCTGCACTGGCCCATCCACTGTCAGTTTCTATCGTCTCCTCCACGTAGGATTATTAACATCAACACATTGGTGGAGACGTGGAGGAGACTATAGAAACTGACAGTGGATGGGCCAGTGCAGAGGAGGGAGACAGTATTGATTATGCCCAATTACATGTATATGGAGGTGAGAGTTCTGTGAGACTACTGTTTGGAGTCATTAGTGATCACCATTATAGCAGGGGACCTGCACCAGCACTAGTTCACTTTACTTCCATCAAGAGAAGCACGGGTTCACTTTACTTCCATCAAAGGCACTTTGAAAGACTATTTGTTAGATATATTGCCACATCAACAGTATTTGTCAATTTTTCTGGGACATTATTTTTATTTTTATTTTTATTTTTTTATTTTATTTTAATTATAATTTCACCTAGTATCACGTTAGCTATGTTGCACTAATGTGAACTATTTCTGCACTAGCACTTTGTATATTTTTGAACACGTATGTATTATATTTTCACTTTAGTGGATTTATATATATATATTTATAGTTGTATTTGATTTATTTGCACCTAGTGGTTATTACACCAGATAGAGGATGTGTGTTGGTATTTAGCGCGAAAACACTTTTATATATTTTTTGTGCCTGTCTACTGTCACCTGTACCAGCCTGCTCCTGTCTCCTGGTCACTGGTGTCCATCCTGCACTTCTGCTCCTAAGTCGTCTACTGACGGTTTTCCCCCTGCTTGATCCAGAGAGGCTGCCTAGGTCTGCTACTAGCAAGACCAATAGGCACTCATGCCACTCTATACTCCTGTGCCTCCTGTCTTCTCTATCAGGGGCCCTGAGTCAGAGGTGTAAGAGAGGCCTTCATCATTATGTTATGCCGCGTACACACGATCGTTTTTAATGTCATTTTCAAAAACAACGTTTTTCTCGACGTGATTTTTCTTGTTTCCTCTCAAGCCTGTCTTGCGTACACACGTTCATTAAAAAAAACGCTCGAGCAAAGTGCAGCGACGTACAACACGTACAACGGCACTATAAAGGGGAAGTTCCGTTCGAATGGCGCCACCCTTCATGTTAGTAAAGTTTGTTGAGCGACGATTCGCGCTTTTCAGCCTCGTGCTTTTCAGTCCGTTACAGCGTGACGAATGTGCTTTCTCCATTACGAACGCTAGTTTTACCAGAACGAGCGCTCCCGTCTCATACTTGATTCTGAGCATGCGCATTTTTTTCCCCTCGTAAAAGCATAGACACTACCGTTTTTCACGTCGTTAAAAAAATGACGTGAAAAACAACGTGAAAAAAGAAGAGCAGGCTTTAATTTTTTTTAGCCCATTTTTCACGTCGTTAAAAATGCTCTGGAGCCTACACACGATTGCTTTTAATGCCCAATTAAAAAAATTGAATTTTTAACGGCGTGAAAAACGGTTGTGTGTATGCGGCATTAGGCTCTTCTTCCAGGTACGTGACAGTGACACATGCTTCTGTGCATTTGCAAAAGGCACAGTCAAGCGTGCATTTTCTGTGAGAGTTATCGTACGTTTGGAAACACGCAGATGCGAACGTAGATCAAATGGTAATGCAACTTTCGTGAAAGTTGCTGCATGTTTGGAAACGCACAAATGGGAACACAACCGAAATGACAATGCAAGCATGATGCATGTTTATGAGCGTTTCCAAAAAACTAAATATGCATTTTCAATGCGAGTTGCCATGTGTTTGGAAGTGCTTATATGCGAACACAGCCTAAATGGCAACGCATATGCAATGCATATTTACCTTTGTTGCCAAAATGCATGCCAAAATGAGTGTTTTCTATGCAGGTTGCTGCATGCTTGCAAACACGCAGATGCTAACAAAGCCTAAATGACAATGCATGTGCAACTTATGTTCGGCGTGCATTTCCTGTGCAGGTTGCCGCATATTTGGAAACATGCAGATACAAATTCAGCCTAAATGACAACGCATATGTGACACACTTTTTCAATGCATTTCAGAAACGAGCAGGAATGCGCGCATTTAAAAAAAAAGAAAAAACTTGAGCAAGAGCACACTTTTCTGCTATGCTCAGGTGTGAACAGGATGTGCTTGGGATGAGAGTTTTTAGGCAACAAAGATGACAGAAGGAGAGGTGAGGGTTAAAAAAACAAACAAAAAACACTGATTTATCTAAGTCGCATAAGAATGCTTCTTATCTATGCTGATGTAACTTCTGTGAGATAACATACACTATATTACCAAAAGTATTGGGACTCCTGCCTTTACACACACATGAACTTTAATGGCATCCCAGTCTTAGTTTGTAGGGTTTATTATTGAGTTGGCCCATCCTTTGCAGCTATAACAGCTTCAACTCTTCTGGGAAGGCTGTCCACAAGATTTAGGAGTGTGTCTATGGGAATGTTTGACCATTCTTCCAGAAGTGCATTTGTGAGGTCAGACACTGATGTGGATGAGAAGGCCTGGCTCGCAGACTCTGCTCTAATTCACCCCAAAGGTGTTCTATCTGGTTGAGGTGAGCACTCTGTGCAGGCCAGTCAAGTTCCTCCACCCCAAACTCACTTATCTATGCCTTTATGGACCTTGTTTGTGCACTGGTGCACAGTCATGTTGGAATAGGAAGGGGTGATCCCCAAACTGTTCCCACAAAGTTGGGAGCATGATATTGTCCAAAATGTCTTGGTATGCTGAAGCCTCAAGAGTTCCCTTCACTGGAACTAAGGTGCCAAGCCCAACCCCTGAATAACACCCCCACACCATAATCTCCCCTCCAACAAATGATTTTGACCACGTGCACAAAGCAAGGTCCATAAAGACACGAATGAGAGATTTGAGGTGGAGGAACTTGACTGGCCTACGCAGAGTCCTGACCTCAACCCAATAGGACACCTTTGGGATGAATTAGAGTGGAGACTTAAAGCCAGGTCTTCTTGTTCACATCAGTGCTTGAACTCTACAGACTAAAGCCCGTACACACGGTCTGACTTTTTGCCAACAAACTTCATTTTGAGCAAGTTTGACAAAAAATCAGACCGTGTGTACGCTCCATCGGACAAACTTTTTTGGTTTTCATCGGACAAAAGTTCGGTCTGCAAACGGACAAACTTTTGGCCAACAAAAGTCCGATGGAGCAAAGTCCGACCGTGTGTACAGAAAACCATCGGACTTTTGTCCGATGGACAAAACAAATAATGTTAAAATCAACCAACAATAGCAGAAGTTGACCAAAGGGTGGCGGTAAAGAGCAGAAAAGAGCAGAAAAACCACGTGATGTTAGAAAAAGTTTTGGGAAAGTTTGCAGAAAAGTCCTGTGGTGTGTATGCTATGGGTGTTCCCGGCCAACTCCGTTCGGACAAAAATCCACGGAAAAGTCAGATGGAAGTCCGACCGTGTGTACGAGGCTTTAGACTGGGATGCCATTAAAGTTCATGTACATGTAAAGGCAGGCATCCCAATACTTTTGGTAATATAGTGTAGAAGTCTTTGGGGCTGAAAATGCGCTGGAACTTTTTCCAAAATCGTACTGTGCTGAGAAGGGCACCATTAAATATAATATGATTTCCCTTGTCATGCGATTCTGTGAACTGGGGCTTGAAGCACTTCCTACAGGTGATGTGTTTTTGATGCAGTTTCCATTTATTTCAATAAAGGGATGCAATTTTGGTGTGTTTTTATTTTATTTTTTTACCACTCCAAACATGCATCAAAAAATGCAGCAAGCAGGAGTTTAAAAATCGCAACGGACCTGCAACTGAGCAGTGTGAATATTTTCCATAGGATTTAATGGTCATATGTATTTCTTCCACGTTTTTAACGCAAAAACTGAAGAATCGGTGGGAAAGCGGCCTTGATGTTTAAAGTGGACCCTACACAATAATTCCGCGTACACACGATCGATTTTCTTGACGGTGAAAACACTGTCGAGAAAATCGACGGGAAAAACGAGGAACGGCTTGTTTCCCTACACACGGCCGTTTTTCCCGTCATTTTTTCTCTTGGTCGAGAAAAACGACCGTGTGTAGGCTCCCCGGCAGTGTTTCCCTATGGGAAAACTGGCACGGAAAAAAATGCCATGAATCACAATGAGAAAAATTAGAGCATGTTCTAATTTTTCTCGTCGTGATTAATGCAGTTTTTCTCGTCTGGAAAAATGACCAAAAGCCCACACACGGTCGTTTTTCTCGTCAAAGAGAAAAAAATTCATTTTTCCAGACGAGAAAAATGGTCGTGTGTACACGGCATAAGAAACAATTTCTTATTAGACAAGTGCTAATAAAAAATCTACTGCTGTATTCAGTGGATATCTGATGCAGGCTTGTTGAAAAATCATAGATTTAGAAGCTCAAGTGCTATTTAATTATGCCTTTGTAAAACAAATGCATAAATTACCAGTCACATGCACACATTGCAGGTCTTTCAGAAACCTTAGCAATGTCCTTGATTATTGACTACATCCAGACTGACATTGTCTATCCAGCATACTGTAATGTCATCTAGCAAATATGCCCTTTTTTTAATTGTTTGCCAAAATGATAGCTCCAGCATAAAATGTGGTTCAGAGTCAGAGAACTGTGACTTTGTTGTTGGGTCTGACACTTTCATGGCCGTACCGCCACGGCGCGTCTGAATATGTAAGTCCTTGGGCTAAGTGCACACTCGGGGAAGTGACCACCCCTTGTCTGCACTTGTCCATCTTTTCCATTTTCTTCCCCACCTCTTCCTACTTTTAGATTATTGATATTCCCCTTTCTATTCCTAGATGGTTACCACGGTTTACTCCTGATGAGGGGCATAAAAGCCCTGAAACGCGTAGAGTTTACAACTGCCGCAAAGTGTACCTACCTATTCAGATGTTACGAACGTTCCTATTATCAATTTATACCTAGCAATATTTTTCTAATGTTTTTTTATGGCTATTTATCTATATATACATCATATGAATTGTATTTTAATATGATTATTATCGCATGTATCTGTATATATATGGAGTCCTTGTTGGAACAAATAATAAATTACTACTATATGCTATTAGGTTGTACCTCTCTGTCCAAAGTAATTTTGATTTATAGCAAAATGCATAATATTCAAAAATGCAACTATGACAATTTGAACTAATTAAAGTTTGTGTTTATCCAACATGTCTATCCTGCTTCCGTGTGCTTCATGCAAAGTCCCGCCCCATGTTTCTCTTTTTTAATTACTACTTAGGAATGGAGAGGGGACTGAACGGTCCCATCTATCCTCATTTAAAGTTCCAAAACTGCGAAATATTTTTTTCTAATAGTTTTAGTTAGTTGAACATGACATAAAATTCATATTTTAGAAAAACAAAGATTAGAAACAGACAGTTATTCATAAGCTGAATATTCTTCATATACAAGGAAAGCCACATGTGTCTGTTTGCAAAGGCATTTGAAAAAAATTCACACTGTTGAACATGAGTTATCAGTAATTTTCACTCTTGGTGAAGTGAACAAGTGTGTGCTTCAATCATTTAATAACGGATAAAAGTTCCTTTTTTTGTTTTATTTCACTGTATAAGAGGGGAACTGGAACCATCAGTATATCAACCTTATAGTATTGCCATAATTTAAAATAATGCAGACATGTCACAATCGATTTTCAAATGCTATATATTCTGCAGAGCTAGTGAGATTGTCTCATGAATCATCAGGATCTTGCAGCATCTGATTTACATTTATCAAAGGGCGCATGATCAAGTTATTAATCTGAAAAAAACACTTAACTTAATTTTCGTCACAATATTTTTTAATTTTTTTTTCAAGGTTCCTGTTGCTGGTGGACCTAAAGGGACAGAATAGCATTTCTGCTATATAGTATTTATCTAACTGTAATTTTTACGGAAAAAAGCATAATATATCATGTTATTTTATTTTTTGTTTCATATATATGAAACATCCTGTATAAACATTTCAACTAACATTTACATCATACGGATGTCAAGGTCTATGAAGTGAATAGATCGGAACAAAAAGGTATTAAAATTACACACAGTACACAGATCAGTAAGTCCATCAAAAAAACAAACACGCACTCTCTTTTTATCAATTGATTTTTGTTCTGGTTTTAAAAGTATAAAAAGTGAGAGTGAGACCCCATACACACTATTAGATTTTCTGCAGATTTTTGTCTTCAGATTTACCAAAACCATATAGTGCAAGGGCCTGCCTGATTGCATACAAATTGAAAGTCTAATGCCGCTTACACACGATCGGAATTACCGACAACAAATGTTCGATGTGAGCTTTTGGTCCGATATTCCGACCGTGTGTAGGCTCCATCGGACATTTCCGACAACAAATGTTTGAGAGCAGGTTCTCAATTTTTCCAACAACAAAAGTTCTTGTCGGAAATTCCGATCGTGTGTATCCAATTCCGACGCACAAAAATTCTACGCATGCTCGGAATCAATTTGACGCATGCTCGCAATCATTGTACTTCATTTTTCTCGACTCATCATAGTGTTGTACGTCTCCGCGTTCTTGACATTCTTGACGTTCGGAATTTCCGAGCAACATTTGTGCGACCGTGTGTATGCAAGACAAGTTTGAGGCAACATCCATCGGAAAAAAATCCACGGTTTTGTTGTCGGAAATTCCGATCATATGTACGCGGCATAAGGCTGGATTCACACCTATGCATTTTCAGTGCTTTTTGCATTTTTCAGATTTGCACTACAGAACGTGTTCCAATGGACTGTAGTGAAAATCTGCAAAATGCAAAAAGCACTAAAAATGCATAGGTGTGAATCCAGCCTTAAGGTTTGACCTCATATTATATGGTTTTGGTAAGTCTGAAGACAAAAATCTGCAAAAAAAAATGTGTATGGGGCTTACATCTCCCTAAACATTTACAAACAGCAATATATACTTGAAAAGTTTACATCACTCTGTCTTAAATGTTTTTTTTTCTGAAATAATGCTTAATCAAATAATGGAAAAATTATACAAAAGACAATTGTATATGTCCAAAAATATATATGGCAAGTGAAAAAGATGAAAGGTAAAGAAATGTCACAGTAAAATGAGCAAAATAACTAGTATATAGAAATGATTTCAGCTGCAAACTTGAAAACTGTTAGTAAATTTTTTGTCCCATTGGGTTTTTGAAACCTAGATGCCCAGATAAATTAAAGGGGTTGTAAACCCTTGTGTTTTTTTCACCTTAATGCATCCTAAAAAAACACCCTGCTGTGTCCGGCCCCCCCAGGCCCCCCCCCTGTTTTACTTACCTGAGCCCTGAATATCCGTGGGTGCGATCCCGTGTCGCTTTCCCCACGGCTTCTCGCCTCTTCATTGGATAGATTGATAGCAGCGCAGCCATTGGCTCCCACTGCTGTTAATTAAATCCAATGTGGGGCGGGGCCGAGTCATACACTCGGCGGCTACGGTCGCCGATTGTATGACACGGGGGCGCTCCCGCAAGGTAACCCCCTCGGGATAGAGCTTCCCAGAGGGGGTTATCTATTGCAGGGAGGAGCCGCGAGAGCCGCCGTGGGACCCCAGAAGAGGACGATCGGGGCCACTCTGTGCAAAACGAACTGCACAGTGGAGGTAAGTATGACATGTTTGTTATTTTTAAAAAAATTAACCCATAGTATGACTTTAAGAAGTATCGGTATGAGTTGATTAACTTGGCAATACAATTATTTAAGAACAACTCTGATTGGTTGTTGATTATTGCAGGGGATCTGACTTGTCATCTATGACTGAGTTTGACAGCTAGCAGCTGCATACACTGTCGGCTGCTGGCTGCTAAAGTGTGAGGTTAGTTTAAACACTTGTGTCCTTCCTGAGTCCCATTTTAATGAGACACAGTGGCTCTAGTGGGTCCCAGCTGGTATGTGGACTGGGATCACAGGCTGCCATTGACAACCAGCGTCCAGCACAAAGCCCAGAAGATGAAGCAATCTCCTGGGCTTCTGATCTTGTTACCAGCCCTCCATAGAAGGACTTTTAGCAGATCAATGAAAACACAATGCTTCTGCATTGTGTTTACGTCTAAAGTGAAATTAGGTCCCATGTGGCACTCCTAGTATGGAGGTTAAGGTGGTACTGAAGCAGCCTTTACCTACCTCTCAGCATCAGATTACTTTTATAGTGATCCTTGTTGTACAGCTGCATGAGGGGCTTGATCAGGTCACTGACTAGATCCAAGCCTACCATTAATATTTTTTTAAAGTGTAAAAAAATAAATACATTTATAAAAAAAAAAGGAATGTACAGTATATAGAGTATCTCACAAAATTGAGTATATCCCTCACATTTTTGTAAATATTTTATTATAACTTTTCATGTGACAACACTGAAGATATTACACTTTGCTACAATGTAAAATAGTGAGTATACAGCTTGTATAACAGTGTAAATTTGCTGTCAAATCAAAATAACACACAGCCATTAATGTCTAAACCGCTGGCAACAAAAGTGAGTACACCCCTAAGTGAAAATGTACAAATTGGGCCCAAAGTGTCAATATTTTGTGTGGCCACCATTATTTTCCAGCACTGCCTTAACCCTCTTGGGCATGGAGTTCACCAGAGCTGAACAGGTTGCCACTGGAGTCCTCTTCCAATCCTCCATGATGACATTGTGGAGCTGGTAGATGTTAGAGACCTTGCGCTTCTCCACCTTCTGTTTGAGGATGCCCCACAGATGCTCAATAGGGTTTAGGTCTGGAGACATGCTTGGCAAATCCATAACCTTTACTCCCAGCTACATTAGCAAGGCAGTGGTCGTCTTGGAGGTGTGTTTGGGGTCGTTATCATGTTGAAATACTTCCCTGCAACCCATTCCCTGAAGGGAGGGAATCATGCTCTGCTTCAGTATGTCATAGTACGTATTGGCATTCATGGTTCCCTCAATGAACTGTAGCTCCCCAGTGCCGGTGTTCTGTCGAATAGTGCCCTCTATCAAAAAATGCCCACGCCGGGTTGCTCATGCGCAGTACGTAACGGCACAACAGCTGATTTCTCAATCAGCTGTTGTGATGGCACATGTGCAGTTCGTCAGAGACAATAGCTGACAAGCGCTGAGGAACAGAATTATTCTCCAATTCTGCCTCGCACTTCAGTGTTGTTCAGTGTTGTGAAGGGCGGTTTTTGTGTTGATGGGCGGGTTCAGCACTGCAAAGGGACAATGTTATTCTCTGATTCTGCTTCGATATCCACTCTGATACTGTGCCAAATCCGCTCTGCTACCCAGCTAAATACGCCCTGCAAAGCACTGATCCTGCCCATCAACAAAAAAAATAAAAGTGCCCTTCAACACACTGAACACGCCCTGCAAGTGCAAAGCAGAATCGGAGAATAACGCTGTGCTAATTATGTACAGTTGCAATAAAAAGTATGTGAACCCTTTTGGAATGATATGGATTTCTGCACAAATTGGTCATAAAATGTGATCTGATCTTCATCTAAGTCACAACAATAGACAATCACAGTCTGCTTAAACTAATAACACACAAAGAATTAAATGTTACCATGTTTTTATTGAACACACCATGTAAACATTCACAGTGCAGGTTGAAAAAGTATGTGAACCCTTGGATTTAATAACTGGTTGAACCTCCTTTGGCAGCAATAACTTCAACCAAACGTTTCCTGTAGTTGCAGATCAGATGTGCACAATTCTTGACCATTCCTCTTTACAGAACTGTTTCAGTTCAGCAATATTCTTGGGATGTCTGGTGTGAATCGCTTTCTTGAGGTCATGCCACAGCATCTCAATCGGGTTGAGGTCAGGACTCTGACTGGGCCACTCCAGAAGGCGTATTTTCTTCTGTTTAAGCCATTCTGTTGTTGATTTACTTTTATGCTTTGGGTCGTTGTCCTGTTGCAACACCCATCTTCTGTTGAGCTTCAGCTGGTGGACAGATGGCCTTAAGTTCTCCTGCAAAATTTCTTGATAAACTTGGGAATTCATTATTCCTTCGATGATAGCAATCCGTCCAGGCCCTAATGCAGCAAAGCAGCCCCAAACCATGATGCCCCCACCACCATACTTCACAGTTGGGATGAGGTTTTGATGTTGGTGTGCTGTGCCTCTTTTTCTCCACACATAGTGTTGTGTGTTTCTTCCAAACAACTCAACTTTGGTTTCATCTGTCCACAGAATATTTTGCCAGTACTGCTGTGGAACATCCAGGTGCTCTTGTGCAAACTGTAAATGTGCAGCAATGTTTTTTTTGGACAGCAGTGGCTTCTTCTGTGGTATCCTCCCATGAAATCCATTCTTGTTTAGTGTTTTACGTATCCTAGATTCACTAACAGGGATGTTAGCATATGACAGAGACTTTTGTAAGTCTTTAGCTGACACTCTAGGATTCTTCTTCACCTCATTGAGCAGTCTGCGCTGTGCTCTTGCAGTCATCTTTACAGGATGCCCACTCCTAGGGAGAGTAGCAGCAGTGCTGAACTTTCTCCATTTATAGACAATTTGTTTTACCGTGGACTGATGAACAGCAAGGCTTTTGGAGATACTTTTATAACCCTTTCCAGCTTTATGCAAGTCAACAATTCTTAATCGTAGGTCTTCTGAGAGCTCTTTTGTGCAAGGCATCATTCACATCAGGCAATGCTTCTTGTGAAAAGCAAACCCTGAACTGGTGTGTGTTTTTTAGAGGGCAGGGCGGCTGTAACCAACACCTCCAATCTCATCTCATTGATTGGAATCCAGTTGGCTGACACCTCACTCCAATTAGCTCTTCGAGATCTCATTAGTCTAGGCGTTCACATACTTTTTCCACCTGCACTGTGAATGTTTACTTGGTGTGTTCAATAAAAACATGGTAACATTTAATTATTTGTGTGTTATTAGTTTAAGCAGACTGTGATTGTCTATTGTTGTGACTTAGATGAAGATCAGATCACATTTTATGACCAATTTGTGCAGAAATCCATATCATTCCAAAGGGTTCACATACTTTTTATTGCAACTGTAAAAGTTGTAATGGGAGGACTTACAGGAATATATATATATATATATATATATATATATATATATATATATTTGTTTTTTCAATTTGTCACTATTCCTTCCTAAAAAAATCCAGAAAAAAAAATATATGTAACCACATCTGCTCCCAAAAAAAAAAAAAAAAAAGATGTGTGATATGTTAGGAAGAACTATAAAATATAAAAGCTTTAAAGTGCTGAACCTAGACATAACTTAAATAGAACAAATGATTTAGAGTTCAAGGGTGTTATAGGGGAAAAAAGGCCCAGGGACAGAAGTGTTCACAACTCCGGGAAACCTTAAAATTATCCCTTGCAGCTGGGCTGTGCCCACACTGCAAAGGTTAATTGCTTATTTACGTGTAGGTCTAAGGGACTTGCTAAAGTAGATTTACTTACCAGATCCTCCCCTTTTTCATGCTGCTAGATAGACTGGTCCCCACAGCATCTTCTTCCCTATACTAAATGCATTGGATGTGATGATGTCAAGGGACAGTCCACCGTCAAAGTGTGGGGGAGAGGTGCCTGCCAGGGAAGTGATGGATCAGGTAAGTTAATGCACTTTTTCTCTTCCCTAGACTAAATGAGCAATTATTCCTTGCAGTGCAGTTGCAACCCCCCTGTACTTTAACATTTCTACAGCACAAAGCATCATGGGGTGACAAAATGGTGTAAGATTCTGTCTTCTTTATCTAGGAAGTCCTTGACCTGTAATCATGCATTTAGTAATGCTGCTAATACCAGTTATGTGTTTGCAGTCTCTAACCATTTTCTCTAGCTATCTGCAGAACATGGGTGGGAGCTTGTGGGGGTTCTTCAGGGAATGTTGGGCTTTCAAAAGGGCATATTTAAAAAGGTTTACAAAGGTTTTGTAGTAATGTGCTGTAAAGCCATCAGGGCCAGGGCCTTTTCCTGGTTTTAAAGCTTTAATAACTAGTAATAATTACTCATCTTCTAAAGGTTTTTCTAGAGATTCTGATTCTGCTGTCGTAAGTATGTGCATACCACTCTGTGATATACATCCTTGTATGATTTTTGCTCTGTCACATTGTAAATCTGAAGGTCTGTGGGATGGAGCAGGTTATGTAAATCCGTATAATATTTATGAAAGACACTGGCGATTCTGTAGGTAGCGTATTCCCATTGGTCTTTTAATTTCAATTCGATCTGTGTGTAGCTTTCCTTGTTGGACAGAAGCTAATTATTAGATTGCACTGGTCTGTGATGTCACAAGGGGGTTAGTGCCACAAGGTGACATTGCCAGGTGGCCCCGCCCTTACCTATATAAGAACTGTCAAATGGCAAGCCAGCCATTTGGCGGTTTGCCTTCACAGTGGGTGGAGCATTTTTTTTTCCTTTTTGGTTTCGGCGGTGCGGCGACATCATGATCTACATTTGGGGGACCTTTTTTTGTTTCTTTTCAATAAAGGAGTTGTCAAAAATCTGTCTATTCTTTTTATTTATTTAAAAAAAAATTGGTGAATGAGTAGGGGTACAAATGTATCCCATACTCATTCACATAGGGGGGGCGGGATCTGGGGGCCCCCTTCTTAAAGGGGGCTTCCAGATTCCGATAAGCCCCCCACCCACAGACCCCCACAACCACAGACCAGGGTTTTGGGGAAGAGACCATGGTCCCCATCACCATTGTACTTGCCCCAAAGTACCCCCATGTTGAGGGCATGTGGCCCGGTATTGTTCAGGTGTGTGTGGCGCTTGTTTACCCCCCTTTCCTGACCTGCCAGACTGCATGCTCAAATAAGGTTCAGGTATGGATTATGGGGGAACTTCATGCCATTTTTTTTTTAATTCAGGTGGGGAGTTCCGCTTAAAATCCATACCAGACCCGAAGGGGGGAATCCCATTGTTTTACTATTTTTACCGGCAATTCTTTTTTTTACAGCTGTCAGCGGGGAAGCCCATTGACAGCTGATGAATCATTGGTTGTTAAGGACACCAAAGCCGGCTTTCTGGCCCCCCTCCTTAACAACCAGATTTTACTGTGCCCTGATTGAGCAAAGCTTTTCCAAATCAGGGAGCAGAATGCACTGTGCGGCATGCAGTGCAATGCATTGCAGGGCGTTCGGCAGCGTGAACACCTGCCAAGTGCCAAACACCCTGCAAATTCGGGTATTCCCTTAATGGGGTGAACAGCCAATGTTTGGCCCGAACTCATGCTCAGGCCGAACTGTTTACCCAACACTAATGGTATATTGGTACATTGGGGAGCTGGAATTTAGAAGAAGAAAAAGGGCGAACTTAGCATTTAACAATGCAAAGAGTAGAGCAGGCAGCAAAAAATCTTACAGCCACCAGCATCTCACTGGTGAGTAGGTAGCAGAAAAAATGAAAAAAAATAATGGTTCTGCCAAGCCCTAAGATAGCTGAAAAGTCTAAAACTTTTTTTTTTTTTTAGGAAGACACTTGCCTGCCACTTGTGTCTTTGTTTTCTTCCCCAATCCACATTTTTTTTAAATGTAACTATAATTGTTCTAAGAAAAAAGCTCCCACTGGCTTGTGTCACTGCTCTTAGGTCTGTGGATGTTGCCATCAAACTCTGTTGACACTGGTCAATTTTACCCACACTTTTTTGATGGTTGCAGCTCTATTGTTTTAAGGAAGGTATCTGCCTGTGCCTTGGGTCTCTGCTTGTTTGTACTGACATCAAACTGTGTTTTAAGTGGCCAGTTTTCAACCACCTATATTTGAGGACTGTAGTTCTATTCTTTAAAGAAAAATAGTTGCCTGTGCATTGTAATTCAACATTCTTGCCTATTCATACCAGTCTATTTTTATGTAGCAAAACCAATGACTTTTAATACAGCAAAAAGCATATTTTTTTTCTGGTTTAATGGTTCTTATTGAGTATTTTATAGTTTTTTTCTATCTCAATAGATTTTTATTGAAAAATTTTCAGGTGATACAGAGTCAAAGAAACATATTCAACGTTATTCTTTAAAGAAACACATTCAACGTTATGGAATAATGGAACAATTCTGCCTAGGAGTGAAGTAGAAGCTGTGCGGCAAACGCAAAGGGATATGTAACGATACTAACATATAGGTATTCCCACAGAAGTAATGAACATTGGTCAGTTGACCATAAGCAGGACATGGGGGGGTTGAAGGGAGACAGCTCCACCCGAACAAATCCAAAAGGGTGCTAAAATGTGCCCGTGTAGAGATGTCCCCCTCCCCCCGCAGGTCAACCTCTGGATCTATATTTCAAGATACTTACTGTAACCAACGAAAATAAAATTTCAAACAGTGAAAAAAGCAAGTAATAAGTAAGATATCATGAGTGATGAACAGCTAAATTTCAGTAGAACCATGCAGGATCCTTCATTCAGTGTTGAAGGTTGAAAACCTTGGCAATTCCTGGTGAATTAACCCAGTCAGTCCACGGTTGCCACATGTGTAGAGCATGCGTTTTGTTGTTATGGCGTACTGCTAGGGTTGTTTCATGTGTGAAGTGGACGTGGGTGGTGTGAACTACATCCCTTAATGTGGGGGGTCTGGGTCCTTCCATTTCCTAAATATACTGAGTCTTGCTGCCAAGAGTATATGTGTTATTATATTCCTCATCGGATTGGGGTACTGTTCTATATCTAGTGATAGCAATGCTAGGGAGGGTCTCTCCGTTATGGTCAGATTTGTAACTTCAGAAATTAAATAAAAAATGGAGCGCCAATAATGTGTAAGTTTGGGTCAGTCCCAGAATGTATGTAATAAGTCTATCAGGAGTCATGTACCAGCGATAAGTTCCCAAAGGGTGGAGGAGCAAGTGGCTTTATAAGTGGATTTACATGCCTTCTCCCATTTGTCGATTGTGAAGGTTTGTCCTAGATCTTTTTCCCATCTAAGTAGCGGTGCAGAACTAGTGAATGTGGTCTTATGGTGAAGTAGGTTGTAAAATAAAGATATGCCTTTACGATGCACCACAGGGGATATAAAGTAGATCCAGGCTTCCTGGGGAAGTTTACAAGTCCATGATTTGAGTGAGACAAGGCAGTGTTGGGTGTGGATGTATAAGAATATATCAGAGTTTGGTAGCTGATACTCTTTTTGTAGTGAGGGAAACGTTTTAATTTTTTCCTAGTCTATCAGGTCAGTTATGTAGGTAATGCCCTTGTCTTTCCAGCGTAAGTAAGATGTCAAGAACATTAGATGATGTAGAGATTCTATAGGGATGTGTACTGTCGATTGTATGGGGTGAGTCAAAGACGCCTGCGTGAATCTGGACCAAGCCTTAATTGTCGCCACTATTGTCGGGGAAAGGCGGGGAGGGAGTTTCGCTCCCAATGTAGTGGCTAATAACCAAGAAGGTAGATTGCCACCGGGGATTGAAGAGGATTCTATCTTTTCCCACAGAGTGGGAAGGGGGAAAGGTAGAAACCATTCCTTAAATTGGGTGAGAACGGAAGACATGTAATAGTCTAGGAAATCTACATAGCCTGTTCCTCCTGCTAATCGGTGTTTAGTTAATTGAGAGTGTCCGCATCTGGCTTTCTCGCCCTGCAAAATACATTTTGATAAGGTCGTTTGTAGCGATTTGAAATAACTAAGGGGTATAGGAATGGGTATAGTCCGAAATAGATAGTACTTGGGGAGATGGAACATTTTGAATGCCGCTAAGCATCCCAACCACAAGAACTCAACAGACGCTAACCTGGTAAGATCATTTTGAAGTTTAGTTCGGAGCGGTAAGTAGTTTGAAGTAAACAATGTTTTGGTTGAGTTGGTTAGTTGTATTCCCAGATACGTTATGCTATTGTCCGCCCATGTGTATAGGAATTGCATTTTAAGTCGATTGCTAGTAGGTACGTCCAGACCTAGATCAAGTATATAAGATTTAGTCTCATTGACTTTGTAATAGGAAATGTCACTGAACCAGGCGAGCGTCTTTTGGACCTCGGGTAGGGATCGATCAAGGTTAGAATCACATTATCTGCGAACAAGCTGATTTTATGTTCCTTGCCAGCTAGAGAAATACCAGAGATTTTGCTGTTAGATCTTATGCTTTCCGCTAGGGGTTCCATGATGAGATTGAATATTAGGGGTGATAATGGGCATCCTTGTCTCGTTCCGTTGGATATTAGTAAAGGTACAGAGAGGGTATCTGCTGAGAACACCTGAACTGAGGGGTTGGAGTACAAGGCCATTATCGAGTTGTGTATTTGTCTTGTGAAGCCAAACTTGTTCAGCACTGCTGAAATGTATCCCCAATGGACCCTATCAAATGCCTTTTCGCCATCTAGGGATAGGAGGAGGGAAGGCAAGTTAATGGATTCTACGTGGTGAATGATATTTATCATTCGTATAGTGGCATCTGAGGCTTGGCGACCCTTGGTAAAGCCTGATTGGTCTTGGTAAATAAGGGAGGGGAGTATGTCTTTGAGTCTATTGGCAATGAGTTTTGCATAGATTTTTACATCTATGTTAAGCAATGAGATAGGCCGGAAATTTTTTAGGGAAGTAGGTTCCTTGCCAGGCTTGGGTAAAGTCACCACCATGGCACTGAGCATTTCATTAGGGAATGAGGTGGATTTGGCAGCCAAGTTAAATGTTTGGAATAGAGTAGGGGCTAAAATATGTTGGAATTGCTTATAGTATTCCCCAGTAAAGTCATCTGGGCCAGGGGATTTGGAATTAGGGAGTTTGTTAATCACCTTCAATATTTCAGCAATGGTGAAGGGGTCATTTAGTGAAGAGAGTTGTTGTGGGGTTATGGAAGGAAGTTTTGTATTGTCTAGGAAGGCCTGAATTATTTCGGGGGGGGGGGGTTAATTGGTGGCTGGGTCGTTTTTGAGATTGTATAGCTCTTCATAGTACGTACTAAAGGTGTTTGCTATTGAGTGGCGTTTAAGGAGTTTTTCGTTGGAGTGGGGGTGGTGTAGGAATGGAATTTTTGTTTTATTTCTGTATCCTTTGACTCGCAAGGACATTGCCTTACCAGCTTTGTTCCCTGTGGTGTATGAGGTTGCTTTGAGTATTTTGTATGATTTTTGAAGGGACCTCAACTCATGACGAAGTGTGAATATTTTAGATTGAAGGAGAGGAGATGGGTTTGTTTTGTTTAAGGATTCAGTCTTGGAAATGTCAGCTGCTAGTTCATCCAGTTTCTGAGTCCTTTTTTTTTTTCTTAGCCCTAGCACCCATTTGAAGGAATACCCCTCTTATCACAGCCTTATGAGCGTTCCACACCACCAGCGGGTCGGACACTGATGCTTGGTTAAGCGAGAAGAACTCTTCTAGGTGGTGTTTGATGGGTGCCGAATAGCATGGGGTGTTGAGCAGGTAGTTATTGACTCTCCAAATGTAGGAGTTGGGCTGGGGTGAGTCATCGGAAATGGTGAGACTAATAGGAGCATGATCTGACCAGGTTGTGGTGTGGATAGCAGAGCTCGATACTCTTTGTAGTAGCCATTTGTCAGCTAGAGACAGATCAATTTGCGAGTAGATGTTGTGACGCGTCAAAAGGAAGGTAAAGTCCCTCTTGCTCGCATGACAACACCTCCACACATCATATAAATCATTAGCAGTAATAAAGTTATCTAAAGGAGAAGCATGACATTTGAGTCCTGCGGTGGAGTCCATTGTGTTGTTCGGGACCATATTGAAGTCTCCACACATCAGCAAATGACCTTGTTGGAATTTCCGTGCTGCTCGCAGTGTCCTTCTAAGAAAGGTCATTTGGCCGTGGTTTGGGGTGTAGATAGAAATCAGGGTGTATGAGACATTGTAATCGTATAAGCCAGAAAAATGCACCGACCCTCCGGATCCGTGATACATTGCTGTAGTTGGAAAGTTACAGTGTTCCTGATAGCAATCAACACCCTGCGTTGTTTTTTAGGATAGGAGTGTAACGACTCCCTGTGTATGAAAGGGATTAACGTCATTTAGGATATTCCATTCCCAAACACCAACACTCCAGTCAGGCGAACAAGACCCCATATGAATAATTCTCCCCCAAATACAAGACGAAGCTCCGTGTTGAGGGTCAAACAGGAATATGAACTTTATTGGAAGGAATACAGGCTCTTTATATACACTTGAGAATACTGAACAATGACCCGGATCCACCCACAAGATCACACAGGGGTTACATAACGAGCCCCCAATACACATTATTCTGTCAATAATTATGTCAATACATCCCTTAACAGACAACAGGTGAGTTCATTAACTAATCCCTTAAGCAGCCAAAAATGAATCCGAGACATGACCTTTGAGTTTCCTAGACTGGCCGTCTCCTAAACTACAATGCACATTATCACAGGACTATTTCATACAATACAGGGTCAATTAGCACAAGCCACAATTAAAAGAACCTAATGCCGCGTACACACGATCGTGATTCACGGCGGTGAAAACACCGCCGTGAATCACGACATGAAATAAAATGAAAAACGAGGGAACGGCATTTTCCCCCACACACGACTGTTTTTCCCGTCATTTTTTTCTTTGTCGAGAATAACGACCGTCTGTGGGCTCCGCGGCAGTGTCTCCCTATGGGAAAACTTCCGCGGAAAAAAATGATGGAAAAAACGATGAGAAAATTTAGAACATGTTCTAATTTTTCTCGTCGTTTTTTCTGCCGTTTTTCTCAACGAGAAAAACGACATAAAGCCCACAGACGATCGTTTTTCTTGGCGAAAAAAAAAATGTCATTTTTCCCGACGGGAAAAATGATCGTGTGTACGCGGCATTAGAAGTTAGCCTGGACTGATTTACATAACAACAGGCAGACAGGTGGCTGGAGTTGACGACATCAACACCTCCTAATCAGTCAGTCTTTACATATATCCTGGAATGCCCATTTTAGGACTTACTTCCTGTGCATAGACCTCACAGCACTCAGGGGATAACATCTTCATATTTCTTGAGATATATTGTTAATGAATATCACTGTCCCATTTGAAGTAGTCAAGATATATTTTCTCAGTCACCCTATGCCCTTAATGGACATAGGGTGATTTAGATGTAAGAGCTGCATGGGGAGCTGAAGCAAGGGTATCTCATACTTTCCAAGAGATTCTGGGTTCCCCGGGCCCTCCTGTTATAAGGAGGTTTGGAATACATGTGGAATACATGTGGGAATTGTCTGTGTTGACATTTAGGAGATGCATCAAGGGCAAAATGTGTCTCTTGGACGCACAACACGTCACAGTTGTGGGCAATTGCCGATTTCCATAGGGAGGAACGTTTCACTGGGTGATTTAACCCTTTTGCGTTGAGGGAGAGGATGGTGAGCCCCATGGTAAGTGGAAATGTGGTGTATCAGAGAAGCGAGTAACTTACAGTTCTGTTGTACGATGAACTAGTTCTTAGAGATCCCGCTGATGCGGGATGAGAAGGCTGTCATTGAGGTTTGTCAGATTGGTGAAAAATTTCACTAGCAAGGTTCTACAGAGGTATAAAACAAGTTAGTTGTGATGATCAACAATAGGTATAAGTGATTGTTCCGTGTTTGCCTGAAGGTGCTGGTTATACAGACAGGGCAAAAATAAGAGAACTGAATGAAATAACAAAACAAAACACAAACTGTGGTAAAATGAACAGGTGAGTCAGCAATAGGTAGCTTAGGTGAGCAGCTGACCAACTTTGGGGGAAAGTTCAGCAAGCAGGTATTTGAGTGCATTACCAGATCAGACTAGGAAAGTTGCTCAATGCAGTAGCTAGTGATTTTATGGTTATTCATGGCTTTGGTGATGGTTTTAAGCTGCCTCCGCATTTGGAGTGTGTATTGTAATAAGTCAGCATATAGTTGGATGTCTGAGTATGGTGCTGGAAGTGGTGACAACTCCCTTGCTTTTTTGTTCTTTCGCTTAGAAAAAATGGACTCTCAGAAGTACATCCCTGGGTACGTCACCCTCAAGATGGCGGGGTTTAGGCAGTCTATGGATGCGATCAATAGTGAGCTCAATTGGGGATAGCTCAGGAAGCATACTTGAAAACATGGTGCTAGCAAAATTGTGTAGCTCTTTGGGCTGGATGGACTCAGGGATCCCACGTCTGGAGCGGTCCTCGAGGTCCGCGAGCTTTGCTTTGATCTAGAGAGAGTCATCTTTTTGTTCAGTATAAGCATCCACCAGATCATTAACAGTTTCAGTGCATTCCTCAATTTTGTTTTTCATAAATTGCATCCTATTATCCATATACTTCATTTCTAATGAAAACCTATTAATCAGGGATGATAGGTTAGTCATGAGAGAGGATTGTAAGGATAGGAGCATAGCTTTCATTGTGGTGTCCAGCACCAGTTGCCCTGATGTTGGAAACTGTGCTATAGAGGATTGCAGTGAGGAGATAGCAGCGTCATTATGGAGGCCTGTACTCACTGTGTCTGAGGCCTGGTTAGTCAGATCCACCCGCATCCTCGTTTTGGCTGGGCTCTGTGAGGCCGGGGTTGCAGGTGAGGTGTCAGGAGGGAAGGAGGATGATAATCCAGGGTGCATTTCTTGTGGATGGGTCCCCGGAGGGTCTGTGTAATCCAGGGAATGCCGCGCTGATCCTCCAGCGGAGCCATCTTGGTTCCTTCCCTATGTGCGGCGGGGCTGAAAGGAAAAGTTTTCTAGCCGCTTTGGGCCCCTGTTCTGGTTCCATTTTTGGGATATCTCAATGGCGGAGCTCGGGGGAGATGAATGTGATGTTTTGGGCTCTGGATGCAGCTGCTACGGCGCCCGTTTGTCACTTTTGTCCAGTCTGTTTCGTGCGCATGCAAGCCACGCCCCCTAGTATTTTATATTTTTAACAATCATACATTAGTTACACACATTGCGCAATTTCATATTCCGGTATATCACCATATTGTTATGTTCATACATTAAGTGCAGTAAATTCAAGTACAAGTACAGTAGGTACAAGTAGGACAAATTAGACACTATATACTGTGTATAATAAAATATTAGGAGATTTTGTGTTTTTCAGTCCATAGTTTCCAATCATCTGCAAATAAGTTTATGACGCGTTTGTCAGAGCCAAAGGTAAAGCCTGTGATATTAGTGTTTGTTCTAATGGTTGCAGCTAGGGGTTCTATCATTAAATTAAATATTGTAGGTGAAAGAGGGCAACCTTGGCGTGTACCATTGGAAATGTTAAATGGTTTGGATAGGAGACCCGATGTGTAAACTTGTGCTGATGGACAGGAGTAAAGGGCCAATATTGCTGTGAGGAATGGATTGGACCTGTGAAATCGAATTTGGCCAGCAGTATTTCCATATAAGTCCAGTGGACCCCGTCGAACGCCTTCTCTGCATCTATAGACAGCAGCAGAGAAGGTGTTCGTGTTTGGACAGCATAATGAATAACATTAATGATACATCTAGTAGCGTCTGAGGTTTGTCTCTCCCCTCACAAATCCCATCTGGTCGCGCTTTATGATGAAGGGAACAATATCCGTCAGTCTCTTGGCTAACAATTTTGCATGTATTTTGATGTCTGAGTTTAGAAGGGATATTGGCCTGAAGTTGGCTGGTGTGGTGAGATATTTTCCCAGTTTGGGTAAAGTGACAATGTGGGCTCTCAGCATCTCCTGTGGGAATGAAGGAGATTCTGACGCCTTTGTGAATACTATTTGCATGTGTGGAGCAAGGTATTCCTTGAATGTTTTGAAATATTAATTTGCGAAACCTTCTTGTTCCGGTGACTTACCATTTGGTAATGTCGTTGTGATTTTTTCTATTTCTTGGGTGGAAAATGGAGCGTTCAACTGTCTAATTGGATCTTCCATCAGTGATGGGAGTTGTATTTTCTGTAGAAAGTGTTGTATGGTGTCTGTTGTTTGTGGGGTTGACGTATCCGTATGTAAGTTGTACAGTGCCACATAGTAATCTGCAAATTGGTTTGCTATCTCCTGTGGGTTGGTGATTTTGTGGTGTAGGGTGTTATGTGTCAGATACGCTATTCTGGTTTTCGTGCGGGCAGCCCTGATTCTACTAGCCAGGTACTTCCCTGCTCTGTTTGCGTTAGCATAAGATTTTAGTTGTAGGTGTCTAAGGTGTTTGTCATATTGTTGTGTGAGAAGCTCCCTTAAGATTTCTCTGAGTTTAGAAAGTGTGTTTGCTATAGCTATTGTTGGGGAGTGTTTGTTTTGGATTTCCAACGTGTTTATGTCAGACAGTAGTTGATTAAGTTTAGTGGCATGTCACTTTTTTTCTCTGGCCCCTAGCTGAATTAGAATGCCTCTCATGTACGCGTGGTGAGCGTTCCATAGAGTGAATGAATCTGAAGTGTACAGTTCTTTAACCACTTGCCTACCACCGTATAGACATATGACGGTGACAGGAACCCTTCCTCCCTCCGGGCCGCCATCATATGACGTCCTTGGCTTCTCGGCATTGTGGACCCGATGCGTGTGCCCGGCGGCCGCGGTGTCCACCGGGCACCCGCGATTGCTCATCACTAGGGATGAGCTTCGAGTTCGAGTCGAACTCATGTTCGACTCGAACATTGCCTGTTCGCCCGTTCGCCGAACAGCGAACAAATTGGGGTGTTCGCGGCAAATTCGAAAAATCTATGGGAGAAATCTAAAGTGCTAATTATAAAGGCTTATATGCAAGTTATTGTCCTAAAAAGTGTTTGGGGACCGGGGTCCTGCCCCAGGGGACATGTATCAATGCAAAAATAAGTTTTAAAAACGGCCGTTTTTTTGGGAGCAGTGATTTTAATAATGCTTAAAATGAAAAAATAAAAGTGAAATATTCCTTTAAATTTCGTACCTAGGGGGTGTGTATGATATGCATGTAAAGTGGCGCATGTTTCCCGTGCTTAGAACTGTCCCTGCAAAAAATGTCATTTTTGAAAGAAAAAAAGTCTTTTAAAACTGACTCGCGGCTATTAATGAATTGTCGGCTCCCGGCAATACATACAAAAGTCATTGATAAAAAATAAAAAAAAGCGTGGGGGTTCCCCAGAATTCAATTACCAGGCCCTTCAGGTCTGGAATGGATATTAAGGGGAACCCCGCCGCAAATTAAAAAAAAAAATTGACATGGGGTTCCATCAAATATCCATTCCAGGCCCTTCAGATCTGGCATGGATTTTAAGGGGAACTCCACCCCAAATTAAAAAAAAATGGCGTGGAGTCCCCCTAAAAATCCATACCAGATCCCTTATCCGAGCACGCAACCTGGCCGGCCGCAGGGGAAAAGGGGGGGACGAGAGAGCGGCCCCCCTCCCTCCTGAACCGTACCAAGCCACATGCCCTCAACATGGGGAGGATGTCCCCATGTTGATGGGGACAAGGGCCTCATCCCCACAACCCTTGCCCGGTGGTTGTGGGGGTCTGCGGGCGGGGGGCTTATCGGAATCTGGAAGACCCCTTTAACAAAGGGGACCCCCAGATCCCGGCCCCCCCCCTATGTGAATTTCACGAAGAAAGCGTAAAAAAATGTTTAAAAAAACCACACAAACACCTTGAAAAAGTCCTTTATTTAAAATAATAATAAAAAAAAAAACATTCCAGCGATGAAATCCAGTGTCCCGCGGCGATCCCGATGTCCAGCGCTGTCCTTCATTGGTTGTGCCTGAGCGGACCTGATGGGGAACTCCCTCTCAGTATTTTAAATGTATAGACCCGCCCCTTCTAAAGTTCCCCATCAGGTCCGCTCCCTCGGTATGTCGGACCCGCCTACGTCATTGGCTTGAGCGGGGAACTTCCTTCACTGTGTAATTTAAATTTACATAGTGAAGGAAGTTCTGCTCTCACTTTGGCAATACATGTATAGACCCGCCCCTTCTCATGTTCCGCATCTGGTCCGCTGAGCGGACCTGATGGGGAACTTTAGAAGGGGCGGGTCTATACATTTAAAATACTGAGAGGGAGTTCCCCATCAGGTCCGCTCAGGCACAACCAATAAAGGACAGCGCTGGACATCGGGATCGCCGCGGGACACTGGATTTCACCGCTGGAATGTTTTTGTTTTTTTTTTTAAATAAAGGACTTTTTCAAGGTGTTTGTGTGTTTTTTTTTAAATATTTTTTTACGCTTTCTTCGTGAAATGGTAGGGGTACAATGTACCCCTTACCAATTCACATAGGGGGGGCGGGATTTGGGGGTCCCCTTTGTTAAAGGGGACTTCCAGATTCCGATAAGCCCCCCACCCGCAGACCCCCACAACCACCGGGCAAGGGTTGTGGGGATGAGGCCCTTGTCCCCATCAACATGGGGACATCCTCCCCATGTTGAGGGCATGTGGCCTGGTACGGTTCAGGAGGGAGGGGGGCCGCTCTCTCGTCCCCCCCTTTTCCCCTGCGGCCGGCCAGGTTGCGTGCTCGGATAAGGGTCTGGTATGGATTTTTAGGGGGACTCCACGCCATTTTTTTAAAAAATTTGGGGTGGAGTTCCCCTTAAAATCCATGCCAGATCTGAAGGGCCTGGAATGGATATTTGGGGGAACCCCACGTCAATTTTTTTTTTTAATTTGCGGCAGGGTTCCCCTTAATATCCATTCCAGACCTGAAGGGCCTGGTAATTGAATTCTGGGGAACCCCCACGCTTTTTTTTTTTTTTTTTTTTATCAATGACTTTTGAATGTATTGCCGGGAGCCGACAATTCATTAATAGCCGCAAGTCAGTTTTAAATGACTTTTTTTCTTTCAAAAATGACATTTTTTGCAGGGACAGTTCTAAGCACGGGAAACATGCGCCACTTTACATGCATATCATACACACCCCCCAGGTACGAAATTTAAAGGAATATTTCACTTTTATTTTTTCATTTTAAGCATTATTAAAATCACTGCTCCCGAAAAAACGGCCGTTTTTAAAACTTTTTTTTGCATTGATACATGTCCCCTGGGGCAGGACCCGGGTCCCTAAACACTTTTTAGGACAATAACTTGCATATCAGCCTTTATAATTAACACTTTAGATTTCGAACGTTCGAGTCCATTGTATTTAATAGGGTTCTAAAGTTTACACAAACATTTTGTCTGTTCGCAGGTTCTGGTGCGAACCGAACAGGGGGGTGTTCGGCTCATCCCTGCTCATCACAGAGCAGGGACATGGATCTCTGTGTGTAAACACACAGATCCACATCCTGTCAGGGGAGAGGAGAACTGATCGTATGTTCCTTGTATATAGAAACAGCGATCAGTTTCCTCCTCTCATCAGTCCCCTCCCCCCACAGTTAGAATCACTCCCAGGACACACAATAAACTCCTTGATCGTGTGGAACATGGAATATTATAGCTGAAAGTACAGCTACCCTTTGAATGTCAACAAAACCTAAGATTTAAGAAGTTGAAAATCATACCTTGTGATTAATATATTTTTGATATTGAACATGTACTGTTTAATTAGTTTAGGAAGATAGTAAAATAAATGGTCAGATTACAGACACTCTTGGTAACAGATGTTGACATTTCAAGATAAATCTTGCAAGCTATAAAGAGTATATTTCCAGATATTATAAATAATTTAGTTATGTTCAATATTAACTAATGAAATAATCATATGCAGTGTCAGAATGACATTGTTCCACATTCCTCAGATTTAACACTTTATAAGAAAATTTAGTTTAAACATTAGGAAAGATCTTTGAAAATGTAAGTGTAGCGGGCAGTTCCTCCCCTTTCCCCGTCCCCTCTATTAAAGTTCTGCTCGCAATGTCTCTGGTCTAGGGGTATGATAGGGGAGGGAGAGGGTGCGCTACGCCTGGCTTCCACCACAGGTGTAAAAGTGGTATCAGCAATGCCTTCCTTTACCTTCGGGCCTGTGTTGTGCATCGGATCCTCCCTCCAAGAGTCTCCGAGAACCTTGTCTGCCAGGAACTTGAGCCACACACCGTTAAAGTCCAACACTCCTTTATTTAGAACATAACATGGACTCCCTTGGCTATAGAACAGAAAAGGAGGTGTGTGTACGAATAGGCCCAGACACAAGTTCGATCCTCCACTCTCCTCCAAAGAGTGGGTTATGGTCTCCGCACGAGGGAAATTCACCTTCCGGACGGTCTCCGACAAGAGACTCACCCGTCACCGGCAGTATGCTGCACCGGGTCTTCAGATGAGGAGCTCTTCCCGGTCCATTACGCCCACCTCAGATTCAGGCATCCATCTCCGGAGTACCTTAGGATCCTTCCCTCGCGGAACTCAGTGTTGGGCACTGAGCTCCGGACCGCCGTCCGAGTACCTCACCCCAGGCTAAAGGTGCCAGGGATGGAACACGATTTCCGGTGGTCCTCTAGGCCTAGTCCGCCTAGAGGACAAACACGAACTCCGTCCGCAGGCTAAAGGTGCCAGGGACCAACAACCCCGTGACCAAGATGACCGGCCCTTTTATCCCCTCTCCCAGCAAGCACGGCGGGTTCCCCGCCCCACCATACCGCTGCCCAGAGAGGACAAAAGTAGGCTCAGCACACAGCGATATCCGTCCGTCGACCCATAGTGACAGCGCCACCCAGTGGACCACCGGAGACACACCACTGGTGTCACCGAAAAATTCAAAACTTACTGCGGGAAAGTAAGTACCCCCTACATAAGATATCTGTAAAAACATCATCCTCAAAGAAGAACTCCAGGAAAAAAAAAACATAAAAAACAAATACTGGCTCAGAGGAGTTGGGTACAATGAGATACAGTATATACCACCTCCTGGAGCTCCCTTTGGTATTGTACAATTGATGGTTTCACTGAGCACCCATAGTATAGTTATATCATACTACACAGCAGCCATAGCATCATTTGCAGATACATTGCCCACCCCTCATCACACCTTGCCCAGTCACAGAACACTTTGCATTCTGCAAACCTATTCACAAAATACAATGATTAAGCTGCAAACAAAAGAGAGAGAGAGAGAGAGATCGAGGAGGTGGCATGCATCATCTTGCACTTAATTCATTGTGCAGATTCAAACATGTTTGGGACAAACATAAATCTATAGTCAGATAAAGAAAGAGTTAAATAAAAAAGAAATGATAAATTTAAAAAATGGGGCATATGGAATGGACCACTTGGTCTTTTTTCTGCTGTCACTCTTACATTCTAATTTTTTTTTTTATTCTGTCACTCTTCTTTAAATTAGATGTACACTTTAACTGAAAAACAAAACATTTATTTTGACAGATCATTGTTTATCCAGCTCCGGGCACACAGTGAGAGGAACTGATGTTGTTCCTCCCACTGTGTGATGTCAGAAATCAGAAGCAATTAGGATTTTGTTACTTCCGGTCTTCTGTTTACTTAGCTGTTTTTGGCCAGGGAAGCAGCCAATCAGACCAATCTGTGTCTACACTGGAGAACAGGGGAGAGGTCTGGGGTCGGTAGCAGAATTGGCGCACTTGGGAGAAGTAGAATAATGTGTTTTGGTGTGTATTTCTAAGTATGCTCATGCTGTCCTTTCAAAATATCTTATTAATTTTCCAAAAACTTATGGCAAAAATGTTTATTTTCAAAAGGCTCATTATGCCTTTCATACCATGGAATGTTTGCTTTCCAAAATGTTGTAATTTTGTGGGTGTTTCCACTGTGCTGGTGCTCCAGGGCCTCCAAAAATGTGATAGATAGTCAGGAAATTCGATGCATAATTTATGCCCTTGGAACACCTGAAGGTGCTTCTTTGGATTTTGGACCCTTCTATGCATCTAGACTGTTAAAAAGTCTCACATATGTGGTATCCCCATATGCAAGAGGCATAGCAGAATGTTTTTTGGGGTGTAATTGCAAGTATGCCTATGCTGTGTGTGAGAAATAGGTTGCTAAAATTACAACTTTGCAAAAAAAAACAAATTTCTTTACTTTCGAAAAAATTGCGACAAAAAAAAATATACAACTTCAAAAAACTTTCAATGCCTCTTACTAAATACCTTGAACTGTCTACTGTCCAAAAAATAGGTAATTTTGGGGTGTATTTGTACTGTCCTGGCATTTTGGGGCCTCAGGAAATTAGATGAGGCAGTCAGTACATCAGAATTTTTAAATTGTACAGTATATACCATAGTTTTCAGACACTATACCTTTCATGCAGACTACAATATATACACTGTTTTGGGTTATTCTACCCAAAAATGTAGCAGAATACAATTCATTTATTTACAACATTTTATAACAAAAACTAAGAAAAAAAAGTTTTTTTCCCCAAATGTTCAGTATTCATTAATTTATAGAGCAAAAAAATAAAAAGCCAGAGGTGTTTAGATTATAAACAAAAAAATCAGTGCTACTACCCATACATCACATAGAAATCAAGGGTCCCGGGTGCTCGATCCACAGTCGCTGGCTGAGTAGAGTAATTAATAAAAGATGATCCGGACTCCGGTCGTAGCTCTTAAAAGTTTGTAGTATTTATGAACAAGCCATAGTGGACAAACACAAATAGGAATGGTTGACGCATTTCAGTCTATAAGGCCTTAGTCATAACCACCAAGGCCTTATAGGCTGGTTATGACTAAAGCCTTATAGGCTGAAACACGTCAACCATTCCTATTTGCGTTTGTCCACTGTGGCTTGTTAATAAATACTACAATTTTTTAAGAGCTACGACCGGAGTGCGGATCATCTTTTCCTCAGAGGTGTTTAGATACCACCAAAATAAATCTCTATCTGTGTCAAAAACTGATACAAATTTAATTTGGGTAAAGCATTGCATGCCTGAGTAATTGTCACTCAAAGTGTGACAGAGTTGAAAGCGGAAAATTGGCCTGGACTGGAAGGGGGTGAAAGTGTCCAGACTTGAGGTGGTCAAAACCCTGCAAGTGCAACTACTGTGTGTGTGTGTATGTGTGTATATATATATATATATATATATATATATATATATATATATAGTGAGGGAGTTAGCTCGGCAGCGGGTGTGTGTGACCCCCGGGATGGGCTCCCCACACAAAACAGGCCCAGCAAACGGAGGTTGTGGTTTTCAAAATCAAAAAGGTGCGGTTTATTTTCTATTTACAGTGACAAAACACAGCAAAGCAAAAGAAACATAACCAAAATAAATCCTGGTCAAGTTGACCTCTGACTAAACATACAGGTTTCCTAACTAACAACTGGGATCAGCCTAGTGCTGTCCTAGTCCCTAAGTCCCTGGTTTTAAATGTCCAAGCAAATAGCCACACAGGCTTTGTCTCACCGCACAGGGGTTCACTCTCCCTAGACAGTCCACACAGGTCTGGTTCCAGGCATGAGCTAACATCTAATGAAGCTGGGAGTTCTTATAGAGGCCTAAATGAGCTGACAAGGTTCAGCTGGTCTCCTCATCTCTGTCTGCACGACGCCCCACACTCTCCCTAGAGGTATGAGTCATCCATGAGCCCACTAGCCTTATACAACTCTCCACCTAGTTGTATAAGTCGGCGTAAAGCCTGAATCTGGGCGAAATATATCTACCCCCCTGGATGCAACCAGGTGACTTTACCTTCCTGCTGTCACATATCCCCCCCTCTTGTTTTAACCTCGGGGTTGGAACACCAGCAATCAGGCATTCATGTACTCGAGACAAAGCATCCACATTCCCCATTTGAACGCCAGGGCGATGCTTTACTGTGAAGTTGAATTCCTGGAGGGCCAGGAACCACCTATTCACTCTTCTATTTGTTTCCTTGTTTTGAGCCATCCACTTTAACGGAGCGTGATCCGTAACCATGTCAAAGTGCCTACCTAGCAGGTAGTACCGAAGGGAATCTAGAGCCCACTTCACCGCTAAACACTCCTTTTCAACGGTGGCGTAATTTACCTCATGGGACTTCAACTTCCTGCTGAGGTAAATGACTGGGTGCTCTTTCCCGTTCCAGACCTGGGACAATACTGCTCCTAACCCCACATCTGACGCATCACTTTGTACGACAAAGTCTTTAGAGAAGTCGGGTGAGTACAACACTGGCTGGCTACATAAGGCTTGTTTCAAGAATTGGAATGCTGCCTCAGCCTCAGGGGTCCATTTAATCATGACCGACCCTTTCCCCTTCGTCAGGTTGGTTAGGGGCACAGCCTTAGAAGCAAAGTGGGGAATGAATCGCCGATAATACCCAGCGATTCCCAGAAAGGCTCGTACCTGCTTCTTGCTGTTGGGACGTGGCCAACTCTGGATGGCCTCGACTTTGTTGAGTTGGGGTTTTATTACTCCCCTCCCAATGGTGTACCCAAGATATTTGGCCTCCTCCTGCCCAATGGTACACTTCTTGGGGTTAGCCGTAAACCCCGCTTCCCGAACAGAGTCCAGGACTGCTTGCACTTTTGGCAGATGTGAGGCCCAATCTGTGCTATGGACAATTACGTCATCCAGGTAAGCCGCAGCATACTTCCGATGGGGCCTCAGCATCTGGTCCATTTTCCGCTGGAATGTGGCCGGCGCATTCTGTAACCCGAACGGCATTCTTTTATATTGGAACGCCCCGTCTGGGGTTACAAATGCGGTTTTCTCTTTGGCCGACTTGGCCAGGGGGATTTGCCAATACCCTTTTGTGAGGTCAAGAGTCGTCATGTATCGGGCTGTTCCCAGCCGGTCGATCAACTCATCTATACGTGGCATGGGGTAGGTGTCAAATTTTGTAACTTTGTTCAACTGACGAAAATCGTTACAAAATCGCCAGCTCCCATCCGGTTTAGGCACCAACACGATGGGACTAGACCAATCACTTTGGGACTCCTCTATCACCCCTAAGTTCAGCATTTTCTGTACTTCCTCCCGTATTGCCTCCCGTCGAGCCTCTGGGATCCGATAGGGTTTTAACTTCACCCTTTCACCGGGCGGGGTAATGATGTCATGCTCTACCCCAGATGTTTGTCCCGGCAGCTCAGAGAATACCTCCTTGTTGCGAAGCACAAACTCCTTAACCTCCTGTTGTTGGGGTTGTGACAAGGTGGCTGCTATTCCAACCTCAGGAATCACGCAACCAGTTTGAGCTGGTGACCAAGTGTCTGCGACTAGGGACTCTCTATCCCTCCAGGCTTTCAACAGATTAACGTGATAGATCTGTTCGGGCTTTCGCCTTCCTGGTTGTCTGACCTTGTAATTCACTTCGCTCACTTTTTCCATTATCTCGTAGGGGCCTTGCCATTTGGCAAGGAATTTACTTTCAACCGTAGGGACAAGTACCAATATCCTATCCCCCGGGGAAAAGGTACGGGTCTTGGCTCCACGGTTGTACACTCTCTGCTGTGCCAACTGCGCTTGGGCCAAATGTTCCTTCACGATGGGCATTACCTGTGCAATTCGATCTTGCATCAGGGCGACATGCTCAATCACACTCCTGTGGGGAGAACTCTCACTTTCCCAAGTTTCCTTGGCAATATCCAACAGCCCTCTTGGGTGTCTCCCATACAGTAACTCAAAGGGGGAGAATCCCGTAGAGGATTGGGGCACCTCCCTAATAGCAAACATCAAATAAGGAAGTAAACAGTCCCAATCCTTTCCATCTCTATCCACCACTTTCTTCAACATTTGTTTTAGGGTTTTGTTGAATCTTTCAACCAGCCCATCGGTTTGGGGGTGATACACAGACGTACGCAATTGCGTCACTTTGAACAATTTACACAGCTCTTTCATAACCCGGGACATAAAGGGTGTACCTTGGTCCGTAAGCAGTTCTTTACAAATACCCACCCGGCTAAAAACAAGAGATAGCTCTTTGGCTATGGTTTTGGCCGAGGTATTTCGGAGAGGGATCGCTTCTGGATAACGGGTGGCATAGTCCATTATAACTAATATGTACTGGTGCCCCCTAGCGGACTTGATTATAGGACCTACCAAATCCATGGCGATCCTCTCAAACGGGACCTCAATGATGGGTAGAGGGACCAGCGGGCTACGGAAATGTGGCATCGGGGCCAACCTCTGACACACAGGGCAGGAGGAACAATAATTTTCTACGTCCTTCATCACCCCCGGCCAATAGAATCTCTGTAATACCCTCTCTCGGGTTTTCTCTGTCCCCAGATGACCTCCAAGAATGTGCCCATGGGCCAACTCCAACACCAACTTCCTGTAAGGTTTGGGCACCACAAGCTGCTCAACGGTTTCTTCTGCCCTTTTTGCCACCCGATACAGTAGGTCCTTCTCTACGCTGAAGTATGGGTAAGTGCAGGTATTATCTGGGTTCACTAACTCACCATCTATTTTCACTACGTTTTCCCGTGCCTTTATTAGGGCGGGGTCTTTCAACTGTTCTGTGGCAAAGTTTTCCCTGTGAACCTCAAGATCAGAAAACTCCACAGACGGTAGGTTTTCGTCTGAGGAGGTGGGCTCCTCTCCAGTTTCTTGAGTCTCCCCTGCCAATACTGATAAGGGAAATTCCGGAGAGTCCTCACCACTCTCAGGGGAGTTCTGGCTATCACATTCCTGGTACATAGGGGCACCAGTGAGGGGCTCAGGATCGTCCCACAGTTCCCAGAACTTCGGAAAATCCCTTCCCACAATGGCGTCATGCGGTAACTGAGATACTAAGCCCACTGGATGAGAGAGGGTACCTTTGGGGGTCTCGAAACACACTGTAGTCACTGGATACTCTCGGGTGTCCCCATGCACACAAATAACAGCTACCTTGCTATTCCCAGAGACCTCTGTTTTAACTAACTCAGCCTTTATCAGGGTCACAAGGCTACCTGAATCCAGCAATACCACAACATTTCTACCATTAACACACATTTTGCATAAATGTTTCTCAGTTCCTCGAATGGCAGTGCATGCGACTGTCGCACACAGCGACTGACGTCTGTCCGTCAGAAAGTCACACTGCATGGGTTCCTCCACAACCGGGCAATTGGCTGCAATATGTCCCGCTTGCCGGCAGCGGTAGCAAACGATCCTTCTTGCCGCCTCTTGAGCCGCTGATTTCCCAGGCTGTTCTCGCCAAACTTGGGGTAGAGCTCCCACCCTCTCACTCTCTCCACCCTCACCCCTTGGAATCCTCTTATCCGCCCCTGGGGATGGTCTGGTCTTAGGGTGGAAAGTCCGAGTGTCTCTGGAAGAGGCCGTCAGGTTCTCTGTAGCCAAGTATTTCTCCACACGATCCACAAGACCATCGGCCGTCTCTGGGTCTCCATGGCTTACCCACTTTTGGATGGCAGTAGGAAGAGCTCTCAAAAACCGATCCATTACAACACGTTCCACAATCTTTGGTGCGGACAAAGTCTCTGGCTGTAGCCACTTTCTGCTCAGGTGAATGAGATCATACATTTGAGACCTGGGGGGTTTTCCAAGCTGGAAAGTCCAGTTATGCACACGCTGAGCCCGGACAGCCTGGGTGACACCCAGCCTTGCCAAAATTTCAGCTTTTAGCATCACATAGTCTTTTGCTTGGTTAGGCTCTAGGTCATAGTAAGCTTTCTGCGATTCACCAGTTAACAGAGGAGCCACCAGTCCAGCCCACTGCTCCTCAGGCCACTTTTCTCTTTCAGCGGTCCTTTCAAATGTGGTCAAAAATACCTCTGGATCATCCTCTCCAGTCATTTTTGTCAATAAACGACTCACCCCAAAGGACGCGGTATTAGTGGGACGGCTTTCCTCACTGGTCTGCGGACGTTGCTGCATTACTGCTTCCATTTGTTGTAGTCTCTGCTCTTGCTTCTGTAACAGGTCTATGAAGCGGGCCTCAGATTGCTGCTGGGCTTGTTGCTGAGCTTCCAGACTCTGTTGGTGAGCTTGCTGCTGGGCTGCAAGGCTCTGTTGATGAGCTTGCTGCTGGGCTGCAAGGCTCCTTTGCAAACCTGCATTTGTCTGCTGTTGATTGGCATTTGCTAGAGCCAGCTGTTTCAGTATCTCCTCCATGCTGGCTTAAAAAAAAAACTGCCACTGGTTCTCCACCAACTGTGAGGGAGTTAGCTCGGCAGCGGGTGTGTGTGACCCCCGGGATGGGCTCCCCACACAAAACAGGCCCAGCAAACGGAGGTTGTGGTTTTCAAAATCAAAAAGGTGCGGTTTATTTTCTATTTACAGTGACAAAACACAGCAAAGCAAAAGAAACATAACCAAAATAAATCCTGGTCAAGTTGACCTCTGACTAAACATACAGGTTTCCTAACTAACAACTGGGATCAGCCTAGTGCTGTCCTAGTCCCTAAGTCCCTGGTTTTAAATGTCCAAGCAAATAGCCACACAGGCTTTGTCTCACCGCACAGGGGTTCACTCTCCCTAGACAGTCCACACAGGTCTGGTTCCAGGCATGAGCTAACATCTAATGAAGCTGGGAGTTCTTATAGAGGCCTAAATGAGCTGACAAGGTTCAGCTGGTCTCCTCATCTCTGTCTGCACGACGCCCCACACTCTCCCTAGAGGTATGAGTCATCCATGAGCCCACTAGCCTTATACAACTCTCCACCTAGTTGTATAAGTCGGCGTAAAGCCTGAATCTGGGCGAAATATATCTACCCCCCTGGATGCAACCAGGTGACTTTACCTTCCTGCTGTCACAATATATATATATATATATATATACATAAATACTAAAAGTTAACCACGGCAGCTTCTGCTCCCATAGTCTGCTCAATGCTGTGCTGTGCTTCCGACACCCGATCCAGAAATGTTATGACAGCTCCCACTATAGCACTCTATATAAGGTAGGAGAGTGAAAGGGGGACATATGACATTACTCTGGCTGTGTGTGTAATATAAAGCGGGGGGGGGGGTAAAATGTGAAGGGGGCAGTGCTGTGTGGGGTGATGTAAAGGGAGGGGACAGTGCTGGGGGGGGGTGATGTAAAAAAGGACAATGCTGTGGAGAAGAGATGTGAAGGGGGCAGTGCTGTGGGGGGGGGGGGGGGGGGTTGATGTGATTTTTTTATATTGTATTCTTTTCCACAATTTTGGGGAAATTATGAAAGTAATATTTTTTTCACAACATTGCCTTTATAGAAAGTTATTTCTTACAAACAGCATATACCAAGGTTGCCAACTGTCTGTAAATTTATTGACAGTTTGTAAAAATCTGTGTTTTTTACAGCCATCGGTAAATGTCCAATAGAGAAAGTTTAGGTCAGTAAAAATCAGTTTATTTTTTTCAAGCAGGTTAGTGTTGTTTCTCAAGTATAAGAAAGAACCCTTTGACAAATTGATGCAGCATCAGCAACCACTTATCCAGCCAGAGTTTTGAGCCAATTGGGATTATTTTTAAATAGAATCAGGCTGGAGCCGGCGGCAGAAGGAGCAGTGGGCCACAATTACCGATCCTGCTCCTCTTCTGGCTGTGGAGTGATCTCAACTGTGCTCTGCCTGCCACCTCTCTGCATAGACAGGTAGTTGGAACCCGGTGCTTTCCATATGGAATTTAAAAAAAATAACTTCTGGGTCATTACTATGGACCCTAATCCTTGGTGGCTGATGTGAAACCCCACTGCTTGTGAGATGGAACAAACACCATCTAACAAGTAGTTGCACACCACTACAGAACCTGACCCAATGCCAGATCTATTTCAGTATTATAATGACAGCACCAGGATAAATTAAATTAGGTTACTGCATTTTCTAGTGAATGAGTAGGAGTACTATATGCCCCCTACTCATTTACATGAGGGGGCAGCATTTGGAAGTATCTTATTGTTAACCACTTCCATACAGGGCATTTTCACCCCCTTCCTGCCCAGACCAATTTTCAGCTTTCAGCACTGTTACATTTTGAATGACAATTGCGCGGTCATGCTACACTGTACCCACTCATATTTTTTGTGCTATAAAAAAAGAACGATTTAGGGATTTGCTATAATAAATATCCCCAAAAAATATATAAAACATTGTTTTTCCACAGTTTAGGCCGATATGTATTCTTCTACATATTTTTGGTAAAAAAAATCGCAATAAGCGTTTATTTATTGGTTTGCGCAAAAGTTATAGCGTCTACCATATAGGGGATAGTTTTATGGCATTTTTATTGTTATTTTTTTTTTTTACTAGTAATGGCGGCGATCTGTGTTCCCCTGTACAAAGGGAGGAGACCGATCTGTGTTCCTCTGTACTGGGAACACACATCGGTCTCCTCTCCTCTGACAGTACCTGGATCTGTGTGTTTACACACACAGATCCACGGTCCTGCCGTGTTCACGGGCAATCATGGGTGCCCGGCGGACATCGCGACCGCCGGGCATGCGCATCAGGTGCCGAGTAACGCGGTGGGGGCGCGCGCCCCCTAGAGGCTCGGGGAAAAAAAGACATCATATGATAGCGGACCGGAAGGACAAAGGGTTCCTGCCGCCGTCATATTACAATAGTGCGGTAGGGAAGCAGTTAAAGAGGGGCTTCCAGATTCTGATAAGACCTCCACCCACAGACCCCCACATCCACTGTGCCAGGGTTGTGGGAAAGGAACCCTTGTCCTCATCAAAATGGAATCAAGGTGATTTGCCAGTAGAGTACCCCCTGGCAAGGCACCCTCTATGTTGAAGGCATGAGGCCTGGTATTGTTTAGGAAGGGGCACATGCTAATCCCCTTTTTCTGACCTTCCAGCTACATGCTTAGATAAGGGTCTGGATTGGATTTTTGGGGGGTACTCACTAATTTTCTTGATTTTTGCATGTTTTTTTTTTTCAAATCCATAAAAATGTCAGTGTTGCTGTAGTATGTTGCAGAAGACAATAATTTATCCAATCGCCCACATGCCCAGAATCTTAATGTGATCTTGCCAAAACTGATGACTTTGCAGTTGCTCTCATTCCAGCTTGTGGAATCATTCTTGATGTGAGTTTAAGGCCTGTGCTGCATCACAGTGACAGGTACCCAGTTATCATTATTTTTCCTAGAAAACTATCCACCATCCACTAATATTTTATATTTTTTCTCCTGGAAGGCCATCCCTGCTTTCTACCAGCATATAGAATGCACTGGGGAAACAGGAGGCAGAGGAGCAATTTGAAGAGGAAGAGTGTTGGGGTCCTGGTGGTAAGGAGGAGGAGGAAATGAGACAGGCTTCAAGGGGGATGTTTCACTCCTCTAAAGCCTCTAGAGTTGTATGTGGGTGGGGTAAAATTGGGGGGACTCTGTTGCAGGCAAATTTTTATGGTCAAATGTCTATACAAGAACCCACAGATTCAGGTCATAAAAGAGAGGGGCCACCAGGCCCGGACTGGGACAAAAAATAGGCCCGGGCATTTTAGACTGAGCAGCCGGGGGGGGGGGCGCGGCAGCGCTTCGTGAGGGCGGTTGATGATGGGATGTGGGGTTCCACCCCCCTACAATACATAACCCGTCCCCCCTACATTACAGACCCTCCCTACAATACAGAACTACTCCCCCTACATTACTGACCCCCCCCCTAGAATACAGAACCTCCCTACAATACAGAACCCCCCTACAATACAGAACTCCCTACATTACAGACCCCCCCCTACAATATAGAACTCCTACCCCCTACAATACATAACCCCCCTACAATACATAACCCCCTACAATACAGAACCCCCCTACAATACAGAACCCCCCTACAATACAGAACCCCCCTACATTACAGACCCCCCTACATTACAGAACCCCCCTACATTACAGACCCCCCCCTACAATACATAACCCCTCCCCCTACATTACAGACCCCCCTACAATACAGAACCCCTCCCCCTACATTACAAACCCCCCTACAATACAGAACTCCCCTACATTACAGACCCCCCCTACAATACAGATCCCCTCCCCCTACATTACAGAACCCCCCTACAATACAGAACCTCCCCTACAATACAGACCCCCTACATTACAGTCCCCCCTACAATACAGAACTGCTCCCCCCTACATTATAGAACCCCCATACAATATAGAACCCCCCTACAATACAGAACCCCCTACAATTCAGAACCCCCTACAATACAGAACCCCCTAAATTACAGACCCCCCTACAATACAGAACCCCCCTACATTTCAGACCTACCCTACAATACAGAACCTGCCTAAATTACAGACCCCCTACAATACAGACCCCCCTTCAATACAGACCCCCCTAAAATACAGAACCACCCTACATTACAGACCCTTCCTACAATACAGAACCCCTCCCCCTACATTACAGCCCCCCCTACAATACAGAACCCCCCTTACAATACAAAACCCAGCCCTATAATACAGAACCCCCTTCAATACAGACCCCCCCCTACAATAAAGAACCCCCCCTACATTTCAGACCCCCCCTACAATACAGAACCCCCCTACATTACAGACCCCCTTCAATACAGACCCCCTTCAATACAGAACCCCCTACAATACAGAACCCCCTACATTACAGACCCCCTACAATACAGAACCCCCCTACAATACAGAACCCCCCTACATTTTAGACCCCCCTACAATACAGAACCCCTCCTACATTACAGACCCCCCCTTCAGACCCATAATGTACCGATCAGCGCGGGACTGCATGTCGGGTCCCCTCCTCCTGTGTAGACATAAAGGAGAAGGGGAGGCAGCTTCAGTCTGCTCGGCTGTGTGAGATAGCCGAGCCAAGACTGATCAGAGCCGCAGCCACCGTGCCAGAGAGAAGGGGATCGTTGCGGGTCCCGGCCCCCTGATGTGCCGACGGGTGTCACTTGAGTGCGGCTCCGAGGCTCGCACGCACCCACTCCCCACTGCAAAGCGCAACTACAGTAGTCTACAGCTCTCAAAGCGCCCGTCACCGCGGTGCCGCTGCTGTCCCGCCCATTGTCTCTGCTTCAGTTGTGGAGGGGGGGCGCTGGCCTGACACCCCCCCCCAGTGTGTGGCACCCGGGGCGGCCCACCCCCACTTAGTACAGCACTGCCAGAACATCAGTGGCCGGTGTTAGAACACCGGTCCTGCATGTCAGAACCCGTGGCCGACTGCATGTTCCAGACACCCAGACATGCAGCCCAGTGGCCCGGCGGCCCACCGGGCAAATGCCCGGTCTGCCCTATGGTCAGTCCGGGCCTGGGGGCCACTATTAGTTAGCCACACTTCTAGATCCAAAATACAAGGGTAAAATGGCCAATCTACTACCGCCAACTCAGGGAGAGCTTATAATGCACCAGTCTGAGGAGGTGCAGCCTTCTTGCTACATTTCATGAGATTGGCAGAATCCCTTCTAATAACTAACCCTCTTCCAATCCTCTGTTGCCTGAAAGCATTTTTCTTAAAACCTGCAGGCAACACTCCTGCAGGCAATACTCAAAGTCAACTTTTCAACCACATGATTGCTGACCACATCAGGTCCAGGGCTGATGCAGACCTCTGGCCAGTGATTGCACCTGTATTTGCTTTGTTTGATATCCTATTGGGATTCACCATGTGATTAATTAGACCAATTTGAGTTCTGTGTGAAAAATAGCTGGTTGTTAAGGAGCAGGTCAGGAAGCTAGCCACCGCATCCTTAACAACTGATTGACCCATGAGCTGTCAGCGGGCCTTCCCGCTAAGTGCTGAAATGTAAATAAAATAATGCAGGCAATAGAAAAGTCAGAAAAAACAGCGTGGGGTCCCCCCAATTCATACCAGGCCCTTTGGGGACAAGCGAGGGCCCCCCAAACCATACCAGGCCACATGCCCTCAACATGGACTGAGGCTTTGCCCCCCCCACCCCGAAGCACCTTGTCCCCATGTTGCCTTCAGATCCTGGCCCCCTATGTGAATGGTTAAAGTAAAAAAAAAAACTAAAACAGGAGACAAGTTTTTAACAAAAATTTTTTTAGGGACCCGAAGGGTCTGGTACAGATTGGGGGGGGGGGGGCATGCTGTTTTCTTTTTAAATATTTTAATAGCCAGGTGCCGGAAATTGCAACCACAAGTCAATTTAAATGTGAATTGACAATTTTTTTTTTTTCTTTAGAAATTACATTTTTGCTGCAGCAAGTTATTTATATGCTATAGATGTGCCAATTTACAGGCAGACTGAGGGTACTCCCAAGGCACTATATTTAAAGTAATTTTTCATTTTTATTGTTGCACTTTAAGCATTATTAAAATCACGACTGTGCCAATGAGGAGAACCTCGTTTTTTTATCACTATTTCATTTCAGAAAATTAGAAGAAAGACAGAATTTATTTTCATGTAAACAGTTGGTAAGAAATTTGAGTGGAAGGGTGGTAGTAGGTTTAGTGGATAGGTAGAGCTGGATGTCATCTGCATAGCAATGGAAATGAATGGTAAATTTAAGAAATATGAGACCAAGTGGAAGAAGGTGCCCCAGGACAGAACCCTGGAGCACACCAGTAGAGAGTAGAGATGGTAGAGATTTGAAAGATTTGAGTTGGATGAACCGAGTATGGTCAGAAAGATAATATTTAAACCAGTTCAGGGGTGTGTCAGTGAATCTAATGGAGGCTAATCTGTCAAGGAGGATATTATGAGAAATAATATCAAAGGCCGCACTCAGAGGAGAATGAGGATAGTTATGAGACCAGAATCAGCTGCCATGAGGAGATCATTTGTGATTTTTACCAAGGCAGTTTCAGTGATATGTAAGGGACAGAAACCAGACTGAAATTGATCGAATAGAGTCAAAGAGGTAAGTATAGACCTGAGGAGCAACTTTTTTTTCAAGGATTTTAGATAGAAAGGGAAGGTTGGAGATGGGCCAAAGGGTACTGAAGTCACTGGGGTCTGCACCAGGTTTCTTAAGTATGGGGGTTATGACAGTTGTTTTGAAAGATGAGTGAACAATACCAGAGGACAGAGAGTGTAGACAAGTTTTAACTAGAACATTAGAGAGAGAGGATCTAACTAAAAGGTACTGTAGAGGGCATAGCTTTCTGAATAAGGTTAGTTATTTCAGTAATAGAAGGAAGTTTGAAGTTTGAGAAAGAACAAAAGAGAGGAGCAGAAAGAGCTGGAGAAAATAGGCAGTGGGAGGGCTGCAGAATTATTTGGTGAATCTTTTCAACCTTGGTGCCGAAAAATGTCACTAGAGAACTACAAAAAGAAGTTGTACAGAAATAACATGTAAAAGAGTCTGGTGGCTTAAATATGTTATTGACAACAGAAAACAAGGCCTTAGGTCTCGTACACACAGTCTGATTGTTGTATGACCGAGCGGCAGATTTTTGTCAAAAGTAGGATTTTGTCTAGCATACTAACAGTACGCAAATTGTCATTTGACAAACACGAACGTAGTGACATACTACGAGAGTATAAAGAGGAAGTTAATTTCTCAAGCACCACCCTTTGGGCTCCTTCTGCTAATTTTGTGTTAGCTGAAGTTTGGTGAGTGTTGATTTGCAACTTTTAGATCATTTCTGAGCGTTCGTTCGTCAACCAGACATGTTGCAAAATAAGAGGAGAGAACGTGTGGTTATTGGGCTAGGAGTCATTGCTTTGACCCAAGTCCTTTCCAGGAACAGGAGAAAGAGGAGTTCTTGGACCAAAAATTGGTTGCTCAGTTGTGAGCAATTATGCCATATGCCTTTGCTGCGGGAGCTCCAGGAGCAGAATCTGAATGATTTTCGGAATTATCTCCGGATGACGGATCCCTGCTTTCACCACCTCATGGCATTGGTGACCCCATATATTAGGAAGCAGGACACATGTATGAGGCTTTCCATCACTTTCCATCGTTCCTGAGCAAAGACGGGAGAAGCCATCAGGATCTGAAGTTTACTACTGGGATCTCCCCCCAGGCTCTGGGAGTCATTATTCCAGAGACCTGCTTGGCCATTATTCAAGTGCTGCAGAGGGACTCTATTAGGGTAGTTTTTTTTTTCTTTAAGATCACATTCTATGTATTTCTGTTTGAGAATATTTTTATTTAATGTTATGATTACATAATTATCAATATTGTAATATGCTGTGAATGTCCTCTTTGCATGCATGCTGAAAGGTTTTCCAGCTCAGCTCCTTTTTTGGCCTACATGCATATTTTCCTACAATAAAAAAAATAGGGACCGGTAATTCTATGTGTTTTTAGTGCCACATCCAGTATTAGAACCAAAGCAAAAAAACCCTATGGTGAACTTTTTAGGCACAACTAGTTAAAGTAAAAGTATCTAGAAGTATTTCAGTAAAAGATTTGATTATTTATTAAACATATTGAGTAAAAATCAACATATGGGGGGGCGCATCCTCTCCTCCATCATCTTCGGAAGTCCCATGCTCCTCTCCTCGGCCCGAGGCTTCGGCCCTGGCTTCCTGGCGGACTCGCACCCTCCAGGTTTCTTTTTGGTAACTTGTTTTTTGTTGTTCTCCTTTTTTCAGGTCTTTTTTTTGACCTGTTAATGCTAACTTTCTTGACCATAATACACGTATGTTATTGTTTTGATGTCTTTCAACCTCATTCTGAATATGTCCCCTCCCCCTACCTGTTCCACACACCATGGAACCCCATATCCACTATGTTCTATGCTATATTTTGATTGCTTAAATGTGTTAAGTTAACATGGCGTTGAAGTTTCTAACATGTAACGTTAAAGGCTTAAACTCTGTTCAAAAGCGATGGCTAGCTTTGAAAGAGTTTAAATCTTCAGAGGCCGATGTGATAATGGTACAAGAGACCCATTTCCACCCTGGGGGATCCTTCAAATTTGCCAGTAAGCAATTTCCAACGGCCTATATGGCCTCCGACCCTTCTGGGAAAGAGGGAGTGGCAATCTTAGTCAAACGTAACTGCCCCCTGCGTGTCAAATCCTCCTATTTGGACCCCCATGGCAGATATATCATTTTGGACTGTTCTTTCCTTGCTCACTCCCTAACTTTTGTAAATGTCTATGCTTCCAACTCTGGACAAATTAAGTTCCTCTCTTCTGTGTTTGAATAATTTTGATAAGGTCTCCCAACCCTTTATTGTCATAGGAGGCAATTTTAATATGACCATGTCTCCTGGTAAAGATAGATATTTACTCTTTCCCTCCGCAACAGCCACCACAACTCATCGCCTCTCAACATCTTTTCGCAAACTTATTAGATCACATAATCTCCTAGATGTCTGGGAAGTCAAACACCCAACACAAAAACAGTACACATTCTACTCCAAGAAAAAGGAGGCGGCTTTTCAACGCTCTTCTCTCCTAAATAGAGTTGAGCGGACACCTGGATGTTCGGGTTCGACGGGTTCGGCCGAACTTCGGAAAAAAGTTCGGGTTCGGGACCGAACTTTAACCGGAACCCGAACCCGAACCCCATTGAAGTCAATGGGGACCCGGACTTCTAAGGACTAAAAAGGCTCTAAAAAAGTAATGGAAAGGGCTAGAGGGCTTCAAATGGCAGCAAAATGTTGTTAAGAGCATGGCAAGTGCAAACAAATGTGGATAGGGAAATAACTTAACCACTTAACGACCGCTCACTGTATATATACGTCGGCACAATGGCACCGACAGGCACAATCACGTAGAGCATACGTGATTGCCTTTGTACAGTGAGCGGTCGGAATTCGTTGGGGAGTGATCCGACATGAGGGGACGGCCGTTCGATTCCAGCCACCCCCCCGCGATCGCTCCCGGCGAATGGAAATGCCCCCTCTGTCTGTCGAATGTACACACAGGCAGAGGAAGCAGGAGGAAGTGATGTCATCTCTTGTGCGGCGCTCACATATATCGAGCGCCGTACAAGAGAAGACATCAAGGTTAGTGCACAAACACTACACTAACACCAGCACACATAGGCACATAAATCGCCCCCCAGGCCCCCCCAGATCACCCCCCAGCCCCCAGTCACAGTGTCACTGATTGCAGTGACCATTTATTTACTGATCACTGCAATCAGTGACATTTGTGACTGTAAAAGTGTCACTACATTTAGTTTTAGGTCCAGTGTAGCCCCCTAACCCCCCCTAATAAAGGTTTAACCCCTTGATCACCCCCCAGATAACCCTTTCACCCCCTAGCACCGCCGTCAATAAGCGATCATTTTTCTGATCGCTGTCTTAGCGTTGGTGATGCAGATCGGTAGCCAGTATTTTTTTTTAGGTTCGCCGCAGGTTTTTATAGCGTCAGGTACCCTCATAAATTATCTAATAAAGGTTTAACCCCCTTGATCACCCCCAGGTAACCCTTTCACCCCCTATCACCACTGTCGCTAAGCGATAATTTTTCTGATCGCTGTCTTAGCGTCGGTGATGCAGATCAGTAGCCAGTATTTTTTTTTTAGGTTCGCCGCAGGTTTTTATAGCGTCAGGTACCCCCATAAATGATCTAATAAAGGTTTAACCCCCTTGATCACCCCCAGGTAACCCTTTCACCCCCTATCACCACTGTCGCTAAGCGATCATTTTTCTGATCGCTGTCTTAGCGTCGGTGATGCAGATCGGTAGCCAGTAATTTTTTTTAGGTTCGCCGTAGGTTTTTATAGCGTCAGGTACCCCCATAAATTATCTAATAAAGGTTTAACCCCCTTGATCGCCCCCCAGGTAACCCTTTCACCCCCTATCACCACTGTCGCTAAGCGATCATTTTTCTGATCGCTGTCTTAGCGTCTGTGATGCAGATCGGTAGCCAGTAATTTTTTTTAGGTTCGCCACAGGTTTTTATAGCGTCAGGTACCCCCATATATTATCTAATAAAGGTTTTAACCCCCTAATTGCCCCTAGTTAACCCTTTCACCAGTGATCATCATATAAGTGTTACGGGTGACGCTGGTTAGTTAGTTTGCATTTTATAGTGTCAGGGCACCCGCCGTATATAACCCAATAAAGGTTTAACCCCCTGATCGCCCGGCGGGTGATATCAATTAGGTTTTAGCGTCAGAGAGGGTCTGCGTCACACCCCAGGCAGCGTCAGGTTAGTGCCAGTAATGCTAACACCCACGCGTGAAGCATACACCCCCCTTAGTGGTATAGTATCTGATCAGATCAATATCTGATCTGATCAGATCTATACTAGCGTCCCCAGCAGTTTAGGGTTCCCAAAAACACAGTGTTAGCGGGATCAGCCCAGATACCTGCTAGCACCTGCGTTTTGCCCCTCCGTCCAGCCCAGGCCACCCAAGTGCAGTATCGATCGATCACTGTCACTTACAAAACACAACACACATAACTGCAGCGTTCGCAGAGACAGGCCTGATCCCTGCGACTCCAGTGCTGTAGGAGGTGATTTCACCACCACAGTTAAAAAAAAAAAAAGCAAATATGCTGAAGCATTGGGGCAGCAGGGGCGGAGGAGTGATTTTGCTCCTAATGCCGCGTACATACGGTCGAAATTCCGACAGAGGCTTGCCCGTGGAAAAGTCCGACCATGTGTGTGCGGCATAACTTTTTTGCGGGAGGATGCCCCCATGCTTCGGCATATATAAATGGTGCATGTATGCCCATCATTAGAAGTGGGTGGATGAAGGGCGGTATTCTAATGGTGGGCATACCCACCGATCAATCTCTTTTTTCGTTCAGCCACCTGGCTGCATGAAAAAAAAAGATTAAAATACATGTCCAACAAGAACCAGCAACATACTGGTATGTTGCTGGACTTTGAATGGTTATACCAGATTGATGCCTGCGGGTTTAGGTATCATCTTGGTATCATTCTTTTCAGCCAGCGGCCGGCTTTCATGTAAAAGCAATCCTAGTGGCTAATTAGCCTCTGGACTGCTTTTACAAGCAGTGGGAGGGAATGTCCCCCCCCGGATATAAAAAGCACCATTGGGAAATTGGGAAAGCATTTTATCACACGGATCTTGGTGTGGTCAGATGCTTTGAGGGCAGAGGAAAGATCTAGGGTCTAGACCCCAGTTTTTTCAAAAAAAGAGTACCTGTCACTACCTATTGCTATCATGCTATCATAGGGGATATTTACATTCCCTGAGATAACAATAAAAATGATAAAAAAAAAAAATATGGAAGGAACAATTTAAAAATAAAATAAAAAAGCAAAATTAATAAAAAAATAAAAAAAGCACCCCTGTCCTGCTCTTGCCCAATGGCGAACGCAAGCGTCGGTCTGGCGTCATATGTAAACAGCAATTGCACCATGCATGTGAGGTATCACCGCGAAGGTCAGATCAAGGGCAGTAATTTTAGCAGTGGACCTCCTCTGTAAATCTAACGGAGTAACCTGTAAAGGCTTTTAAAGGCTTTTAAAAATGTATGTAGTTTGTCGCCAATGCGCGTTTGTGCGAAATTTTAAAGCATGTCGTGTTTGGTATCTATGTACTCGGCCTAAGATCATCTTTTTTATTTCATCAAACATTTGGGCAATATAGTGTGTTTTAGTGCATTAAAATTAAAAAAAGTGTATTTTTTCCCCAAAAAATGCGTTTGAAAAATCGCTGCGCAAATACTGTGTAGAAAAAAAAATGCAACACCCACCATTTTATTCTGTAGGGTCTTTGCTTTAAAAATATATATAATGTTTGGGGGTTCAACATAATTTTCTTGCAAAAAAAAATATGTTTTCATGTAAACAAAAAGTGTCAAAAAAGGCTTTGTCTTCAAGTGGTTAGAAGAGTGGATGTAAGCTTCCTAATGTTGTGTATAAAATGCCAGAACAGTTCAAAACCCCCCCAAATGACCCCATTTTGGAAAGTAGACACCCCAAGCTATATACTGAGAGGCATGTCGAGTCCATGGAATATTTTATATGTTGACACAAGTTGCGGAAAAAATATATATTTTTTTTTTTTTTGCACAAAGTTGTCACTAAATGATATATTGCTCAAACATGCCATGGGCATATGTGGAATTACACCCCAAAATACATTCTGTTGCTTCTCCTGAGTACGGGGATACCACATGTGTGAGACTTTTTGGGAGCCTAGCCGCGTACGGGACCCCAAAAACCAAGCACCGCCTTCAGGCTTTCTAAGGGTGTAAATTTTTGATTTCACTTCTCACTGCCTATCACAGTTTCGGAGGCCATGGAATGCCCAGATGGCACAAAACCCCTCCAAATGACCCCATTTTGGAAAGTAGACACCCCAAGCTATTTGCTGAGAGGTATTGTGAGTATTTTGCAGATCTCGCTTTTTGTCACAAAGTTTTGAAAATTTAAAAAAAAAAAAGATTTTCTTTCTTCATTTTCAAAAACAAATGAGAGCTGTAAAATACTCACCATGCCTCTCAGCAAACAGCTTGGGGTGTTTACTTTCCAAAATGGGGTCATTTGGGGGGGGTTTGTGCTATTTTGGCATTTTATGGCCTTCGAAACTGTGATAGGTAGTGAGGAGTCAAATCAAAAATTTGTGCCTAGAAATCCTGAATGCGGTGATTGGTTTTCGGGGTCCGTACGCGGCTAGGCTCCTAAAAAGTCCCACACATGTGGTATCCCCGTACTCAGGAGAAGCAGCAAAATTTATTTTGGGGTGCAATTCCACATATAACCATGGCATGTGTGAGCAATATATCATTTAGTGACAACTTTTTGTATTTATTTATTTTTTGTCATTATTCAATCACTTGGGACAACAAAAAAAAATATTCAATGGGCTCAACAGGCCTCTCAGCAATTTCCTTGGGGTGTCTACTTTCTAAAATGGGGTCATTTGGGGGGGTTTTGTTTTTTTTTGGCATTTTATGGCCTTCAAAACTGTGATAGGTAGTGAGGAGTGAAATCAAAAATTTGCGCCCTTAGAAATCCTGAAGGCGGTGCTTGGTTTCCGGGGTCCCGTACGTGGCTAGGCTCCTAAAAAGTCCCACACATGTGGTATCCCCGTACTCAGGAGAAGCAGCAGAATGTATTTTGGGGTGCAATTCCACATATAACCATGGCATGTGTGAGCAATATATCATTTAGTGACAACTTTTTGTAATTTTTTATTTTTTTTTGTCATTATTCAATCACTTGGGACAAAAAAAAATATATTCAATGGGCTCAACATGCCTCTCAGCAATTTCCTTGGGGTGTCTACTTTCTAAAATGGGGTCATTTGGAGGGGTTTTGTACTGCCCTGCCATTTTAGCACCTCAAGAAATGAGATAGGCAGTCATAAATTTAAAGCTGTGTAAATTCCAGAAAATGTACCCTAGTTTGTAAACGCTATAACTTTTGCGCAAACCAATAAATATACGCTTATTGGCATTTTTTTTACTAAAGACATGTGGCTGAATACATTTTGGCCTAAATGTATGACTAAAATTGAGTTTATTCGATTTTTTTTATAACAAAAAGTAGAAAATATCATTTTTTTTCAAAATTTTCGGTCTTTTTCCGTTTATATCGCAAAAAATAAAAATCGCAGAGGCAATCAAATACCATTAAAAGAAAGCTCTATTTGTGGGAAGAAAAGGACGCAAATTTCGTTTGGGTACAACATTGCATGTCCGCACAATTTACAGTTAAAGCAGCGCAGTGCAAAATTCTGAATTCACCTCTGGTCCTTTAGCTATCAAATGGTCCGGGGCTTAAGTGGTTAAAATAACATAAAAAAAATAAAAAAATAAAAAAATATGCTGGAGGCCCCCTTTTCAGCAGAAGAGGTACGGGAAGTCATTAAGAACCTCAGAAACTCAACGGCACGATGCCACACATATGGTGGGAATGCCCCAGAATACGCCCTTTCTGGAATAAATTATTCAATTTAATGGATAAGCTATTGGGAAAATAAAATACTTTGAAATAAAAATGAAGCGGGGTGCTAAATTTAAGGGAAGTGTTTGAGTGGTAAATAGGCTCAAACACCCTAATTCTGTAGGATTCATGGACCATTTTGTCCTCGGGGGACAGTATTGGTGTGCAGTTCCCTGCGGCCTACAGGTGGCGCTGCCATGGTAGGCTAGGGTTGAACCGCCGATACAGTGCTGTGCCTTTTGTGTCCCCTCTTGGCAGTAGTACAGCGGGGCGGGGAACCTGCTGTGCATGCCGGGAGAGCATATAAAAGGGGCAGACCTTTGGCCTGGGGGCTGATGTCCAGTGGGGTCCACGCCCAGGTGCCTTCAGCCTGGGTGCATGTGTTCCTGTTCCATCTCGGGTACCTTTAGCCCGGGGTGAGGTACTATCCTGGAGTTCCTGCTGCCCTGGGTATGGAGGCCTAGGTGCGGGAGTAAAGCCTGGAGTCCAGAGCCTTCGTCTGGAGTCCGCTAAGGGTCGAGGAGTCTTAGGGTGCCGCCTCGTGTAGGGGACCATGTTCCAGGGAAGGGAGGATCATTCTGATGGACGGAAGGAAGGGTCTGTTGACTCCCTGGAGAGATGTCTTCCCCTTGATATGGGCTAGGTTCGTAGAAGAAGAAGCTCAAGGTCATCTTGACTGTATCAGAGGCCTTATTCACCCGGCCCATGGCAGGGGCCTTATACACCCTGGTCTGTGGCAGAGACCAAAGTTCTCCAGGTCCGTGGCAGGGGCCTTGTACACCCGGTCTGTGGCAGAGACCAACCTCAAGGTCTGTGGCAGAGACCGTGCACCTAAAACTGTTTGAGAAACCTAAGCAGTGAAGTGAATGTGCTACGTTTGTGCCTGGACCTCCTCCACACCTTAAGCTGTCCTGTTTCTTTGCTCTTACTTTTTCTATCCGAGTAGAGTTTATTTTGCCATGAGAGAATAAGAGTTGTAATTTCAGCTGGTGTGGACATTGACTTTACTGGGAATTAAAGGACTTGCCTCTACCTACAGTAGAGGTGAGAATCATCCTCTGGAGGAGTTTTGACTCCGGCTGTGGACACGGCCCGTCAAGTACACCGCTCAACCTCTTTATATAGGAGGGTACAGGCTGGTAGTGCGGTGTGCCTTTCTCCCTCCTGCGAGGAGCCAACAACATAAAGACTGGTAAGGGGGAAAGGATCTGTGCGCTACAAAAAAATAAAATAAAAATTATAATCTTGACCTAGGAGGACAAGGTCCATATGGAGTAGAAGGTTGAGGTGGCGGTGGATGTGGCTGTGTAGGTGGAAGCGGCGGTGGAGGAGGACGAGGTAGCCAACACTGGTTCAAAAATACAACAATGGCTGGGTAAGGCCGTTGATGTGTCGAATTCTGTCCCCCGTAAAATAGTGTCCACCCTGTACTGCGCTTGCTCAGTATGTAGGACAAGGGGATTTCGAAAATCTCCCAAGACGAACGGCGCCTGCGTGGTGAGTTCAGGTGAAGGCCACACCATCCGTGGTTCAAGCCAAGCCAAGTGAGGCCGTGCCCAAAGCGTGGCGATTGAACCGAGCCCGTGAGGGGCCCTGTTACTATGTGCTACTGTTATGTACAGAACGTACCTGATCGTAGAGCCGACTTTGTAGGATGAGACCTCTCTTACAGCCCTGGCTCAGGAGCCACTGGAGTGGGAACAGTGAACTCGAGAGCGCAGTGAGGTAGGAGTGCCTGTGGTAGGTGTAGTGGTAGGCACCGTGGCAAGGTGGTGATCCTCCAGGGATGGCTGGAGCTGTAGGCAGCAGAGCAGGTGGTTGCAGGTCAGCGACCCGGAAGCTGGCGGATACCGGAACAGCGGAAGCTGGAGCAAGGTGAGATAAACCTGGTTAGGTTGCACACAACAGCAGACAGCAGGAGGGTCAGACAAGCCGGGTCAGAGCAGGTAGTCAGATTTATGGATCAGCAGGCTTAGACGTAGTCGGGAACACAGGCAAGGTTTGGCAGCAGGTAGGCAGGTGAGAGACAGAGCAGGGTCAAGGCGAGCCGAGGTCAGGGTTGGAGATGTATCGGGTGGTCGAGCAAGCCGGGTCGGTACTGGTAACAGGTAGCAGGTATGCAGGTATTCGGATTACAAAGCTGCAGATCAGACAGCAATGCACTGTTGTAACTGCTGGCCTTTTAAAGGCCTAATGGCGCCATATCGTTAGCGTGCACGCGCGTGCACACATTGCGCACGTGTGTGCGCAATTGGCGCATGCACGTGCGCAATTGGCGCGCGCCGACACACAGGTACCGAGGGAGGCAAGAATTGTCTTCTGTTTCTGGCAGGTCCCTGACATTGCCCCCCCCCCCCAAGGGGCAGCCTCCGGATGCCTAACCGGGCTTCTTTCTCAGGATGGGCAAGAAAAAAGGCACGGACTAACCTCTGGGCATGGATGTTGCCTTCAGGTTCCCAGGAGTTGTCCTCCGGACCGTACCCCTTCCATTTTACTAAGAATTGGGTTAGCCCTTGCCGTTTCCTACAATCAAGGATGGCCTCCACCACATATTCCTCGAGACCGTCAACCAAAACTGATTCTGGTGGTCTGGCTCCCCTGTCAGGAAAGGGGTCAGGTACTGCAGGCTTCAACAATGAAACATGAAACACTGGGTGAACTTTTAGAGAGTCAGGTAAGGATAATTCATAAGATACCTCATTGATTTTTCTTCCTACCGGGAAGGGTCCCATGAACTTGGGTGCCAGCTTCTTGGATGAGCAGGCCAACTTGAGGTTGTTCGTGGAAAGCCATACCTGATCACCTGGTTGAAGGTCCAGCTCCCCTCTCCTCTTCCTGTCATAGGCTTTCTTGCTGTCCGCTTGGGCCTTGGTTACTGCTTCCTGCAAGACCCGGTTGTTACAGCTGAGGAAATCCACCGTGCTCTGTACTGCCGGGACTGGAGATTCTGGAAGAAAATCAGGTAAAAATGTTAAATGAAAGCCATAATTAGCAAAGAAGGGGGATTGCCCAGTGGCCGAATGGTTGGCATTATTGTAGGCAAACTCTGCTAAGGGCAATAGGGACACCCAATCATCTTGTGCAAAGGACGAGAAACATCTGATATACTGTTCAAGAGTCTGATTTGTCCTCTCAGTTTGCCCGTTGGTTTGGGGGTGATAAGCTGAGGACATGGCAAGTTCAATTTCCAAGACTTTGCACAGAGCTCTCCAAAAACGTGAAGTGAACTGGACCCCCCTGTCTGACACGATGTTAGAAGGGACTCCATGTAATCTGACGATTTCCTTAATGAAAACACGGGCAGTCTCAGCAGCGCATGGGGTGCCCTTTAGTGGCAAGAAATGGGCCATTTTAGTCAGGCGGTCTACGACCACAAAGATTGTTGTACACCCCTCGGAACACGGAAGTTCAACTATAAAATCCATAGCAATCATTTTCCATGGTCTATCAGGTACAGGTAGGGGTTTCAGTAGTCCCCAGGCTCGGTTCCTTGATGTTTTGTTTTGGTTACAGACGGGGCATGCACTGACGTATGATTTACAGAACTCCTCCAGACCCGGCCACCAGAATGTGTGCCGTACTAGCTCAAGAGTCTTGCGGACTCCAAAATGTCCTGCCAGCGGATGGTCGTGGAGGAGCTTTAGTACCTCAACCCGAGTGCTTCCTGGAACAAAAATTTGGCTCCCCCTTCAAAATAATCCATCTCTGGAAGTCAAGGTGGTACCAGGGGGTTTGGAAGAGTCTGTGGATGCTTGTCTGATTTGAGAGAGCAGATCAGTCTGTAGAAGTAAAAAATTACCTGCTGGTAGAATGGTGTCGGGAACAGATAAATCCTTGGGGTTGTCGTGCATGCGTGATAGTGCGTCTGGTTTGATATTTTTTGAACCTGGCCGGTAGGTGATATGGAAGCAGAAGCATGAGAAAAATAAAGCCGGGCCTGCCGAGGCTTCAACCGTTTAGCGGATCTTAAATACTCTAAGTTCTTGTGATCGGTATAAATTAATACTGGGTGGGCAGCGCCCTCCAACAGGTACCTCCATTCCTCTAAGGCGGCTTTGATGGCAAGTAATTCCCGGTCACCAACATCATAATTTCTCTCTGCAGGGGAGAGTTTTCGAGAGAAGAACCCCACAGGGTGCATTAATTCCTTGTTACCTTGGCATTGGAAGATGACAGCCCCGACTGCAACTTCAGATGCATCCACTTCAAGAATGTAAGGTAGTGCAGGATCAGGATGGCTGAGAATTGGAGCTGATGTGAAAAGTCCTTTAAGTGTGTCAAAGGCTCTTTGGGCCTCACGGTTCCAATGGAAACGTAAGTTCTGCTTGGTCAGCTGTGTGATGGGTGTGATTATTGCAGAAAATCCCTTGATGAATCTCCTGTAGAAATTTGAAAAACCCACAAAGCGTTGCACTCCTTTCTTATCCAAAGGTATAGGCCAGTCCAGTATAGCGGACACTTTTTGAGGATCCATCCTGATCCCTGTGGGGGAGATTACCAACCCTAGGAATTGAATAGTCTGCTGCTCGAATTCGCATTTCTCCGCCTTGGCATATAGTCCGTGTTGGCGGAGGCGGTCCAGTACCCTGCGGACATGTTCCCGATGTCTGTCAAGTGATCCGGAGAAGACTAAAATGTCATCAAGGTAGACAATGACAAAGATATCAAGAAAGTCTCTGAACACATCATTGATAAAGTGCTGGAAGGTGGCAGGAGCGTTGCATAGGCCGAAGGGCATGACCAAATATTCGTAGTGGCCAAATCGGGTACAAAAAGCTGTCTTCCACTCGTCCCCGGCCCGGATGCGGACCAGATTGTAGGCCCCCCTTAGGTCTAACTTGGTGAAGATGACAGCAGCCCTTAATTTTTGGAAGAGTTCAGGTATCAGGGGAAGCGGATAACGGTTCTTGACCGTGATGTTGTTCAACTCACGGTAGTCCACACATGGGCGGAGGGTCTGATCCTTCTTGGTGACAAAGAATATTCCGGCGCCCGCTGGTGAGGTAGATGGGCGGATGAACCCTTTGCCCAGATTTTCATTGATGTAGACCTTCAGAGCCTCTTGTTCCTTTTCTGATAAGGGGAAGATGCGCCCAAAGGGAATCTCGGCCCCAGGGAGGAGCTTGATGGGGCAGTCATAGGGGCGGTGAGGCGAAAGGGAGTCAGCCCCCTGTTTACTGAAGACATCAATAAATTCATGGTAAGGTCCTGGGACAGACTGAAGCAGGTTCTGGTCAGAGTCCATACATAACAGAGTGGTGGAAGGGCTGAGGGATCCAGGTAGACAGTACTTCTGGCAGTAAGGGGACATGAATGACACTTCTCCAGACACCCAGTTGATTTGGGGGTTGTGAGCCTGGAGCCAGGGTATACCCAGGATCACGGGAAACAGGGGAGAAGAGATAACATCAAGAGTCAGCCACTCCTTATGTTGAGTGGTAGAGGTGACAGGCAGAGGAAGGGTCTCCTGGGTTACCTGTCCTGATTTTATATGGGAGCCATCGGCCAAGTAAACAGAAAGTCCATGAGTCTTTTCCTGAAGAGGGATGTTATGTTGATTGGCAAAGGTGGAGTCGATGAAACCGCTACATGCGCCAGAGTCAATGATAGCGTTGACTGGGACTGTCCTTCCCTGGAGCTGCAACGAGAGAGAGAGGGCAAGGTGGGTTGCATTGGCAGATAAAGATGCAAGATTAGCAGGAAGGGAAGAAGGGCACTTACGCATCTTGGCAGGACAGTTGCGCACGTAGTGATCGGCTTCACCGCAATAGAGGCATAGGTTCAGTTGGCGACGGCATGCCCGTTCTTCAGGTAGCAGGGCTGGTCGCATTATCCCAAGTTGCATGGGTTCAGAGGTGTCCGGACTGGGATTGGCAGGATTTAAACAGGTGGGCGGCAGGTAACGGGAAGCAGGCATGGGCGCTCTTGTGGTCATCCATACTGGGCGACTTTGCTGGGAGGAACGCTCTGCCCGGTGTTCACGAAGTCTGCGATCAATCTGGATGGCTGTGGTAATCAAGGCTTCAAGGGTCTCTGGTACCCCCACTCGGGCGAGTTCGTCCTTCAGACCCTCGGAAAGGCCCAAGCGGAATTGGTGACGCAGGGCTGCGTCGTTCCACTGAGTGTCCGCGCTCCAGCGTCTAAAGTCCGTAACATAGTCCTCGGCCGCTCGGCGAACTTGCTGGAGCGCAAGCAGAGCAGACTCAGCGGTGGCAGTCCGTTGGGGATCATCATAAAGCTGGGCCATGGCTTGGAAGAAGGATAGCAGGGATTGAGTCTGAACATTATTTTCTCCTAGTAGCCGATGGGCCCAGGTCTGGGGTTCACCCTGGAGTAACGAAATCACAAATCCCACCTTAGTGACTTCTAAGGAGAAAGTCCGGGGTTGTAGGGCAAAATAAAGCTGGCAGGCATTACGGAAGGCCTGGAATTTTGTCCGGTCTCCTGAAAACCTCTCTGGGACAGGAACTCTGGGTTCGGGTGGAAGCATCACCACTGAAGGAGCAGAGGCAGTTGATGAAGGCCTGGCAGAGGGTGCAGGGGCCGCATCACAGGAGGCAGCGAGGTTCTGAACTTGTCCTTCCAGCTGGATGTAGCCTTCCTGTAAACTCTTCACTGCTTGTGTGAGGGCTGCCAGGTGTTTGCAAATCTCCTCCACGGCAGGAACTTCTCCTGTAGGCTCTGTCATGGCTGTCTGATACTGTTATGTACAGAACGTACCTGATCATAGAGCCGACTTTGTAGGAGGAGACCTCTCTTACAGCCCTGGCTCAGGAGCCACTGGAGTGGGAACAGTGAACTCGAGAGCACAGTGAGGTAGGAGTGCCTGTGGTAGGTGTAGTGGTAGGCACCGTGGCAAGGTGGTGATCTTCCAGGGATGGCTGGAGCTGTAGGCAGCAGAGCAGGTGGTTGCAGGTCAGCGACCCGGAAGCTGGCGGATACCGGAACAGCGGAAGCTGGAGCAAGGTGAGATAAACCTGGTTAGGTTGCACACAACAGCAGACAGCAGGAGGGTCAGACAAGCCGGGTCAGAGCAGGTAGTCAGATTTATGGATCAGCAGGCTTAGACGTAGTCGGGAACACAGGCAAGGTTTGGCAGCAGGTAGGCAGGTGAGAGACAGAGCAGGGTCAAGGCTAGCCGAGGTCAGGGTTGGAGATGTATCGGGTGGTCGAGCAAGCCGGGTCGGTACTGGTAACAGGTAGCAGGTATTCGGATTACAAAGCTGCAGATCAGACAGCAATGCACTGTTGTAACTGCTGGCCTTTTAAAGGCCTAATGGCGCCATATCGTTAGAGTGCACGCGCGCAAACACATTGCGCACGTGCGTGCGCAATTGGCGCATGCGCGTGCGCAATTGGCGCGCGCCGACGCACAGGTACCGAGGGAAGCAAGAATTGTCTTCTGTTTCTGGCAGGTCCCTGACAGCTACCGTATGTCCACTTGGATGGTGGGGCTTGAACCTGCACTCACAGCGCAGGCGCCGTTCATCTTCGGAGATTTTGTGAATCTCCTTGTCCTCTGTACTGCGCAAGCGCTGCACCTTCGCAGTATGGGCCGGACACAATCCGATGGCCGGACAGTTTTTGTCACAACACCGGTATACATGTCTATTCTGCACAAGGTACGGACAAGTCCTGTGGGCTCCATGCCTGGTTCATTTTAATGAACGTGAGCTTGTCCACATTGGCTCTGGACAGGCGGCTGCGCTTGTCTGTGATAACGCCCCCTGCCGTGCTAAATACACGTTCAGATAATACACTGGCTGCAGGGCAGGCCAGCACCTCCAAGGCATAAAGGGCAAGCTCAGGCCATGTGCCCAATTTGGAGACCCAGAAGTTAAAGGGGGCAGACCCGTCATCCAGTACGTGTAGGCGTGTGCACACATACTGCTCCACCATTTTGGTGAAATGCTGCCTCCTGCTAAGACGTTCCATATCAGCTGGTGGTGCTGGTTGTTGTGGCATGCTGACAAAGCTTTTCCACATTTCAGCCATGCTAACTCTGCCTTCTGAGGTGCTGCCGGTGCCCCGGCTGCGTTGGCGACCTCTTCCTCCTCCTCTGCCTTCGCCTTGTGCTTCCACCGTACGCCCGCTGTCAGGTGGGAATGCCACCAGCAGCGCGTTTACCAGCGTGCGCTTGTACTCGCGCATCTTACGATCCAACTCCAGTGATTGAATTAAGGATGGTACGTTGTCCTTATAACGGGGATCCAGCAGGGTGGCCACCCAGTAATCAGCACCAGTTAAAATGTGGGCAACTCGGCGGTCATTGCGGAAACACTGCAGCATGTAATCGCTCATGGGTGCCAGGCTGCCCAGAGGCAAAGAAAAGCTGTCCTCTGTGGGAGGTGTATCGTCTGTGTCCTCTGTATCCCCCCAGCCACACACCAGTGATGGCCACGAGCTGGTCTGGGTGCCACCCTGCTGTGAAAATGGCTCCTCCTCCTCCTCCTCCATCTCCTCCTCCACCTCGTCATCCTCCAGAACTGTGCCCTTTCTGCCGGACAATTGTGTACCTGGCGTTTGTTGGTGCAGGAACCCACCCTCGTAGCCACTTGTGAAAGACTGCCCTGAAAGCCTTTGAAATGATCCCGCTTCCTCCTCCTCTTCCTCATCCTCCTGTGCCACATCCTCTTCCATCATCGCCCGAAGCGTTTTTTCAAGGAGGCATAGAACTGGGATAGTAACGCTGAGAACGGCGTCATTGGCACTGGACATGTTGGTGGAGTACTCGAAACAGCGCAACAAGGCACACAGGTCTCGCATGGAGGCCCAGTTATTGGTGGTGAAGTGGTGCTGTTCCGCAGAGCGACTCACGCGTGATTGCTGCAGCTGAAACTCCACTATCGCCTGCTGCTGCTCGCACAGTCTGGCCAGCATGTGCAAGGTGGAGTTCCACCTTGTGGGCACGTTACATATAAGGCGGTAAGCGGGAAGGCCGAAGTTACGCTGCAGCGCTGACAGGCGAGCAGCAGCAGGGTGAGAACGCCGAAAGTGCGCACACACAGCCCATACTTTCTGCAGCAGCTCTGGCATATTGGGGTAATTTTTAAGGAACCTCTGGACCACCAAGTTCAGCACATGCGCCAGGCAAGGGATGTGCGTCAAACCGGCTAGGCCCAGAGCTGCTACGAGATTTCGCCCATTATCGCACACCACCAGGCCGGGCTTGAGGCTCACTGACAGCAACCACTCATTGGTCTGTTGTTCCATGTCCCTCCACAACTCCTGCGCGGTGTGGGGTTTTTCCCCCAAACAGGAAAGTTTTAAAACTGCCTGTTGTCGTTTACCCCTGGCTGTGCTGAAGTTGGTGGTGAAGGTGTTACGCTGACCGGATGAGGAGGCGGTAGAGGATGAGGAAGCAGAGTAGGAGGAGTTAGCAACAGGAGGCAAACTGAAGCGCCCTGCAATCCTCGGTGGTGGAAGGACATGCGCCAAACTGCAATCTGCCTCAGGCCCAGCCGCCACTGCATTTACCCAGTGTGCTGTTAGGGAGATATAACGTCCCTGACCGTGCTTACTGGTCCACGCATCCGTAGTTAGGTGGACCTTGCCACAGATGGCGTTGCGCAGTGCACACCTGATTTTGTCCCCCACTTGCTTGTGCAGGGAAGGGATGGCTCGCCTGGAAAAGTAGTGTCGGCTGGGCACGACGTACTGTGGGACAGCCAATGCCATCAGGCTTTTAAAACTCTGCGTCTCCACCAGACGGAATGACAGCATTTCAAAGACCAGGAGTTTTGAAATGCTGGCATTCAGGGCCAGGGATCGCGGGTGGCTAGGGGGGTACTTCCTCTTCCGCTCCAATGTTTGGGAGATAGAGGGCTGAACGCTTCCATGGGACATTGTGGAGATGGTTGGTGACCCAGGTGGTAGTGTTGCTGGCAGATCCTCTGTTTGCGGGGTGGCAGGTGCCACTGTCACTACAGAGGTGGATGAAGAGGCCGAGACTGCAGCAGAAGAGGAAGCAGGAGGAGCCTGAGACCTTTCTTGGTTTTTGAGGTGTCTACTCCACTGCAGCTCATGCTTTGCACTTAGATGCCTGGTCATGCAGGTTGTGCTCAGGTTGAGAACGTTTATGCCTCGCTTCAGGCTCTGATTGCACAGCGTGCAAACCACTCGTGTCTTGTCATCAGCACATTGTGTGAAGAACTGCCATGCTAGGGAACTCCTTGGACCTGGCTTTGGTGTGCTCGGTCCCTTGCTGATTTAGGCAGTAGCAGACATACTGTCTAGGGGACGGACGCTCCGCTTTTGCACCCTGCTCCCTCTTCTGCTGTGCTGGTGGCTCTGTGCGACCACCGCCTCTTCCTCCAAACTACACTGGTCACCTGCATAACGTTGATTCCATGTGGGGTCGAGGACCTCATCGTCCTCCACATCATCTTCCACCCAGTCTTCACCCCTGCCCTCCTTGTCTGTCTGCACAATTGCGAAAGCAGCAGCAGTTGGCACCTGTGTTTCGTCATCATCCGAGACGTACCGCGATGGTCCTCCCATGTACTCATCATGAAACATAAGTGGTTGGGCATCGGTGCACTCAATCTCTTCCACTTCTGGGGCAGGGCTAGGTGGATGGCCCTGGGAAACCCTGCTAACAGAGTCATCGAAAAGCAGAAGAGACTGCTGCATGATTTGGGGCTCAGACTGCTTGGCTGATTTGCAAGGGGGTGAGGTGAAAGACTGATGGACATGGGTTTCAGGAGCCAACTCTGATGTTTCATCAGAAGAGTGGGTGGGAGACAATGTGAAGGAACCCGAGGCACTGTCAGCAACCCAATCTACTATCGCCTGTACTTGTCCTGGCCTAAACATTCGTACAGCCTCATTAGGCGCGACAAAATACTGCCGCAGGCTCGGTCGCCTACTCGCACCTGAGGAAGGTGTTTCACTTGTGCGTGTATCTGGCACAGATCCACCACGTCCTCTCCCTGCAACAGGAGCTCCACCAGCAGCACCACGACCGGGGCCACCACGTCCCTTTGACCTTCTCCTCATATTTTCCAAATTTAGGATCTTGCCCTAAATGGGTGTTTTTGGAAGAGCAGAACACACCCACAGTACGTAACCACTGAATCGCACAGCTACAGAACTGCAGAAAATGCTATTAAAAAAAAGTTGTTTTTTTAGTATAGCACAGTAGGAGAAAACTATATAGAAATGGTTTATTTCACACGCCTCCACATATGTATAACACACTGCAAAATATTTTTTGTGGCCCTAAATGGCGATTTTTGGAAGACCACAACACACCCACAGTACGTAACCGCTGAATCGCACAGCTACAGAACTGCAGAAAATGCTATTAAAAAAATGTTTTTTTTTTTAGTATAGCACAGTAGGAGAAAACTATATAGAAATTGTTTATTTCACACACCTCCACATATGTATAACACACTGCAAAATATTTTTTGTGGCCCTAAATGGCGTTTTTTGGAAGACCACAACACACCCACAGTACGTAACCGCTGAATCGCACAGCTACAGAACTGCAGAAAATGCTATTCAAAAAAATTTAGTTTTTTTAGTATAGCACAGTAGGAGAAAACTATATAGAAATGGTTTATTTCACACGCCTCCACATATGTATAACACACTGCAAAATATTTTTTGTGGCCCTAAATGGCGTTTTTTGGAAGACCACAACACACCCACAGTACGTAACCGCTGAATCGCACAGCTACAGAACTGCAGAAAATGCTATTCAAAAAAAAATTAGTTTTTTTAGTATAGCACAGTAGAAGACAAATATATAGAAATGGTTTATTTCACATGCCTCCACATATGTATAACACACTGCAAAATATTTTTTGTGGCCCTAAATGGCGTTTTTTGGAAGACCACAACACACCCACAGTACGTAACCACTGAATCGCACAGCTACAGAACTGCAGAAAATGCTATTAAAAAAAAATGTTTTTTTTTAGTATAGCACAGTAGGAGAAAACTATATAGAAATTGTTTATTTCACACACCTCCACATATGTATAACACACTGCAAAATATTTTTTGTGGCCCTAAATGGCGTTTTTTGGAAGACCACAACACACCCACAGTACGTAACCGCTGAATCGCACAGCTACAGAACTGCAGAAAATGCTATTCCAAAAAAATTTTGTTTTTTTAGTATAGCACAGTAGAAGACAAATATATAGAAATGGTTTATTTCACAAGCCTCCACATATGTATAACACACTGCAAAATATTTTTTGTGGCCCTAAATGGCTCTTTTTGCAAGCGTACATTAAAGTGCAAATTTTTTTTTTTTTTTGCCCTAAACGGGTCTTTTTTTGCACGAGCAAAATAAAATGCTAATTTTTTTTTTTTTTTGCCCTATGGGTCTTTTGGAAAAGAGCACAATAAAGTGCCTTTTTTTCCCCCCCTAAATGGATCTTTTTCAAAGAGCAGAATGCACCCACAGTATGATAACGGTGTATCTCTCAACGTAATATATGCAGTGCTGGTGCACTGAGCTTGCAGATAAAAGGTAGATTTTCTCTGACACTGGGCTCATGGCAGTGTAAAAAGACTGCACTGCAACACAAACAGCTAAACCTATGCAAATCGCTGAGTTATATCTCTGAATCTGGACTCCTATTCCTATATAATATATCTCTCTCCCTGAAAGCACCAACAGGAACCTGGCCCTACACTACACTGTCTCTCTATCTTTTCCCTCAGATTCCAGAATCAGGACTAACTCATGTATTTTTCTATCTCTCCCTAAAAGCAGCAGCAGCAGACAAGATCCTCTCCCTATCTATTCTGAAGCAGAGTGACGTGTGTGCTGTGTGCCTCTAGCTTATATAGAAGCTGGGTCACATGTTGCACTGACCAATCACAGCCATGCCATTAGTAGGCATGGCTATGATGGCTTCTAAGGGCACACCAGCTAATCAAAAGGTGATTGGCTGGCCCCTGAAGCATTTCTAACTGCGTAATTAGATTGCCGAACCCAAACCCGAACCCGGACTTTTGCGCAAAGTCCGGGTTCGGGAAAAAGCTAAAGTTCGGTACGGACCCGAACTTTACAGTTCGGGTTCGCTCAACACTACTCCTAAATAAACTCCAGAATGCAGAGAGGCTTCTGCTGTCTTTCCCCATGGTGGCTAGACTCCGAACCGTCATCTTTTTATGAAATCAGCTTCGATCCATAGACATGCAAAGAAATGATAAATCCCTTTTGTGGTCTAAGCAGAAATTTGATGAATACTCCAACAAACCCCACAGGATGCTGGTAAATAAACTAAAGCCACACCCTTTCACTCATCTCCAGACTTTCTTATGCAAACTGATGGCACATCTACCTACTGTCCCCTTACCATGTCCAAAGTCTTTGGAAAATTCTACCACAAACTATACAATTGTCTTAACACAGATCCAAATCACCTTTTTTCACAAGACAAATTTGACTCCTTTTTCGAATACTTACATCTGCCCAGACTTTCCTCAGCTCAGCTTACCTCCCTAAATTCCAAAGTCACTCCTGAAGAATTAGCTGATGCAGTTAAGAACCTCCCAACTCATAAATCCCCTGGCCCAGATGGTCTACCTTACTCTTAATACAAAACGTTTTTGCCGATTCTGAACACACATTTAATTTCCCTCTTTACCTCCCTGCTAAAGGGAACTGTTCCCCATCCTCTCTTTCTCCATGCCCATATCTCAGTGATCCCAAAACCTGGCAAGGACATCTCCCTCCCTGATATTTATAAACTAGAGTTAAGCGAACACCTGGATGTTCGGGTTCGACGGGTTCGGTCGAACTTCAGAAAAAAGTTTGAGTTCGGGACCGAACTTGACCCGAACTTGACCCCGAACTCGAACCCCATTGAAGTCAATGGGGACCCGAACTTCTGAGGACTATTCGCGCTTGTTTCCCGTGCTTAGAACTGTCCCTGCACCAAGTGTCATTTCTGAAGTAAAAAAAGTCATTTAAAACTCACTCGCGGCTATAATGAATTATCGGCTCCCGGCAATACATAGAAAAGTCATTGATAAAAAAAAAAAAAAAATGTGTGGGGGTTCCCTCAAATTCAATTACCAGGGCCTTCAGGTCTGGTATGGATATTAAGGGGAAGCCTGCCGCAAATTTAAAAAAAAATGCGTGCGGTTCCCCCCAAATATCCATACCAGGCCCTTCAGGTCTGGTATGAATTTTAAGGGGAACTCCACCCCAAATTAAAAAAAAAAATGGCGTGGAGTTCCCCCAAAAATCCAGACCAGACCATTTATCTGAGCACGCAACCTGGCAGGCCGCAGGAAAAGAGGGGGGGATGAGAGCGCCCCCCCCCTCCTGAGCCGTACCAGGCCACATGCCCTCAACATTGGGAGGATGCTGTTGATGGGGACAAGGGCCTCATCCCCACAACCCTTGCCCGGTGGACCCCCACACTTTTTTTGGGTTCGGGGTCCCCCTTAATATTCTTACCAGACCCAAATGGCCTGGTAATGGACTGTGAGGGGGACCCCTGCCATTTTTTTCAATGACTTTGATCTGTATTGCCGGGGACCCAACAATTCATTATAGCCGCGAGTGGTTTTAAATGACTTTTTTTCCTTCAGAAATGACATTTTGTGCAGGGACAATTCTAAACACGGGAAACATGCGCGACTTTATAGGCATACTTTAGACACCCCCAGGTACAAAATTTAAAGGAATATTTCACTTTTATAGTTTCACTTTAAGCATTATTGAAATCACTGCTCCCGAAAAAACTGCAATTTTTAAAACTTTTTTTTGCATTGATACATGTCCCCTGGGGCAGGACCCGGGTCCCCAAACACTTTTTATGACAATAACTTGCATATTAACCTTTAAAATTAGCACTTTAGATTTCTCCCATAGACTTTTAAAGGGTGTTCCGTGGCTTTTCGAATTTGCCGCGAACACCCCAAATTGTTCGCTGTTCGCCGAATGGGCGAACAGCCAATGTTCAAGTCTAACTCATGTTTGACTCGAACATAAAGCTCATCCCTACTCCTCATCAGAGTCCCCTACCAGTGCCCATCAGTGCCGCAAATCCGTGCCCATCAGTGCCACCTATCAGTGCCCATCAGTGCCACCTATCAGTGCAGCTTTATTAGTGCCTCCTCGTCTGTGTCCACCAGTGCTGCCTCATCTTTGCCCATCAGTGCCAACAAACAGTGCCCATCAATGCCCATCAGTGCGGCCTCATCAGTCCTGCCTTATTAATGCCTATCAGTGCCCATCAGTGCAGCCTCATCAGCGCACATCAGTGAAGGAGGAAAATTACCTATTTGCAAAATTTTGTAACAAACTATGAAACTATTTTTTTTTTCAAAAAAAATTGCGGTAAATTCGCACCTGTCTACCTCCAAAATGCAAGGCAAATTCGCACCTCACACAGGACAAAAAAAACTGATCAAATTTGCAGTGCAACGCATCGCAGTAGTGTGAACCTAGGCTCAAAGTGTGACAGCACTGAAAGTAAAAAATTGGCCTGCGCAGGAAGGGGGTAAAAGTGCCCAGTAGGCAAGTGGTTAATGGGAACAGATAACTCTTTTCAAGACAAATGCAGAATTTGTCTGTAAAAATGTGATACTCTCGGGCTTGATTCATAGTTGGACTGGATATTTACGAATGTACTCATCTATGCTGTCCACAAGTTGAATTAGAAAATGTATTTGCACTTTTGGCTTAGTTATTCGACAATAAAATCCAAAACCTGAATTATTTATAACCTACTGTTGCACTCAACACTAGGCATCATAGATTTTAATAACTGACATTATTGCTATGGTACGCTGTCAGTCTTTGAGATTTTTCTTTTACATGTCATTGTACAATTGTTTGAAAACAATGTTACAGTATTAGATAGTTATATTTGTGTTGAAAGTCCTGAAATGATTTATTCCTAAATATTTGAATCAATTGTATAAGCAGTCTCTAAGAGCTGTAATGAGATGAATAGTGAAAGAGGTTCCCTGTGTGGAGAACAGACATTTAAAGTGTTTCTTGATAGGTTAACAAGCAAAACCATAATCCACTGCTGTGACTAATTGTTTAGTTTGCTAGCCTGGGGAAGTGTAAGCCAAAGTGCTGGATTAAAAAAAAACTATAATGCGTCATGTTAATTTACAGTAGAATTACATTCATTGACTCAGGTGTATATGACAATTTTGATATGGGTGCCGATTTCTTTTCCAGCTTTTTTCAAGGAACTCTGCACATCAGTGTGTGAAATAAACAAATTCTAATGTTATAAAAATTATGTATGCTACATAAGGCTTTTCAAATTTATGTTTCATTTCAGACAAATGTATATTTTTAGTTCAGCATGTTTTTTCATATTTCCCTATGTAACAAAGTATAATATAACATTTCTCAAAAAACCAAGACCATTATTCAAGCCACATTTATGAGCTTTTCTTTCAAAAGAAACCATAATCAGTGTTGACAAAAAGTTTCTCTATTTCCTTCTTTTTCTCTATTTTCAACATTTTGCATATTATCTGTATGTAGCTCATGTTGAATATGACATTGATCTTGTCATAATATACCAGAAAATAAATTTTTTATTGACTGAACAATTTATTTATTTATTTTGTTAGTTGCAATGATTGTCAACCCACTATTGATTAAAGTAAACCTGTCCTTTGCCAAACACGTTTGCTTGATGACTCATTTACACTTTTCAGTAGTGGCGCTTTGTGTTAACGTGTTACAGTGCCATTAATTTTTACCCCAATCTACTAAGGCAACACAGCTCCGATGCTCATGTGTTGCAGCATGCAGCCCTCTCTTGAACCATACCAGGCCAAATGTTTTTAACACTGGAAGGGTACTTTTATGCAGAGGGGCATGTTGAGAGGACAAGGGCCTCTTCCCGAGTGTATACAATGGAGAGGGGAGGGGCCTCTGACCCGAGGAGGCACCAGTTTCAGTGCACAAGTGAGTTGCTCTGCTTGTACACTCTTACCAATACCTGCTCAGGTAAGAGGCCCCTCCCCTATCCACTGTATACACCCGCAAGAGAACTGCTAGCCGGAGGAATATCCCGTGGACACTTCAGAGAAAAGCAGTATGGTACAAGGGGTGTATTTGTTGTTTCATACAGAACTGTGGGTGAAGTCATCTAATCTGTGTAACAACGTTATATAACCTCTTATCACACTGCCCCCCCACCTGTCACACTGCCTCCCCCACCTGTCACACTGCCCCTAACTGTCACACTGCTCCCCCCACTTGTCACCCCCACCTGTCACACTGCCCCCCACCTGTCACACTGCCCCCTTTTATCACACTGCCCCCTACCTGTCACACTGCCCCCCACCTGAAATTCTGCCCCACCCCACCTGTTACACTGCCCTCTCCACCTGTCGCACTGCCCTCCCTATCTTTCAAACTGCCCTCCCCACCTGTCAGACTTCCCCCCTCTTATCACACTGCCCCCCTACCTGTCACACTGCCCTCCCCACCTGTCAACTGCCCTCCCCACGTGTCACACTGCTCTCCCAACCTGTTAGACTTGCCTCCCTCTTATTACACTGCCCCCCACCTGTCACACTGCCCTCCCCACCTGTCAGACTGCCTCCCTCTTATCACACTGCCCCCTACCTGTCACACTGCACCCTCATACTGTCCCCCACCTGTCACACTGCCCCCTTGTCACAATATCCCCCTGCATACTGACCTCCTCCTGTCACACTGACCCTCCATCATTCTGCATCCTCGTCACACTGCCTCCTTCTGTCATACTTCCCTCCTCTCCTATCACACTACCCCATCATACTGCCCCCTCTTGTTACACTGCCCCTCTCCTTTGATAGTGCTCCCTCATCACACTGCTCCCCTTCTTTCACACTGTCTGCTTCCTGTCACACTTCCCAGGTACCCTTCTCCTGTCACACTGCCCCCACTTGTCACACTGCCCCCCTGTCATACTGCCCCTTCTTGTCACACTGCCCCCCTCATTTCACAGTGCCCCCTCTTATCACACTCACCCGGCTGTCACACTTCCCAGATACCCTTCTCCTGTCACACTGCCCCACCTGTCACAATACCCCAGTCATACTGCCCTCTCCTGTCGCACTTCCCCTGTCATACTGTCCGCACATCACACTGCCCCCTTGTCACACTGCCCTCCTCCAGTCACGATACCCCTCATCATACTGCTTCCCGTCACACTACCAACCCTGTCATACTACCCCCATCATACTACCCCCTTCTTGTTACACTTCCCCCTCCTTTCACTGTGCCCCCCATTCGGACCCTTCATTTTCTGGATGGACACAGTGAGTGATCGTTACCTCTTGTTACTTCTTCACAGCAAAAAATTTAAAACGTAAATAGAAATAACCACATAAATAAATGTCCTTTATTAAAGAAAAAGCCACAAGGTAAATCCAACATCAATCATGTTGTGCAGTGATGTAGATTTACATCACACATGAAGAGTTCCACCCAACATTGTTGACCCACTACCGATCTGACCCTCCAACCAATGATGCTGGCTTGTGGCTACTCTCGACCAGCTTCTGTATGTAAAAAAAAAGATCCTGGGTGGCATCATTGACCAAGTATGTTCAAATTTGGGTTGAATTGAAAGTTTATAAGGACCTTATTTCTATGGAAGGTTAATTTTATGTTCCAATATATTTTTATTCAATAAGTTTACACACAAATAACAAACTGCACAGACAGAAAAAAAACAATATTGTGAAAATGTTAGCAAATTCCAAGATGCAATAAGTTCACAGAGGCATAGTACACATTTTATACAGCAACATAATAACCATCCATCTTAGTGTTATTCAACATTATCAGTAGGGATGAGCTTCGTGTTCGAGTCGAACATACGTTCGACTCGAACATCGGCTGTTCGATCGTTCGACGAAGATCGAACGATTTGGGCCGTTCGCGCCAAATTCGAGTGACGCGAACGGCCCACAATGCACTACGCCATCGCAGTGTCATCCAGGCGCTGTGATTGGCCAAGCATGTACTGTGACCCCGCATGCTTGGCCAATCACAGCGCCGGCAGCGAGGAGAGCAATGATTGGCCACAGGCAGGATGCCTGTGGCCAATTATTGCTGAGGGGGTTTAGTACACGCCCCACACTATAAAAGGCCGCCAGCACGGCGGCCTAGTGTAGTGTGTTCCGGAGCAGGGATAGAGCAGCATAGGCAGGGACAGTGACTTTTATTTCTTTCTTGCTTAACCTGGATTCCTTTAGTTTAGGGAAAGAGAAGGATAGGTAGGGAGAGTGTCAGTGTGTTTTGTGCTTGTGCTATATTGTGCTTAAAAAAAACATTTTTTCTAGGGACAGAAAACTGTAGGTAGGGAGAGTGTGTCAGTTTCTTTCACTGTCAAAGTCCTTGTTTCCAGGGACCTGGAAGGACAGTGAGTGAATTCTCCTTGTGCTATATTGTGCTTAAAAAAAACATTTTTTCTAGGGACAGAAAACTGTAGGTAGGGAGAGTGTGTCAGTTTCTTTCACTGTCAAAGTCCTTGTTTCCAGGGACCTGGAAGGACAGTGAGGTAATTCTCCTTGTGCTAAATTGTGCTTAAAAAAAACATTTTTTCTAGGGACAGAAAACTGTAGGTAGGGAGAGTGTGTCAGTTTCTTTCACTGTCAAAGTCCTTGTTTCCAGGGACCTGGAAGGACAGTGAGGTAATTCTCCTTGTGCTAAATTGTGCTTAAAAAAAACATTTTTTCTAGGGACAGAAAACTGTAGGTAGGGAGAGTGTGTCAGTTTCTTTCACTGTCAAAGTCCTTGTTTCCAGGGACCTGGAAGGACAGTGAGGTAATTCTCCTTGTGCTAAATTGTGCTTAAAAAAAAACATTTTTTCTAGGGACAGAAAACTGTAGGTAGGGAGAGTGTGTCAGTTTCTTTCACTGTCAAAGTCCTTGTTTCCAGGGACCTGGAAGGACAGTGAGGTAATTCTCCTTGTGCTAAATTGTGCTTAAAAAAAACATTTTTTCTAGGGACAGAAAACTGTAGGTAGGGAGAGTGTGTCAGTTTCTTTCACTGTCAAAGTCCTTGTTTCCAGGGACCTGGAAGGACAGTGAGGTAATTCTCCTTGTGCTGAATTGTGCTTAAAAAAAACATTTTTTCTAGGGACAGAAAACTGTAGGTAGGGAGAGTGTGTCAGTTTCTTTCACTGTCAAAGTCCTTGTTTCCAGGGACCTGGAAGGACAGTGAGGTAATTCTCCTTGTGCTAAATTGTGCTTAAAAAAAACATTTTTTCTAGGGACAGAAAACTGTAGGTAGGGAGAGTGTGTCAGTTTCTTTCACTGTCAAAGTCCTTGTTTCCAGGGACCTGGAAGGACAGTGAGGTAATTCTCCTTGTGCTAAATTGTGCTTAAAAAAAAACATTTTTTCTAGGGACAGAAAACTGTAGGTAGGGAGAGTGTGTCAGTTTCTTTCACTGTCAAAGTCCTTGTTTCCAGGGACCTGGAAGGACAGTGAGGTAATTCTCCTTGTGCTAAATTGTGCTTAAAAAAAATTTTTTTCTAGGGACAGAAAACTGTAGGTAGGGAGAGTGTGTCAGTTTCTTTCACTGTCAAAGTCCTTGTTTCCAGGGACCTGGAAGGACAGTGAGGTAATTCTCCTTGTGCTAAATTGTGCTTAAAAAAAACATTTTTTCTAGGGACAGAAAACTGTAGGTAGGGAGAGTGTGTCAGTTTCTTTCACTGTCAAAGTCCTTGTTTCCAGGGACCTGGAAGGACAGTGAGGTAATTCTCCTTGTGCTAAATTGTGCTTAAAAAAAACATTTTTTCTAGGGACAGAAAACTGTAGGTAGGGAGAGTGTGTCAGTTTCTTTCACTGTCAAAGTCCTTGTTTCCAGGGACCTGGAAGGACAGTGAGGTAATTCTCCTTGTGCTAAATTGTGCTTAAAAAAAACATTTTTTCTAGGGACAGAAAACTGTAGGTAGGGAGAGTGTGTCAGTTTCTTTCACTGTCAAAGTCCTTGTTTCCAGGAACCTGGAAGGACAGTGAGGTAATTCTCCTTGTGCTAAATTGTGCTTAAAAAAAACATTTGTTCTAGGGACAGAAAACTGTAGGTAGGGAGAGTGTGTCAGTTTCTTTCACTGTCAAAGTCCTTGTTTCCAGGGACCTGGAAGGACAGTGAGTGAATTCTCCTTGTGCTATATTGTGCTTAAAAAAAACATTTTTTCTAGGGACAGAAAACTGTAGGTAGGGAGAGTGTGTCAGTTTCTTTCACTGTCAAAGTCCTTGTTTCCAGGGACCTGGAAGGACAGTGAGGTAATTCTCCTTGTGCTAAATTGTGCTTAAAAAAAACATTTTTTCTAGGGACAGAAAACTGTAGGTAGGGAGAGTGTGTCAGTTTCTTTCACTGTCAAAGTCCTTGTTTCCAGGGACCTGGAAGGACAGTGAGGTAATTCTCCTTGTGCTAAATTGTGCTTAAAAAAAACATTTTTTCTAGGGACAGAAAACTGTAGGTAGGGAGAGTGTGTCAGTTTCTTTCACTGTCAAAGTCCTTGTTTCCAGGGACCTGGAAGGACAGTGAGGTAATTCTCCTTGTGCTAAATTGTGCTTAAAAAAAAAACATTTTTTCTAGGGACAGAAAACTGTAGGTAGGGAGAGTGTGTCAGTTTCTTTCACTGTCAAAGTCCTTGTTTCCAGGGACCTGGAAGGACAGTGAGGTAATTCTCCTTGTGCTAAATTGTGCTTAAAAAAAACATTTTTTCTAGGGACAGAAAACTGTAGGTAGGGAGAGTGTGTCAGTTTCTTTCACTGTCAAAGTCCTTGTTTCCAGGGACCTGGAAGGACAGTGAGGTAATTCTCCTTGTGCTAAATTGTGCTTAAAAAAACATTTTTTCTAGGGACAGAAAACTGTAGGTAGGGAGAGTGTGTCAGTTTCTTTCACTGTCAAAGTCCTTGTTTCCAGGAACCTGGAAGGACAGTGAGGTAATTCTCCTTGTGCTAAATTGTGCTTAAAAAAAACATTTTTTCTAGGGACAGAAAACTGTAGGTAGGGAGAGTGTGTCAGTTTCTTTCACTGTCAAAGTCCTTGTTTCCAGGGACCTGGAAGGACAGTGAGTGAATTCTCCTTGTGCTATATTGTGCTTAAAAAAAACATTTTTTCTAGGGACAGAAAACTGTAGGTAGGGAGAGTGTGTCAGTTTCTTTCACTGTCAAAGTCCTTGTTTCCAGGGACCTGGAAGGACAGTGAGGTAATTCTCCTTGTGCTAAATTGTGCTTAAAAAAAAACATTTTTTCTAGGGACAGAAAACTGTAGGTAGGGAGAGTGTGTCAGTTTCTTTCACTGTCAAAGTCCTTTTTTCCAGGGACCTGGAAGGACAGTGAGGTAATTCTCCTTGTGCTAAATTGTGCTTAAAAAAAACATTTTTTCTAGGGACAGAAAACTGTAGCTAGGGAGAGTGTGTCAGTTTCTTTCACTGTCAAAGTCCTTGTTTCCAGGGACCTGGAAGGACAGTGAGGTAATTCTCCTTGTGCTAAATTGTGCTTAAAAAAACATTTTTTCTAGGGACAGAAAACTGTAGGTAGGGAGAGTGTGTCAGTTTCTTTCACTGTCAAAGTCCTTGTTTCCAGGAACCTGGAAGGACAGTGAGGTAATTCTCCTTGTGCTAAATTGTGCTTAAAAAAAACATTTTTCTAGGGACAGAAAACTGTAGGTAGGGAGAGTGTGTCAGTTTCTTTCACTGTCAAAGTCCTTGTTTCCAGGGACCTGGAAGGACAGTGAGTGAATTCTCCTTGTGCTATATTGTGCTTAAAAAAAACATTTTTTCTAGGGACAGAAAACTGTAGGTAGGGAGAGTGTGTCAGTTTCTTTCACTGTCAAAGTCCTTGTTTCCAGGGACCTGGAAGGACAGTGAGGTAATTCTCCTTGTGCTAAATTGTGCTTAAAAAAAACATTTTTTCTAGGGACAGAAAACTGTAGGTAGGGAGAGTGTGTCAGTTTCTTTCACTGTCAAAGTCCTTGTTTCCAGGGACCTGGAAGGACAGTGAGGTAATTCTCCTTGTGCTAAATTGTGCTTAAAAAAAACATTTTTTCTAGGGACAGAAAACTGTAGGTAGGGAGAGTGTGTCAGTTTCTTTCACTGTCAAAGTCCTTGTTTCCAGGGACCTGGAAGGACAGTGAGGTAATTCTCCTTGTGCTAAATTGTGCTTAAAAAAAAACATTTTTTCTAGGGACAGAAAACTGTAGGTAGGGAGAGTGTGTCAGTTTCTTTCACTGTCAAAGTCCTTGTTTCCAGGGACCTGGAAGGACAGTGAGGTAATTCTCCTTGTGCTAAATTGTGCTTAAAAAAAACATTTTTTCTAGGGACAGAAAACTGTAGGTAGGGAGAGTGTGTCAGTTTCTTTCACTGTCAAAGTCCTTGTTTCCAGGGACCTGGAAGGACAGTGAGGTAATTCTCCTTGTGCTAAATTGTGCTTAAAAAAAACATTTTTTCTAGGGACAGAAAACTGTAGGTAGGGAGAGTGTGTCAGTTTCTTTCACTGTCAAAGTCCTTGTTTCCAGGGACCTGGAAGGACAGTGAGGTAATTCTCCTTGTGCTAAATTGTGCTTAAAAAAAACATTTTTTCTAGGGACAGAAAACTGTAGGTAGGGAGAGTGTGTCAGTTTCTTTCACTGTCAAAGTCCTTGTTTCCAGGGACCTGGAAGGACAGTGAGGTAATTCTCCTTGTGCTAAATTGTGCTTAAAAAAACATTTTTTCTAGGGACAGAAAACTGTAGGTAGGGAGAGTGTGTCAGTTTCTTTCACTGTCAAAGTCCTTGTTTCCAGGAACCTGGAAGTACAGTGAGGTAATTCTCCTTGTGCTAAATTGTGCTTAAAAAAAAACATTTTTTCTAGGGACAGAAAACTGTAGGTAGGGAGAGTGTGTCAGTTTCTTTCACTGTCAAAGTCCTTGTTTCCAGGGACCTGGAAGGACAGTGAGTGAATTCTCCTTGTGCTATATTGTGCTTAAAAAAAACATTTTTTCTAGGGACAGAAAACTGTAGGTAGGGAGAGTGTGTCAGTTTCTTTCACTGTCAAAGTCCTTGTTTCCAGGGACCTGGAAGGACAGTGAGGTAATTCTCCTTGTGCTAAATTGTGCTTAAAAAAAACATTTTTTCTAGGGACAGAAAACTGTAGGTAGGGAGAGTGTGTCAGTTTCTTTCACTGTCAAAGTCCTTGTTTCCAGGGACCTGGAAGGACAGTGAGGTAATTCTCCTTGTGCTAAATTGTGCTTAAAAAAAACATTTTTTCTAGGGACAGAAAACTGTAGGTAGGGAGAGTGTGTCAGTTTCTTTCACTGTCAAAGTCCTTGTTTCCAGGGACCTGGAAGGACAGTGAGGTAATTCTCCTTGTGCTAAATTGTGCTTAAAAAAACATTTTTTCTAGGGACAGAAAACTGTAGGTAGGGAGAGTGTGTCAGTTTCTTTCACTGTCAAAGTCCTTGTTTCCAGGAACCTGGAAGGACAGTGAGGTAATTCTCCTTGTGCTAAATTGTGCTTAAAAAAAAACATTTTTTCTAGGGACAGAAAACTGTAGGTAGGGAGAGTGTGTCAGTTTCTTTCACTGTCAAAGTCCTTGTTTCCAGGGACCTGGAAGGACAGTGAGTGAATTCTCCTTGTGCTATATTGTGCTTAAAAAAAACATTTTTTCTAGGGACAGAAAACTGTAGGTAGGGAGAGTGTGTCAGTTTCTTTCACTGTCAAAGTCCTTGTTTCCAGGGACCTGGAAGGACAGTGAGGTAATTCTCCTTGTGCTAAATTGTGCTTAAAAAAAAACATTTTTTCTAGGGACAGAAAACTGTAGGTAGGGAGAGTGTGTCAGTTTCTTTCACTGTCAAAGTCCTTGTTTCCAGGGACCTGGAAGGACAGTGAGGTAATTCTCCTTGTGCTAAATTGTGCTTAAAAAAAACATTTTTTCTAGGGACAGAAAACTGTAGGTAGGGAGAGTGTGTCAGTTTCTTTCACTGTCAAAGTCCTTGTTTCCAGGGACCTGGAAGGACAGTGAGGTAATTCTCCTTGTGCTAAATTGTGCTTAAAAAAAACATTTTTTCTAGGGACAGAAAACTGTAGGTAGGGAGAGTGTGTCAGTTTCTTTCACTGTCAAAGTCCTTGTTTCCAGGGACCTGGAAGGACAGTGAGGTAATTCTCCTTGTGCTAAATTGTGCTTAAAAAAACATTTTTTCTAGGGACAGAAAACTGTAGGTAGGGAGAGTGTGTCAGTTTCTTTCACTGTCAAAGTCCTTGTTTCCAGGAACCTGGAAGGACAGTGAGGTAATTCTCCTTGTGCTAAATTGTGCTTAAAAAAAAACATTTTTTCTAGGGACAGAAAACTGTAGGTAGGGAGAGTGTGTCAGTTTCTTTCACTGTCAAAGTCCTTTATTCCAGGGACCTGGAAGGACAGTGAGTGAATTCTCCTTGTGCTATATTGTGCTTAAAAAAAACATTTTTTCTAGGGACAGAAAACTGTAGGTAGGGAGAGTGTGTCAGTTTCTTTCACTGTCAAAGTCCTTGTTTCCAGGGACCTGGAAGGACAGTGAGTGAATTCTCCTTGTGCTAAATTGTGCTTTAAAAAAAAAAAATTTTCTAGGGACAGAAAACTGTAGGTAGGGAGAGTGTGTCAGTTTCTTTCACTGTCAAAGTCCTTGTTTCAAGGGACAGAGAAGGACACCTGAAGGTAGCCCTTATTGCTTTTTTCCCATCTCCCTGCAGGCCATCTATTAGAATGTCTGGAAGGCAAACAAGGAGAGGCAGACAGTCAGGAGGCAATAAAAGAGGGCAAGCAGGCTCTGTGTCTGGGGGCAACAGTGCTGGTCGTGGACGCGGTGCATTGTCATCAGCACATGGCCATGGGACACGCTTGTCCTTCTTTTCGGCAGCTGGACATGTTGAGCCACATCATGCCGAAGACTTGGTAGAGTGGATGACCAAGCCCTCCTCCTCCTCCTCATCCTCTCTCACCCAGGCTCAGGGTACTGGAAAAGCAGCTGCCAAAGCGTCCTCTTCCCTGGTATCAATGTCAGACTCATCATCAGTCACTCCTTCCCTAGACCCACCATGTCCTCCTCCTGAGGAGTCCCCCGAACTGTTTGAGCACAGTGTTGGGTACATGCTCCAGGAGGATGCCCAGCGTTTCGAAGGGTCTGATGATGAAACCCAGCTAGAGGAAGGCAGTAGCGTGAGAGCAGACAGAGGGGATGCTCAAGAAGGACACCAATCTGGCAGTCATGTTCCAGCAGCTGCAGCATACTGCCAGATTGCCTCCAGTGATGAGGAGGGAGGTGATGATGAGGTCACTGACTCCACGTGGGTGCCTAATAGGAGAGAGGAGGAGGAGGAGGATGAGGAGGAGGCACATCTCCAACGAGGCAGGATGCCCTTTGGTGGCCAGCGTAAGGGCAGTACACCGACGGAATCACACCGCAGAGCTCCGCCTGTGCAGGGCGCTGCCTCTGCCCGTCATTCAAAAAGTTCTTTGGTGTGGGCCTTTTTTGAGGCTAGTGCATCAGATCGCACAGCTGCTGTTTGCAACATATGTCTCAAGCGTATATCGCGTGGCCAAAACATCAGCCGCTTGGGTACCACATGCCTGACCAGACATATGTTGACCTGCCATGCAGCTCGTTGGCAAGCCTACCTCAAAGACCCACACCAAAGAACAAAGCGGACCTCTCCTTGCACCGCATCAGCTGGGATCTCCAACCCCACTATAACTTCAGTCCTCTCTGAAACATGCACTGAGAGGAATGAAGGTGTAGAATTAGGTGTGTCACAGCCAAGTACTTGCGGCCACTCTGCTAGCAGTACACCGACGTCCGATTCTAGCAGGCAAATTTCCCTGCCCCAGCTGCTGGACCGTCGAAAGAAGTTCACTCCCAGCCATCCACATGCCCAGCGGTTGAATGCTAGCTTGGCTAAATTGCTAGCGCTTCAACTGCTGCCTTTTCAGTTGGTAGACTCGGCCCCCTTCCGTGAGTTTGTGCAATGTGCGGTTCCTCAGTGGCAGGTTCCCAAACGCCACTTTTTCTCACGGAAGGCTATTCCGGCTCTCTACCGGCATGTGGAAGGCAATGTCTTGGCCTCGCTGGACAGGGCGGTCAGCGGTAAGGTGCATATTACCGCTGACTCATGGTCCAGCAGGCATGGACAGGGACGTTACCTTTCTTTCACGGCCCATTGGGTCACTCTTTTGGCAGCTGGGAAGGATGCAGGACAAGGTGCAGTAGTGTTGGAGGTTGTCCCACCGCCACGCCTCCAAAATGCTACTACTGGTTGTGACACACCTCTCTCCTCCACCCCCTCCTCTTCTTCTTCCTCCATGGCCTCTTCCTGTGGTTTGTCCTATGAACCAGCGGTGCTCCGTAGCCATTCACGGGGCTACGCAAGTACGCAGGCAAAAAGATGCCATGCCGTGCTTGCGCTGGTGTGTTTGGGGGACAGAAGCCACACTGGGGCAGAGGTCCTGTCTGCTCTGCAGGGCCAGGCCGAGAGGTGGTTGACGCCACGCCAGCTTAAGCCAGGAATGGTGGTTTGCGACAATGGCACCAACCTCCTCTCCGCCCTCCGACAGGGACAACTGACCCATGTGCCCTGTGTGGCTCACGTCCTTAACCTGGTGGTGCAGCGGTTCTTGGGCAGGTACCCGGGCTTACAGGATGTCCTGAGGCAGGCCAGGAAAGTCTGTGTGCATTTCCGCAGATCTTATAATGCCAGTGCTCGCCTGGCTGAGCTGCAAAAGGAGTTGAACCTGCCCAAGAACCGCCTTATATGTGACATGCCCACCAGGTGGAACTCAACGTTGGCCATGCTGCAGCGGCTGCACACGCAGCAGAGGGCCATCAATGAGTACCTGTGCGACTACGGCACCAGGACAGGGTCAGGGGAGCTTGGTTTTTTTTCTCCACGCCAGTGGGGCATGATCAGGGATGCATGCACTGTCCTGGCACCATTTGAGGAGGCCACGAGGATGGTGAGCAGTGACAGTGCATGCATCAGTGACACTGTACCTCTTGTCCACCTGTTGGAGCACACGCTGCGTGGAATAATGGACAGGGCACTTGAGGCAGAACAGAGGCAGGAAGAGGAGGACTTCCTTGCCTCTCAAGGCCCCCTTTACCCAGACAGTGTTCCTTCTGTCCCACCCATCGCACAGGAAGAGGAGGAGGAGGAGGAGGAGGAGGAGGAGGATTGTGTCAGCATGGAGGTGGAGGCTGGCACTCAGCATCATCAGCAGCAGTCTTTTAGGGATGATTTACAGTCCCAAGAAACCAGTGGACTTGTACGTGGCTGGGAGGAGGTGGCTGCGGATCATGTCGTCCTTAGTGACCCAGAGGACTCCGGAGCGAATGCCTCAGCAAACCTACGCTGCATGGCCTCCCTGATCCTGCAAAGTCTGCGGAAGGATCCTCGTATTCTTCGGATCAAGGAGAGGGACCATTACTGGCTGGCCACTCTCCTTGATCCACGGTACAAGGGTAAGGTTGCGGACCTTATGTTACCGTCGCAGAGGGAGCAGAGGATGAGACAACTCCGGGAGGCCTTGCAGAAAGGTCTGTGCAACGCGTTCCCAGAGACTGGGAGGTTACAAACTCCTGGTCCTGGACAACGAGTTGCTGAGGCTTCGGCCAGTCAAAGAAGGAGCGGTGGGGAAGGTGGCCGTCTGACCGATGCGTTCAGACAATTCTTTAGTCCGCAGCCCCAAAGTATGATCGGTTCCAGCAACCATCGCCAGCGTCTGATAAACATGGTGCAGGAATATCTAGGGGCAAGGTCAGACTTGGACACCTTCCCCACCGAAAATCCTCTGGCTTACTGGGTCTTGAGGATGGATCACTGGCCAGAGCTTGCACAGTATGCAATTGAGCTACTGGCCTGTCCTGCATCCAGCGTTCTTTCGGAACGCACATTCAGTGCTGCTGGAGGATTTGTCACGGATCACAGGGTGCGCCTGTCCACCGACTCGGTTGATCGACTGACTTTCATCAAGATGAACCAGTCTTGGATCACCACCAGCTACCACACACCTGATGCTGATATAACAGACTAATTGATTTTAACATGTCACATCCCTTCAAGACTGATGCTGATGCTGAGTGCCTGTGCTGTTATGTTGACTGGCTATCCTCCTCCTCCGAGTCCTCAATGATACGATTGATGATGATAGCTTGGAAGATCATTTTTGTTTATGGGTGCCGCCACCAGTGGCTAAGGCCCAATTTTTCAGCCCCTGTTTTACAGGGGCGTGTAATTACAATTTTTTTAGCAATAATTTGCCATAGGGCTCATTGCTGTGCTCCAAGTACAGTATCTGTGAGGGGTTGGAGTGTTGTGGCACCAGTGCCTAAGGCCCAATTTTTCAGCCCCTGTTTAACAGGGGCGTGTCATTACAATTTTTGAAGCAATACTTTGCAACAGGGCTCATTGCTGTGCTCCAAGTACAGTATCTGTGAGGGGTTGTAGTGTTGTGCCACCAGTGCCTAAGGCCCAATTTTTCAGCCCCTGTTCAACAGGGGCATGCAATTACAATTCTTGATCTAATAATTCACAGCAGGGTCCATTGCTGCACCCACCAAGAGTAACTCTGAGGGCTTACAGTCTTGTGGCAACGCCACCACCACCACCACCACGAAAGGCCCAATTTCTCAGCCCCTGTTCAAAAGGGGCATGTAATTACAATTCTTGATCTAATAATTCACAGCAGGGCCCATTGCTGCACCCACCAAGAGTAACTGTCAGGGCTTACAGTGTTGTGGCACCAGCACCACCATCAAAGCCCCAATTTTTACTACCACTGTTCAACAATTATATGTAATTAAAATTCCTGATATAATAGTTGACAGCAGGGCGTTCCAGCACCAACCAAGAGTAACTGAGTGCTTACAGTGTTGTGCCAACACCAACAACTAAGGGGCCTATTTCTGCAGAGTATATACGGCAGGTCCCTACTTTCAAACATCCAACTTACAAACGACTCCTACTTGCAAACGAAAGAAGACAACAGGAAGTGAGAGGAAATCTACCCCTAGAAAGGAAAATTCTCTCCTGTAAGAATAAATATGGGAGAAAGGGGTCTCATCTGTACTGATGCTTTATCAGCAATCCTTGTTTCAAGAAAAACACCACATTTCAAAAACAGTTGTCATTGGGACGGAAAGTGAGGTGAAATGTTCTGAACAGGGGCACAGACAGCAAAACAAATGTTACAGGGGTGATAACCCTTACCTATGTTTCCCAAAAAGTTTAAAAATAGATTTTTGGGCTGGAGCTACACTTCAACAATGTACCTGTTCAAAATTACAAACAGATTCTACATAAGAACAAACCTACAGTCCCTGTCTTGTATGCACCGCCTGTATACGGCTGTTCAGAGTATATAGGGCCTTTTTTATTTTATGTGCGGGGTTCCCCTTAATATCCATACAAGACCCAAAGGGGCTGGTAATGGGCTGGGGTAGGGGGGGGGTCATGGGGTAGCTATGCCATTTTTCTTAAAGAATTTCATCCATATTACCGGGACCAGACATTACATTAAAGCCGCAAGCAGTTTTAAATGGCTTTTTTTTCCTTTAGAAGTGTCATTTTGTGCAGGGACAGTTCTAAACACGGGAAACACGTGGCACTTCACAGGCATACTTTAGACACCCCCCAGGTACGATATTTAAAGGAATATTTGACTTTTTTTTTTTCACTTTATGCATCATTAAAATGACTGCTCCCGAAAAACGACCGTTTTTAAAACTTCTTTTTGCATTGATACATGTCCCCTGGTGCACAACCCGGGTTCCCAAACCCTATTTATGACAATAACATGCATAATAGTTGTTATAATTAGCACTTTAGAATTCGAACGTTCGCATCCATTGTATTTAATAGGGTTCTAATGTTCGTTCGAACTTTCGGTCCGTTCGCGGGTTCTGGTGCGAACCGAACCCGGGGGTGTTCGGCTCATCACTAATTATCAGTAGGGATGAGCTCGATGTTCGAGTCAAACATGCGTTCAACTAGAACATCGGCTGTTCGCCTGTTCGGCAAAGCCAGCACTTTGTGGGCCGTTCGCGCCATATTCGTGTGGCGCGAACAGGCCACAATGCACTGCACCATCGCAGTGCATTGCTGGTTGATAATTGGCCAAGCATGCACTGTGACCCCGCATGCTTGGCCAATCACAGCGCCGGCAGCGAGGAGAGCCATAATTGGCCACAGGCAGGATGCCTGTGGCCAATTATAGCTCAGGGGGATTTAGTACACGCCCCACTCTATATAAGGCCGCCAGCGCGGCGGCCTTGTGTAGTGTGTTGGCATGCAGGGAGAGAGCAGGATAGGCAGGGACAGTGTCAGTGTCATCTTTGCTTAACCTAGCGCAGTCACAGTGAGTGTAGTGTGTTGGCGTGCAGGGAGAGAGCAGGATAGGCAGGGACAGTGTCAGTGTCATCTTTGCTTAACCTAGCGCAGTTACAGTGGGTGTAGTGTGTTGGTGTGCAGGGAGAGAACAGGATAGGCAGGGAAAGTGTCCGTGTCATCTTTGCTTGTTAACCTGCAGCAGTTACAGTGGGTGTAGTGTGCCTCCTGCACAGTATACACCTGAAGCTACCCCTTATTGCTGGTGTTGCTGTTGTTCTGTCGTGTAACACAGGCATCTGCAAGCAGTTACAGTGGGTGTAGTGTGCCTCCTGCACAGTATACACCTGAAGCTACCCCTTATTGCTGGTGTTGTTCTGTTGTGTAACACAGGCATCGGCAGCAGTTACAGTGGGTGTAGTGTGCCTCCTGCACAGTATACACCTGAAGCTACCCCTTATTGCTGGTGTTGGTGTTGTTCTGTTGTGTAACACAGGCATCTGCAGCAGTTACAGTGGGTGTAGTGTGCCTCCTGCACAGTATACACCTGAAGCTACCCCTTATTGCTGGTGTTGTTCTGTTGTGTAACACAGGCATCTGCAGCAGTTACAGTGGGTGTAGTGTGCCTCCTGCACAGTATACACCTGAAGCTACCCCTTATTGCTGGTGTTGTTCTGTTGTGTAACACAGGCATCTGCAGCAGTTACAGTGGGTGTAGTGTGCCTCCTGCACAGTATACACCTGAAGCTAACCCTTATTGCTGGTGTTGGTGTTATTCTGTTGTGTAACACAGGCACCTGCAAGCAGTTACAGTGGGTGTAGTGTGCCTCCTGCACAGTATACACCTGAAGCGACCCCTTATTGCTGGTGTTGGTGTTGTTCTGTTGTGTAACACAGGCATCTGCAAGCAGTTACAGTGGGTGTAGTGTGCCTCCTGCACAGTATACACCTGAAGCTACCCCTTATTGCTGGTGTTGGTGTTGTTCTGTTGTGTAACACAGGCATCTGCAAGCAGTTACAGTGGGTGTAGTGTGCCTCCTGCACAGTATACACCTGAAGCTATCCCTTATTGCTGGTGTTGTTCTGTTGTGTAACACAGGCACCTGCAGCAGTTACAGTGGGTGTAGGTGCCTCCTGCACAGTATACACCTGAAGCTACCCCTTATTGCTGGTTTTCCCATCTCCTTGCAGGCCATTAGTATGTCTGGAAGGCCAACAAGGAGAGGCAGACAGTCATAAGCCAATAAAAGAGGGCAAGCAGGCTCTGTGTCTAGGGGCAACAGTGCTGGTCGTGGACGCGGTGCATCGTCATCAGCACGTGGCCATGGGACATGCTTGTCCTTATTTTTGGCAGTTGGACATGTTGAGCCGCATCATGCCGAAGACTTGGTAGAGTGGATGACCAAGCCCTCCTCATCCTCCCTCACCCAGGCTCGGGGTACTGGCAAAGCAGCTGCCAACGCATCCTCTTCCCTCATATCAATGTCATCAGTCGAGTGCATCAGATCGCAACACTGCTATTTGCAACATATGTCTCAAGCGTATCTCGCGTGGCCAAAACATCAGCCGCTTGGGCACCACATGCTTGACCAGACATATGTTGACCTGCCATGCAGCTCATTGGCAAGCGTACCTTAAAGACTCACACCAAAAAACAAAGCGGACCTCTCCTTGCTCCTCATCAGCTGGGATCTCCAACCCCACTATACCTTCAGTCCTCTCTGAAACCTGCACTGAGAGGAATGAAGGTGTAGAATTAGGTGTGTCACAGCCAAGTACTTGCGGGCACTCTGCTAGCAGTACACCGACGTCCGATTGTAGAAGGCAAATTTCCCTGCCCCAGCTGCTGGACCGTCAAAAGAAGTTCACTCCCAGCCATCCACATGCCCAGCAGTTGAACGCTAGCTTGGCTAAATTGCTAGCACTTCAACTGCTGCCTTTTCAGTTGGTAGACTCGGCCCCTTTCCGTGAGTTTGTGCAATGTGCGGTTCCTCAGTGGCAGGTTCCCAAATGTCACTTTTTCTCACGGAAGGCGATTCCGGCTCTCTACAGGCATGTGGAAGGCAATGTCTTGGCCTCGCTGGACAGGGCGGTCAGGGGTAAGGTGCATATTACCGCTGACTCATGGTCCAGCTGGCATGGACAGGGACGTTACCTATCTTTCATGGCGCATTGGGTGACTCTGATGGCAGCTGGGAAGGATGCAGGACAAGGTGCAGTAGTGTTGGAGGTTGTTCCGCCACCACGCCTCCAAAATGCTACTACTGGTGATTCTGACACACCTATCTCCTCCACCCCCTCCTCTTCTTCTTCCTCCATGGCCTTTTCCTGTGCTTTGTCCTCGGAACCAGCGGCGCTCCGTAGGCATTCAAGGGGCTACGCAAGTATGCAGGCAAAACGATGCCATGCCGTGCTTGAGCTGGTGTGCTTGGGGGACAGGAGCCACACAAGGGCAGAGATTCTGTTAGCTCTGCAGGGGCAGGCTCAGAGGTGGTTGAAGCCATGCCAGCTTAAGCCACGAATGGTGGTTTGCGACAATGGCACCAACCTCCTCTCCGCCCTCCGACAGGGACACCTGACCCATGTGCCCTGTTTGGCTCACGTCCTTAACTTGGTGGTGCAGCAGTTCTTGGGCAGGTACCCGGGCTTACAGGAGGTCCTGAGGCAGGCCAGGAAACTCTGTGTGCATTTCTGCCGGTCATATAATGCCAGTGCTCGGCTGGCTGACCTGCAAAAGGAATTTAACCTGCCCAAGAACCGCCTAATCTGTGACATGCCCACCAGGTGGAACTCAACGTTGGCCATGCTGCAGCGGCTGCACACGCAGCAGAGGGCAATCAATGAGTATCTGTGCCAATATGGCACTAGGACAGGGTCAGGGGAGCTTTTTTTTTTCCCACGCCAGTGGGTCATGAACAGGGATGCATGCACTGTCCTGTCACCATTTGAGGAGGCCACGAGGACGGTGAGCAGTGACAGTGCATGCATCACTGACACTGTCCCTCTTGTCCACCTGTTGGAGCACACGCTGTGTGGAATAATGGACAGGGCACTTGAGGCAGAACAGAGGGAGGAAGAGGAGGACTTCCTTACCTCTCAAGACCCCCTTTATCCAGACAGTGCTCCTGCTGGCCCGCCTATCACACAGGAAGAGGAGGAGTAGGAGGAGGAGGAGGAGGATTGTGTCAGCATGGAGGTGGAGCCTAGCACTCAGCATCAGCAGCAGTCTTCAAGGGATCAAGTACCGTCCCAAGAAACCCATGGACTTGTACGTGGTTAGGAGGAGGTGGCTGTGGATCATGTCGTCCTGAGTGACCCAGAGGACTCCGGACCGAATGCCTCAGCAAACCTACGCTGCATGGCCTCCCTGATCCTGCAAAGCCTGCGGAAGGATCCTCGTATTCATGCTATCAAGGAGAGGGATCATTACTGGCTGGCAACCCTCCTTGATCCACGTTACAAGGGTAAGGTTGCGGACCTTATCTTGCCTTCGCAGAGGGAGCGGAGGATGAAACATCTTTGGGAGGCCTTGCATAAAGGTCTGTGCAATGCCTTCCCAGAGACTGGGAGGTTACAAATTCCTGGTCCTGGACAACGTGTTGCTGAGGCTTTGGTCAGTCAAAGAAGGAGCGGTGGAGAAGTTGGCCCTCTGACCGATGCATTCAGACAATTTTTTAGTCAGATCCCTTCAAGACTGCCTATGCCGAGTGACTATCCTCTTCCTCCTCAATGATCATGCTGATAGCTTGTAAGAAAATTTTTCGTTCTGGGCACCGCCACCAGTGGCTAAGGCCCAATTTTTCAGCCCCTGTTTAACAGGGGCGTGTAATTACAATTTTTGATGCAATACTTTAAAGCAGGGCTCATTCCTGCGCTCCAACTAGAGTATCTGTGAGGGGTTGCAGTGTTGTGGCACCAGTGCCTAAGGCCCAATTTTTCTGCCCCTGTTCAACAGGGACATGTAATTACAATTCTTGATCTAATGTTTCACAGCAGGGCCCATTCCTGCGCCCACCAAGAGTAACTGTGAGGGCTTACAGTGTTGTGGCAACACCACCACCACCACCACCAAAGGCCCAATTTTTCTGCCCCTGTTCAACAGGGACTTGTAATTACAATTCTTGATATAATATTTCACAGCAGGGCCCGTTCCAGCACCCACCAAGAGTAACTGTGAGGACTTAGGCTACTTTCACACTGAGGCGCTGGATGCGCTGGCTATTTTTAGCGCCGCTACACCGTTTTTTTGGCCGCTAGCGGCCGAAAAAGGGTTAAAAACGCCCGCAATAACGCCTCTTTGAGGCGTTTTACGGGCGTATTAGAGGCGCTACCCCATTGATTTCAATGGGCAGGGGCGCTATAGGAGCGCTATTTTTAGCGCTCCTATTGCGCCTCAAAGATGTGGCTTGTAGGAGTTTTTTGAGCCTCCTGCAAGTGCAACGCTCCAGTGTGAAAGCCCTCGGGCTTTCACATTGGATAGTATTGAGAGGCTTTTTTGGGGCGCATTCCAGGCGCTATTTAGAGCGCAATAGCGCCTGCAAAGCGCCTCAGTGTGAAAGGGGCCTTACAGTGTTGTGGCACCAGCACCACCACCACCACCACCAAAGGCCCAATTTTTCTACCACTGTTCAACAATGGCATGTAATTACAATTCTTAAACAAAAAAACAAAGACCGCTCAGGTGTGGACGCTCTCCAAGTAATTATCTCCTCCCAACAGTCCAGGGTGCAGGCAATGCAATTTCAGGCAAAACAAAAGATCAAGTCTTCTGGACAGCAGCACTCCAATAAAAGCCTTTATTATGTAAAATCTTCAAAATCTAAATGACACACAGCAAGTCACAAAATTCTGGTCAAATCTGACGCGTTTCACACTGTCTTAGTGTTTAATCATATTAAACACTAAGACAGTGTGAAACGCGTCAGGTTTGACCAGAATTTTGTGACTTGCTGTGTGTCATTTGGATTTTGAAGATTTTACATAATAAAGGCTTTTATTGGAGTGCTGCTGTCCAGAAGACTTGATCTTTTGTTTTGCCTGTAATTACAATTCTTGATATAATAGTTCACAGCAGGGCGTTCCAGCGCCCACCAAGAGTAACTGTGAGGGCTTACAGTGTTGTGGCAAGACCAACACCTAAGGCCCAAATTTCTGCAGAGTATATAGGGCAGGCTCCTACTTTCAAACATCCAACTTATAAACGACTCCTACTTGCAAATGGAAGGAGACAACAGGAAGTGAGAGGAAATCTACCCCTAGGAAGGGAAATTCTCTCCTGTAAAGCCCTGTACACATGAACGGATTTCCTATGGATTCTAGTCCGATGGATTTGTCCATCGGTTATCCGATGAAACTGTCTTCCATCGGTCTTGCCCACACACGATCAGTCAAAAAACCGACCGTTCCAAACGCGGTGACGTAAAACATTCAGATGAGCCGAGAAAAATGAAGTTTAATGCTTCTGAGCATGCGTCGACTTGATTCTGAGCATGCGTGGGTTTTTTATCCGATGGACTTGCCCATAGACGATCGGAATTTGCTATCGGTTTTGGATCCATCGGAAAAATTTAAAACATGTTCTATTTTTTAAAACCGATGGAAAAAAGACCGATGGGGCCCATACACGATCGGTTTGTCCGATTAAAAAAATCCATCGGACGGTTTTCATCGGTAAAACCGATCGTGTGTACAGGGCTTCAGAGTTAATATGGGAAAAACTTGTCTCCTCTCCACTTATGCTCTATCACCAATCCTTGTTTCACTAAAAACCCCAAATTTTCAAAAAACATTTGTCATTGGGACAGAAAGTGAGGTGAAATCTTCTGAAGAGGTGCACAGACAGCAAAACAAATGTTACAGGGGTGATAACCCTTCCCTATGTTTTCCAAAAAGCTTAAAACATTTTTTTTTGGCTGGAGCTACACTTTAAAAATGTACCAGTTCAAAATTACAAACAGATTCTACTTAACAACAAACCTACAGTCACTGTCTTGTTTGCACCGCCTATATACTGCTGTTCAGAGTATATAGGGCCCGGGGGCCCCACACCTTTCCTTTTTTTTAATTTTGGTGCAGGGTTCCCCTTAATATCCATACAAGACCCAAGGGGGCTGGTAATGGGCTGGGGGGGGGGGGTGGGAGGGTATCCATGACATTTTTCTCAATGATTTTAATCCATATTGCCGGGACCAGACATTACATTAAAGCCGCAAGCAGTTTTAAATGACTTTTTTCCTTTAGAAATGTCATTTTGTGCAGGGACAGTTCTAAACACGGGAAACACGTGCCAATTCACAGGCATACTTTAGACACCCCCCAGGTACGATATTTAAAGAAATATTTCACTTTTTTTTTTTTTCACTTTAAGCATCATTAAAATCACTGCTCCCAAAAAAACAGCCGTTTTTAAAACTTTATTTTGCATTGATACATGTCCCCTGGGGCAGGACCCGGGTCCCCAAACCCTTTTTAGGACAATAACTTGAATATTAGCCTTTAAAATTAGCACTTTTGATTCTGAATGTTCGAGTCCCATAGACTTTAATGGGGTTCTAAAGTTTGCGCAAACTTTTGGTCTGTTCGCAGGTTCTGGTGCGAACCGAACCGGGGGGTGTTTGGCTCATCCCTATTGTCAAGCATGTGGGACCCAAATGGCTGGTGTTTTTGCCATGCTTGATCTGTTCAAGGCAAAGTTTACAAATTGCAACAGTATGATCGGCTGCACATGTGCTAAAAAAAAGCCCAGACAGCCATGGGCGTCCACTGAAATTTTTCCAGGGGGGGGGCATCATTTTATGGTCATCCATGCTCGGTCCCTTTTTGACAATGTCATGAAGGGGAGGGGCTTAGTCATATTTGCGTTGGGGGGGGCTGATAAAAAAATCAGGCCTGCTTTAATAAAAAAAAAAAAAATAGGTGAAAAAATTGTGCCCAATTTATCATGGTGCCCTGTGCATGTAGCTTGTTAGCCTGTATGGGAAATGTACGGTAAGTGTTTTTTCTTTATATTTACACCTGTAACAGCCACTAATGATTACATTCTTGACCCTAATGAACTGTTTTGTTAAGTTATTTTTTTTTATATATGGTATAAAAACACTTAAGTCACACATCTCTAAAACCCTGAATTAACATACTTTTATTTATTTATTTATTTATTTTTTGCTCTAGGCTCCCAAGAACCCCCGAACTTTCTTTTCTTTTTTTTTGCGTTGTTTGTCATGCAGTCCTATCTCCATATCGTTGGTACAAATCAGCAGGGGGGGGGCCCTATTGCTGCATTTTAAACAAATAAAGGAAATTTAACTAGTTGTAAACTGGTGCAAGAAACAGAGAGGAGGAAGGAAACAGACCGGCTTCCCAGTATATCTCTTTGACATTGCATAAGGTCAATTGCAGAACAGTCCTTACCTGTAATTCCCCAGGGCAGGCACTGGCCAGGCAGCATATTCTCTCTTGTCTTGGCCACTGCACGCCACTCACGTGACCTGTGGGAGGAGCCGGCGCCGCGCCGGCCGGATTAGCATAGGCACAAGTTCATTTACACAGCCCATCACGGAACAGGTGATGTTAAGCAAAGGCCCGAGCGGCAGTCGGCAGAGCCAATCCGATGCTCAGGCCGGGGGTGAGGAGGGAGGGACGGATCGGATGTGTAGTCGGAAAAGACTGAGAGCTGAGCAGCCCCAGCCTCCAGGCCAGCTGCAGACTTAGAAAAAAAAGCCCACGGCTGCCGCAGCGGCCATTGCAACACTTAGTCTCTTACGATTCCAACGGGGGCAATTGACCCCCCTTGCCCTATGGAGCGGACGCCCATGCAGACAGCTAAGCTTTGCGTAGTGGGCCAGGGGATAACAGCTCCACAATGTGATGGAATAGGGTGGCTACTCTCTACTCTTCCATGATGGCTGCCTCGTTGGGGTTGTGCCTCACCCTCACTGTCCTCCTTTGCTCTATCCCACACCCAAGTTGCATTAGTGACCTCATTATCATCATACTTTCCATCCTCATCACTGACACTACAATAAAAATGAATGGTCGCACTGCACTCAAGCTGCACTATCAGTATATTCACACTACACTAACAGAACACTATAGCACACTAACTCACTAGTAGCAATGAACAGAGCCATGTTCTACCTATCTCCACTTCAATATCACACTGCAAATGGCTGCACTGGGAAGGAACCTTATATAGTATAGGGTGGATCTATGAGCAATGAGCCATGATTGGCCTAAGTCATTCATTGCTTCAGCCAATCAGGGCTTCCAATGCACTCTGTGGTACGCAGTGCATTGTGAGACGTTCAGCAGGCTGAACAAATGGTCGAATGCCCCAACAATTCGGGTGTTCGCCGAATGAGCGAACAGCCAGTGTTCGGGCTAAACTTATGCTTGGCTCGAATGGTTCACCCAACACTACCCAGATGGCCACAGACAATTTAGATGGGAGCATAAATGTGAATGGAGCCTGTTCAATTATGTTCCCAATGCCTTAGTGGATGAAAGCTTCAGAGGTGGCTGGGACACAGATGTGTTTCTAGATTATGTTGTTTTATACATATAGATGGATTAAGCCTCATACACACGACCGAGTTTCTCGTCGAAAAACGACAAGAAACTTGCTGGCAGAGCTTTCTTGCCGAGTATCTCGGTCGTGTGTACGCGGCTATCAGGTTTCTCGTCAAGAAAACCAACAAGAATCTCAACGAGAAAAATAGAGAACCTCCTTTTATTCTAGTGGTCATATGCTTTCAGAAAATATATGGTTTTTGGGGTCTTTCACAAATTCTGAAAGCTGCAAGGGAAAAATTAAAACTTTCAGATTCTTAAGCCTCGTACACACGAACGAGTTTCTCGGCAAGAAACGACAAGAAAACTGCCGAGATAACTTTCTTGCCGAGAAAGTCGTTTGTGTGTATGGTTTCTCGTTGAGAAAACTGACCAGAATCTTGATGAGAAAAATAGAGCACCAGCTCTCTATTTTCTCGTCGAGATTCTCGTCGGCATGTTTCTCGACAAGAAAAGTGTGTGTGTGTACACTTACCTGTCGCCGTGGAAACTCGCGCATGCTCGAATTGACTTTGACGCATGCGCGGTAGCTTCCTAGGCATAGGTAGGGTGTAGCAAGATGGTGGCGACTGCATCGAATGTGACGAGCGCGCGCTCGTCGTAGTCGATGACGTCACCGCGTTCGCTCCATTCAAAGAACCGCGGGTTCTTTGAATGTAGCGTGTGTACACTCGGCCAAGACAAGTTTCTTGTCCAAGAATCACGTCAAGAAAAACTACGTGTTTTTTCCTGACGAGATTCTCGGCCGTGTGTACGAGGCCTTAGAGAAATTTGGATATTTACACTTTTGCGTCTGTTCAATTTTTACCATTTGCAAAAAGGCGCAATTTAAAAGTTACAAATATTTGTTATTTATTCACTCAATACAGGTAAGATTTTATATTTAGTTGAAATTTTGTAAAATTTGCTGTGTTTTTATCTGCTAATAATGATTTTGGTGTGTTTTTGCAAATATAAAAATTCAGCCACTTAACAATAAATGCATAACAAACCCCCACCCACCTCAAACCATCTGGTAAAAAAAAAGTCTACAACAGTCTATGAGACCAAGCTCATGCAATATTCTTGTAGTCTGAAAGATAGAATTACCGTTTATACTCGAGTATAAGCCAAGTTTTTCAGACCTTTTTTTTAGGGTGAAAATGCCCCCCTTGGCTTATACTCAAGTCATGTTGCCACATACCTGTCTCCTGTGTGTGCGGCAGTCACTCCTCTAGAGCAGGGGTCTCCGTATCCCGGCCCGCAGCTAGCATCCATCCTGACCATCTGGAGACTCTCCCACCGTGGATGAAGCTTTCCTGCTGATTCATTCTGCTTTCCACTGAGTAAACATCACTCTACTGAGCCTGTTTTGACCCCCCTGAGAAGGGCGGTCGCAGGCTGTCTGGTAAGCCTTCACTCTTCACCTTGGTGGCGGGATCTTTTACTAAGTGTTGGAGCATTATTCCCATGATTTTCATCGGATACCTGCACTCTGTAGAACTCTTTATCATCTTTGAATAGAGGAGAAGATTTTTTTATATATTTTTTTATATATATTTTATATATTTTATATATTTTTTATATATATATTTTTTTTTCACAGACACATATGAACTTTAAATTGTTTATTTGTAGTATTCACTCATGTTTTTGATACTTGCTTATTAATTCACTGTATAGCTATACACAGTTTTCCTTATCCAGCGCTACACCTTTTTGTATATTCATCCATCCTGACCACCCGTGTATTATTCCCGCTCGCTCGTGTCTGTAGCAGAGCCGCTGACGTAACTCCCGCCCATTCTGTGACGCTGTGCACTACAATTGGCTGCTGGGACTGCCATGTCCTAGCATCAATAGACATCATTGGCGCGGCACCTCCCGGCTACCCGCACGCTGTCTGTATTAAAGATCCTACTGCAGCGGTGGGAGTCAGGAGATGAAAGAGAGCGTAAGTCCGCTCTAATTATAAAGGAAAGCAACACAGTACAAGTACAGTAATAAAAAGATAATGAGGACACTTTGATTGGACATTGATGGGACACTGGACACTGATGGGGACACTCTGATTGGACATTGATGGGGACCCTCTGATCTTTCACTGATGGGGACACTCTGATAAAGCACTGATGGGGACACACTGATAAGACTCTGATGGGGACACTCTTATCAGAGTGTCTCCGTCAGTGTTTTATCAGAGTGTCCCCGTCAGTGTCTTATCAGAGTGTCCCCGTCAGTAGTTTACTGTTTGTCTTTGAAATAAATATTTCAACAAAATTTAACCTACTGATGCCTCAATTAATGTAATTTTATTGGTAACTATTTTTATTTTTGAAATTTACCGTACCAGTAGCTGCTGCATTTCCCAGCCTAGGCTTATACTCAAGTCAATACGTTTTCCCATTTTTTTGTGGTAAAATTAGGTGCCTCGGCATATATTCGGGTCGGCTTATACTCGAGTATATACAGTATTTATCTTCATATATTTCTTGAGGGATATTGTTCATAAATATTACTGTCCTAAGTAAAAAAGCCCCTTCATTCTTTCAAATTGTTCCTGCAGCAACTCGGTTCATCCAGAGAGATGTGTTTTATTGAGTCCCAGCACAGAACAAAGTCCACAAGATTTTTACAACAGATGACAGTCATAAAGTATTAGTAAATATTACAATGAACAGCAGCCTTCAGAGCCCCATTTGTCATTCATGTCATAGCAAGTGCATTCAGAAGTCATCTAATAAGTAAATAGGGTCCACCTGTGTATCTCAGTATACATACAGCTGTTCTGTGAAGCCCTCAGAGGTTTGTTAGAGAACCTTAATGAACAAACAGCATCATGAAGGCCAAGAAACACACCAGACAGGTCAGAGATAAAGTTGTGGAAAAGTTTCAAGTAGGATTAGGTTATAAAAAAATATCCTAAGCTTTGAGCGTCTCACAGAGCACTGTTCAATCCATCATCTGAAAATGGAAAGAGTATGGCACAACTGCAAACCTACCAAGACATGGCCATCCATCTAAACTGCCAGGCCGGGCAAGGAGAGTATTAATCAGAGAAGCAGCCAAGAGACCAATACTAACTATGGAGGAGCTGCAGAGATCCACAGCTCAGGTGGGAGAATCTAACACAGGACAACTATTGGTCGTGCACTCCACAAATCTAGTCTTTACACAGTGGTTATGGAAAGTATTCAGACCTCCTTAAATGTTTCACTCTTTGTTATATAGCAGCCATTTGCTAAAATCATTTAAGTTAATTTTTTTTCCTCATTAATGTACACACAGCACCCCATATTGACAGAAAAACACAGAATTGTTGACATTTTTGCAGATTTATTAAAAAATAAAGACTGAAATATCACATCCTAAGTATTCAGACCCTTTGCTCAGTATTTAGTAGAAGCACCCTTTTGATCAAATACAGCCATGAGTCTTTTTGGGAAAGATGCAACAAGTTTTTCACACCTGGATTTGGGGATCCTCTGCCATTCCTCCTTGCAGATCCTCTCCAGTTCTGTCAGGTTGGATGGTAAACGTTGGTGGACAGCCATTTTTAGGTCTCTCCAGAGATGCTCAATTGGGTTTAAGTCAGGGCTCTGGCTGGGACATTCAAGAACAGTCACGGAGTTGTTGTGAAGCCACTACTTCGTTATTATAGCTGTGTGCTTAGGGTCATTGTCTTGTTGGAAGGTAAACCTTCGGCCCAGTCTGAGGTCCTGAGCACTTTTCGTCCAGGATATCCCTGTACTTCATCTTTGCCTTAATTGCAACCAGTCGTCCTGTCCCTGCAGCTGAAAAACACCTCCACAGCATGATTTATTTTTGTTTAACCACCTCGCACCCGCCGTACGAGAATATACGGCCACAAGGTGGTTGTCAAATGCCGGGAGGCCGTTATTATACGGCCTCCGCTATTTGGCCACTGGGGGGCGCGCGAGCTCCGCCGGCGGCGCGCGCACGTGCCCGGCGCTTCACTGCAATGCCGATGCGCGTGCCTGGCGGCCGCGATGTCCGACGGGCACCCCCGATCGCCGGTTACAGAGACAAGGACATGGATCTGTGTGTGTAAACACAGAGATCCATGTCCTGTCAGGGAGAGGAGACCGATGCTGTGTCCCTTGTACATAGGGACACAGATCGGTCACCTCCCCCAGTCAGTCCCCTCCCCCCACAGTAACAATCACTCCCAGGGAACACATTTAACCCCTTCCTCGCCCCCTAGTGTTAACCCCTTCCCTGCCAGTCACATTTATACAGTAATCAGTGCATATTTATAGCACTGTTCGCTGTATAAATGTGAATGGTCCCAAATTAGTGTCAAAAGTGTCCGATGTGTCCGCCATAATGTCGCAGTCACAAAAAAAATCACTGATCGCCGCCATTACTAATAAAAAAAAAATATATATATAAAAATGCCATAAAACTATCCCCCTATTTTGTAAACGCTATAACTTTTGCGCAAACCAATCAATAAACGCTGATTGCGATTTTTTTTTACCAAAAATATGTAGAAGAATACGTATCGGCCTAAACTGAGGAAAAAAATTTATAAAAAAAAAAAATTGGGATATTTATTATAGCAAAAATCAAAAAATATTGCTTTTTTTTCAAAATTGTCGCTCTATTTTTGTTTATAGCGCAAAAAATAAAAACCGCCGAGGTGATCAAATACCACCAAAAGAAAGCTCTATTTGTGGGGAAAAAAGGACGTCAATTTTGTTTGGGAGCCACGTCGCATGACCGCGCAATTGTCATTCAAAGCGTGACAGTGCTGAAAGCTGAAATTTCGCCTGGGCAGGAAGGGGGTATATGTGCCCAGTAAGGAAGGGGTTAATATGTTTTTATTGAGAAAATTATATGAATATAACAATCAAATGAGATACATTGAAAATAGTTCAGTGGGTTAGCACGTGAAGAGATTCACTCGGGTTTGTAGTAAAAACAATATGAGTAACCCATAATTACTGAAGTAAACAGCAAAATTACAAATAAAATATAGAAGAAGGGGGGAAAGAAGAAAAGAGAGAAAGACAAGGGAAGAGTAGGAAGGGGGTGGGAGGATGGAGAAAAAGGAAGGAAGTTGGCACACATGGCAGCACAGATAAATATACATTTAGTGTGGTTATAGGGAGGTTAGACCCAATAACATTATTATTAATAAGAATGAGACATCAAGGGTACAGGAAGCAATAGTTACTCAAGGGGACGAAGAAATTATGTCTTTATAACATTGGGTAGAAAGGAAGGAGGACCATGGGGCCCAGGTTAAGGTGTATTGTTTAGTAGTACCCCTTGCCATGTAGGTGAGTTCTTCCATGAGGCTCACTTCAGAGACTTTTTGTAGCCATGACTTAGTAGTTGGAGTTGTAGATTGACCCCAGAAAATAGGGATGATAGCCTTGGCTGTATTAAGGAGGTGTGGAATGAGTGAGCGTTTATATCTACCTATGGACATTGAGGTAGCATGAAAGAGGACTATCCAGGGGTCCAAAGGTAACTTGACATCAGTAATCTGATGAATTAGGTCTATTACCAATAAGGGTGAATGAGAGGGCGAAACACCAGATGTGGGCATGGGTGGCCTCCTGTCCACAGTTCCTCCAGCATAGCGGGGAGTTAGTAGGAAACATGCAGTGTAATTTAACAGGTGTATGATGCCATCTAGTGAGAAGTTTGAAGTTAGATTCAGCCATGGAAGAAGCCAGAGAGGAAACATGCGTAAGTTGAAGAACTTTTTCTTTTTTCTTGTCTGTGATATCAGCACCCAAGTCATGCTCCCAACTGGTCAAATATTTCGGATATTTCGGATAGGTAGAGCTTTGCATTTCAATAAGCACTTTGTAGAATAGGGAACACAGTGAAGAGGGGGATCCTTATGAAGGAACACATATTCAATGCCATTGAGATCTTGGATTCCCCGTAATGTTTGGGGGAGAGTTTGAAGGAAGCAGTTCAGTTGGTTATATCTCCATTTGTCTATAAACGTGATTGGTCTATGACCTAAGATTTTAGACAAAGGTTTAAGTGTATTAGAGTTTAGGACATGGTGAAAGAGGAGGGGACCTCCGGGTGACCAGGATTGAAAGCCTGGGTCTAGGGATCCTGGCATGAAGTAGTTATGGTGTAGGAGAGGGGTTAATGGAGAGTAATAAGACCATGTGAGTTTCTTATGGAGTCCATCCCATATGTCCAGAGAGGATACGGTAATGGGTGAGATATTTTGAGAGAGCTTTCTAAAAGAGCGTGGTATCCAAGGAGTAGAGGAAAGGTCTGACTCACACAGAGAGTATTCCAGTTGTACCCATAGTTTAGAAGCAAAGGCATATTTCCAATCTGCTATGCGTGATAAAATTACGGCATGATAATAGGCTTTAAAATTGGGTAGAGATAATCCCCCATCCCTCCAAACAAAGCGGGTTATCATGGTCTGCAATAAAGTAAAGAAGCCTATAGGAACCTTTAGGGGAATCATTTGTAAGATAAAGAGAATGCGGGGGAGTGTGTTCATCTTGATAATATTCACCTTGCCTAGCCATGAATCTGAATGGAAGACCATTTTCTGAGGTCAGCTCTGATGGTGTTCAGAAGAGGGGTATAATTATGCCTAAAAAGGGAGAGGAGATGGGGAGTAAGGTATATGCCGAGGTATTTCATGCGAGAGGTCTCCCAACGAAAGGGGAATAGGGGTTTCAGCTGATCAGCGACTGACTGGGGTACCAAAATATTTAAAATGTCTGATTTTGACAGATTAATTTTAAAGTTGGATAGAGTTTGGAAGGTAGAGAATTCCGACATTAAGTTTGGTAATGAAATGCGTGGTTGTTGAATAAAAAACAGAATGTCGTCAGCATAGGCTGCGTATTTATGGAGTCTACAACCAACTTGAATGCCATGGATATTTCAATTATATCTAATTGTGGCCAAAAAAGGTTCAAGAGAGATAGCAAAAAGAAGGGGGGATAAAGGACATCCTTGTCTGGTTCCGTTATGTAGTGTAAATGGGTCGCTTAAGGAGCCGTTTACGTACTTGCGCGGTGGGATTTAAGTAGAGGGAAAAAATACGGTGAAACATTCTGGGGCCCAGGCCAAAATAGCGGAGGGTGGTTCTGAGGTAGTCCCAGTCCACCCTGTCAAACGCCTTTTCGGCATCCGTGGAGAGAAGGAGGGTGGACTGGGAGCACCTGCGAACATAGTGGATCAGGGACAAAGTGCGAAGCGAGTTGTCTCTGGCCTCTCTATTAGGGATAAATCCAGTTTGATCAGCTTAAACCCACTGGGGTAGAAGGGGAAGCAGTCTGTTAGCCATAACCTTGGAATAGAGTTTAGTTTCAATATTTAAAAGGGAAATGGGTCTATAGCTACTACATAAGGTAGGGTACTTGTCAGGTTTGGGAATAACAGTAATGTGGGCAGATAATGATTCCGGACAAAGGCCAGATTTGTGGGAGATGGACTTTGCATAAGCTGTGAGATGAGGAAGTAAAATGTCACTAAAGGTTTTGTAGTATAGAATGGTGAAACCATCCGGGCCAGGGGCCTTACCGGAGGGGGAGGATTTTAGAGCGTATTAAAATTCCTCTATGGAAAAATCAGCTTCCAGTTCATTTAGGGCCGACTTCGACAATTTTGGGAGGTTGGCTTCTCTGAGATAGGTGAGTATACGTTTACGTTTTTCCGGCAATGGTAGAGAAGCTAGGCCACCTTCCACATTATACAAGTCAGCGTAAAATTCCCTGAAGGCTTTCGAAATTTGAGGGGTGTTGTGGACTAAATCCCCTGATGGCAGTTTTATTTTGGATATGAAGGATAACGTTTTTTTGGCTGTGATGGATCTAGCCAGCTGTTTACCCGGTTTGTTACCCCATTCGTATACTTTCTGGGAGATGTAATGAAATTTCCGCTTAGTTTCAAGAGTGAGGAGAGTTTTGAGCTCTTCTCTCTTAAGGGTGAGGGCTTCAAGCTGTGAGATATGTGGGGAACGTTTGTGCTTTTTCTCTAGTTCAGCAATTTGTTGTAGGACCTGTTTAAGCTGTTGACCATGCTCTCTCTTTCTTCTCACACCCAATTCAATAAGAGTACCCCTCATTGATGCCTTATGAGCTTCCCATAAAACAGAGGGAGAAGTGTCTGAGGCTATGCTTTATTTAAAGTATTGGGATAAGGTAGTAGATAACATGGAAACCTCTGTTGAATTAGAAATGAGAGAGTCGTTGAGCTTCCAATTGTTGGGGCGAGGAGGCAGAGCGGGCACATCCAAGCTTATGGAAACGGGTGCATGATTGGAGAGAGTAGCAACACCAATGTGGGCCGAGCGGAGAATAGGAAGGTGAAAGTGATCAAGAAAAATGTTGTCTATTTTAGAGTAAGAATTGTGCGTTTCGGAAAACAGGAAGTAGTCTTTTTCTTTAGGGTGCAGAAGATGCCAAGCATCCATAAGTTGAAGATCTAGGAGTTTTTTTTTGACCTGAGCTAATCTTTTAAAAGGGATACCAGAATGGCCTTGGGAGGTGTCCATAATGGGATCCAGAGGCATATTTATATCCCCCGCTGGAACTATCATACCCTCAGCAAAATGAGATAGTTTTGTAAGGATTTGAGAAAAGAAAGCAGGTTAACTGTGATTGGGGCAATAAATGTTTGCTAGAGTGCAACTAGTGTTGCCTATAAACCCTTTGACAAAAAGGAAGCGACCATGATCATCCGCTAACATGTCAGTAAAACGAAATGATGCACTCTTACTGAATCCAATGGCTACTCATTTGGCCTTGTTAGTGTCTGACAAACTATAATACCATTGTGGGAAATATTGTGAGTATAACTTGACGGACGTAGTATGAGTCAAATATGTTTCCTGGAGGAAGGCAATAGAACAAGCAGAGCTTTTCAGTTCTCGCAACACTTTATGTCTCTTTGCGGCCACACAAAGGCCTCTAACATTATAAGAGAGGATCTTTAGAGTAGCCATATCATCAGCAGAGAGTGGACCATTAATTTATACAGCCATGCATGCCAGCAAAACAGAAAGGGGAGGGAAAAAGGGACAAAGAGAAGGGGAAGAAGATGAGCCAGAAAAAAAGAAAAGGAGGAAGAAAAACACATATGATAAACAGTGTAACAATCGTTAGAGCAATTGGAATTGAGATAAGATTCACGCAGAAATCTGCGGTGGTCCCAGTGGGGATGAGGGGAGCAAGCAGCCAAAAACGGTTTCAGATACATTTCAAGGAGAAAAAACAGACTGCTAACTCTCATCAACCCCAGGAGGAGAGGGACAGAGAACAAACGCCTTTGTGGAGGCATTAACAGGGAGCATTGAGCCCCGTCAGCAAACGGCCTGTAAATAAGTGATTAACATTTGTATAAACAAGCAATGTTCAGGACAAAAATACAAAGAAAAATAACAGATCCTCAAGGATAAACCTGAAAATGATTACTAAGAATAGTCAAACCTTTGGCGTGAAAGCAGAAACATTCGAAACATAGGCTACAGTTAAACAAAGTAACAAGGAAGATGAGTGTAACCAGTGAGACATCTCACCCGTTTTTCTCAGACGAGCCAGGGGTGGAGACACACCTTTGCTTGGCTGGGGTTTTCCGCCATTGGGGGGAACAGGGAGCAGAGAAGGTGGGTATAGGATTCTACCAGCCAGTTATCTCCGTATGTGGCAAATTCAGATCCTGAAGGAAGGTAGGGAGATCCTCATGGAACCGCAAAGTGGAGGAGCGGCCATTTTTAGTAGCAATTAAGCATGCAGGAAAACCCCATCTGTAAGTGGTTCCATAACCCCTCAGATGCTCTAAAAGAGGCTTTAAAGCTCTGCGGCGATCAAGAGTCTCCTTAGATATGTCTGGAAAGATGTAGCTCCATCAAAGTAAATTTTAGGAGTATTTCGCAGTTTGATCATGATGGCATTTTTGTCTTCAAAATAGTGCAGACGACAGATCACATCGATGGGTTGGTCAGAAGTAAAGTTGCAAGATCTCAGGGCTCGGTGAACTCTGTCAAAACGCAGAGTATCAGTAACAGGGTTACCTAGAATGGTATTAAGGATGCCTAGGATCGAGGGTTCTAGATCGTTATCTCTGGTCGCTTCCGGCAGCCCTCTGATACGCAAGTTGTTTCTGCGGTTGCGATTCTTGAGATCCTCAAGTTTGTATAACGAGGCCCTGTGAGCATATGCTAATTGAGTGACAGTCTCTTGCAATTCTTTAATAGCCACCTCTTGTGAGTCTTGGCGCTGTTCTGTTTCCTCAATTCTGACGAGTAAATGCGCCATGTCCGCCCTAAACGCGGAGATCTCCTTTTTGATAGATTTTTCCATACTGTGAAACATACCCGCCATTTCCTTTTTGAGCTCACTCACCAGAGAAGACATGTCTGAGCCTGTGGGGGAGCCGGGGTCCTCCATCAACTCCGAACGGCAGGATGAGGCCAGGGAGCTTTCACGGGCGGAGGCAACGTGTGAGGCTGGAGAGATAATAGATCTCGAGGCTCTGGTCTTGTTGATACGAGAGCTGGGACTTTCACGTTCCGCAGCTAGGAATCTTTTGATGGTCCCCACAGCGGTTTGATGTAAGGTTGAAGATTTTGCGGGTCGTTTACTTATTGATGAACGGGAACTGGATCCTTTAGATGCCATTGCTAGTTGTGTATTGGGCCGAAAGCTGGGCGGAGCTCGTTTCAAGCGCTTCCCATCAGTGCCATGTCTAGGTCAGCAGACCCGTGGAAGGGTCATGTATGCGGTATCAGTTCAGTAGGGGAAACAAGTATTTAAACTGAGAGGCTTAGGTGACTGAGGGATGTATAAATCAGATAATAGAAAGGTACAACGGCCGTGGGTGAACTACAGCTGTCAGCAGGCCAGTTATAAATAGGAGGTCTGTAGTTGTTTGTGAGCAGAGGTAGATGATCCGAGTGGACCACTATGCCAGTCTCAGAGGAGGCCGTTTGAATCCCTGAGAAGTATATTTTTGGGATGAGGTGCACCAAGATGGCCGCCGTGCAACTGTTAGGCCTGGAAGAATACTCCTGGCAAATATATGTGTATGGCCTCAGCGGGTCTCCCAGCAGCGGGTGATAAGCTGGGGAACTATGCTTGCCCTGTGAGGAGGAACCCGAGTGATGAAGAGCTGGAGGAGCCGTGAGGAGGAGAATGCACAGTCTGCAGGTGCAGCAAGATGGACCCCGTACTCCCAAGGATAGGCCGGAGCCGCGGGTCTCGAGTAGCTGGAACGAGGAAGGACACAGCGCCGACGGCCTCGGGTGGTGCGTTGGATGTCCAGGGGCTGAACTGGCGATGGGTAAGCCTGGAGGCGGGTGGTCCGGTAGTTCAACCAGGTAGTGTGTTACTCACTGCGCTCCGGATGGATGGCCGCAACTGAGTCCGCAGGCCGCAAAAGGACAGCAGGCCGCAGGAAGCTGGATCAGGGTTCCCCAAGTGGCTCTCCCCAGCTAGACATCCACTCCGTGACCTCCGGAGGTGGAGCGATTGCTTGACAAGGCTGGATGGCTTGTATACAGGCAGAAAACGGCAGAGGACCTGTAGGCCTCAAGATGGCGGGAGGCCTCAGGAGTGTGAAGCCACAGTTCAGGAGAGGGCTCAGCCATCCAAAGTTCACAAAATCCGTCGGGACAACAGCAGGAGATGTCCAGGGACAGATGCTGACGGTCTGCGGCCCCAACAGAGCAGAGAAGAGCAGAGGATGGCGATGGATTAGCGCTGGGTATGTGGAGCTCTGTACCAACACCCCCCACAGCATGATGCTGCCACCACCATGCTTCACTGTTGGGACTGTATTGGACAGGTGATGAGCAATGTCTGGTTTTCTCCACACATACCGCTTAGAAATAAGGCCAAAAAGTTCTATCTTGGTCTCATCAGACCAGAGAATCTTATATCTCACCATCTTGGGGTCCTTCAGGTGTTTTTTAGCAAACTCCATGGGGGCTTTCATGTGTCTTGCACTGAGGAGAGGCTTCCATCGGGCCACTCTGCCATAAAGCCCCGACTGGTGGAGGGCTGCAGTGATGGTTGACGTTCTACAACTTTCTCCCATCTCCCGACTGCATCTCTGGAGCTCAGCCACAGTGATCTTTGGGTTCTTCTTTACCTTTCTCACCAAGGCTCTTGAGTAAGTGAATAACTTGTATAGCGCTACAAATGCAAACTAAATCGCCTCCAGGCGCTTTGCATCCAGTGACGTCCTGATCATCAGAAGAGGTGGGTCTTGAGTTTTTTCCTGAAGGCCCAATGGTTTTCTTCCATACGGATGTCCGTGGATAGAGCGTTCCATAGCCGTGGTCCTTGGACTGCAAATCTTCGCTCTCCCTTTGATTTGTAGTGGCACAGAGGGTCTTGAATGTGACACGATCCTTTACGGTTAGCCAATGAAGGGTCCTCAGTGAAGGGGTGATGGATTCCCAAGGTTTTTTCCCTGTTACCAGTCTGGCTGCTGTGTTCTGGATGACTTGTAGGCGTGGAATCTGATATTTAGGTAGTCCTATGTAGAGGGAGTTTGCGTAGTCGAGTCGGGAGTTGATAATTGCTCCAACTACTACTGCTGTGTCCTCTTCTGGGATGAAGGGTATGAGTCTACGCAGCAGGCGGAGGAGATGATGAGATCCGCTGACTACTGATCCTATTTGTGCATCCATCGACATCTCTGAGTCAAAGATGACTCAGAGACTTTTGACTTTGGTGCTCGGGGTAATAGTCTGTCCAAGGATGGTGGGTGGTGTCCAAGAAGTTTTAATTTTTGTCTTTCGGTTTGCGTGGAGGAGAAGGAGTTCTGTTTTGGATCCATTGAGTTTGAGGGAACTCTCAGTCATCCAATCATCGATCAATGTGAGGCAATTTTCCAATCCGTGATATTGGTCTTTTTTTTCGGTGATACAAAAGTAAAGTTGGGTGTCGTCAGCGTATGAATGGTAGCACAGGTCCCGTTTGCTGATGATTGCTGATGATTTTGAAGAGCAGGCAGAGGTAGATGTTAAAGAGCATGGGTGACAGGGGTGATCCTTGAGGGACTCCGCAAGAAATTGCGTGAGTTTCAGTGGTGAAGGCTTCTAGTTTCACTGTCTGGGAATGATTATCTAGGAAGGATGTGAACCAGGGTAGGTCAGGGTCTGCGACTCCTGCTACTTCTTTAAGGTGAATAAGTAGAGTTTTGTGGTCTACTGTGTCGAACGCTGCGCTGAGGTCCAGCAGCACCAGGAGACATGATTCTCCGTTATCTGCTGCTTCAAGGGCGTCATCCCATATTTTGAGAAGTACTGTTTCTGTGCCATGGCCTGGGCGAAAGCCTGATTGTAGTGGATGCAAGAGTTTGTAAGTGTCCAAATGGAGTTGTAGCTGTTGTACTACTGCTTTCTCCATAATCTTAGAGATGGTGTTGAGGCTTGTTACCGGTCTGCGGTAGTTTGGGTCTTTGGGGTCGAGGTTGGGTTTCTTTAGGAGGGGTTTGATTATGCCTTGCTTGAGGGAGATCGGAACCATACCTTCTTTGAACGATTGATTTACGAGATGTGTTATGGTAGGCGCTAAAATGTCGGTACATTCTTTCAGGAGTTTTGTAGAAATTATGTCATTTGGTGATGTGCTGTCTCTGAGGCTTCTGATGATTTTTTTGGTGGTGTCAACGGTGATCAGGACCAGCGAGAATTTTGTCAATTGTATAATGTTCGTGTTGATTTCCCCTGTTTGCTTTGGCTGAGTGAGGTTGATTGTTTTTTTCTGTTGAATCGTTTCCCGAATGTTTTCGATTTTGTTGATAAAAAAATCAGATAACTCATTACAGATTTCTTGGGTTTCGTTTGCTGGAGATTCTAGGCAGGTGGGGTTCATAGTCTGAGCGACTAGTTTGAAGAGTTCACAAGGTCGGTTTAGGGCTTTTTTGATGGTGTTTGAGAAATGTTCCTTTTTTGCTTTAAAAATTGCTTTGAGATATTTCTTAGTGAGTGCTTTGTAGTTTGTGTGGTTTTCCTCAGTTGGGTTTCTTCTCCAGGCTCCTTCAGCTCTTCTACGTTCTTGCTTCAGTAGAGTAAGAGTGTCATTAAACCAGCCCGAGTTGTTTTTGCGAATGAGTGCTCTGCATCTCGGAGCAACTGTGTCTGTTGTTTGTAGTAATGCTTTGTTTAAGGAGTTGAGTGTTTGTTCCGTTGAGTGGTTTTGATTTAGCGTTCCTATTTTTTTTGATAGTGTCGTTTTGAAGAGTTCCGAGTGTAGTTTCTTCTGAGATCTTGTCCAGTGTGTTGTTATTGAGTGTTCCAATTTTTGGGAGATGGTGTTGGTGGTAATTTTAAATTTGATGGCATGGTGATGTCCATATTTTGTTTGAAGGTGAGGTAGAGAATGTGACCCGACCCATGCGTGGGGGCATTTATCAATTGCTGCAGGCCTAGTTCTTCCAAATGATTGATGCAGGAGGTGGCGATGAGGTCCTGAGTGAAGTTAGCCCAGAGGTTGAAATCCCAGAGTAATAGAAAGTTTCTGTTTTTCAAGGTGTATGTCGAGATGAATTCGGTGAAGGGTGTGAGGAGATTTGTCTTTGGTCCTGGTGGTCTGTAGCATAGCAGTATGTGAATGGTGTCCTGTGGTGCTGTTTGGAGTTGCAGAGTGAGTGTCTCCATGAAAGGCAATGAGTTCTGTAGCGTCGGTTTGGTGAGAGCGAGGTGAGATTTGAAGATCACTGCTAGGCCTTCTCCTCTTTGTCCTATTCTATGCTCGGTTAGGATGCAGTAGTTCTCAGGTACTAATTCTGTTAGGATGGTGTTACAGTTGGGTGTTAGACATCTTTCCGTGATAAAGAGGCAATGTCATTTTGCGTGATGAAGTCGTGAATTTCCTGTCTGTGCTTGACTGCCGATCTGGTGTTGATCAGGGCGGATTATAAATGTTGAAATTGAAGTGGTGTCTTCGTGTTTTTGATAGTCGATTGTCGGTTGATCCTTAGCAGTTGTTCTTTTTGTAGTATTTTTTGGGGCGAGGTTGGTAGTGTTGAGGCGGTATTCATTAGCCTGTGGAGGCTGTCTGCTGAGTATTTAAAATTGCACATGATGGGAAGAAAAAAAGTGATGGGGATGGTGAATAGGGCCCAATGACCTAGCCCCCCCCGTTGGTCCAGAGGAAGGCAAAAAAACCCAGCCGGGCCAATTGCTACAGCAGGGGAAAATTCCTTCCTGACCCCCGAGAGGCGATTGGGTGAACCCCGGATCAACTTCCTACTGGTTGGAGGTGCCCCGATGTACTTACCAGGTCGGCACATGCGGGCCCCCTGGAAAGAGAAATGGGGAGGGGATAATGGGTTGGCCGGAGCTAGGCCGCAGCCGCTGTCTGTCCTGCAGGTCTAGCAGTCTAGAGGCGGTCGCCCGGATGGCGGCAGGTGGCAGTCGGCGGCTGCAGGCATCGCAATGGTTAGGTGGGGGACCTGAGCTAGGGGAGAGTGTGGTCCAGGGGGAGCCACAGGTCATCAGGTTCACATTTGTTGGGGGAGAGAAACGCAGAAATCCGAAGATGAGTCCTGGATGGCCAGATGGCCAGAGCTCCTGCCACACATGTCCATTACCCTTGACCATGTGTGTGGATCGCTCTGTGAAGCGGTGAGTCCAGAGCTCCTGTCACACACGTCTGTTACGCTTGACCATGTGTGTGGATTGCTCTGTGAAGCGGTGAGGCTGGAGTTCCTGTCGCACCCGTCCGTTATGCTAGACCATGTGTGTGGATCTGGGGGGATAGCGGAGTAGCAGTTGTCGGTGCTGTGGTTGGGGTAGCTTGGTTATGTCGGGGGGGAGATATCCGTAATAAGTGTGAAAAAAAGATAGCTCAGTTTGGCCGGACGGCCAGCTCTAGGAAGGGTTCTGGTCGTCCCAAACGTCTTCCATTTAAGGATTATGGAGGCCACTGTGCTCTTAGGAACCTTAAGTGCAGCAGAATTTTTTTGTAACCTTGGCCAGATCTGTGCCTTGCCACAATTCTGTCTCTGAGCTCTTCGGGCAATTCCTTTGACCTCATGATTCTCATTTGCTCTGACATGCACTGTGAGCTGTAAGGCCCCTTTCACACGGAGGGTCCGTTCAGGTCCGCCTGTCAGTTTTTTGGAGCCACGGATGCCCACGGAGCCCTATGGAGCCACGGATGTCAGCGGTGACATGTCCGCTGACATCCGCTCCGCCAAAGTGTGACGGAGGAAAACCCTATTTTTCCTTCCGTCGGCGGAGCGAATCGGATGAACACGGACAGACTGTCCGTGTTCATCCGATCTCCCCATAGGGGAGAGCGGCGCTCTAACAGGGCGGTCCCTGCACAGTGTGCGGGGACCGCCCAGTCATCCGCCGGCTCAGCGGGGATCAACTGAGCGATCCCCGCTGAGCAAGCGGAGCTTCACGGGGCGGATCATGACTGATCTGCCCAGTGTGAAAGAGCCCTAAGGTCTTATATAGACAGGTGTGTGGCTTTCCTAATCAAGTCCAATCAGTATAATCAAACACAGCTGGACTCAAATGAAGGTGAAGAACCATCTCAAGGATGATCAGAAGAAATGGTCAGCACCTGAGTTAAATATATGAGTGTCACAACAAAGGGTCTGAATACTTAGAACCATGTGATATTTCAGTTTTTCTTTTTTAATTAATCTGCAAAAGTGACAACAATTCTGTGTCAATATGGGGTGCTGTGTGTACATTAATGAGGGAAAAAAATGAACTTAAATAATTTTAGCAAATGGCTGCAATATAACAAAGAGTGAAAAATTTAAGGGGGTCTGAATTCTTTCCGTACCCAATGTACATGTGGTCTGGTCAGATGAGACCAAAATTTTACTTTTTGGCCTAAAAGCAAAATGCTATGTGTGGCTGAAAACTAACACTGCGCATCATCTTGAACACCCCCCCCCCCGTGAAACATAGTGGTGGCAGAATCATGTTGCAGGGATGCTTTTCATCAGCAGGGACAGGGCAGCTGGTCAGAATTGATGGAAGGATGGATGGAGCCAAATACAGGGCCTGTTAGAGTCTGCAAAAAACTTGGGACTGGGGTGGAGGTTTATCTTCCAGCAGGACGACCCTAAACATAAATACAGTCAGAGCTACAATGGAAAGGTTTAGATCAAAGCATATCCATGTGTAAAAATGGCCCAGTCAAAGTCCAGACCTAAATCCAATTGAGAATCTGTGGCAAGATGAAAATTGCTGTTCATAGACACTCTCTCCATCCAATCTGACAGAGCTTGAGCTATTTTGCAAAGAAGAATGGGCAACAATTTTACTCTCTAGATGTGCAAAGCTGGTAGAGATATACCAAACAAAGACTTGCAGCTGTAATTGCAGTGAAAGGCGGTTCTACAAAGTATTGACTCGGGGGGGGGGGGGGGGGCTAAATACAAATGCACGCCACACTTTTCAGATATTAATTTGTAAAAAAAATTAAAAACCATTTATCATTTTCCTTCCACTACACAATTATGTGCCACTTTGTGTCGGTCTGTCACATAAAATCACAATAAAATACATTTACTTTTTTGGTTGTAACATGACAAAATGTGAAACATTTTTCAAGGCACTGTAGGTAGCTTCCATGCATGCAATAATGTTCAAAGAACAGGATATGGGACTTTAAAGGTGCTAAATATAAGTTGATACAACAAAAACTTTTTATATAAAAATAGAAAATTTATTAATGACATCAATTTTAAAAATGATATATACAATTCATTAACCTCTACAGGTATACATCTACTACCTAGTATGTAACAGTAATTAGTCGTATACAGTTGACAATGGCGTCCATTTGAATGAATTGTATATATCAGTTTTTTAATTGATGTCCTTAATACATTTTCTATTTTTAGATAAAAAGTTTTTGTTGTATCAACTTATATTTAGCACCTTTAAAGTCCCATATCCCGTTCTTTGAATATTTGCCAAACCCAGGGATGTTGGTGCTATAATATGTATGTGTAACGGTATGATGATCTCTGCCCACTATTCTTGAGCATGCAATAATGTGTGTTACAATCAAGACCTTTGCTTCTATTATCACAAAGAATGAATGTGTGAATAAATGAATGTGTTTTACCACTTCGGCTCTCACACCTGCAATTTTCACATTTCTGCTATGAGCCTGTTTATTCGGCGATCATTTTGTCATTACTTAAGATAACAACGTAATACATATGTTGTTGTTTTTAAAGCGGAGTTCCACCCAAAAGTGGAACTTACGCTTTAAGCACTCCTCACCCCCTTACATGCCACATTTGGCATGTAATTTTGTTGGGGGGAGTGGGGGCTTCGGTAGGAGTGGGACTTCCTGTTACATTCCCTTTTCTCCCCTGCCTGTTCATCTGCTACAGAGAAACAAAAGGCATTGTTCTTAAATTAACATTATTCACATGTAAATCGTGCGGGCATTGTTATGCAAATTAGACCGGCCGCAGCAATTCAGATGGGGGGGGGGGGCACAGTAGGTGTACAGACCCAGGAACTCAGCACAGGTATGATGGGAACCCCTCATAATGGGCACAGCAGGTGTACAGACCCAGGAACTCAGCACAGGGATGATGGGAACCCCTCATAATGGGCACAGCAGGTGTACAGACCCAGGAACTCAGCACAGGGATGGTGGGAACCCCTCATAATGTGCACAGCAGGTGTACAGACCCGGGAACTCAGCACAGGGATGATGGGAACCCCTCATAATGGGCACAGCAGGTGTACAGACCCGGGAACTCATTACAGGGATGGTGGGAACCCCTCATAATGGGCACAGCAGGTGTACAGACCCAGGAACTCAGCACAGGGATGATGGGAACCCCTCATAATGGGCACAGCAGGTGTACAGACCCAGGAACTCAGCACAGGTATGATGGGAACCCCTCATAATGGGCACAGCAGGTGTACAGACCCAGGAACTCAGCACAGGGATGATGGGAACCCCTCATAATGGGCACAGCAGGTGTACAGACCCAGGAACTCAGCACAGGTATGATGGGAACCCCTCATAATGGGCACAGCAGGTGTACAGACCCAGGAACTCAGCACAGGGATGATGGGAACCCCTCATAATGGGCACAGCAGGTGTACAGACCCAGGAACTCAGCACAGGGATGGTGGGAACCCCTCATAATGGGCACAGCAGGTGTACAGACCCGAGAACTCAGCACAGGGATGATGGGAACCCCTCATAATGGGCACAGCAGGTGTACAGACCCGGGAACTCGTTACAGGGATGGTGGGAACCCCTCATATTGGGCACAGCAGGTGTACAGACCCAGGAACTCAGCACAGGGATGATGGGAACCCCTCATAATGGGAACAGCAGGTGTACAGACCCAGGAACTCAGTACAGGGATGGTGGGAACCCTCATAATGGGCACAGCAGGTGTACAGACCCAGGAACACAGCACAGGGATGGTGGGAACCCTCATAATGGGCACAGTAGGTGTACAGACCCAGGAACTCAGTAGAGGGATAATGGGAACCCTCATAATGGGCACAGCAGGTGTACAGACCCAGGAACTCAGTACAAGGATGGTGGGAACCCCTCATAATAGGCACAGTAGGTGTACAGGGATGGTGGGAGGAACCCTCATATTGGGCACAGCGGGTGTACAGACCTGGGAACTCAGTACAGGGATGGTGGGAACTCCTTATAATGGGCACCTCAGGTGTACAGACCCAGGAACTCTGCACAGGGATGGTGGGAACCCCGCATAATGGGCAAAGTAGGTGTACAGACCCAGGAACTCAGTACAGGGATGGTGGGAACCCCTCATAATGGGCACCATAGGTGTACAGACCCGGGAACTCAGTACAGCTTGTCCTTATACATTTACTTGAGATCACTTTGACCCGGTGGGTCCTACCTCCCACTATAGTGACCCACCGGGTCTAAGTGATCTCAAGTAAATGTATAAGGACAAGCTGTACCATTTAAATGCATTACCTCTCAAATGTGCCTAAATGTGTCTAGTGTTTCAGTGTGTTTAGCTGTTTTCTGCGCTTCACCTCCTCTCCTAAACGTGCTTTCCATGGGGTTTTTTTTTCATACGGTAATTGCTCTGCTTCTAATATGTCTGTAAACGCCTGTGTGCACATGGACACATAAGCTAACATACAGGTGCTTTTACAGGCTGAGAAAAAAAATTCAAATGCCAGTATTTTTTAAGCTTTAATCTGAGCCCTTTGTAATCTCATGTAGCCATATTCCTAAGCGATCATCACAAGTCTCTGTGCTTGATATACCATCAGTCCGATTCATGCTTCAGAGTAAGTTTAAGGCCCCGTTCAGGCTAGATTCACACTTGTGCAGCGAGGCTCACAGCAGGGGTCCGGTGCATCCCTGTTCTCCATTTCATCCTAGTCTGTGATCTCCAGATATCGTCTGGGTTTTAAAACAAATTGAAGCTTTGTCGGTGTATAATGTGCAGCCTGGTATATGATGTGCAGAGCCCTGTGTATAATGTGCAGCCTGGTATATGATGTGTAGGGATGAGCTCTTGCGTGTTTGCATACTCCACGTGCAGAGCCCGCCAGGAAGTCGGCACGGCGCTGCGCTGCGCTAATCATAGGCAGGGAGACATTGTCCCGATGCTCGGCTCCAGAGATCGGGAAATGTCTCCCTGCCTGTGATTAGCGCAGTGCCGTGCCGACTTCCTGGCGCATGGAGTATGCGAACATGCCAGAACTCATCCCTAATGATGTGCAGAGCCCTGTATATAATGTGCAGCCTTGAATATGATGTGCAGAGCCCGGGGTGTATAATGTACAGCCTGGTATATGATGTGCAGTGCACTGTGTATAATGTGCAACCTGGTATATGATGTGCAGAGCCCGGTGTATAATCTGCAGCCTGGTATATGATGTGCAGAGCCCGGTGTATAATGTGCAGCCTGGTATATGATGTGCAGAGCCCGGTGTATAATGTGCAGCCTGGTATATGATGTGCAGAGCCCTGTGTATAATGTGCAGCCTGGTATATGATGTGCAGAGCCCTGTGTATAATGTGCAGCCTGGTATATGGTGTGCAGAGCCCGGGGTATAATGTACAGCCTGGTATATGATGTGCAGTGCACTGTGTATAATGTGCAGCCTGGTATATGATGTGCAGAGCCCTGTGTATAATGTGCAGCCTTGAATATGATGCGCAGAGCCCTGTGTATAATGTGCAGCCTGGTATATGATGTGCAGAGCCCTGTGTACAATGTGCAGCCTTGAATATGATGTGCAGAGCCCTGTGTGTAATGTGCAGCCTGGTATATGATGTGCAGAGCCCTGTGTATATTGTGCAGTCTGGTATATGATGTGCAGAGCCCGGTGTATAATGTGCAGCCTGGTATATGATGTGCAGAGCCCGGTGTATAATTTGCAGCCTGGTATATAATGTGCAGAGCCCTGTGTATAATGTGCAGCCTGGTATATGATGTGCAGAGCCCTGTGTATAATGTGCAGCCTGGTATATGTTGTGCAGAGCCCTGTGTATAATTGGAGCCTGGTATATGATGTGCAGAGCCCTGTGTATAATGTGCAGAGCCCTGTGTATAATGTGCAGCCTGGTATATGATGTGCAGAGCCCTGTGTATAATGTGCAGCCTGGTATATGATGTGAAGAGCCCTGTGTATAATGTGCAGCCTGGTATATGATGTGCAGAGCCCTGTGTATAATGTGCAGTCTGGTATATGATGTGCAGAGCCTGGTGTATAATCTGCAGCCTGGTATATGATGCGCAGAGCCCGGTGTATAATGTGCAGCCTGGTATATGATGTGCAGAGCTCTGTGTATAATGTGCAGCCTGGTATATGATGTGCAGAGCCCTGTGTATAATGTGCAGCCTGGTATATTATGTGCAGAGCCCTGTTTATAATATACAGCCTGGTATATGATGTGCAGAGCTCTGTGTATAATGTGCAGTCTGGTATATGATGTGCAGGGCCTGGTGTATAATGCTGACACTATGAGTGGAATACAGGGGACAGAGTGGGTGGATTCTATAAGGGGTGAGGCTTATGGGAAGTAAGAGGGGCCAACCGTGGAGGGGTGGGGTCTTGCGCCCCCCATCCTAAAACTTCACCAGCTGCCACTGATATAGTGTGTATATATATATATATATATATATATATATATATACACACAAATTCAAACCCACAACACACTACAGTACCAACTAAAAGAAAAAATGACTGTTCAGGTCTTTTAATGCAGCTGGAGAAAAAACATTCTCCATCTATGTATTTGTGTGACTTTCTGTAACCGTAGTTCAGTTTAGCTATTTTAAGCTTATCTGTTCTCTATATGTCTTCCATTTGATTTGGAATTTTACATCATGTATACCATTTTAGTTCTAAGGTAATTAAATTAAAGGATGTGCCCATTTCTACAATTAAGTCATTTTCTGTTAGGATTCATGCACACTGGTTTATTCTAAATGCTGTATCTCCTGACAGGAAAAAAAAACAGCAATACAAGCTCACCTAAGCTACACTTTTTCAAAGCAGTTTAGATGATTTTACAGAGTTTAGCAGCATTTGGAGTTTGGGAGTTTATTTATTTAATTGGCCAGAATTTTAAATTATTCTGCCAATTGAAAAGAATAAATTCTGAAGTGTTAAATGCTTTCAGTGCTAAGTGCTAAATAACTGTCTAAAAATCTATAATGTAGAAAATAAAAGGAAGTCATAAGAATGCCAGGTGCATAACCTTATAGGGCAATGTGGAGTTAGTGCAAAAATACAATATAATGGAACAGATATACAACTGCCCTAATTGTAAGGAAATAACGGCCAGACAGCAAGTATGTCTTTAGCTGCTGTTGGTCAATCTTTCTGTCTGAGTGGAGGTGTGTATAGGGTAGGGCCAGTAACCTGGCCACATACCACATACTGTACCACAACCCAAAGGCATGGATTGATACTAAGGGTTATTGTGGTAACTAAAACACTCAGATGCCAATCAAAATTAAATATTCTGCCGTAAAAAGAATGCACTCCTTTTAATTCCACCAGTCCACACAAATCTTCCTTTTCCTCCTACAATCAAATCCACATTGCCCCAATAAATATAAGTGCCCATAATGAAAATAAAAAGTAAAATAATTAAAAACCACAAAAATCCCTTAACCCAATATGTTTTGCCTAAAAGCAAGGAGGCTTCATTAGGGGTGTACAGTGCATAAAGTGTGTTTAAAGAAAGCACATGGCAAAAGTGCTCACAAATTTTCACTATTCACTAAACTAAAGCTGGCCATAGACAATTTGAATCTCGGCTGGTTCCGGCTGAATGCATCCGAGTAAATTGATTGACTTGGGTACAACCAGTCTGTCAGATTTTAGGATTTTACGAGTGATTATTGCTACCGGCTGAATGGATAAGTATGGTATTACCACGCTACCAAGGAGATGGGGGGGGGGGAAGGGTACTGCTGCAGCACTGGAGGTATATCAGAAACCCAAAGTAAATGGCAAAAAAGAGATAATGCTGCGCTGAATAAAGGATGGGAAGTAGGTGAACATAACTAAGTGCACCTAATAGACTAAGAGGTGATGATCGGTAAATAAATAAGCATCAAAACATGGTATAATTATACAGCATAAAAGATTAATACACTCAAAGGTGAATGAATCCAAGGTGAAAATAATAATAAATAGAGTGCTAAGTGCAGCTGTGAACATGCACTAAAAAAGTCCTCAGACTGTCTCTGAAATTCCTCAAAACATCATTGCTAAAATAAAAGTCATTCCAATGGTAAAAATATATGAGCAAAACGATGATCTGTGTTCTTGTGCAAAAAAAGCAAAAAACAGTGACTGGTTTGGAAACGTAAGTGAAGGTGCTGGTGCCAGATATTCCAATGTGAAGTGTCATTGTTAAAGGGAGGAGAGAAACTTCCTGTTTCCCTTGTGATTGGTGGGGTTGTCCCCTTACCTTACTGCTGTAAGGTAACAGCATATAATGATCTTTCTAGGTGAATCTGGCGTGTGCTCCGGTCATTCCCTGATATGGCGTCTCCTAGCACTGTATGACCTTTGTCTTTAACAGAGTTTCCCTCGGGAATCCCACTTGGTGTAGCAGTAATAACCCTCACAGAAAAGGGAGATGGATGCGCCAATAGTGTAGTATGTTTAAAATTAAATTTATTGGCAGTAAAACATCATAAAGGGTACTCACATAAAGTGCATGAGAAACGGGATATAAAAACGAGCAGTGAGCTCGCAAATGTCACCTCCGGTGCCTCTGGTGTCTCGACGTGTGTTCGTCACGGTCACGTGACTTCATCAGGAGCTAATGATGAAGTGACCGTGAAGTGACGTGACCGTGACGAACACGCGTCGAGACACCAGAGGCACCGGAGGTGACATTTGCGAGCTTGCTGCTCGTTTTTATATGCCGTTTCTCATGCACTTTAGGTTCACCTATTTCCCATCCTTTATTCAGCGCAGCATTATTTCTTTTTTGCCTATTGCTACCGGCTATTATAACTGCTGGCAGTGCTATCCCTGACTCCCCCTCGCACCAGATGAACACAATGGCTCCACAGGAGGCATTCCCCCACCAACACTGACTGTGTTGATGGGGAAATTAAGCGAGTTTCTTTCCTACAACCTGTGGCTGCAGGAAAGAAAATCGCTTCATCAATGGCTGACTTAAGTGAACATTCAGTTTTCAAAGTAAGTAACCTATACTCCTTTAATAAATCATTACTAGTAAGTCTGCTTGTTATGCAAAACAATGTGAAATATGTGTTGATCTAATAAGAAGAATAACAAATACAATAAAAAAAAATGCTGTAACCCTTAAGCCATGTACACACGATCGGATTTTGTATGGATTCAAATCCGATGTATTTTTCCATCGGAATTTCGATGAAGCTGACTTCCATCAGTCTTGCCCACACACCATCAGTCAAAAATCCGACTGTCCCAAACGCTGTGACGTAAAACACTTTGACGAGCCGAGAAAAATGAAGTTCAATGCTTCTGAGCATGCGTCGACTTGATTCTGAGCATGTGTGGGTTTTTTCTCCGATGGAGTTCCACACAGGCGATCGGAATTTGCTATCGTTTTTTTTTCCATCGGATAAATTTAAAACATGTTCTATTTTTTCTCACCGATGGAAAAAAGACAGATGGGGCCCATACACGATCGCATTGGCCGATGAAAAAAGTCCATCAGACTGTTTTCATCGGTAAAACCGATCGTGTGTACAGGGCATTAGTCTTATTATCAAGTGACATATCAGGGGGTTTTTAATGGGTAAAGCTTCTTTCTCCCAGTTGATTGCTGGGAATGTATAGGCTATAATGTGTTGTTCTGCAACACATCTTACAATTAATTAGAAACCTGCAGTTGTAAATGCAATTAACACAATATGTACATTTAAATATCTCCTCTCCAGAGAGAAAGGAAACATTTAAATTGGGGACAAAGTTGAGCATGCTACATAAAGTGAAAAGTAATCATCTGCTTAAGATCTAAATCACTGCTTATCTTATCTGTGGTGTAATTAACACATAGATACTTTTCTTGATTGATTTAATGAGGTGACAATTGAAGGCATGAACTGAAATAAAAATAAATGCAATAAATTCAGGCTGAGAAACACAATCGGCGTCATCTATTTCTTTCACAGGAGAGGGCAAACAGATTTGCTTAGTTTCCCACAAATTAAGCGGTTAATGACCTATTAGCTTTGACACCATACATTACAGCTAGTTTATCTAGGCATTGGATGAAATGTAAGCATTACTTGGTCACTGTGATATATTTGAATATGGTCAGATACATCACTCTGCAGATGATTAGTTGTTTGTCCTTTGACAGGCTCTTCCATCTCACTAAATGAAAGCTTGCTGATTGCTCTCACTTCTCATCCATTGCTCTTCACTGGTGCTATATTATAAGGCTAATGCTGACAGTGCAAATTGGCAGAGACAGCTCACACTGAACATTCTTATTTTTTCATCACTGCATAACCATGACCATCATTTTCACAGTAGGTGGTAAGAAGTATTTTAACAATGCTTTATAGAGATTGCTTAGCTATTTAACACTTTATTACTGTCTAGATGGGTACTGTTTAAAAAAAAACAAAAAAAACAATTGTGTTAGTAGGCTTATTTTTTATAAAGGAGTTGTAAAGCCAGAAGTTTTTTTTTTATCTTAATGCATTCTATGCATTAGGATAAAAAGCCTTCTGTGTGCAGCAGCCACCCCAGCACCCCCTAATACTTACCTGAGCCTCATCTCATGTCAGCCATCTGAGACTCTCCCTCCTGATTGTCTGAGACACAGCAGCAGCACCACTGGCTTTCACTGCTGTCAATCAAAGTCAGTGCTTCTAGACACTCAGAATGGCTCTGGATCGGCAGTACACGTGTAGCGGGTATTTAAATTTGGGGGGGAGCATCTGGGTTAGTTAACCCAGATGTACTAATTGTTAGGGAATCTGAGAATCCCTTTTGTGGTTCTTGGAGGACTCTGGTGGTGCAAGGTTCCCTGTGGCCTGCAGGTGGCGTTGTCGCCCTGGGCCGGAGTTGAACCTACACCGCAAGACTGTACCTTTTTGTCCTTTCCTGGCACCGGTACAGCGGGGCGGGAAACCCGCTGTGACGCAAAAGGAGAGGAGATAAAAGGGGCGGACGCCCTGACCTCGGGGTTCAGAGTTGGAGGACGCGGCCGCACCCAGGCACCTTTGGCCTGGGTGCTGGTGTTCCGGAGATCCGGCCCAGGTGCCCTTGACCTGGCCGGAGCGAGGGATGGAGTCCATCCCAGGCACCTTAAGCCTGGGGTGAGGTACTATGGCCAAGGCCTGGAGCCCAGGACTTCGACTGGGTTCCGCAAGGGTGGAGGAGTCCGAGGGGCCCTAAGGGGTTGGGACCCGTATCTGAGGCGAGGAGGCCGGGGAGTGTAACCCTTCCGGATAGCCCGGTACAGCATTAATCCGGTGACGGCGGGGCCTCTGGTAACTCCCTTGGAGGGATGTCTTCCCCCTGACAGGGGCTGCAACGTAGCTTAGGTAACTCCAGTTCCTGTTCACTAGAGTCGCTGGAAGAGACTCTGAAGCCAAAAAGTCAATTTAACAGCCACTGTGCTTAGCAATCGTTGGTGAAACCTCAACGGTTTAGTTTCTTTGAGGATTGTGCCTTGACCTACTCCCCACCAATACTAAACTGTTCTATGGGTCTCAAACTGTCTGCTCGCAAAGGACTATTTGTTTGCCGTTATGGATTAAATAAGTGTTGGACCTTTTCAGTGTGTGGTACTCCAATTACTGGGAGCAAAGGGGGTTATCAGCAGAACAGACTTGGCTCTGAGCGTATACACAGCCCGGGTGTAATTAGATGCTGGCCTTCACCTCTACATGCTGAAATCTAGAGGACATGGGCTTTGGCGCACCTCGCTCTCCCCTTCAAAATACCCCTAGACCGAAGCCAAAGTATTCACTAAAGAAGAGAGAGAGAGTGAGGCCGCTACACACGTAACTTCTGGTTGGTGAGAGAGTGGGGAGGCTCCCCAGCCGGACCCACCAGCTGCCTCTCCACCTGCGAGCAGACCGTCCTTCCCAGGAGTGATTGCTGCACTTAGATGGTGCTGCTCTCTTTGTGTTTTTGCATCCTACAGAGTTCCTTCTAGCTTGTTACAAGTCGGCAGCCTCCTACAGTCAGCATACCCGAGACCACCACCAGTTCTTGTGCTGTACATGAACTTTCACACTTGGACCCCCTGTGAAAGAGAGTTTTTAAATTGCCCACTCTCTCTCAATCAAGCTGAAAGAGCGCTCATGAGTATATGTACTTTTCACAATGTACACTAGATTCTGAAACAGTCAAAGCTTTTATTTGCAGCATGTCACCACATACCTGTATGGTAATATATTGTGCACTTTTTTTTTTTTCTATTGCCATAACTACTATAAACTTTAGGCAATCCCCTTCAATAAAAAAATCAGGCAAATCTACAGTGAGGTTCTGCACGTGGGGATAGAGGGATGTAAGAAGGATCTTCTGGAGAAAGTGGTGGTTGTGCCACACCATCTAGTGGCAGGGCACATTTTCTTTTTCTATGTCACAGTGGCCATGCTATACAGTACACACAGGAGGTAGTTGAGTAGCAGACAAAGACTTTGTCATGCAACACTGTACCAAAAAGTTATATCATTTATGAGATAGGAACAGCCTTTTCTTAGTAGTATTTAATAAGTTACATAGTTAGTCAGGTTGAAAAAAGATACATGTCAATCTAGTTCAACCAATATAAAAATAGAAAACCACATATACACAAAAATGCAAAGATTGCTGGGTGTCAGGGAGTCATAGGCACCACATCCCTCAATAATCAAAATATTGCTAAATACAGAAAACTGGGATTTTTAAAGTCCCACACAGACAAATTGTTTTATAAAAGTAACAACATTTTATTTGAGAATTTTAAAAACAACATTTCATGCCTAAACCTGTCATACAGTATCCATGCGATTTTGGACAGATGCAGCAACTTCGGCTCTACATGTTTTGCCAGGCTATGGCTTCCTCAGGAGTCTCAGGAGTCTGCATACATATACATACATTCAATTTCTCAGAGGCACATTCAATGAAAGACCACAAAGGAAACCCTTTTACCTTAATAATGATATAGATACCCCAATGTGGATATAGTAAAATCAAAATAGTGGACTGTATATCAGGAGGTGCCTCAAGGAGATAGCAGTGAAACTGCAGGGGGGGGGAGGGATATAGGATCCAACGTTAGTCTGTCTAAGAAAAAAATCAACAACAAATAGTAGATTCACTGATAATGATATGCAAACCACCCAGGGACTGAATATTTTCTGCCTACCAATGTATTAAATAAGATGTGACAAGGCCAATAGAGTATGAATACGATTCATGCGGATTAATCCTATTTCAGTTTTTAAAAATCCAATACTGCCAATGGGCTATTCAAATGCAGAAGGTAATATGTATTGGCTCTGAAATACAGCATATAAACATATACATAGTGACTTCAAATTATCATAGGGGCAACCCAGCCAAATCCCTCAGATCCTCAATCACTAAGTTTTTACCCAAGTTTAGTCCAAAGCATTCCATCCCTATTGGAGCAGGACACCGCAATGTCAGCTGTTGCGAGGGTCCCTTTTATATCCCGCCCACCTCCCTTGGCATCTAATGGTGCCGATGGAAGTGTGAACACCCAATTGAGGCTACCGCGCATGCGCGATCGGCACCGGAGATGATGTCACATGCAGGCACAATGAATCAGCATCATATTGGAAAATCTGCCCATACTGGGTGCAGTCAGAGGCAAAGGCCCCTAGTCATCTTAACAATGCATTGGCCCCGCAAATTCAGCAGGTACCTAGCACACAACAATCCCCCCAGCAAAGGAGCTGATTCCAACCTAGCATATAAATGGTCATATGATATCAATAGGAGATGCAAGAACAGAACATTTTTGCAACATAATCCTACTAATGATCCTAATGACTCTGATGGGTCATCACTCTCTTCTATTCCTTCTTCACAGGTTGTTCACGTACAACAACAATCAGATAGTTTAGGGCCCCATAAATGCAAGAACGAAGGAATGTATCTGTATCTAAACGCACATCACATCATTATCGAACATGGAACACCAATATTTCACCCTCACATGTTGTTTTTCCTTCATTTGGTGATTTGAGCTTTTTGTCTCTTGATTCTTTTGTCTCTTTTCAAACACCTAGCTTACCTATAATGTAAAGAGTATGGCACAACTGCAAACTTACCAAGACATGGCCATCCACCTAAGCTGACAGGCCGGGCAAGGAGAGCATTAATCAGAGAAGCATCCAAGAGGCCCATGGTTACTCTGGAGGAGCTGCAGAGATCCACAGCTCAGGTGGGAGAATCTGTCTACAGGATAACTATTAGTTGTGCACTCCACAAATCTGGCATTTATGGAAGAGTGGCAAGAAGAAAGCCATTGTTTAAAGAAAGCCATAAGAAGTCCAGTTTTGCAATTTGCAAAAAGCCATGCAGGGGACACAGCAAACATGTGGAAGAAGGTGCTCTGGTCAGATGAGACCAAAATTTTACTTTTTGGCCTAAAAGCAAAACGCTTTGTGTGATGAAAAACTAACATCGCACATCCCTTTAAACACACCATCCCCACTGTGAAATATGGTGGTGGCAGCATCATGTTGTGGCGATGCTTTTCTTCAGCAGGGACAGGGAAGCTGTTTAGAGTTGATTGGAAGATGGATGGTGCCAAATACAGGTCCATATTAAAAGAAAACCTGTTATGCCCTGTACACATGATCAAATTTTCGATGGAATAAAATCCGATGGATTTTTCAGTCGGAATTCCGATGAAGCTGACTTTCATCAGTCTTGCCTACACACCATCAGACAAAATTCCGACCGTCCAAAACGCTGTGACGTACAAGACGTACGACGGCACTATAAAGGGGAAGTTCAAATCCAACGGCGCCACCCTTTGGGCTGCTTTTGCTGATTTTGTGTTACCGCGTGTTAGTAAAAGTTTGGTGTTAGCCGATTCGTGCTTTTCATTCTCCGTGCTTTTCAGTCCGTTACAGCATGACGAATGTGCTATCTCCATTACGAAAGCTAGTTTTACCAGAACGAGCGCTCCCACCTTGCAATATAGTCTGAGCATGCGTGGATTTTTCTCCGATGGAGTTCCCTACAGACGATCGGAATTTGCGATCGTTTTTTTTTTCCATTGGTAAAATTTAAAACATGTTCTATTTTTTTACACCGATGGAAAAAAGACCGATGGGGCCCACACACAATCGTTTTGTCCGATGAAAAAAGTCCATCGGTCTTTTTTCATCTGAAAAAATGATCGTGTGTACGCGGCATTAGAGTCTGCAAAAGACTTGAGACTGGGGTGAGGTTCACCTTCCAGCATGACAATGACCCTAAACATACAGCCAGAGCTACAATGGAATGGTTTAGAGCAAAGCATATTCATGCGTTAGAATTGCCCAGTCAAAGTCCAGACCTAAATCCAATTGAGAATCTGTGGCAAGGCTTGAAAATTGCTGTTCACAGATGCTCTCCATCAAATCTGACAGAGCTTGAGCTATTTTGCAAAGAAGAATGGGCAAAATATTCACTCTCTAGATGTGTAAAGCTGGTAGAGACATCCCCAAAAAGACTTGCAGCTGTAATTGCAGTTAAAGGTGGTTCTACAAAGTATTGACTCAGTTGGGCTGAATACAAATGCACCCCACACTTTTCACATATTTATTTGTAAAAAAAAAATGAAATCTCTTTATCATTGTCCTTCACAATTAGAGTCAGGTCCATAAATATTGGGACATCGACACAATTCTAATCTTTTTGGCTCTATACACCACCACAATGGATTTGAAATGAAACAAACAAGATGTGCTTTGCCTGCAGAATTTCAGCTTTAATTTGAGGGTATTTACATCCAAAGCAGGTGAACGGTGTAGGAATTACAACAGTTTGTGTATGTGCCTCCCACTTTTTAAGGGACCAAAAGTAATGAGACAGATTAACAATCAACAATCAAACTTTCACTTTTTAATACTTGGTTGCAAATCCTTTGCAGTCAATTACAGCCTGAAGTCTGGAACGCATAGACATCACCAGATGCTGGGTTTCATCCCTGGTGATGCTCTGCCAGGCCTCTACTGCAACTGTCTTCAGTTCCTGCTTGTTCTTGGGCATTTTCCCTTCAGTTTTGTCTTCAGCAAGTGAAATGCATGCTTAATCGGATTCAAGTCAGGTGATTGACTTGGACATTGCATAACATTCCACTTCTTTCCCTTAAAAAACTCTTTGGTTGCTTTCGCAGTATGCTTCAGGTCATTGTCCATCTGCACTGTGAAGCGCCGTCCAATGAGTTCTGAAGCATTTGGCTGAATATGAGCAGATAATATTGCCCGAAACACTTCAGAATTCATCCTGCTGCTTTTGTCAGCAGTCACATCATCAATAAATACAAGAGAACCAGTTCCATTGGCAGTCATACATGCCCACGCCATGACACTACCATCACCATGCTTCACTGATGAGGTGGTATGCTTTGGATCATGAGAAGTTCCTTTCCTTCTCCATACTCTTCTCTTCCCATCACTCTGGTACAAGTTGATCTTGGTCTCATCTGTCCATAGGATGTTGTTCCAGAACCTTGAAGGCTTTATTAGATGTTGTTTGGCAAACTCTAATCTGGCCTTCCTGTTTTTGAGGCTCACCAATGGTTTACATCTTGTGGTAAACCCTCTGTATTCACTCTGGTGAAGTCTTCTCTTGATTGTTGACTTTGACACACATACACCTACCTCCTGGAGAGTGTTCTTGATCTGGCCAACTGTTGTGAAGGGTATTTTCTTCACCAGGGAAAGAATTCTTTGGTCATCCACCACAGTTGTTTTCTGTGGTCTTCCGGGTCTTTTGGTGTTGCTGAGCTCACCGGTGCGTTATTTCTTTTTAAGGATGTTCCAAACAGTTGATTTGGCCACACCTAATGTTTTTGCTATCTCTCTGATTGGTTTGTTTTGTTTTTTCAGCCTAATGATGGCTTGCTTCACTGATAGTGACAGCTCTTTAGATCTCATATTGAGAGATGACAGCAACAGACTCTAAATGCAAATAGCACACTTGAAATGAACTCTGGACCTTTTATCTACTCCTTGTAAATGGGATAATGAGGGAATAACACACACCTGGCCATGGAACAGCTGAGCAGCCAATTGTTACTTTTGGTCCCTTAAAAAGTGTGAGGCACATATACAAACTGTTGTAATTCCTACACCATTCACCTGATTTGGATGTAAATACCCTTGAATTAAAGCTGAAAGTCTGTAGTTAAAGCACACTGTGTTTGTTTCATTTCAAATCCATTGTGGTGGTGTATAGAGTCAAAAAGATTAGAATTGTGTTGATGTCCCAATATTTATGGACCTGACTGTATGTGCCACTTTGTGCTGGTCTGTGACATAAAATTCCAATAAAATACATTTACGTTTTTGGTTGTAACATGACAAAATTTGGAAAATTTCAAGGGGTATTAATACTTTTTCAAGGCACTGTAGGTGACCTATCCTTGACGGCCTGTGCGATAGGGGTAAGTCCCACCATATATGTATATATGCCATACATCCTCCGCCAGTTGAAGCACATATACACATTATCACATGGTGTATGCATATACTATCTGATGTATTGATGGGTACATCAGTGTGGGCAGTGAGGGGTTAACTTCATATGGGCATGCCTTTTGGGTGAGAGGAGGAGTGACCTGTGGTGGGTGGAGCTCTAGATTGATGACCACTCACACCCACTTACACATGGCTTTAAGAGTCCAGAGAGGGGTCCAGATACTATCACTTTTTGGCTCTGAGGAAGAGGGTTCGCCTTCGCAACGCGTCAGCCGTAGCTGTTACACCTGTTATCTGGACTCTCTGGTGTCTGGTTCCAGCAGGAGGCAATTCCCATTGATGGAATGTTATACGTGCCTATTTTCATACTTGCTTTGTGAGTATTTGTAATCTTTTTATATATTTTTAATAAACCTAGCCACTGGTTATGCACTAGGTCGGTGCGCCCTCTTTTTTTCCTTTTACTTTTTAGTCTTAAAGAATACCAATTATTCTGAAGAGGGCAGCAAGATCCCTGGTCATTTCCTTCCCTACGGAACACTCTGGTTGTGTCACTAAGAGACCAAACTTCCAAGCGCAGGAGATTGTTTGTGTGTCTGTGAAATTTCTATTTTGGGAACTCCAGCAGCTGGAAGATAGGTCTGAAGTGGTATATGAAGGTGCTTCGCAAATCTTGAGAATGGTATTGTCCATAGAAGAAAGACAACTTAGAAGAGACTCCTTGGCTAAAGGTTTTTTAAGCAGTATTGATGACTATGAGAAGCAACTCCAAGGATCGGAACAGGTTGCAATCAACCAGGATATAACAACTAGAGAGGACAAGATGACATCAGCTTTTTACAAACTAAAGCATCTGCTGGAGAACGAAATGACTCAATGGTGGGACATTGTGTTGTTGGAGAAATATTTAGAGGTTAATAGAATACCTAGAGGGTTGAGAATTACCAAAACATGTGGGTTCCTTGAGAAGGATATTGATGAAGAATGGGTCAGAGAAATGAGGAAATTTAATAGATCCTGGCTCGAGTTCATCATTAGACAGAGGCAAAGGAATCTATTAAATATCAAAACTGATATCTCTAATATTCAGGAAGAATTGATAGCATTCACGGATCTAGAGTCCTTTGTAAGATGGGATACTAAAATTAATGAGGAGACAGGTGCCTTTGAAACAGAACTAATAAGTAAAAAATCAGGAAAATTTGAGAGGGATCGACAAGACTATGCCTTGGGCTGTGAGTTTAACTGGAAGAAACAGAGAGGTAAAGGGCCCCCTGCTATCGAACAGGAAGGGGCCAAGGACAAACATTGTAGACAGTCAAATCCTAATTACCAACATAATAATGACACGTATACCTCTCCCTCTCGTTCTGGTGATACACAGCGTAAAAGCACTAGGAGGAATGCCACTGGGAAAAATAATAGATATTGGAATAGAAATAAGAACAAGAATAGAGAAAAGGACAGAATTAGAGACACTAATACATTCAGCTATAGGGGTGCACATAGGAACACCAACGATACAGAAAGGTCCCACGGGTTTCCCTTGGAATATAGGGGCAATGACCATTTTCTACCTCCTCTGGTACCCAGAGAGGGACTTATAGAGCAGTGGAAAAAAGACCAACGGAATACTCAACCGCAAGGCCCTATGAGAGCCACAGAGTTAGATATGGCTCCGGGGGTTGATGTGACCTCAAACTATGTGGAGATGATGGATATTCCTGTAGTGGCTGGTGCCGCTTTGGAGTCGCCAAAAGAACAACGGGAGCTTTCTTCTAAATCAGGTCAAACGATAGGGAGTCAAAACATGTTGAGGGACATTACCAAAGCCAATGGCACCACCATCACACATAGCATAGAATCAAACAAAGAAAAGTCCTCGTCTTTTTTTGTGGATGGAGCTGCGGGGAAGCTGAAACCCGCAGCGTCGAAGAAAACAACATCAAAACTCCTATCCCCCCCAAATACCAGGGGACTAAAAAGCCAACGAGAAGAGGTAGGAGGGGAGGTAAGAAGTCGAAGAAGGGATCAGAAATAACTGAGGGATGCTCCACCATAAAAATCTATAACCTCTCAAAAAATGTGTTTACAGAAACAGAGTTAGATCTACTTAGAAAAGGTTTAAACTATGCCCCCGAAAGCCCCCCCAACCTCTTTGAGCTCTTTATCGATTTAAATAAATTCATACGGAATTTAACAGTGAAACGTCATTATAGACTGAAAGAAATCAATAGAGGGACGAAAAAAGACGAAGAAGGAGAGGTACCATTACCGTCGTCCCCGTCTGATACATTGGAGAGAGAAATGCTTGAAATACTGGAGGAGCTATATATGGAAGGGGGACAAGAACTCCAAGGGGAGGCGTTTGTACCTGTCGAGGAGGTTGGAGCTATCATTAATACTTCGTTTAGACCAAAGTCTAGTTTCTATCCACATTGGAATAAAGGGAACTTTATCCCAACGTTCTATGAAATTGTTATGGATGAGTTTAGAAATCTCTGTGGGAAGAAAAAGATGGTTCGGGGTCATCAATTAGATCTAACAGGCCCTTTGAGCAGTCTAAAGAAAAACTCTGATGTGGTGATAAGAAAAGCCGACAAAGGCGGTGGGTTGGTGATTCAAGACAGAGAGCATTATTTAGAAGAAGCCTATAGACTGATTGGGGACACAAGTACCTATGAAAGACTCATGTGGGACCCTACGGCTATCTATAATGCTGAGCTTAAGAAGCTTTTGGATAAAGCCCTAGCGGATCAGATTCTGACCAAACACGAACACCAATTCCTGTATTCCAAATATCCTGTGGTTCTTCACTTTTACCATATACCGAAAGTTCATAAAGATTTGGAAAAGCCGCCCGGCAGGCCGATTATAGCAGGGATTGACAGCCTCACAAGCAATCTAGGTAGCTATATTGACCACTTTCTTCAGGACTTGGTAACGAGTTTACCATCCTACATCAAGGACTCAGGGCATGCTCTAGAAATTCTAGCCCCATATATATGGGAAAAAGGATATAGGTGGCTCTCGTTGGATGTGGCGTCACTATATACGTCCATCCAACATGAGTTTGGCCTTAGGGCAATCGAGTATTATATTGCGGAGGCTCACCGGTTTAATCCCATGCAGGCACAGTTCCTCTACGAGTGTATTGAGTTTACACTCACTCACAACTATTTCACATTCTTAGGCAATTTCTATAGACAAGTGAGAGGCACGGCTATGGGTGCACGGTTTGCACCCAGCTATGCAAACCTTTTTATGGGGTATTGGGAGCACATGCATATTTGGGCCAACAATCCCTATGGAGGCAATCTTATCTTATACTCACGTTACATAGATGATATCCTTATTATTTGGAATTGGACAGATGAAGAATTGGATGGCTTCCTGAAACATTGTTCAAAAAACTCCTTTGGAATTTCCTTTACCCATATTATAGACGAGAAATCTCTAGTGTTTCTAGATTTGGAACTACAGGTAGACGATAAAGGCACAATTTATTCAAAGACGCATTTTAAACCGAGTGCAGGTAACTCTTACCTTCATGCTCGCAGCCATCACCACCCTAGGTGGATCAAAAATGTCCCTTTTGGACAGTTTTGTAGACTGCGGAGAACGTGCACCTTTAAGAAAGATTATGAGGAACAGGCACAGATCCTCAAAAACAAATTCAGTGAGAAAGGATATGAGGACAAGCATGTGGACGAAGCATTCCAGAAGTACCTTAAATTATATGATAACAATCTGGTGAATGACTTGGACAATGTGGCTAAGTTGGAGGCCAATGATGAGAAACCGCAGGTGAGATTCTGTACTAGGTACAATAACAAAGTGCCAATGATTCAGAAGATCTTTAGGAAAAACTGGAAAGTTTTAAGATCTGACCCTATCCTGCGAACTAGCCTGCCTTTATATCCAAACCTAGTTTTTAGAAGACCAAGAGATTTGAGAAGTATGGTGGCCCCGAGTAGAGTTAAGAAGATCAGAAATACAGGCCTAAACAAACCCTGGACCACACTTTTTGACCAAAAAGGCAGTTACAAATGTGGGGTTGGAAACTGCGGTAACTGTCTATACATGAGCCATCGCAAAAAGGAAGTACAGGGAATAGACGGAAAGTACCATAAAGTCAAGCAGTTCATTAACTGTGGGACCTCATTTGTGATTTATGGTCTTCTCTGTCCATGTGGCCTCTTGTATGTTGGTCGCACTTCACGACCAATGAGAACGAGAATGGGAGAGCATAGGAGTAGTATCCTGACGGAAAAAGATAACTATTCGGTACCCAGACATTTCAAAGAGGCTCATGATAGTTCAGTAAGTGGCCTTAAAGTTTTTGGGATTGAGGCTATATCGAATGATTTTGACAGTGGCAAAAAACATCAGATTCTGTGTACTAGAGAGGCCTATTGGATATTTACCTTGGGCTCTTTAGTCCCTCATGGCCTAAACGAAGGGATCGAGTTACATAATGTAGTATAGATCCCCTCCTGTTTCGTTTGGGTCATGTGGCGTTACATTTAATTTCTGTACTGTAGAGATAGTTGAATCTCACGTTCTTAAGTTAGTGGGGCTTTCTTCTCCGTCATGTAGCGATTCCATATACTTTGGTCAGACCCATTGGTCTTCTAGTGTAGTAGTACCTTGGGTCCTAATTTTTAAAAAAAAAAATATTTTTTATTTTTTATAGTGGTTTAGGATTTCTCAAATCATAGGGAGTGCATTACATTATATACACTAGTTATAATTTTAATATTTTAATAATTTTAGCTATCAATCACCAATTTTAATTAGGTAACCATACAATAGGTTCTATATAGATTTTACATTGTGGTAGTGGGGCTCGTGGTGGGCCAGCCATATAGTCCAGAGTTAATTGTTAGGCCATCATATTTTAGAGTATATTCCCACTAATTGTAATGGTCTTTCATTAATTTTGGATTTAGACTGTGGGTGGGTTATTTTAGATGTCTTTAATGCTCCTGCATAGATTGGGTACACTGTTCGAGAGTTTGTACATGTGTGTGGGCGCATGCATATGTACCCAGAGGGTTGGTTGACTCGGTGCACATATGCGCCTGCCGCTGGCTCAAATGGTATGGGGAAGCGGTGGGGCGAGTGTGTGTCCCGAGTGGGTGGCATGCGAACACATACATGTTATTTAAATTGCTTTGGTTTGTAATATTTGGTGCCATATTATGATATATGTATGGACCAAAGTGTGGGATTGGACTTCTCCTGGAACAATCAAGGAACTGTGTGTTCCTTTTACCCAGTGTATCTGGCATCTGGATTCCATGTGTATTTGGGCAAGTACTAATTATGAAACTACGGGCGCATACACTATCAATTTGGTGTATATTTGCCCTGTCTATGTATAGGAGAGGGGTCACATGCTGGAGCGACAGCCCTCACAGGTCACCTAAAATAGTATTGTCCTTCTTCAATTATTTTTGGTTCCCTCTTATGGTTTGAGTTGCCATGGGTTGGAGGATGTGGGGTGTCACCAATTAGCGTTGGTCATCAATTGGCTCCTGGGGACCCCCCCCTTCCATCTTCCCAAGTCCCCCCCCCGTTTTTGATATGTATATTGGCCCCCTTGTGCACACCCTGACTTCCTTATCCATAGAGGGGCGGAGGCTTACTGCTACTATGGTGGCTGTAGGACCCCATATGGATTGGAGGCTGTGTTGGTGGCTATGTAGGTCTTCCGTTTTTTTTGGTCTGCGCGGTGCACGTTGTGCTGCGCGCGGATCTATTACTCGGGGACATTGTTTCTGGCCGGTACTGGCGTTTGTATAGGGAGGTTGTTGATACCGGATGCGGAGTGTGAAGCCCGCCTCCGTATCCGGGACAACCTCTGAAGCCTGTCCAGCCCATCTGAGGGCGGACGTGACGCATTCAGTTACCGGAAGTGGCGGGTGGAACGCACATCCACCGCTACTTCCGGGTCTTCGGCCAATGCACGTCCCATCGAGTGGTGGGACCATAGCTCAGCACCACGGGAAGCAACTGTGGCGATATTCAGATGGGTGGCAGCATTGATTGACTGTCCTTGACGGCCTGTGCGATAGGGGTAAGTCCCACCATATATGTATATATGCCATACATCCTCCGCCAGTTGAAGCACATATACACATTATCACATGGTGTATGCATATACTATCTGATGTATTGATGGGTACATCAGTGTGGGCAGTGAGGGGTTAACTTCATATGGGCATGCCTTTTGGGTGAGAGGAGGAGTGACCTGTGGTGGGTGGAGCTCTAGATTGATGACCACTCACACCCACTTACACATGGCTTTAAGAGTCCAGAGAGGGGTCCAGATACTATCACTTTTTGGCTCTGAGGAAGAGGGTTCGCCTTCGCAACGCGTCAGCCGTAGCTGTTACACCTGTCATCTGGACTCTCTGGTGTCTGGTTCCAGCAGGAGGCAATTCCCATTGATGGAATGTTATACGTGCCTATTTTCATACTTGCTTTGTGAGTATTTGTAATCTTTTTATATATTTTTAATAAACCTAGCCACTGGTTATGCACTAGGTCGGTGCGCCCTCTTTTTTTCCTTTTACTTTTTAGTCTTAAAGAATACCAATTATTCTGAAGAGGGCAGCAAGATCCCTGGTCATTTCCTTCCCTACGGAACACTCTGGTTGTGTCACTAAGAGACCAAACTTCCAAGCGCAGGAGATTGTTTGTGTGTCGGTGACCTATCCTTGCCATCAGGCACTACATAATTGAAGGTAAATCCAAAGGAAATTGAACAAGAAAATTATATAATGTATGGCCAGCTTTTGAAAAAATGTATCTTAAACCTCCTGCAACACTAGTCCTCTTTACCTAATTTGAGCATCTGACCGCCACTATTGTGTGCTTCCCACACTACAATCTACTAGACATGTGCATTCATTTTTGTCCGAATGCATTTTCGTCCGAATTTCAGGTATTTTCGTTATCGTTTTAACGAACGAAAACGAAAGCACAGAATCCGAAAACCGAAAGATCCGACATAAACAAATGCTTTATTTTCGCTTTCGTTGCGACAACAGTTCGATATAGATAGGAGATTCGACATGAAGCTGACAATAACAATCTGTGTCTATCGAACCTGTGGTCGAATGTGCCTAACCTTAACTCTATTAGTCCAAGATTATTCTACATAGAGAGAAAAGATTTGACATAGAGAGAAAAGATTCAACATTATAGGGAGAAAAGATTTGACATAGAGAGAAAAGATCGCTGCTGGAATTGGGTGGGGGAAGTAAAATAAAAATAATGATGATGATGAATGTTATTGGCTGATTGTAACCAAAGAGGAGGAGCAGTAAAATAGCTAGAACTAACTTGACAATTCAACATGAACGACGAAGATTCGACAAAGCATCGAAAAACATACAACCGTCGAATCTGTCATTGAAGGCTTATGGTGTCTGTCGAAAGTTAGAAGATTAGACGGTGCAGCTAAACTGTACGACGCTGCAATCGTACATTTCCGGTCAAATGCATCCGCCCATAGGCTATAGAAGAATTATAATGTTGGTTGACTAGTAATAGTAATTAATAAATATAATTATTACTAGTCATACAACATTAGAATTCTGCTATAGCTTGTAGGCGGAACATTCGTCCGGAAATGTACGATTGCAGCGTCGTACAGTTTCGCTGCTCCGTCGAATCTTCTTTAAACATTCGACAGACACCATAAGCCTTCAATTACAGATTCAACCTTAATTAATTCAGATTTTCAGACGAATGCAATTTCTAACGAAAAACAAAATGAATAAAAACGAATTTCGGGAGTAACTAAATAAATTAATTTTTCAGACGAAAACAAAATTCCGAAACAAAATATTTCAGTGTGCACATGTCTACAATCTACTATTAAATCCTTATTGGTGTAATATTGCTTACCTGCAGGGCCGTCGGAACAGGACAGGCAAAACAAGCAATTGCTTGGGGCCTCAGCCTAGGATGCCTGCCTGCTGCCTGTCACTGTCTTGGATTTCCAAATTCTGTCCTGGATCTAAATGCACGATCGATCTGACAGTGGCTGTGGACCCCCCTAGCCTAGCTGGCACTGTCTCTGCTGGTTGCTACGTGACGCCCGCTTGGCGTGTAGCAACCAGTGATGTCACTAGCAGAGCAGGAGAGAGGCAGAGTTGTGCCTATCACAGGCAGCGGAGGAAAGATCTTCTAGCTAGCTCCGCCTCCGAGTCCACCCACCTCCTCCCGCTCTGTCCTCGAGTCCACACTGTCCAGCCAGGCACTCAGGCAGCGGCATGCTGCTGTGCTGAAGAACACAGAAAGACGTGACAGAGTGATTTCAGCCAGCTGTGTTAGTGTGTGTACAGTTTAGCAGACTAGACAGACAGAGTAGAAAGCAGGCAAGTAAAAAGCATTGCTCACTCACCATTGTCAGCACTGACCAACACATCATAAGGGGTGGGCACTGCACTGGGCAGGACTGGACCAGGAGTCAGCTCTGAGGGGTTCAGCTGGGACCTGTAGTTCTTCACTTTTGGGGGGGTCACATGATTTCCAGTCCCAGCATGAACCCTCCCTGCCCTGCTAGGATGTGTTTGTGTGTCCTCTCCTGCCAGGATAGGACAAACAAACACATCCTAGCAGGGCAGGGAGGGTTCATGCTGGGACTTGAAATCATGTGACCCCCCCAAAAGTAAAGAACTACAGGTCCCAGCTGAACCCCTCAGGACACACAAACACATCCTAGCAGGGCAGGGAGGGTTCATGCTGGGACTTGAAATCATGTGACCCCCCAAAAGTGAAGAACTACAGGTCCCAGCATGAACCCCTCAGAGCTGAAGATGTTTCCTGCATCACTGGCACTGCACTGCACACATGTTGATGACTCCTCACACCCGACCCGCTATGCTGTGGTTCCTGTAGGCTTTGCGTGAGTGCGGGGGGTGGGGGGGTGGGGGGGCCTCCGTGTCCATTTTGCTTGGGGCCCCCAAATTCCTTCAAATGGCCCTGCTTACCTCCACACTAATTGTGTTAATAACACAAAGTAATATAATGCTAAATTACAGTGCTACCAATTAGATACTATAAAGGAATATCTTAAAATTTGCAACAAATTCATTAACTAATAAGACACTCCACAATGCTGGAAGTTAAATGTCATACAAAGAAAAACATGGTCAGAGAAAGTCCTTTTATTATTAATAAACAGGATTTATATACTGTAGTGACAACAGTTTGTGCAGCGCTTTACAACATTGCACTTGAATGTGCATCAAATCCTCCACTGCAATCCACTGCACCCAAGATGTGCTCTTACCTTACAAGTTACACAAACTTTTCCCCTTTAGAGGGGCGCATCTCTGTGATGTAAAGAAAATGCTGCAGTAGCATTGACATTTTCACAGGAAAGAATTGTTTCAAATTATTAAAACAGTAAATTACATTTCTATGCTGACTTCTGAAGAAAAAGAATTCCTCTCCTAGGGTCTCCTATATATTTTGTGAGAACTTTAGAGCGGTCAGTGTGCTGATTTTTTTTTTCTTTGTAGCACATTCTACAGTAAAAAGAAAAAAAATTGTGTAGAGTCACACTCAAAATACCAAGCTCCCTGGCAAAGCATCTTGCTGCCATGTTGATGAGGGCAAGGGCTTCTTCCCCACAGCCCTGGCCAGTGATTGTATGCAGAGTTTATTGGAAAACTCTGGAAAACTCTTTAGAAGTAAAGACACCAAAAATGTTTACAAGTCCCATAGTAAAGAAAAATAAATCCTCAAAAAACGTCCTTAACCACTTAACGACCGCCGCGCGACGATGTACGTCGACAGAATGGCACGGCTGGGCACAAGGGCGTACAGGTACATCCCCTTTGAGATCCCAGCCGTGTGTCGCGCGCGTGCCACCGGCGGCACGCTCGCGACCCCAGTCCTGAGCTCCGTGACCGCGCCCGCGGGACCCGATCGCCGCCGGTGTCCCGCGATCGGGTCACAGAGCTGAAGAACGGGGAGAGGTAAGTGTAAACAAACCTTTCCCCGTTCTTCCTAGTGGCAGTGTCAGTGATCGTCTGTTCCCTGTCATAGGGAAGGACGATCAGTGACGTCACATGCCAGGCCACGCCCCCCACAGTAAGAATCACTCATTAGGTCACACTTAACCCCTTCAGCGCCCCCTACAGGTTAACCCCTTTACTTAAAGAAAAATAAAGCTGCACAGCTTTATTTTTCTTTAAGTACTACATTGTGTGTGTCTCACATTTAAAATGCAGCATTCTTTTTGATTCAAGTGATCACACTTTGGTTTCGAGGGAGGTGGTTCACTATATAATTTTGACAGCGCAGTATATCACCACATTTTAACCCCTTCACTGCCAGTGTAATTTTTACAGTAATTAGTGCATATTTATAGCACTGATCGCTGTAAAAATGACAATGGTCCCAAAATGGTGTCAAAAGTGTCCGATGTGTCCGCCATAATGTTGCAGTCACGATAAAAATCGCTGATCACCGCCATTACTAGTAAAAAAATAATTGTTAATAAAATGCCATAAAACTATCCCCTATTTTGTAGACGCTATAAATTTTGCGCAAACCAATCAATAAACGCTTATTGCGATTTTTTTTACCAAAAATATGTAGAAGAATACATATCGGCCTAAACTGAGGAAAATAAAATGTTTTTTTATATATTTTTTGAGGATATTTATTATAGCAAAAAGGAAAAAAATATTTTTTTTTTTCAAAATTGTCGCTCTATTTTTGTTTATAGCGCAAAAAATAAAAACCACAGAGGTGATCAAATACCACCAAAAGAAATCTCTATTTGTGGGAAAAAAAGGACGCCAATTTTGTTTGGGATCCACGTCGCAATTGTCAGTTAAAGCGATGCAGTGCCGAATCGCAAAAAGTGGCCTGGTCCTTTAGCTACAAAATGGTCCGGGGCTTAAGTGATTAAAAAAAATAAACTTATGACCTGGAACACACAACTGATCATGACTGGTACCACTACATGAATGACAGTTACTTTAGCTATCATATCCTTTATAATATAAGGGGCAGAGAATACATGCTCATGTTTGGGCACCCTTATTGCTCTAACATGACAATGTGGCAACATTGAGACAATGATGTAACCCCTCTTATCCACTCATTTGCTTATGTGCCAAGGGATTTCTGGTCATGTAAGTGACAGGGCTGGGTGACACCAGTGGTTGGTGAGGTTAGTGTCATGTTCGTCCATACCTAACACTCCCTATTTTCCAACAATACTTTTTCGACATGTCAAATGTAATTGGCGGAGAGTGGCTACAACTGAGATAAGCCACTTAGCATACCAATGACATTGTTTTAGATCAATTATTCCTCCTTTTAACACATTTGTCACGTCATGACAATGGCCAGGTAAGGAAGAAAAAAACTTGGGTGCAGCAAGTCCTCTGTCAACATGTTTCCAAGTTGAAACTCCAAACTCTCCTAAGGCTGAACATCTGTCCTTTTCTTAAGAGCTCTGTTCATCTTCTGAGAACGATGACTGAAGATTTCGATACATTTCCAAGAAGAAAATCATGATGGGTGACATCACATACTGCAAGGAACAAATTAGGAGAATGTTCTGGTGATGTAAGTGCAGTTTCCTTGGGTACTAAAAGAGGCATCACCTCTTGTTATATGGTCATCTGCCCACCAGTTGCTATAATGGCAATAAACAATCCCCTTACAAAGGGTGCATTTGCAATTTCCCTTCCAGAGAGGGTTAGTACTTCAAATGTGAGGATGGGAGAATCACTCACACTGAGTTATTGTGTTCTGATGACAGGGAGACCACCTAACCATTAGAATACACTGATCAGTGCTTTCGGCTATAGCCAGAAGTGCTGACCATGTACAGAAGTCGTTCCTGCTAAACTGGCTACATTTTGATCCATGTATGGGCAGCTTAACTCAATAATCCAAGCTGATTGTCAACTTGGTAGGTGGCCCACCTTCAAAACAGCCTGGCCAACAGCACTTGCATAGGCTGTGTGAGGGGTGCCTTGGTCATAGTAAAGTTTAGATTAATGTATGAAATGTGTCAGTTTAAGGGTCAGCTTATTGGTTTGTCTGAGAGATATGGGAAAGGTGCAAAACATATGCGTGTGATATACAGTATCTCACAAAAGTAAGTACACCCCTCACATTTTTGTAAATATTTTATTATATCTTTTCATGTGACAACACTGAAGAAATGACACTTTGCTACAATGTAAAGTAGTAAGTGTAATGCTTGTAAACCAGTGGAAATTTGCTGTCCCCTCAAAATAACTCAACACACAGCCATTAATGAAAACCATTTATATACCGTATATAAATGTAGATATATTTTATTTAGTTAGTAATCAAGTGTCTATACATGTCATTACATGTTCTTTTGAACTTTGGTGTAACTTTTTGAACTCGGCTGCACTGTAATCTCACAAAATCCTATGAGATTACAGGGAGCCCATCCACTTTTACATTGAGCTTGGCTGTTTTCCGAGGAAAAACATCTCTGTTCTTCCTCTGAAAACTGAAGTTCTTGGATTCATAAACAGGCTGCAGAGGAGATAATTTTCCTCTGACAACTGCCGAGAACTGAACTGAGAGAAAACTTTTCAGTTTTATAAATGTACATCTAACCCTCTACACTCACAATAGAATCACAATAGCACACTATAGCACACTAACTCGCTTGTAGCAATATACAGAGTTCTGTTCTTTTTTTTTTTTTTATATTGATATTTCTTTATTGGAGTTTTAGAAAGGTACATACATGGTATAGCCATAACTTTAATAACAAAAACAGATGTTTCCGACTAGAAACAGGCTCTTCTAATGAGCAACACCGTGTTAAATGCAAACAGTAAGTTTCTAAATGAGGTTGGGTGAAGCTTAGGTAGTCGTTCAGAGAGAGGATCCAGCCAGAGAGGGGGTGAAGGGGGAGGGATTGGGGGAGGGTTGAGGGATAGGGGGAGGGAGGAAGGAGGAGGAGGAGGAAAGGCAGGAACATTTCCCTAAGTGCAATTTTTTCCTAGCTACTATTCTTTCCATTTCACACTGGAAATTGAGATCAGCGATAGTGCTTGAAATGGAAGGGATTTCACTAGTTTTCCATAACCTGGTAATGTTTAGTTTGGCAGCATATAGTAAGTGGATGACACCATATCTAGATTGAGGTGGATATTTTTTTTTATGTCAATATGTAGCAGGAGCCGGGGACAAGGGTGTCCCAGTAATGGAGGAGACTAGAGTGAGTACTCGATTCCAGAAGGAACTCAAGGATTTGCAAAACCAAAGGGTATGGGTAATGGAGCCTATGCTGCCACAGTTTCTCCAGCAGGAGGGTGGGTGGCCTGGGTACATTTTAGATAGTCGGTAAGGCATTAAATACCATCTGTGGGTGGTTTTCTGATAGGATTCCCAGTGGTTGGTACAGTGAGATGCTTTAACCACTTCAGCCCCGGAAAGGATTTACCACCTTCCCGACGAGAGCATTTTTTGCGATTCTGTACTGCGTCGCTTTAGCTGACAATTGCATGGTCGTGCGACGTTGTACTCAAACAAAATTGATGTTCTTTTTTTCCCACAAATATAGCTTTCTTTTGGTGGTATTTGATCACCTCTGTGTTTTTTATTTTTTGCGCTATAAACAAAAAAGTAGCGACAATTTGGAAAAAAAAGCAATATTTTTTACTTTTGCTATAATAAATATCCCCCAAAAAATATATAAAAAAACAAATTTCTTCCACAGTTTAGGCCGATATGTATTCCTCTACATATTTTTGGTAAAAAAAATTGCAATAAGTGTATATTCATTGGTTTTCGTAAAAGTTATAGCATCTACAAAATAGGGGATAGATTTATGGCATTTTTATTATTATAATTTTTTTTACTAGTAATGGCGGTGATCTGCATTTTTATCAGGACTGCGACATTATGGGGGACACATCGGACACTTTTGACACTATTTTGGGACCATTGTCATTTATACAGCGATCAGAGCTACAAATAGCCACTGATTACTGTATAAATGACACTAACAGGGAAGGGGTTAAACACTAGGGGGCGATCAAGGGGTTAAGTGTGTCCTAGGGAGTGATTCTAACTGTGGGGGGTGGGCTCACTACAACATGACAGAGATAACTTCTCCCAATGACAGGGAGAAGTAGATCCCTGTCATGTTGCTAGGCAGAACAGGGAAATGTCTCCCCATTCTGCCTCTCCTCGCTGCAGTCACGGGCCGTCTGTGAACATTGAGTTTGCGAGACCCGTGGGCACGCTCACCCGATATGCGTCAAATTCAAAGTGACGTAATGGTACGCCCATTTGCCTGCCTGTGCCATTCTGCCGACATATATGTGTGTGCGGCGGTCGGCAAGTGGTTAAAGTGAAAGGGACATTCAATTCTTCAGCCCATTGTTTAAGGAGTGCACTTGAGAGCAAGGTCGTGTGTCTCTAAGACAAGAATACATCAAGGAAATACCTCTGCTAGGGCAGGGGGTTGAAAAGTTATACTGGTAAATTGGTGCTGGGATATTTACTGTGGAGGGTAGTTTAGAGGTGCCAAGGAAGTGAGAGATTTTCATGCATGTGTAAGCTTCTGAGCTTGGGAGTTTAAGTTTATCTTGAAGAGCCTCAAATGTATTCAGCGAACTGTGGTTTAGCATGTCGCCAATGGTTGAGATACCAGCAGAGTGCCACTGGGAGAGGTTTAAATCAGGTATTCAAAAAGATATGGCTCTTAGTGGTATTGGTAGTGATCTACTAGGTGAGTTATGGGGGTAACCCTTTAAAAGTTTTCTCCAGGCTAACAGGGAGGCTGAGATCATCAGGTTAGTTTTCTGTAGGGTTAGGGAGTATCCAGCTGTCGTTAGTAAGGGGGTAGCAGGCTGTGGATATGAGGCTTCCATGGTGGACCATAGTAAAGTTGGTCTAATATTGAGGCGTAGTAATAATTACCGATATGGGGAAGTCCCACTCCGCCTTTCTTGTGGGGCCTAGTGAGTATGTAGCCAGCACATCTAGGGGGTTTAGAGTCCCAAATAAATTTAGTTAGTTGACTCTGGATCGAGTTCAGGAGGGAGCGAGTAATAGGCAGAATTAGTGTTTGAAATAAGTAGAGAAGCTTAGGCAGTATAATCATTTTGAAGGTGGCGCTATGACCCAGCATAGAAAGGCCTATGCTGCGTAGTGATTTCAGTAGGGTGGGTAAGCTTCGAGAGAAGGCTTGGTAATTTAGGTCAATCAGTCATTTTGGGTTGGGGCTAATCTCAATTCCCAAGTTTGGGATAGATGTGTTCGCCCACATGTAGAGTATGTTGGATTTCAGCCGGGCAGCCATTTGGGGCATCAGATGTATGGGGAGGACTACAGATTTTGTGGTAATAAGTTTGTAATAAGTTACAGAACTAAATTTGTGGAGGGTGTCTTGTAATGCCTGACTGGCTGGGACTAGAGGGGGTTAGTGACTATCAAAACCACATCGTCTGCAAATAAGCTAATTTTGTGGACCATGTCGTTGCAGGGAATGCCTGATATTTGTGGTTCGGATCTAATTTTAGAGGCCAAAGGTTCTATCAGTAGAGGAAAGATAAGTGGGGAGAGGGGGCACCCCTTTCGTGTACCGTTAGAGATCTTGAAAATGGTGAATAAAGTCCCTCCCATGAGCACTTTAGCTGATGGGTTGGAGTATCAGGACAGGTTTACATCTTGGAACCACCCTGTAATGGCAAATTTAGTTGGCACCGCCTGAAGGAATGTCCAGTGGACTCTATCAAACACCTTTTCTGCATCGAGGGATAGTAGCAGAGAAGGCATTTGAGTATGTGCAGCTTGGTGAATGAGGTTGAGCACCCTTCTGGTTGCATCTGGGGCCTGCCTACCCGGGACGGACCCAACCTGGTCAGGGTGTACCAGCTCAGGGAGAAAACATCATCAGTCTGTTGGCAATAACTTTAGCAAGTAGCTTGATGTCCGTGTTCAAAAGAGATATTGGCCTATAATTAGAGGCAACAGAGGTATCTTTCCCAGGCTTTGGGGATGGTGGATATGATAGAGCGCAACATATCTGTAGGCAAGGAGCCTGAGGAGTCAGCAGCATTGAAGAAGTCCATTAGTTTAGAGATTAAGATTAAGATTAAAAATTGGCTTTGGAGAATTTGAAGTTATTTTCAAATTTATGGAACAGGAGGGTGTGTAATTTCTGCCTTAGCTCTAGGAGTTTGATGGCTTGTGCGTGAGAGGCAGAGGATTTGTTTAATTTTTCTATACTAGATATTTGGGACATAACTTTGTCGATCTGCTGAGTCCTCTGGCGTCTCGCTCTTTTACTCAGCTTTATGAAAATACCTCAGAGGTAAGCTTTGTAAGTTGACCAAAAAGTTAATTTGTTAGTATCGGGCAGTTCATTAAGTTCAAAGAAAGATTGGTGCTCGGTCTCTATTTCCTGTTGTACTTTAGGGCCCTCTAACAAGGAGGGGTGTAGCCTCCATAGTCTCGGTGGTCCAGGTCATAGGTCACCTCGAGTGATTGAAATAGGGGCATGATCTGACCATGAAATGAGACCAATGTAAGATTTCATGATGTTTTGAAGGGTCCATTTATCAACCAGGAAGGAATCAATGCATGTGGAGTTGTACATGAAGGGATTACCAATGATATTGAGGTCACCTCCCATAACAATATTTCCTTGTTGCAGGCTAATAATCTTCTTGAAGAGGCGTCAAAAAAAAAGTTGTCTCGAGTTTGGGCCGTATACAGTATATTGACCAGGGTGTAGGTGGGTTGAGCGATGTTGCAAACAAGTATTAGGTATCGGCCCTGCGGATCAACATAGGTGTGGTGGTGTTGGAACTGAAGGGTATCTCGGACAGCCGTCAACTCCCCTTTCTTTTTCCTTGGACTGAGGTGAGATATATGGTGTCATACCCCTTGAATCTGAGCGTCAGGGGTTTTGATTCTGCAAAGTGCATCTCCTGTATGAATACAAGGTTTGCGTTTTGTTTGGTTATTTCCCTTTAAAGATTAGGCCCTTAACGTTTAGAGAAGTCAGTTTTATTGACATTTTAAGGCAGTTGGTGATGTCTCTTTGTGGTAAGTCAATGATGTTAGGTGTGGAAAAGCATTCGCCAGGAGCAACTACTCGCAGAGGAGTGTGGTCTTGAGTGACCAGATTAGGCCGGTGAGTATAAAGGTGAGTTAATTTAGTAAGTGCAAAAGAATAGTTGGAGGTTGGTGAGGAATAGGGAGGGAAGTAAAAAGAGAGAGCCCGTTAACAATACGGGTTCAATGTGCAGAATTACTGCTGATAATTTCCAAACGGGGGGGATTTCCTCCAGTGGCATACATGAATTCGGAGCCAGTGGATTGAAAGTAAGGCTTAGGGGAGGCAATTATCCACTGAAACCCAGCCATGTAACAAATTGGGGTCATGTGCACGAACAGGTGGAATCAGACGTCTTGAAGGGACCAGTGCACTTCCATTTGGGAAGGAGGAGAAGAAGGTGGTCTTGGACTTTCCTCAGGGATAATGCGCCAGAGCCTCAACAGCTGGAGGCCAGCAGGAAGTGTGCGCACAACATGGGTTTTACCCTGAAATGTGATCATCATCTTGGTGGGAAACCCCCATTTGTATGGTATATGGTGATTTTGGAGTACTTTCGTAATCGTGGTTAGTTGCCGACGATTCTCTATTGTTGCCTTGGAGAGATCTGTATATAGTGCAATTGCAGTGAAAGGATCAGGGATGTTTGGGGCGTGCTTGGCGGCAAACATCACTTTTTCATTTGCATTGTAGAAGTGTATGCGTGCTAATACATCCCTTGGTTTCTCTGCTGGGAGGTGAGGTGTTTTTGGTAGCCTATGGGCTCTATCGATTTCCAGGTCCCTGTCAGTCAAGATAGGTACTAGCTCTCGCATTAAAGACTGTAGGAATCTTACCATCTCGAGTTGTTGTACCGATTCGGGTATATTGCAGAATTTAATGTTGTTCCTGTGAGAACGGTCCTCGAGATCTGCTAGTTTAAGGTTGATTGCCTGGATCTCATCTTCATGCTCTGTGTCATTGTGGGCAGTAAAGAGTTCAGACATTTTGTTTTCAACATAGTGAAGAAGCTGGTCCTGGTGTTGTACTATGTTAGCCAGTGAGGACACTGCAGCTGAGAGGTCCAATCTTTGTTTAAGGGAAATTAGAATATTTTTCATTGTCTTCTCAGAAATGGGCTGGTCTGAGGCAGGGAAGTTGTCTATGGCTGAGGAGTGCTGGATTTCAAGAGGATGTAAGGTGAAGGGTATACTGGGGCTTTGCCCTGGGATGTCATCCTTTCTTCTGGGCTTGGATTTTACTGGAGAGGCAGAGGTAGGTGAGCAGGTGGGGAGTACTCACAGTTTGCTTGTGAGGGGAAGCCTGGGCATTGTGGTCCACCGCTGCCAGCATGAGGAGAGAGCTGAGCTGCATGCCTATGTGTGTTGCAGGCACCATCTTGGCCGTGGCCCACTCCGGCTGGTGAGAAGAATTTTTTCAGCTTCTGGGGCATGTTTAACTGCTTCCTCTGGTGTGGTTTGTATCCCGTTCGCCCCGCGATGTGGAGCCGCTAATAGCCGAGTGCTGAGCGGAGTATACAGATTAGGCAGCCATCCGCGATGTCGCAAGCCATGCCCCCCCCAGAGTTCTGTTCTATCTCCACTCCAACATCACACTGCAAATGGCTCCTCTGGGATGGAACCTTTTATAGTGTGGAGATGGTCTATGAGCAATGAGTCATGATTGAGCACAGTCATCATTACTTTCTCCAATCATGGCTCTTACAGTGCTCTGTGCCCTGATTGGGCAAAGCCTTAATTTCTTCAGCTAATCTGGGCTTAGAATGCACTGTGGGGCATTTGGCGGGCCTAAGAAATGGTCAAATGCCTTGATAACTCGAGTGTTCGTCAAATGGGTGAACAGCCATCGTTCGGGACAAACTTTTGCTTGGCTGTAACTATTTGTCTAACACTATTCAAATTCTGTGTGAAGAATAGCTGGTTGTTAAGGAGTCAGCGAGGAATGGGCTTTCCTGCTGACAGATATGGATTTTAAGGGGATTCTTACATCTAAAAAAAACACTGTGGTGTCCCCTCCAAAATCCATATCAGACACTCATCCAGGCATGCAACCCGGCAGGCCAGGAAAGGGGAAGGAAGAGAGAGCGACCCCCCTCCTGAACCATACTAGACCACATTCCCTCAAGATGGGGGGTGCTTTGGGGAAGAGGGAGCTCTGACCCCCAAAGCACCTTGTCACCATGTTGGGGACAAGGGCCTCTTCTCCACAACCCTGGCTGGTGTTTGTGGGGGGGGTCTGCAGGCTTATTGGAATCTGGAAGATCCCTTCAACCACTTTCCGACCAGCCATCATCGTTAAATGGCGGCAGGTTGGCTCTCCTGCGTGAATCGCTGTATCTGAACGGCGACTCGTGCAGGCGCAGTTGCGGGGGGCGTGCTTTCGCGCAAGCTGCTATGTACCCCATACTCATTCACATGGGGGCCCCTTGTTAAAGGGGCTTCCAGGTTCCAATAAGCCCCCTGCCCGCAGACCCCAACAACCACCGGCCAGGGTTGTGGGAAAGAGTCCCTTGTCTCCATCAACATGAGGACAAGATGTTTTGAGGGCAAATACCCCAAATCATCCCCATGTTGAGGACATGTGGCCAGGTATGGTTCAGAAGGGTGGGTGCTCGCTACCCCCCTTTCCTGGCTGCATGTTCAGATAAAGGTCTGGTATGGATTTTGGGGGGACCCCATGCCATTTTGTTTTTAAATGTTGAAATGAGTTCCTCTTAAAATCCATACCAGACCCAAAGCGCCTGGTGTGTATTGGGGGGGACCTGTTTTTTTTTAATTGGCATTTGTTTTGTTTATATTTTGCTGTCAGCAAGGAATCCCGCTGACAGCAGATAAGTAATGGTTGCTAAGGACACCAGCAGCCGCCCACTTCTTAATAACCAGCTATACTGATTTCTGAATATAGGGGAAAAAAGAGGGAGTGGGGATATCAGGGCAGGTGTTGAGGCTGACCGTACATATATACCCATCCCTAAAGGGTTATAATGGACTATCTCGGTACTGGTACAAAACAACGTATTATGATATAAAATATAATGTTTAATACATATAAAAAAATGTACAAAGAATAATAAAATACCAACCACAAACAACTACTAACGGTTTGCCCCGTGAGATATTTGTTGAGGTGGGATACAGGCTGATCTTTCCTCGACTAGTTTTACTGTATGGAACCGCTTCCTCAGGAGGAGTTGAAGATACAAAACAAATTCCGAAATTTCAAAAATGAATTAATTCAATATTGGGTCTTTGAACCAATTTGTTTTCTGAATTTAAGAATTTGTTTTGTATTTCTAGCATTGTTTATTCAGGATAGCATTACATTTTTATTAAAAAAAAAACAGCATGGGGTTCCTCCCAATCCATACCAGGCCCTTGGGATCTTTTATGGATTTTAAGGGGAACCCCATGCCATTTTTTTTTGTTTAATTGTGTTGGGTCCCCCCCAAAACCCATACTAGACATTCAGGTCTGGTATGGATTTTAAGAAGAACCCCATGCCAATTTTTTTTCAAAAACAGCGTTGGGCCCCCCAAAATCCATACTATACCCTTAAGTCTGGTGGCGGTGTGCATTGTGATTAACCATGGATCTACACCGGGGGAATTTTTTTTTTTTTTTTAATAAAGGCCTTCCCCCCTTTACTGGCTTCTCAGGCTGCATGCTTGGATAAAGGTTTGGTATGAATTTGGGGGGGTCCATGCTATTTTTTCTTTAATTGTGGCATGGGTCCTGGTATGGATTGGGGAGCCCACACACTGTTTTTTTGCTGCATTTTTCATTGCCGACATTATTTTGTTTACGTTTCAGTTGTCAGTGGGGAAGCCTGCTGACAGCTGATGAGGCATTGGTTTGTTTAGAATGTAGTGGCTGGCTTTCCTGCCTGCTCTTTAACAACCAGCTATTCTTCACACAGGTAGAGCTATGTAAAACATTAAAAATAAGTGCCTTTACTGTTTAAAATGCAGTAATGTCCTATTTCATTCTGTTCTTGGCACATGTTCAGTTGCTTTCTGTTCTTGGCACTGCGCCTAAACTCAGAGCTACTAGAGGCTTTAAGATTTACTGTTGCTGAAGGGGGAAGAAAGCAACAGGAATAATACACACTGTGCCAAGTGAACACAGATTAGGGAAGAAAGAGAAAAGCAGGAGACGTGACAGAACTAACTCTGCGACCAGGGAGGCACAAAATAGTTAAATTTGCAAAAATAGTGTGCTATCTTATCTCCCTGGTTCTCTCTCCTTTGAAGGCAGATCTGTGAACTTCAGCACTGTAAAGATTTTGTCATCCTTCCCCTCTAGCTAAGCCAAGACATACAATCAAAGATGGAAATGTACCTACCAAGCTGACAGAATCTCTGCTTCAGTGTGGCTCCTGTCCCACATGCATGCTAGCTGTAAAACAGCATGGCAGAGTTTAACTAGGCTGATGTAAAAGCTCTCACTTATGAGGTCAATTTCAAAAGCATATTTTTTTTGTAAATGTCAGTTTTACTGTAGTAGGTTTTAGACATTATATGGATGTGCCAATTTACAGGCAGGTTAAGAGCATCTCCCTTGCATGTTATTTTGATTTGTTGTTGCCAATGATGTATGTCATACGTTGGCAGTGGAAGGGGGCTTACACACACCCCCATCTGCTGTAGCAATGCATGTAAATCTGACAAGCCGACTGTCAGATGGAAGTGATCTGGCGGCTGTATAGCCTCTCTATCCCATGCACATTCACTCCTGTGCGCCCCTGTGCATTTTTTGCTGGAAATGTGTGCTTTGGACCATCATTGTGTAACATAAAAAATTGGAACTACCACTATTTTATTTTCCAGAATCTCTGCTTTAATGAAATATGTACTGTTTGGCTACACAGAACACAAACATGGCTCTGGCATAAAAACAGTTAAATTAATTGCACATGTTTGCTTTTTTTAAACAAAACTGTCGCTCACCATAGCTGATCCTAGTGTGGATATACACGTTAAAAAGCCTCAGTCATAGGGATCCCCTATGATTAAGCTCAGGTGAGCAGTGGCGTCTCCAGCTTTCATATTTAGGGGGGGCACATAGGGGGACAAGGACAAAAGTAGGGGGACCATCTATAAAATGCATTTATATATATATTTATATATATTGTGACAGTATGAGCTACTGTCACGGTGAAAAGGACAGTTTGCTGGACACAGGGTGTGCACATTTGCGAGGTGCAAGACTACAGAGCGTAGATGTGGACTGGAGAACACTGCTTTCGCAGCTTTCTCCAGGTTTTGGTATTCTGGAAAGGGGCTTTGTAGTTTGGAGATTTCACAGTGTCTTGGGAGGGATGGGATCTCCAACCCTGTGTCCAGACTTTGCTGATTACCAGCAGGGTGTGTGCTCAGGTGAGCACAGCCCTTATAATGAGTGTATGGGAAGACCTCATGGCTCCCAGTTGGAGACGGCTCCACACCAAGAGACAGGAGGTCTTCAGGAGTCAGAAAGGCTGTAGGAGACAGCCAAGAAGTTGGTGACTGTAAGAGGCAGACAGAAAGTTGGTGACTGCAAGAGGCAGAGCTGTGGACGCTAAAGGGAAGCCGTCTACTTTGAGGAGTCCGGTGGTCTGGCTGACCAGGATAAAGTGCAGAAGTACTGCTACAGAGAGCCAGGTGGGCTAGCATTTTCTGTTCTGTGTATTTAATGGAGAAGAACCCCTGTGTGGGAAACCTTTGTTTGGACTTTTATTTTGCCTTTTTTAATAAAAATGGGCTACCATGCCCTTAAATATAGTTCCTGACTGGCTTGAATCGCTGAAAAATGCATCTACCACAACGGGCCCTTTCACATGTTCTGCAGTGAGTTCCCTTCCTACTATACTGGGGCCCCCCAGGGTGGCAGAAAACAAGAGATATATGTCACCAGCACACCAAGAAAATATAAGGGTCCAAAGCAGTGGGAGAACTATCAGGGTTGCAAAGGTTGTCTTGCCACCGGGCCCTGGTGTTCTGCCACTGTGGGGTCCCTGCTATTGACAGCACTGGTCTGGTATCTGTCTCCTTGGCAGCGGTGGCAGTCTATTAGGACTAGGGATGAGCTTCGTGTTCGAGTCGAACATACGTTCGACTCGAACATCGGCTGTTCGATCGTTCGACGAAGATCGAACGATTTGGGCCGTTCGCGCCAAATTCGAGTGACGCGAACGGCCCACAATGCACTACGCCATCGCAGTGTCATCCAGGCGCTGTGATTGGCCAAGCATGCACTGTGACCCCGCATGCTTGGCCAATCACAGCGCCGGCAGCGAGGAGAGCAATGATTGGCCACAGGCAGGATGCCTGTGGCCAATTATTGCTGAGGGTGTTTAGTACACGCCCCACACTATAAAAGGCCGCCAGCACGGCGGCCTAGTGTACTGTGTTCCGGAGCAGGGATAGAGCAGCATAGGCAGGGACAGTGACTTTTATTTCTTTCTTGCTTAACCTGGATTCCTTTAGTTTAGGGAAAGAGAAGGATAGGTAGGGAGAGTGTCAGTGTGTTTTGTGCTTGTGCTATAGTGTGCTTAAAAAAAACATTTTTTCTAGGGACAGAAAACTGTAGGTAGGGAGAGTGTCAGTTTCTTTCACTGTGCAAGTCCTTGTTTCTAGGGACCTGGAAGGACAGTGAGTGAATTCTCCTTGTGCTATATTGTGCTTAAAAAAAACATTTTTTCTAGGGACAGAAAACTGTAGGTAGGGAGAGTGTCAGTTTCTTTCACTGTGCAAGTCCTTGTTTCCAGGGACCTGGAAGGACAGTGAGTGAATTCTCCTTGTGCTATATTGTGCTTAAAAAAAACATTTTTTCTAGGGACAGAAAACTGTAGGTAGGGAGAGTGTAAGGCCTCGTACACACGACCGATTTTCTCGTCGTAAAAAACACGTCGTTTTTTTCGACGAGATTCTTGTTAAGCTTGTCGATTTTCTCGTCAAGCTTTCTATGCGTACACACTGTCATTTTCCAATTTCCTCGTGGTTCTCTGCGCTCACGTCCAGCACGTACGACGGCACTATAAAGGGGAAGATCTTTTTTCTTGGCGCCACCCCTTGGGCTGCTTTTGCTGATCTCGTGTTACCGCGTGTGAAGTAAAAGTTTGGGAAGAGACGATTCGCGCTTTTCAGTCTTCGTACTTTTCAGATCGTTTTCTGCCGTTCAGTTTGTGCTTGTGGGTTCGTATCTTGACTTTCAGGGCGTCTAGGCAGGTCGTATCTGTTTTACAGTGCGTTCTTGCCTGTTCGTTTCTGAATTTCAGTTCGTTATTCATAGGCCTTGCTGTTCTAAAGTGCGTTCTGTTCTGTACGTTCTGATTAGACGACCGTTTCCTAGCCATGTCGCCTGGACGTTCTCGTCGTCGAGTTCGTGCTGTGCGTGCGCTTGGTGTTGGTCTGCTTGTTTTGGACCAAGACCAGTCCATGAATGGTGTGAGGAGGAGTTCATGGACCAAGAATTGGTTGCTCCAGCGGGACCAATTCTGCCACATGCCTCTGCTGCGGGAGATCGTCGAGAATAATCCTGAGGACTACAGGAATTTTCTGAGGATGTCTGACCCCGTTTTTCAGGAACTGTTGGCTTTGGTGTCCCCCTATATTACCAGGAAGGACACCGTTATGCGGGAAGCCATCAGTGCTGAGCAGAGGCTCATCGCCACGTTGCGTTACCTGGCGACAGGGAGAAGTCTTCAGGACTTGAAGTTCACCACAGGCATCTCCCCCCAGCCTCTGGGCCTCATAATCCCAGACACCTGTTCTGCTATTATACAAGTCCTGCAGGAGGACTATATTAGGGTAAGTTTTCTCCCTTAACATCACATTTTATGTATTACATGTATGCTAATGTATTGTATTTCTTTCATCCTTCCCTAATTACCATGATTGTAATATGCTGAGAATGTCCCCTTTGTCCCCATGCATGTTGGAAGCTTTAGATTGCCCCTTTTTTATCCTCCCTAAATATTTCCCCTCACTAACTTTTCCAGCAGGGGCGCCTGTTGCTCCAAATGTTGGGGGGTTCCAACCCCAATTTCGGAAATAAACTTCCTCCTTTTTTGCTCTGTTGCCTAATAAACGCCCCCAGTTGTCCCCTCCAATGCAGCCATTTAGTCCCCTCTAATGCAGCCAGTTTCCCCCCAGCCCTGCACTTACCTTCTTGTGGTCAGCGCCATCCTTCTTCTGTCCTTGATGTCTTCTCCTTCCCTTCATGTTGCATCAGCCAATCATGTTACCATTAAACAGACTTGGTGAACATGATTGCCAGAGCAGCCTGTCAGTGTTTACACAAGGAATGCCCCCTCCTTGCGTCCCCGATTTTTCTTTGAGGAAGCCAATTACATCCCTCAGGTTGTAATTTGCAAGACTTTTTTAATACCTGTTTCTGCTCTGCAATTTTAACCCCCTAAATGACGCAATTATTCATATGTCGGTCGCTTTACAAGAGGCCATCCACCTGAATAGTGTGCGGCATAGACAATACATAGGTTCATGCAATGCATGAACCTATGTATTGTTCTGAGTGATGGGCACAGGAGAGAGGGGACAGTGCTCCAGCGCCCACTCTGGACGCACCGCCACTGCAATGCTATCCTGTGGCCAAACACATCTCCGCCCCCAAAATAATTTAGTAATGGCCCATCAGAGGGGGTGATGAATATGATAAATGAGCCTTCCATTATACTTTTTTTACACACCTTAATAAACGTATAATTAGATTGATGTTGGTCTTTAATTTTTTGGTCTAGAATTTGCTTGTAATGTATGCCTTTGTTTTTCTAATATTATTTCATCTTGTTTCACTCCACAGCTTCCTTCCACGCCACAGGAATGACAGACTGTGGCATCGGAGTTTGCCACGCGGTGGGACTTCCCCAACTGCGGTGGTGCCATAGACGGGAAGCACGTCCGCATCGTGCCGCCACCCCGTTCTGGATCCTACTACTACAATTACAAGGGGTTTCATAGCATTGTGCTGATGGCGGTGGTGTCAGCACGGTATGAATTCCTCTATGTTGATGTAGGGAAGAATGGCCGGATGTCCGATGGGGGATCCTTCATCCAGACGGAGTTTGCCCTCCGTCTCCAGAGTGACGACCTTGCATTGCCACCGGATGCAGGGAATATTGAAGGACTCCCCTTTGTTTTCTTGGCTGATGAAGCCTTCGGACTCGGACGGCATCTTATGAGGCCATTTCCACAGAGGACCCTGACCCCAGAGAAGAGTGTGTTCAATTACCGGCTGGCCAGGGCCCGAAGAGTCGTTGAAAATGCCTTCGGCATAATGGCCAGCCGGTTCCGCCTTTTTATGACTTCCATCCACTTGGCGGACTACAAAATAAACTATGTAGTGTTATGCTGCTGTGTGCTACACAACTTTCTGAGCCAAAAATCTAATTCCTATATGGCCTCAGTTTTGCCAGAGGCTGGACTTTCCCCTGCAAATCCCCTTCCGGGCCTGGAATCTGCCCGTCTTGGCTTGCCCCCCCAAAATGCCCGTGTGGTTCGGGACAAATACATGGAGTATTTCACGGGTAGGGGGGCAATTCCTATGCCAGCCTATGTCTAAGTATCCCAATAAAAATCTTGTTTAAACCTTTAATTATTTGTTCTTTCCTGTCTCCTAGTTTGTCTTTGTGCATTTGTAGTGGCAAGTGTATTTTACTTTAGTAAATAACAACCAATTTCACTATGTTACCTTACAAAAGAACCAAATAAGCTTAGAGAGTATTATAAAAAGAAGCTACACGTTGTTTGAGGTCAAATATTTTACTCTCTGCACATTTTTTTTTGTTTTACTTTGGGGTTGGCCTGGCCACAACCCGGCAAATTTTGGCTTATGAAAATACAAAAATACCACTTGCATTTCTAAAATGACAACATTGGATACCTCTGAGCAATCTGAGACATTCAGTTACACAAACTATGTCTCTATGTGCCCGTCCTAATATGGGGTCCTGCCACCCCTTGCCCAGCCAAAAATTCAATATGCACACATTTTTACTTTTTTGCAAATAGGAAGTTTACAATCCTGATCCCTATTGTCAACATGTGCTATCTGCCATCAGGGGTGATCAATGGACGTGTTTTGGGGGTGCATCCCCTTCCTCAGTTCACCGACTTTTGATACGAGGAAGGGGTTGCACCCACAAAAGACGTACATGGATATCCCCTGATGGCAGATAGCACATGTTCACACACTGTGTGCATATTCAATTTTTGGCTGCTTTGTTACTCAAAAAATTAGTAAAAATATAAAAACAAACATGTAAAAACAAATGTGTTTGGATGGCTTATTATATTCTCCCCAAAACATCGAGAATGTCTTTAAATGTTTGTTCCATCACATGGATTCTTTGTTTAATTAGGTCCAGTTCCGTGCTACATTCCATCACTTGCTGGATGAGGCGGAGGGCACTGTCAGCAGAGAACGGTGTGCTATCCTTCACAACATTTCCATCCTCTAAAAACCATAAAAAAAAATTAATAAAACTCTGCAGGCCTACCTCGCTTACCTTAAGCTGTGGTGTCAGATACTGACCTGTTGTGGTGACCAGATCCACAACGTCATCCACCTCTCCTTCCTGCACTTCTCCTTCCTCCACCTCAACTTCCTGCACATCTTTCGGTTGTGGATCTTTGGGAGTTTGGGGTTGCTTGGAAGTTGTGGGGTGCATGTGCTCCCTGGAGTGTCCTCCTCCCAGTCTTCTCTCCCCTATGAGAATAAAACCAAAGGTCTATTTATCACACTGTAAAAATCTCATTTTTAAACTTAAAACAGGCTAAATTGTTTGGAAGTGGGGTACAAGTGTGTGTTTGTGCGGAATTTAAAGAAAAATGCATTATTTATGACCCCAAATATGTTTAGTATTCACATTTGGATGTAATTTTTTGGACATGGAGGCACCACAAATAAACTCTGATGCACCTGTGTGGGACACCCAAAAAAGGCGGGTCTGGTGGCCCACACTATAGTGCTCCAAAGTACAGATGTGGAAGCAGCTGTTGAGTGTCCTCTCCTTTACACTGATTAAAGTTTGCATTTCATTCTCCTTACAAACACATCATCTAGACTTAAAAATTATCCACAATACTTGATCAAAAATGGCAGATGTCTAATTACTTTTGGGGGTCTTAAATAAGCCAAAACCGTGGATAGTGGCCGAACGAAGTGTCGGTAACGTAACGAACGATTACTGTGCCCAACCTAGTTCAAAATATTACATTTTGGAAGGGAGTCCAATATGATAAAAAAAAAAAATATGTCAGTTTCTAAAAAGATTAATAGCAGAAAGGTCGTCATTTTACTTACTTTTAGCGAGCATCCTCTTTATGCTCCTCAACTGGTCTGGCTCCCTCAGTTTGAGGTCTGACCACCTCTTTCTGAGCTGCTCATTTGAGCGTTTCACCCCGAACTTCGCCCTCAGACTCTTCACAACTTTAGTGAGGATTTTGGCCTTCCTTCTATTTGGTTTGCTATACGGCCCATGCTTGGCATCATAATCAGCCTTGACCAAGATGTCCACCATCTCCGCCATCTCCGCCAAAGACATATTCGATGCCTTGAATCTCCTCCTTGATCGTGACGTGTCCTCGGTCTCCGGGCTTGTCTCCTCGCTAGTTGCGGAATTATCAGACACCTGCTGTAACTCCGCCATATCTGTCTGCGCGCCGAAAGAGAAGGGGCGGGGAAAAGATGTTAGTTAGAACGTCATGGGCGGGCGACGTGTGCGGAGCGACGTGTTCGAATTTGGACGCATGTGTGGTGTGTATATAGCAAACACACATGTGACTATAGTACGTTCGGTGTGCGGAGAGAGGAGTTCAAGTGACGGACGTGCGAACGAAGGTATGTGATTTTGTGAGACTTGTAAAAATTGTTGGCCTATACTGTCTTGAGATTGGTGGAGGATATATATGGTGACTAGGATGTGAAGGAGGTTAGACTGTTTGCCTCACATTATTTAAATATAATTTATTTTACTTGCAGATACAATATGAATGTCTTTATTAGCGACAAAGAGTTCCTGGCGGAATTTATTGACCGGGTAAGGGAGCTGCCGGCTCTGTGGGAGACGAAAAACCCCATCCATAAAAAAAAGGGGTGAGAAAAGCAGCGCTGGAGAAGCTGCTCCCATTTGTGCATACCAAGGTGCCCACAGCCACAGCAAAACAAGTGGACACTAAAATTGGGAGCTTGAGAGGTACCTACAGGACTGAACGCTCTAAGGTGCTGGCTTCTCAGAGGTCAGGAGCAGCAGCAGATGATGTTTATGTCCCGGTTTTGTGGTACTACAGCAGGATGTCCTTCCTGGATGACCACATTGAGCCAAGGCCATCACTCTCCACTCTTCCCCCCAGACTTCCCTGCAGCCAACCTGAGCCTTCTCTGGAGCAAGAGGAGGCAGCCATCCTGGATGATCCTGATTTGTCCATCTGGAGCCAGGTATAGTATTAACTGAAAATGTAGTGGGATAAAATTAATGTTTCCCAAATATGTCAGGATGAGAAACATACATTATTTTGTATTCCACAAGTGAAATCATGATCTGTAGACATTATTCTGCACTTAATTGTGTGGTAAATAGTCAAGCTGATGTAGTGGTAAATTTAAAGCAAGGATTTATGCATTTACATTCTAATTGCTTCCATCAGGATTACAAAGTTTGATGCAAAGATTAAACCAACATATTAAACTATGTTTCTTTTTCATACACAGGATGAAATCAGCCAGGAGGAGGGTCTGGAAACTGTCAGGCAGGAGGAGGAAGGGCCCAGTGGCAGCCAGGAGGTGGCAGGGCCCAGTGGCAGCCAGGAGGTGGCAGGGCCCAGTGGCAGCCAGGAGGTGGCAGGGCCCAGTGGCAGACAGGAGGTGGCAGGGCAAAGGAGAAGCACCAGATCCCAGGTGCCTCCCATCAGGCTTCACAAAAGAGGCAGGAGGGACAGGACCACCAGTGAGGCAGCAATGGCCCTTATTAAAGAGGCCCATGCCACCCTCAAGGAGCCCACATCCCCTGAAGAGGCCATTGCCGGCCTAGTGGAGGCTAAGTTCAAGGTGATGAGCATGGAGCAACGCCTCCTATGCGAACCCCTGCTCATCACCTTGCTCAACAAGGGGGTGATGGAGCAAATTACCCCCAATACCGCCATATGTGAGGTGGCCCAACTGACACAACCTAAACCTCCACCTCCACCTTCCTCTTCTGCCCCACCCCCTTCTGCTACCCCTCCACCTTCTGCCCCACCCCCTTCTGCTACACCTCCACCTTCTGCCCCACCCCCTTCTGCTACACCTCCACCTTCTGCCCCACCCCCTTCTGCTACCCCTCCACCTTCTGCCCCACCCCCTTCTGCTACACCTCCACCTTCTGCCCCACCCCCTTCTGCTACACCTCCACCTTCTGCCCCACCCTCTTCTGCTACACCTCCACCTTCTGCCCCACCCCCTTCTGCTACACCTCCACCTTCTTCTTCTGCCCCACCCCCTTCTGCTACACCTCCACCTCCTCCTCCTGACAGGAGTACCCCTCCAGTGGGCCAGCCTCCAGCTAAACGAAGAAGGAAGGCTGCAGGAAAGGCTGCAGGAAAGGCTTCAGGAAAGGCTTCAGGAAAGGCTGCAGGGAAGGTTGCCAGGAAGAAGAGGAAGTGATGGCCTTGCTTCATTGTGGTCGCACTGGTCGGACAGAAGGCAGCCTGTTGTAGTACCACACACTTGGGACATATATCTCACCTGCTGCTGTTCCTGACCTCTGGGAGGCCAGCATCAGATTGTGTTCTGAAATGTGGGCCTTCTCAAGCTCCCAATTTTAGTGTCCACACAGGGTTGCTGTGTGCTCTGGGGTCCCTGGGATGCACAAATGGCAGCAGCTTCTCTAGCGCTGCCTTCTCTTTATTTAATTTATAAACATGAATAAATGTGTTTTTTGTTTAAGTTCATACTTGACTATGTGTATTTTTAAATAAAAAAAAACAAGCTTTGGAGTAAGCAGATACATTTGACTGACAATAAAAGGCACAGATATCACCCCCCCAAAAGAATAACTAAATCTGATTAGCTCAAAAACATGGTGTGAAATTTTAAAAATATAGATTAGAAAATTAAATGGGAGATCGCTATCAAAACATTGAGAAATTATAATTAACATCATTTTGAAAAATCTAACCATTTAAATTATTCCTAAAAACTTGCACGATATAATACACATAAATCTTATAAAGAGCAGCATGAAAAAGGTTAAAAATAAGGCAGAACTCTGTGTGAATATCAGCAGCAAAAGAAGGTCTCTCGTTTTGATGTAACATTCTAACGAAGAATTCAATGCAGAACATTTAAACGATGAAATATTTATGAGCGTGACGAATGTGCTCTCTCCATTATGAAGGCTTGTTTTACCAGAAGATGCGCTCCCGTCTCATAGTTGCTTGTGAGCATGCGCGCTTTTGGAAGAGTCGTAAAAGCATACACACGAACCATTTTCTCGTCACAAAACAGGCCGACGAGAAACACGACGAGGAAATCTGGAATCCTGACGAGAAAATAGAGAGCAGGTTCTCTATTTTCTCGTTGAGATTCTCGTCAAGTTTCTCGTCGTAAAACCATACACACGAACGTTTTTCTAGACAAAAAAACTCTCGCGGCACTTTTCTTGACTGTTTAAGACGAGAAAATCGGTCGTGTGTACGAGGCCTCAGTTTCTTTCACTGTGCAAGTCCTTGTTTCTAGGGACCTGGAAGGACAGTGAGTGAATTCTCCTTGTGCTATATTGTGCTTAAAAAAAACATTTTTTCTAGGGACAGAAAACTGTAGGTAGGGAGAGTGTCAGTTTCTTTCACTGTGCAAGTCCTTGTTTCCAGGGACCTGGAAGGACAGTGAGTGAATTCTCCTTGTGCTATATTGTGCTTAAAAAAAACATTTTTTCTAGGGACAGAAAATTGTAGGTAGGGAGAGTGTCAGTTTCTTTCACTGTGCAAGTCCTTGTTTCTAGGGACCTGGAAGGACAGTGAGTGAATTCTCCTTGTGCTATATTGTGCTTAAAAAAAACATTTTTTCTAGGGACAGAAAACTGTAGGTAGGGAGAGTGTCAGTTTCTTTCACTGTGCAAGTCCTTGTTTCTAGGGACCTGGAAGGACAGTGAGTGAATTCTCCTTGTGCTATATTGTGCTTAAAAAAAACATTTTTTCTAGGGACAGAAAACTGTAGGTAGGGAGAGTGTCAGTTTCTTTCACTGTGCAAGTCCTTGTTTCCAGGGACCTGGAAGGACAGTCAGTGAATTCTCCTTGTGCTATAGTGTGCTTAAAAAAAACATTTTTTCTAGGGACAGAAAACTGTAGGTAGGGAGAGTGTCAGTTTCTTTCACTGTGCAAGTCCTTGTTTCTAGGGACCTGGAAGGACAGTGAGTGAATTCTCCTTGTGCTATAGTGTGCTTAAAAAAAACATTTTTTCTAGGGACAGAAAACTGTAGGTAGGGAGAGTGTCAGTTTCTTTCACTGTGCAAGTCCTTGTTTCTAGGGACCTGGAAGGACAGTGAGTGAATTCTCCTTGTGCTATATTGTGCTTAAAAAAAACATTTTTTCTAGGGACAGAAAACTGTAGGTAGGGAGAGTGTCAGTTTCTTTCACTGTGCAAGTCCTTGTTTCCAGGGACCTGGAAGGACAGTGAGTGAATTCTCCTTGTGCTATATTGTGCTTAAAAAAAACATTTTTTCTAGGGACAGAAAACTGTAGGTAGGGAGAGTGTCAGTTTCTTTCACTGTGCAAGTCCTTGTTTCTAGGGACCTGGAAGGACAGTGAGTGAATTCTCCTTGTGCTATATTGTGCTTAAAAAAAACATTTTTTCTAGGGACAGAAAACTGTAGGTAGGGAGAGTGTCAGTTTCTTTCACTGTGCAAGTCCTTGTTTCTAGGGACCTGGAAGGACAGTGAGTGAATTCTCCTTGTGCTATATTGTGCTTAAAAAAACATTTTTTCTAGGGACAGAAAACTGTAGGTAGGGAGAGTGTCAGTTTCTTTCACTGTGCAAGTCCTTGTTTCCAGGGACCTGGAAGGACAGTGAGTGAATTCTCCTTGTGCTATATTGTGCTTAAAAAAAACATTTTTTCTAGGGACAGAAAACTGTAGGTAGGGAGAGTGTCAGTTTCTTTCACTGTGCAAGTCCTTGTTTCTAGGGACCTGGAAGGACAGTGAGTGAATTCTCCTTGTGCTATATTGTGCTTAAAAAAAACATTTTTTCTAGGGACAGAAAACTGTAGGTAGGGAGAGTGTCAGTTTCTTTCACTGTGCAAGTCCTTGTTTCTAGGGACCTGGAAGGACAGTGAGTGAATTCTCCTTGTGCTATATTGTGCTTAAAAAAAACATTTTTTCTAGGGACAGAAAACTGTAGGTAGGGAGAGTGTCAGTTTCTTTCACTGTGCAAGTCCTTGTTTCCAGGGACCTGGAAGGACAGTGAGTGAATTCTCCTTGTGCTATATTGTGCTTAAAAAAAAACATTTTTTCTAGGGACAGAAAACTGTAGGTAGGGAGAGTGTCAGTTTCTTTCACTGTGCAAGTCCTTGTTTCTAGGGACCTGGAAGGACAGTGAGTGAATTCTCCTTGTGCTATATTGTGCTTAAAAAAAACATTTTTTCTAGGGACAGAAAACTGTAGGTAGGGAGAGTGTCAGTTTCTTTCACTGTGCAAGTCCTTGTTTCCAGGGACCTGGAAGGACAGTGAGTGAATTCTCCTTGTGCTATATTGTGCTTAAAAAAAACATTTTTTCTAGGGACAGAAAACTGTAGGTAGGGAGAGTGTCAGTTTCTTTCACTGTGCAAGTCCTTGTTTCTAGGGACCTGGAAGGACAGTGAGTGAATTCTCCTTGTGCTATATTGTGCTTAAAAAAAACATTTTTTCTAGGGACAGAAAACTGTAGGTAGGGAGAGTGTCAGTTTCTTTCACTGTGCAAGTCCTTGTTTCAAGGGACAGAGAAGGACACCTGAAGGTAGCCCTTATTGCTTTTTTCCCATCTCCCTGCAGGCCATCTATTAGAATGTCTGGAAGGCAAACAAGGAGAGGCAGACAGTCAGGAGGCAATAAAAGAGGGCAAGCAGGCTCTGTGTCTGGGGGCAACAGTGCTGGTCGTGGACGCGGTGCATTGTCATCAGCACATGGCCATGGGACACGCTTGTCCTTCTTTTCGGCAGCTGGACATGTTGAGCCACATCATACCGAAGACTTGGTAGAGTGGATGACCAAGCCCTCCTCCTCCTCCTCATCCTCTCTCACCCAGGCTCAGGGTACTGGCAAAGCAGCTGCCAAAGCGTCCTCTTCCCTGGTATCAATGTCAGACTCATCATCAGTCACTCCTTCCCTAGACCCACCATGTCCTCCTCCTGAGGAGTCCCCCGAACTGTTTGAGCACAGTGTTGGGTACATGCTCCAGGAGGATGCCCAGCGTTTCGAAGGGTCTGATGATGAAACCCAGCTACAGGAAGGCAGTAGGGTGAGAGCAGACAGAGGGGATGCTCAAGAAGGACACCAATCTGGCAGTCATGTTCCAGCAGCTGCAGCATACTGCCAGATTGGCTCCAGTGATGAGGAGGGAGGGGATGATGAGGTCACTGACTCCACGTGGGTGCCTAATAGGAGAGAGGAGGAGGAGGATGAGGAGGAGGCACATCTCCAACGAGACAGGATGCCCTTTGGTGGCCAGCGTAAGGGCAGTACACCGACGGAATCACACCGCAGAGCTCCGCCTGTGCAGGGCGCTGCCTCTGCCCGTCATTCAAAAAGTTCCTTGGTGTGGGCCTTTTTTGAGGCTAGTGCATCAGATCGCACAGCTGCTGTTTGCAACATATGTCTCAAGCGTATATCGCGTGGCCAAAACATCAGCCGCTTGGGTACCACATGCCTGACCAGACATATGTTGACCTGCCATGCAGCTCGTTGGCAAGCCTACCTCAAAGACCCACACCAAAGAACAAAGCGGACCTCTCCTTGCACCGCATCAGCTGGGATCTCCAACCCCACTATAACTTCAGTCCTCTCAGAAACATGCACTGAGAGGAATGAAGGTGTAGAATTAGGTGTGTCACAGCCAAGTACTTGCGGCCACTCTGCTAGCAGTACACCGACGTCCGATTCTAGCAGGCAAATTTCCCTGCCCCAGCTGCTGGACCGTCGAAAGAAGTTCACTCCCAGCCATCCACATGCCCAGCGGTTGAATGCTAGCTTGGCTAAATTGCTAGCGCTTCAACTGCTGCCTTTTCAGTTGGTAGACTTGGCCCCCTTCCGTGAGTTTGTGCAATGTGCGGTTCCTCAGTGGCAGGTTCCCAAACGCCACTTTTTCTCACGGAAGGCTATTCCGGCTCTCTACCGGCATGTGGAAGGCAATGTCTTGGCCTCGCTGGACAGGGCGGTCAGCGGTAAGGTGCATATTACCGCTGACTCATGGTCCAGCAGGCATGAACAGGGACGTTACCTTTCTTTCACGGCCCATTGGGTCACTCTTTTGGCAGCTGGGAAGGATGCAGGACAAGGTGCAGTAGTGTTGGAGGTTGTCCCACCGCCACGCCTCCAAAATGCTACTACTGGTTGTGACACACCTCTCTCCTCCACCCCCTCCTCTTCTTCTTCCTCCATGGCCTCTTCCTGTGGTTTGTCCTATGAACCAGCGGTGCTCCGTAGCCGTTCACGGGGCTACGCAAGTACGCAGGCAAAAAGATGCCATGCCGTGCTTGCGCTGGTGTGTTTGGGGGACAGAAGCCACACTGGGGCAGAGGTCCTGTCTGCTCTGCAGGGCCAGGCCGAGAGGTGGTTGACGCCACGCCAGCTTAAGCCAGGAATGGTGGTTTGCGACAATGGCACCAACCTCCTCTCCGCCCTCCGACAGGGACAACTGACCCATGTGCCCTGTGTGGCTCACGTCCTTAACCTGGTGGTGCAGCTGTTCTTGGGCAGGTACCCGGGCTTACAGGATGTCCTGAGGCAGGCCAGGAAAGTCTGTGTGCATTTCCGCAGATCTTATAATGCCAGTGCTCGCCTGGCTGAGCTGCAAAAGGAGTTGAACCTGCCCAAGAACTGCCTTATATGTGACATGCCCACCAGGTGGAACTCAACGTTGGCCATGCTGCAGCGGCTGCACACGCAGCAGAGGGCCATCAATGAGTACCTGTGCGACTACGGCACCAGGACAGGGTCAGGGGAGCTTGGTTTTTTTTCTCCACGCCAGTGGGGCATGATCAGGGATGCATGCACTGTCCTGGCACCATTTGAGGAGGCCACGAGGATGGTGAGCAGTGACAGTGCATGCATCAGTGACACTGTACCTCTTGTCCACCTGTTGGAGCACACGCTGCGTGGAATAATGGACAGGGCACTTGAGGCAGAACAGAGGCAGGAAGAGGAGGACTTCCTTGCCTCTCAAGGCCCCCTTTACCCAGACAGTGTTCCTTCTGTCCCACCCATCGCAGAGGAAGAGGAAGAGGAGGAGGAGGAGGAGGAGGAGGAGGATTGTGTCAGCATGGAGGTGGAGGCTGGCACTCAGCATCATCAGCAGCAGTCTTTTAGGGATGATTTACAGTCCCAAGAAACCAGTGGACTTGTACGTGGCTGGGAGGAGGTGACTGCGGATCATGTCGTCCTTAGTGACCCAGAGGACTCCGGAGCGAATGCCTCAGCAAACCTACGCTGCATGGCCTCCCTGATCCTGCAAAGTCTGCGGAAGGATCCTCGTATTCTTCGGATCAAGGAGAGGGACCATTACTGGCTGGCCACTCTCCTTGATCCACGGTACAAGGGTAAGGTTGCGGACCTTATGTTACCGTCGCAGAGGGAGCAGAGGATGAGACAACTCCGGGAGGCCTTGCAGAAAGGTCTGTGCAACGCGTTCCCAGAGACTGGGAGGTTACAAACTCCTGGTCCAGGACAACGAGTTGCTGAGGCTTCGGCCAGTCAAAGAAGGAGCGGTGGGGAAGGTGGCCGTCTGACCGATGCGTTCAGACAATTCTTTAGTCCGCAGCCCCAAAGTATGATTGGTTCCAGCAACCATCGCCAGCGTCTGATAAACATGGTGCAGGAATATCTAGGGGCAAGGTCAGACTTGGACACCTTCCCCACCGAAAATCCTCTGGCTTACTGGGTCTTGAGGATGGATCACTGGCCAGAGCTTGCACAGTATGCAATTGAGCTACTGGCCTGTCCTGCATCCAGCGTTCTTTCGGAACGCACATTCAGTGCTGCTGGAGGATTTGTCACGGATCACAGGGTGCGCCTGTCCACCGACTCGGTTGATCGACTGACTTTCATCAAGATGAACCAGTCTTGGATCACCACCAGCTACCACACACCTGATGCTGATATAACAGACTAATTGATTTTAACATGTCACGTCCCTTCAAGACTGATGCTGATGCTGAGTGCCTGTGCTGTTATGTTGACTGGCTATCCTCCTCCTCCGAGTCCTCAATGATACGATTGATGATGATAGCTTGGAAGATCATTTTTGTTTATGGGTGCCGCCACCAGTGGCTAAGGCCCAATTTTTCAGCCCCTGTTTTACAGGGGCGTGTACTTACAATTTTTTTTGCAATAATTTGCCATAGGGCTCATTGCTGTGCTCCAAGTACAGTATCTGTGAGGGGTTGTAGTGTAGTGTTGTGCCACCAGTGCCTAAGGCCCAATTTTTCAGCCCCTGTTCAACAGGGGCATGCAATTACAATTCTTGATGTAATAATTCACAGCAGGGCCCATTCCTGCACCCACCAAGAGTAAGTCTGAGGGCTTACAGTGTTGTGGCAACGCCACCACCACCACCACCACGAAAGGCCCAATTTTTCAGCCCCTGTTCAAAAGGGGCATGTAATTACAATTCTTGATCTAATAATTCACAGCAGGGCCCATTCCTGCACCCACCAAGAGTAACTCTGAGGGCTTACAGTGTTGTGGCAACACCACCACCACCACGAAAAGCCCAATTTTTCAGCCCCTGTTCAACAGGGGCATGCAATTACAATTCTTGATCTAATAATTCACAGCAGGGCCCATTGCTGCACCCACCAAGAGTAACTGTCAGGGCTTACAGTGTTGTGGCACCAGCACCACCATCAAAGCCCCAATTTTTACTACCACTGTTCAACAATTATATGTAATTAAAATTCCTGATATAATAGTTGACAGCAGGGCGTTCCAGCACCAACCAAGAGTAACTGTGAGTGCTTACAGTGTTGTGCCAACACCAACAACTAAGGGGCCTATTTCTGCAGAGTATATACGGCAGGTCCCTACTTTCAAACATCCAACTTACAAACGACTCCTACTTGCAAACGAAAGAAGACAACAGGAAGTGAGAGGAAATCTACCCCTAGGAAGGAAAATTCTCTCCTGTAAGAATAAATATGGGAGAAAGGTGTCTCCTCTGTACTGATGCTTTATCAGCAATCCTTGTTTCAAGAAAAACACCACATTTCAAAAACAGTTGTCATTGGGACGGAAAGTGAGGTGAAATGTTCTGAACAGGGGCACAGACAGCAAAACAAATGTTACAGGGGTGATAACCCTTACCTATGTTTCCCAAAAAGTTTAAAAATAGATTTTTGGGCTGGAGCTACACTTCAACAATGTACCTGTTCAAAATTACAAACACATTCTACATAAGAACAAACCTACAGTCCCTGTCTTGTATGCACCGCCTGTATACGGCTGTTCAGAGTATATAGGGCCTTTTTTATTTTATGTGCGGGGTTCCCCTTAATATCCATACAAGACCCAAAGGGGCTGGTAATGGGCTGGGGTGGGGGGGGGGGGGGGTCATGGGGTAGCTATGCCATTTTTCTTAAAGATTTTCATCCATATTACCGGGACCAGACATTACATTAAAGCCGCAAGAAGTTTTAAATGGCTTTTTTTTCCTTTAGAAGTGTCATTTTGTGCAGGGACAGTTCTAAACACGGGAAACACGTGGCACTTCACAGGCATACTTTAGACACCCCCCAGGTACGATATTTAAAGGAATATTTGACTTTTTTTTTCACTTTATGCATCATTAAAATGACTGCTCCCGAAAAACGACCGTTTTTAAAACTTCTTTTTGCATTGATACATGTCCCCTGGTGCAGAACCCGGGTTCCCAAACCCTTTTTAGGACAATAACATCCATAATAGTTGTTATAATTAGCACTTTAGAATTTGAACGTTCGCATCCATTGTATTTAATAGGGTTCTAATGTTCGTACGAACTTTCGGTCCGTTCGCGGGTTCTGGTGCGAACCGAACCCGGGGGTGTTCGGCTCATCACTAATTAGGACCTAGTGCTGGTGACATTATGGGTGCATGCAGGGGAAGGCTGGCACTATTGGTTATAGAGAGCCGAGCCCCCAGCTGGTCACCTAGCAGCAGTAATGCTGTATAACCTTTTATGTTGACATGCTGATCAGGATGTGATCCAGGTGATACTCCCAGTCAGATCTAAAAAACACAGTATTTATTAGCATCAAGAGTACAACCACATATATATATATATATAATCAACCGTATGTTCAGCAGCCATGTGGGCTCTATGTCTGTAAAGTGTGGGCTTTGATCAATAAAATCACTGATATTTAACACTTATTATAACACTTAATATTTAATATTTAACTGATATTTAAGGATTTGACTAGGAGCATCACCTGGATTGCATTACAATCAGTATGTCAGAGAAGGCTCCACTGCTGCTAAGCAACCTGCAGGGAGCTCAACTGTCTACAACCAATAGAGATGGGCTCGGGTGTGTTTGAAATCCCACATGCCCGATCCCGCCAGGAAGCCGACACTCCACAGTGCTAATCACAGCCAGTGAGACATTTCCTGATCTGTGCAGCTGCGGACCGGGAAATGTCTCACTGCCTGTGATTAGCGCTGTGCAGTGTGGGCTTCCTGGCAGGCTCTGGCATGTCGAATTTTGAACATGCCCAGCCCATCTCTAACAACAAATTGTGCTGGCCCTCCTGTACATCAGCCCCATAAAGTAACCAGCACTGGGTTCCAATGTGCTGCCGCCGCTGCCATGGAGACAGAGACCATCGCTGTGAATAGCCGGGACAGGACAGCAACTCTGGTTCCCGCGCTACCATGTGGAATAATATAGTAAGAAAGTGGAACTGCTGCAGGCACCGAAAAGGGTCAAACCAACCCATTAATGTGAGATTGAGCAGAGGGGGGGGGGGGGTGGTGCTGCGCTGTTACTAGTGATAGAATCAAATAGTAAAATTAGATAACTGATATCACTAGAATGGGAGTGCAACAGATTGCTAAACCCATGAATGCTAAACGCATAAACATAAATCCAAAAAACAATAATAACAAAGTGCAGCGTGCATATGAAACTCAGAATCTGGAATATCCATAAATATCCAGAGGGGCTGTGCAAAATAGCAAAATAAATGTGAAAAGTACAATATGTAATTCTGTGCAAAGTGCAAAACAAACACTAGGTGCAACTGTGCAAAGCAAAATATAAAAATGTCCAATCTGTAATAAATAGTGCAAAGTCCAAAAACTATGTGCAAAATCACAATCAAATTGTGAGCATAGCAATCTGATATTCTTTCTTCAGTGTGCAAACAGATTCCATGTGCAAAAGTGCTGGAGAGGTGTAACGGTCTCCTTTTCATGCAAAGGACACACCAGTGAGAGTGGCCTCTTACCTTGCGGTAAAAGGGCAACCACATATATGTGTATATATATCACAGGGGTGGCTGCTCTTCCCTTTTGATCCTGGACCAGATGTGGGTCTTGGGCTTTAGTCTTTGTCACTCAGTGGGACGAATAGGCACACAGCTAGACGTAAGCAGACGAGCTCGCTGCTCGTAGGAGATAAGTGTTGTGTTTATATGTATTATGTGAGTACCCTTAACTGTTGATATAATAAATACCGCTGTTGGTTTTAAACATACTACACTATTTGGGACCCCATTTCTTTTTTAAATCCTTGCTGCCACCCCTGTGATATATATACACATATATGTGGTTGTCCTTTTACCGCAAGGTAAGAGGCCACTCTCACTGGTGTGTCCTTTGCACGAAGAGGAGACCGTTACACCTCTCCAGCACTTTTGCACATGGAATCTGTTTGCACACTGAAGAAAGAATATCAGATTGCTATGCTCACAATTTGATTGCGATTTTGCACATAGTTTTTAAACTTTGCACTATTTATTACAGATTGGACATTTTTATATTTTGCTTTGCACAGTTGCACCTAGTGTTTGTTTTGCACTTTGCACAGGATTACATATTGGACTTTGCACATTTATTTTGCTATTTTGCACAGAGTTTCATATACACGCTGCACTTTGTTATTATTATTGTTTTTTGGATTTATGTTTATGAGTTTGGCATTCATGCGTTTAGCATTCATGCGTTTAGCAATCTGTTGCACTCCCATTCTGGTGATATCAGTTATCTAATTTTACTATTTGATTCTATCACTAGTAACAGCGCAACTGGTTGTTCCGGCACTGGTCCACACAGGGAACATTTCCCCATCCACCTATAATGTGTAGATTCAGGGAATTGGATCATTTCTTTTTTTTTTTCATTCAACTTAATAGTTGAATGAAAAAAAGTGATCAATGTATGGGCTGCCTAAGAGCTAAGACCAGCCATAGACAGTTTAAATCTCAGCTGGTTCAGCAGGAACTGGCTGAGATTCGAACCATTAATGAGCAAATTCTCTTATGATTATCACTAGTGGTTGCTATAGCCACTAGTGATAATCACTGTTTGTCAGGAGAATACAATTGCTGGGCAGGAGGGATATTCCCCTGTCAGCACTGTCTGTGTTGATGGGGGAATTATGCAAGTTTCTTTCCTGCAATCTGTGGATGCAGGAAAGAAATTTGCACCGTATATTACCTGCCTAACTGAAAGTGAAAGTAAATTGTGAATGTCTTGAAAGAACAGGAGAGGGGGAGGGAGACAGATGGGGAAGAGAAGGGATGGAGATAATGCAGTTCAGTGATTACATTGTACTGCAGTCTGCAGTGCACACACTTACCCACGGTTCAGGCTAGAATCTCAGGCATCATTCACACACAGCCAGGAATGCTGCTGATTTTCATATTTCCCGCCCACACATCCCCTCTCTTCTTATACAGCACGCCGGGATAGTGTGGGCGGGATTGGAAGGAGGAGCTGTATTCCTCCCTGCTCGTATGTGAGGAGAGTGAGGGGGTGGCTGGACTCACTGGGCTGTGAAAGAGTGTCATAGACTGACACTCGGCTCAACTTGCAGTCACCACTCTCGGAATTTACAGGCTGGTTCTCCTGTCCTAAGGACGGGAGAAATCAGTCTGTTTTTTCAGTAACTGAGATGAAGGTTTGGGTCCCCCTTCCCCCCGCCTCCCCACAGTGCTCGTGGAGTCCTTCCTGCAACTCGCTCTTCTCCGTGCCAATGAGGATGCAGGGGAAGGAGCAGATCGGGCGGCTGTGGTTGTGTGAGCGCTCGCATTATGCAGTATCAGCGAGCAGAGGAAGGGGGGAGGAAAACCCCCACAGGAACTGACTGGGGACGCTCTACATCTCAGAAGAGACTGTGTTATAGGCATGTGCATTTCGTTTCGTTCCGAATCGAAATTCAGACAAATTTTCATTATTCGGACGTTCGGATGCATCCGAATTAACGAATTACAATGCTAACGAATTCAACCGAATCCAAAATAATGTTTCGAATTGAAAAACCACGGACAAAATTTGAATCGAATTTGAAAAAAATTTGAATTGAATTTGAAAAAAATTCTAGTCGAATCGAATTTGAAAACAATTAGACTAGAATCAAAAATATTGGAAAGGATCGAATAGAAAAACAATAGAACAGAATAGAATAAAATACAATATATATATTATATTTTATTCTATTCTGTTCTATTTTTTTTTCTAGTCTATTTTCTATTTCTATTCTAATCTTTTCTAATTGGAATTCGAAAAATCGGTCGCATTCGAAAATATTTCAACCAAATTCGAAAATATTTCTACCGGATTCGATAATATTTCATCCGCATTCGTTAATATTTCAATCAAATTTGATAATATTTCAACCGGATTCGAAATTATTCCAACCGAATAGAAAAGACCATGTTCCGACATTCGAATTTCGTATAGAATTAATTCAAATTCCAATAAGAAAAGATTAGAATAGATATAAAAATTGACTAGAAGTAGACTAGACTAGGAAAATGTCTGCTAATAGTTTGCAGGAGACCTGCAAAAAAAAAATGAAATAGATGCTTATAGTCTGCAGATCTGATGAGAAAATAAAAAATAGATACTAATAGTCTGCAGGAGATCTGCAATTTTTTTTTAGATAAATGCTAATAGTCTGCAGGAGATCGGATGGAAATAAATAGTAATCTGCAAAAAAATACGAAATAGATGCTAATAGTCTGCAGGAGATCTGCTGAAATAAAGAAAATGGCTGCTCTAATGCCAAAAAAAGAAAAAGAAAAGAAAAATGAAATAGATGCTAAAAGTCTGCAGGAGATCTGCACAAAAAATGAAATAGATGTTAATATACTGCAGGAGATCTGATGGAAATAAATAGTAATCTGCAAAAAAATAGATGCTATTTATTGATATTTCTAAATATTTGCAGCCAATTATACTGTGGGCCTGACAAAAGCTAATATTGGGCTGAAAACTTCAAATCTAAAGTTTATCAAAATACTGTAAATGTACTCTAACAGGAGGCTCAATGTGGTTTGTTGTGTCTATACTATGCAATATTTAGCATTACCCCATATGAATACATTGACATTGGTATCTCTGCTGTACTGCTCACATGCAATACTGTTTTAATTACACAAAATTGTCTTTTTTTGGCAACTGCATAACTAGGAGACACTAGTACAGTAAGGTTTGCTCATGTAATATATTTATTAGATATATACTATATAGAGATATATTTAAACCACTGATAGAACTCCAGGCTTTCCAATGGATTTTGCCCAATGTACATTTGTAAGGTGTAGTACCCAATGTGCCTTAACATTACTGTAGCTACTGTACAGAAAGGAAAATATATAAAGTAATGTTACTAAGCCATTTTAAAAATATATATACTAAGCCATAAGCTCTCTTTTTTCTGGTACTAAAAAGCACTAGAAATGACAAGACGAGAAGCTGCGAGGTAATATTACATCATACTTGTATTGTGCATTGTATTGTAAATATTGTTTTGTGTGTTATTTGTAAAAGTCATGTAACCCTACCAATAAATGTATACTTCTAATCAAACTAACACTTTTGGCTAAAACACTTAGATCTAAGTGTGTAAAGACTTTTAGTGATTGGAATGTGTCTGGTATGTATTTACATAGCCACTTGTCCTAGTTAACACTTTCACTTATCAGTCATTGTGCAACACTTGTTTGTTTGTTAGTTTTTTCTTTTTTTTTTTTTTTTTACTGAACTTCAACTTTCTTGATATATTTTGTTGCTGAAGTCATTCCACACATATAACCAATGTTTATATTTGGGCTTCCTACATCATGTCATGTATGTCTTAACAATGACCAACAAATTGAGAAAGGCTGTTGAGTTGCAGACATATGTATTGGTACATAAAATCCTATTAAAATAAGACTGAATAAACATATACAGGCAGCGTGAGCTAAAAAAAAATATTCTAAATTATTTCATTACAGAGATCTCTGTACATGAAAAATTTTCCTTTGCAGAATTCTAGCTGACAAAGTAAATTATAGTGTTCAAAGGTTATTCATTATCACAGCCACAATGTTGGTCTGGAATTATTTGTTACAGAATGTCGTACAAAAGGCTAATATAGTTTGAATACCTTCATTATGATTCTGGACAAGATGAAACTTTTTTCAGCCTGGCATGAGAAATTTTCATTTATGCTAGTAATATCAGTTCTAGTAAATTGTATATTCATCTATCAAAAATAGTATAATTTTTTAAACCTTATATTCTAGAAACTTTATAGGCTTCCCTTGTAGCAGAATGTTCATTTAGTCACCATGGTCAGATGCTGGCACACACTCCTTTTCCCACAGCTCCCTTGGTTCCCTTGGTTCCTGGTCACGCCCAGGGAAAATACGTTTCTCAGCTTTCCTCCCTCAGTAGCTCAGAAAGGCCACAACTTATAAGACAGTAATATTTAGGTAAGTTATCTGCAGCCTAGGAACAGGCCTTCCACTATCAAAATCAGGATGCGGGCAGCTGGGCCAAAGCCTAATAGAACTCAGCTTCTCCAGAGGATCCAGCTACCACAGGTGCCCATCCCTGGCTACTATAAGAGTAATCTAGTTTGAGTAGGGTACACCGATCACCCCTTCCCCCCGAGCAGTACAGTATCAATATGGTGACACTGTGCTGCTCTCTCCATTGATCAGAGATATTGGCTGCTACTCTAATGATGTTTTATGCCAGTGAAGCAGCCATTACATATGATCACCTCCACAGCAGTACAATGCCACCATAGGGACACTGTGCTTGCTCTGGTGACAGTATGTAAAAAACAAACAAAAAAAAATAATATATATACATATATATATATATATATATATATATACTATATTACCAAAAGTATTGGGATGCCTGCCTTTACACACACATGAACTTTAATGGCATCCCAAGTCTTCGTCCATAGGGTTCAATATTGAGTTGGCTCACCCTTTGCAGCTTCTTTAACAACTTCAACTCTTCTGGGAAGGCTGTCCACAAGGCTTAGTGGTGTGTCTATGGGAATGTTTGACCATTCTTCCAGAAGCGCATTTGTGAGGTCAGGCACTGATGTGGACGAGAGGGCCTGGCTCACAGTCTCTGCTCTAATTCATCCCAAAGGTGTTCTATCGGGTTGAGGACAGGAGTCTGTGCAGGCCAGTCAAGTTCCTCCACCCCAAACTTTCTCATCCATGTCTTTATGGACCTTGTTTGTGCACTGGTCCAAATCATTTGGGGGAGGGGTTGGGCTTGGCTCCTTAATTCCAGTGAAGGGGAGTTTTAAGGCATCTTAGAGAATTTCCACCTTTGTGGGAACAGTTTGTGGATAGCCCCTTCCTGTTCCAACATGACTGCGCACCAGTACAAAAAGCAAGGTCCATAAAGACATGGATGAGCGAGTATGGGTGGAGGAACTTGACTGTTTGTTCACCAATGCCAGAGGTCTGGTAAGCAAAATAGAGTTGGAAGCTTTGACAGGCTATTCTCTCCTTCACAGAAACAGGGAAAAAAAAATGGCAATGTCTGTCTCTACGTGAGAAGTGATCGAAACGAGTGTGAAAGAGGACCTTGCTGATGGAGAGTGGGATGGTGCTGAGGCATTATGGGTGAAATTACATATGTGTGTGTGTACTGCAATAGTATATTATTGAAGTTTGTTACAGCCCCCCTAGTGTTAATGAGGAATTAGAGGCTTTCAATGAGAAGTTAGAGACTTTCAACACAAATAAAAAGGGCTGCAAGTGCTGGCAACAGTGGTAATAAAGAGGGATTTTACTTACCCTGAAATTGACTGGGCTAATGGCACCATGAAAACAGTAAATGGGTAAAAAAATATTTTTTTTTATTATTTTTGCACTGCTTCATCTTAGATGCAGTATTACTCAGTATTAGGGATGAGCCGAACACCCCCCGGTTCCGTTTGCATCAGAACATTCGAACGGACCGAAAGATTGCGCAAACTTTCGAACCCCGTCAGAAATCAAAAGTGCAAATTTTAAAGGCTAATATGCAAGTTATTGTCCTAAAAAGGGTTTGGGGACCCGGGTCCTGCTCCAGGGGACATGTATCAATGCAAAAAAAAGTTTTAAAAACTGCTGTTTTTTCGGGAGCAGTGATTTTAACCACTTAAGCCCCGGACCATTTGGTAGCTAAAGGACCAGAGGTGAATTCAGAATTTTGCACTGTGCTGCTTTAACTGTAAATTGTGCGGACATGCAATGTTGTACCCAAACAAAATTTGCGTCCTTTTCTTCCCACAAATAGAGCTTTCTTTTAATGGTATTTGATTGCCTCTGCGATTTTTATTTTTTGCAATATAAACGGAAAAAGACCGAAAATTTTGAAAAAAAATGATATTTTCTACTTTTTGTTATAAGAAAAATCGAATAAACTCAATTGTAGTCATACATTTAGGCCAAAATGTATTCAGCCACATGTCTTTAGTAAAAAAAATGTCAATAAGCGTATATTTATTGGTTTGCGCAAAAGTTATAGCGTCTACAAACTAGGGTACATTTTCTGGAATTTACACAGATTTTAATTTATGACTATAAACTATGTAAATTATACTGCGCTGTCCATTAGGTGAGACATAAACCACTGAATTAGTGAATCTATCTCTCCATAAATTGTTGCTGCAACTTCTATGTGAGACACACACAAAAAAAAAATAATAAAAATAATAAAGCTGCGCAAATAATGAAAATTGGTATATGAGCACCACCTTTAAACCAAAAGAAAAAAATAAATATTGAATAAAATTAATATACTCAGACTAAGTCTTAATTGCCAATGTGACAAATAGAACTGATGAAAGTCCCGACTGTCAATCAGACACCTACATCACATTCAGCAAGAGTCCTGTATAGTGAAAGAATTAATATTGAATAGTAACTGTGTAAATTCAAACAGTCCTGATTGTGTGGATAAGAATCTTCTCGTTCAGCTAATTGGTGACTTCAAATGCACAACACCCAATGAAAAGTGCCAAACACTTGATAGATATAGATTCCACCACCATCAGTTCTCACTGCCGCTTACCAGAACTAGTGATCTCCGCAGAGATCGATACAAACAGATGGCTATTCCCCAGCCAGGGTCTCTAGATAATTTCAGCTTATCCCCCGAATTTCACGCCACTCCTCTCCACATATCGCGATGTTAGAATGCAACTAGTGATTTTTTTTACTAAAGACATGTGGCTGAATACATTTTGGCCTAAATGTATGACTACAATTGAGTTTGTATCGATCTCTGCGGAGATCACTAGTTCTGGTAAGCGGCAGTGAGAACTGATGGTGGTGGAATCTATATCTATCAAGTGTTTGGCACTTTTCATTGGGTGTTGTGCGTTTGAAGTCACCAATTAGCTGAACGAGAAGATTCTTATCCACACTTCGTTGCAGTTTTGGCTATCAGGACTGTTTGAATTTACACAGTTACTATTCAATATTAATTCTTTCACTATACAGGACTCTTGCTGAATATGATGTAGGTGTCTGATTGACAGTCGGGACTTTCATCAGTTCTATTTGTCACATTGGCAATTAAGACTTAGTCTGAGTATATTAATTTTATTCAATATTTATTTTTTTCTTTTGGTTTAAAGGTGGTGCTCATATACCAATTTTCATTATTTGCGCAGCTTTATTATTTTTATTTTTAATTTATGACTGCCGATCTCATTTCTTGAGGTGCTAAAATGGCAGGGCAGTACAAAACCCCCCCAAATGACCCCATTTTGGAAAGTAGACACCCCAAGGAAATTGCTGAGAGGCATGTTGAGCCCATTGAATATTTTTTTTTTTGTCCCAAGTGATTGAATAATGACAAAAAAAAATAAAAAATTACAAAAAGTTGTCACTAAATGATATATTGCTCACACATGCCATGGTTATATGTGGAATTGCACCCTAAAATACATTCTGCTGCTTCTCCTGAGTATGGAGATACCACATGTGTGGGACTTTTTAGGAGCCTAGCCACGTACGGGACCCCGGAAACCAAGCACCGCCTTCAGGATTTCTAAGGGCGCAAATTTTTGATTTCACTCCTCACTACCTATCACAGTTTCGAAGGCCATAAAATGCCAAAATAGCACAAAACCCCCCAAATGACCCCATTTTGGAAAGTAGACACCCCAAGCTATTTACTGAGAGGCATGATTAGTCCATGGAATATTTTATATTTTGCCACAAGTTGCGGGAATATGACAAACTTTATTTTTTTTGCACAAAGTTGTCACTAAATGATATATTGCTCACACATGCAATGGGCATATGTGAAATTACACCCCAAAATACATTCTGCTGCTTCTCCTGAGTATGGGGATACCACATGTGTGGGACTGTTTGGGAGCCTAGTCGCGTACGGGACCCCAAAAACCAAGCACCGCCTTCAAGGTTTCTAAGGGCATAAATTTTTGATTTCACTCCTCACTACCTATCACTACCTATCACAGTTTTGAAGGCCATAAAATGCCAAGATGGCACAAAACCCCCCCAAATGACCCCATTTTGGAAAGTAGACACCCCAAGCTATTTGCTGAGAGGCATGTTGAGCCCATTGAATATTTTTTTTTTGTCCCAAATGATTGAATAATGACAAAAAGAAAAAATAAATAAAAAATGTACAAAAAGTTGTCACTAAATGATTCATTGCTCACAAATGCCATGTTTATATGTGGAAATGCACCCCAAAATACATTCTGCTGCTTCTCCTGAGTACGGGGATACCACATGTGTGGGACTTTTTGGGAGCCTAGCCGCGTACGGGGCCCCAAAAACCAAGCACCGCCTTCAGGATTTCTAAGGGCGTAAATTTTTGATTTCACTCCTCACTACCTATCACAGTTTCGAAGGCCATAAAATGCCAAAATAGCACAGAACCCCCCCAAATGACTCCATTTTGGAAAGTAGACACCCCAAGCTATTTACTGAGAGGCATGTTCAGTCCATGGAATATTTTATATTTTGCCACAATTTGCGGGAATATGACAAACTTTGTTTTTTTTGCACAAAGTTGTCACTAAATGATATATTGCTCACACATGCCATGGGCATATGTGAAATTACACCCCAAAATACATTCTGCTGCTTCTCATGAGTACGGGGATACCACATGTGTGGGACTTTTTGGGAGCCTAGCTGCGTACGGGACCCCAAAAACCAAGCACAGCCTTCAAGGTTTCTAAGGGCATAAATTTTTGATTTCACTCCTCACTACCTATCACAGTTTTGAAGGCCATAAAATGCCAAGATAGCACAAAACCCCCCAAAATGACCCCATTTTGGAAAGTAGACACCCCAAGGAAATTGCTGAGAGGCATGTTGAGCCCATTGAATATTTTTTTTTGTCCCAAGTGATTGAATAATGACAAAAAGAAAAAAAAATGTACAAAAAGTTGTCACTAAATGATATATTGCTCAAACATGCCATGGTTATATGCGGAATTGCACCCCAAAATACATTTGGCTGCTTCTCCTGAGTACGGGTATACCACATGTGTGGGACTTTTTGAGAGCCTAGCCGCGTACGGGCCCCCGAAAACCAAGCACCGCCTTCAGGATTTCTAAGGGCACAAATTTTTGATTTCACTCCTCACTACCTATCACAGTTTTGAAGGCCATAAAATGCCAAGATAGCCCAAAACCCCCACAAATGACCCCATTTTGGAAAGTAGACACCCCAAGCTATTTGCCGAGAGGCATGGTGAGTATTTTACAGCTCTCATTTGTTTTTGAAAATGAAGAAAGACATATATATATTTTTTCTTTTTTCAATTTTTAAAACTTTGTGACAAAAAGGGAGATCTGTAAAATACTCAACATACCTCTCAGCAAATAGCTTGGGGTGTCTACTTTCCAAAATGGGGTCATTTGGGGGGGTTTTGTGCCATCTGGGCATTCCATGGCCTCCGAAACTGTGATAGGCAGTGAGGAGTGAAATCAAAAATTTACACCCATAGAAATCCTGAAGGCGGTGCTTGGTTTTTGGGGTCCTGTACGCGGCTAGGCTCCCAAAATGTCTCACACATGTGGTATCCCCGTACTCAGGAGAATCAACAGAATGTATTTTGGGGTGCAATTCCACATATAACCATGGCATGTTTGAGCAATATATAATTTAGTGACAACTTTTAGTACATTTTGTTTTTCTCTTTTTGTCATTATTCAATCACTTGGGACAAAAAAAAAAAATATTCAATGGGCTCAACATGCCTCTCAGCAAATAGCTTGAGGTGTCTACTTTCCAAAATGGGGTCATTTGGGGGGGGGTTTGAAGTGTTCTGGCATTTTATGCACAACATTAGGAAGCTTATGTCACACATCATCCACTCTTCTAACCACTTGAAGACAAAGCCCTTTCTGACACTTTTTGTTTACATGAAAACATTTTTTTTTTTTGCAAGAAAATTATGTTGAACCCCCAAACATTATATATATTTTTAAAGCGAAGGCCCTACAGATTAAAATAGTATACAAACAAGAAATGGCGCGCAATAACCACGTAGACATATATAACCCCAATTGAATGCAATGAAAAATAGAAAATAATAAATGAAATAAGTTAAACATGAAAATAAATAAAAATAATAAAAATAAATATAATTATGAATGTAAAATTAATAAAAATTAATAAATGTGAAAATATGAAGAGATATATATAACAGAAAATAACATCAATAGGTTATGATACACAGTAAATGCTATGTGATATATAGGAATGGTCTAAGAAGAAGTCAATAAAATCTATCAACATACTATGGTGTATGTAGGAGAAGACAGGGATGCAGGGGATCCACTTTGCACAGGACAGCCATCATAGATGAACAGAAACCATGTTCTGAGTAAGACTGAAAAGCAAGGAGAGAGGCACCTCTAAGTGCAGCAGTACAAAACAAATTTTAATAGTAGATATAAAACACTCACATGGAGATGAGTTAGTACAGGCGTGTACAGAATGTCAGGATGACGGCCAGCAGCTGCAGATCACAGTACACAGTGATCCAGCTCAGCTATGTGCAACAGGAGTGTCTCTAATAGATGGATAAGCCGGCACCAGGGACAGCAGTCCTGTTGGATGTTTCAAAAGCGAGACTTGGAGTACGCCAGTGGCTGGATAGCAGGGAGTGACGTCATCAGAGATGGACGCGTTTCATGAGCGTGCAGGCTAGCGATGTCCTGGCAAGCCGCGCTCCTTTTTCAACATGACATGAGGGCGGAAGTATGTAGACGCCAGTTATAGAGGAAAGAGGAAGTTGATTGGGTGGCGCTGGGGGAAGGTAGTAGCCAATTGAAGGAGGGAAAGGGATGTCATGTGATAAGAATCACAGAGAGAAGAAACTGGAGTGAAAGTAAACAGAATACATAAAAAAATAGAAAGGAAAAAAGAAAAGGGAAAAAGGAAATAGGAAAAAAAATAGGGGGAGCTGTGACTACAGGGCTAAATAAGATTAATATATAACAATGGTTTCATAAAATAATAAGGATATGAATATAAATAGTTAGTCATTTAAATAAAAGCAAGCCAAATTGAGTAAAAATAAAATGACCATAAACTAATGACACAGAACACAAGCGAAAAATTGTGGCTGTGCAAAAGAATGTATATATATATATATATAATAAATATATATATAATAAATTTACTTATTTATTATATATATATATATATATATTCTTTTGCACAGCCACAATTTTTCTATCTATTAAAATTTGTTTTGTACTGCTGCACTTAGAGGCGCCTCTCTCCTTGCTTTTCAGATTAAAATAGTGGGTGTTGCATTTTTTTTTCCACACAGTATTTGCGCAGCGATTTTTCAAACGCATTTTTTGGGGGAAAAACACACTTTTTTTAATGCACTAAAAAACACTATATTGCCCAAATGTTTGATGAAATAAAAAAGATGATCTTAGGCCGAGTACATGGATACCAAACACGACATGCTTTAAAATTGCGCACAAACGCGCAGCGGCGACAAACTACATTCATTTTTAAAAGCATTTAAAAGCCTTTACAGGTTACCATGTTAGATTTACAGAGGAGGTCTACTGCTAAAATTACTGCCCTCGATCTGACCTTCGCGGTGATACCTCACATGCATGATGCAATTGCTGTTTACATATGACACTAGACCGACGCTTACGTTCGCCTTTGCGCAAGAGCAGGGGGGGAGAGCGGTGCTTTTTTTTTTATTATTTATTTTGCTTTTTTATTTTATTTTTAAACTGTTCCTTCCATATTTATTTATTTTTATCATTTTTATTGTTATCTCAGGGAATGTAAATATCCCCTATGATAGCAATAAGTAGTGACAGGTACTCTTTTTTTTGAAAAAAAAATGGGGGGTTAGACCCTAGATCTTTCCTCTGCCCTCAAAGCATCTGACCACACCAAGATCGGTGTGATAAAATGCTTTCCCAATTTCCCAATGGCGCTGTTTATATCCGGTGGGGGGCATTCCCTCCCACTGCTTGTAAAAGCAGTCTAGAGGCTAATTATCTGCTAGAATTGCTTTTACATGAAATCCAGCCACTGGCTGAAAAGAATGATACCAAGATGATACCTAAACCTGCAGGCATCATTCTGGTATAAACATTCAAAGTCCAGCAATATACCAGTACGTTGCTGGTACTTGTTGGACATGTATTGTAATCTTTTTTTTCATGCAGCCTGTTGGTTGAACGAAAAAAAGAGATTGATCGGTGGGTATGCCCACCATTAGAATACCTCCCTTCATCCACCCACTTCTAATGATGGGCATATATGCCAAAGCATGGGGGCATCCTCCCGCAAAAAAGTTATGCCGCGTACACACGGTCTGACTTTTCCACGGGCAAGCCTTTGTCGAAATTTCGACCGTATGTACGCGGCATAAAAGGGTATGCCTCGTACACACGGTCAAACTTTTCCACGGGCAAGCCTCCGTCGGAATTTCGACCGTATATACGCGGCATTAGGAGCAAAATCGCTCCTCCGCCCCTGCTGCCCCCATGCTTCAGCATATATGCTCTTTTTTTAACTGTGGTGGTGAAATCACCTCCTACAGCGTTGGAGTCACGGCTTTATGTATCGTGGGAGCAAACGCTGTTGCTGTCAAGATAAATAATTCCGCGCTGCAGTTGAATGGCGCACCTGAAAACAAAAAATTACATACCTGAAAAGCAAGCATGATAAAACATTGCAGAATGGAATACAGTAAAAAAGAGCAGAACAATAGAGAGAAAATAGAGAGAGAGAGAGAGAACAATAAAACGACAACTATTTTTGGGTTTTTTCTTTTATATTTTTTTTGTGTTTTTGTTTTTTACGTTTTTTTTTTCTTTTTTACACTTTTTTTTTTAAACTTTAACAACTGTAATGGTTCGGGTCTCTCAAAATGTAATGGCATCTTGGGAGACCCTGTGTAAGTGTGTCCTAGTCTGTGAAATGCTGTACCCTACGCTAAAACTTCACTTTTGAGTGGTAGCGTTCAAAACATTCACCAAGGCAAAGACCAGGTTTGTCAGGACAGAGTGGACAATAATAACGGGTGTCACGCCTAAATCCGCGCTTGCTACAGACACGACATCTTTTTTGGGGGGTTCGTTGGGTAGGGGTACTCGGGAGGAGATGCGTATAATGCCTCTCATGCAGCCGGCTTACTGCATTTGGTAGGGGATGGTGAGGTGCAGAACCGCCTGGATACAGGAGTTCTGTGACTATCTCATTCTGGAATTTTAGAAGAGATAAAGTCCCGCCTGAAGCTCTGTATAGCACATGAGTGTTCAGCAAAGCCAATTGGAATAAGGATAGAGACACTTTTTTGTACCAGCGTCTCGCCTTAAGGTCAATTAGATACGGCGCCATCAACTGGTCGTTGAGGTCCACCCCTCCCATATTTTTGTTATAATTGTGGACACAGAGGGGTTTCTCCACAACACCAGTCGCCGTACGAATTTGGACTGTCGTGTCTGCATGAAGGGAGGTAAGAAGGAAAACATTCTTATTGTCCCTCCACTTCATAGCGAGCAAGTTATTACACTTTACGCAGGCTTTCTCCCCCAGCCTAAGACGGGCATCTACAAGCTGCTGGGGAAAGCCCCGGTGATTAGGTTGCACGGTGCCACATGCTCCAATCTGATGATCAAACAAGTGACTAAACAGTGGCACGCTCGTGTAATAATTGTCCACATACAAGTGGTACCCCTTTCCGAATAAGGGTGACACCAAGTTCCACACTATCTTGCCAGCGCTCCCTATGTAATCCGGGCAGTTGACCGTCTCAACCTGAATATCTTTTCCCTCATAAACCATAAAGCTCCATACATAGCCTGTTGCCCTGTCACAGCACTTATAGAGCTTGACCCCGTATCTGGCATGCTTGCTGGGAAGGTACTGCTTGAAAGCCAAACGGCCAGAAAATTTAATCAGGGACTCATCAACGCAGACAGCTTGATCGGGAATAAACAATGCTGCAAAATGTTCGTTGAAGTGGTTTATGAGGGGCCGAATTTTTTAGAGCCGGTCGTATTCAGGGTCCCCACGTGGACGACAAAGTTCATTGTCGTTGAAGTGCATGAACCGCAAAATCTGCTCGTATCGTTTCCTGGGCATGGAGGCAGAGAACACGGGCATGTGGTCAATTGGGTGCGTGGACCAATAAGCACGCAATGACGGGAATTTATGTGTGCCCATGTTGAGGGAAAGGCCCAGAAAGGTCTTAAATTCGGAAACCGTAATTGGTTTCCAATCTTTGGCAATGGAAGGTAACTGGGGATTAGCGGCGATGAATTGACCAGCATATAAATTACTCTGGTCCACAATAGATCTATAGAGATCTTCCGTGAAAAACAGCAAATAATAATCAATTGGCATAAAATCAGCTGTTTCCACCTGAATACCGGGTTGGGCAGTGAATGGGGGAAGTACGGGTTCTGCAGAAGTGGTGGGGACCCAATCAGGATAGGCGAATTCTGCAGGAAGAGCACTATGGGTACGACGGGCCTGCCTTTGTCTTCTTATTGGTGGCAGCGGGACACTACTTGTGCTTGCCACCTCGCCAGCTTGAACTGCACTTATGGGACTCGCTACGTCACCAAGTGATACTGCAGTGCTGGATGTACGCCCAGGCTGTACTAGGCCGCTGGTGCTTGCCAATTCACCAGAAGGAATAGTGGCGCTAGTACTACTCTGCTCCATGATACGAGAGCCCTGCGGTTCTTGCTCCTCAACAACCTCAGAAGATCGGGATCGGGTACACCTGACCTTAGCAGGGACCTCAACTTCGTCGTCAGAGCTATCTGACGTGGGGCCGCTGACGTCACTGTCTTCTACGGGAAGATATTCTGAGCCTGAATCTGACAGATACGTGACCTCCTCTTCACTATCTGTCATGCTCAGAATCTCGTAGGCCTCTTTACTAGTGTACCTTCGACTTGCCATTTTGGGCTCTAAATTTAGGGGTACACTAGTAAGATTCACAGGAAAAAAAGCACCTGACTGTCGTCAGCAAATATATCAAACGCTACAAAAAAAACTGTTAGCGGTCGCAGGGATCAGGACTGTCTCTGCGAACGCTTCAGTTATGTGTTTTGTGTTTGGTAAGTGACAGTGATCGATCGATACTGCACTTGGGTGGGCTGGGCTGGGCTGGGCGGAGGGGCTAAACGCAGGTGCTAGCAGGTATCTGGGCTGATCCCGCTAACACTGCATTTTTGGGAACCCTAAACCGCTGGGGACGCTAGTATAGATCTGATCAGATACTATACCACTAAGGGAGGTGTATGCTTTGCGTGTGGGTGTTAGCGTTACTGGCACTAACCTAACGCTGCCTGGGGCGACGCAGACCCTCTCTGGCGCTAAAACCTAATTGATCTCACCCGCCGGGCAATCAGGGGGTTAAACCTTTATTGGGTTATATACGGTGGGTGCCCTGATGCTATAAAAAGCAAACTAACCAACCAGCGTCACCCGTAACCTTTATATGGTGATCACTGGTGAAAGGGTTAACTAGGGGCAATCAGGGGGTTAAAACCTTTATTAGGTTAAATATGGGGGTACCCGACGCTATATAAAAACCTGACGGGTTACCTAAATAACTAAATAACTATCTGGGTAACCAGTGTCACCAGTGACGCTTATACGGTGATCACTGGTGAAAGGGTTAACTCTAGGGGCAATCAGGGGGTTAAAATAATATATGGGGGTACCTGACGCTCTAAAAACCTGCGGCGAAACTAAAAATAAATAACTGGCTAGCTAGGGCACCACCGGCACTAAATACAGCGATCGAAAATACGATTGCTTAGTGACGCTGGCGTTAGGGGGTGAAAGGGTTACCTGGGGGGCGATCAAGGGGTTAAATCTTTATTAGGGGGGGTTAGGGGGCTACCCTGGACCTAAAGGGGCCTAATCCTAACTGCCCTGCAACTTTTTACTATCACAGATGACACTAAATGCAGTGATCAGTAAAATAAATGATCACTGCAATCAGTGACACTGTGATTGGGGGCTGGGGGGTGACCTGGGGGGTGATCTGGGGGTGACTGGGGGGTGAAATGTGTGCCTGTGTGTACCTATGTGTCAGTGGACTGTTGGTGCACTAACCTGCTTCTTCTCTCCTCGGCGCCGGAATCGAAAAGACCGCCGCGAGGGAGATGACATCACTTCCTCCTGCCTGTGTTTACCTCACATGGCGGAGGAAGCATTTTCATTCGCCGGGAGCGATCGCGAGGGGGTGGCCGAAATCGAATGGTCACCCCCTCATCTCTGATCGCTCCCCAATGATAAACGGCCGCTCACTGTATAGGAGGGGGGTCCGATCGGACCCCCCAACTGTACAAAGGCGATCACGTACGCTCTACGTGATTGTGCCTGTCGGTGCCATTCTGCCGACGTATATATACAGTGAGCGGTCGTTAAGTGGTTAATGATGCTTAAAGTGAAAAAATAAAAGTGAAATATTCCTTTAAATATTGTGCCTGGGGGGGGGGGGTGTCTATAGTATGCCTGTAAAGTGGCACATGTTTTCCGTGCTTAGAACTGTCCCTGCACAAAATGTCATTTCTGAAGGAAAAAAAGTCATTTAAAACTGCTTGCGGCTTTAATGTCATGTCTGGTCCCGGCAATATGGATGAAAATCATTGAGAAAAACGGCATGGGTACCCCCTCCCCCAGCCCATTACCAGCCCCTTTGGGTCTTGTATGGATATTATGGGGAACCCCACACCCAAATTAAAAAAAGGAAAGGTGTGGGGCCCCCAGGCCCTTTATACTCTGAACAGCAGTATACAGGTGGTGTAAACAAGACAGGGACTGTAGGTTTGTTCTTAAGTAGAATCTGTTTGTAATTTGGAACAGGTACATTTTAAAAGTGTAGCTTCAGCCAAAAAATCTATTTTTAAGATTTTTAGAAAACATAGGGAAGGGTTATCACCCCTGTAGAATTTGTTTTGCTGTCTGTGCACCTGTTCAGAAGGTTTCACCAAACTTTCTGTCCCAATGACAATTGTATTTAGAAAATCTGGGGTTTTTAGTGAAACAAGGAACTCTTACAGGAGAGAATTTCCCTTCCTAGGGGTAGATTTCCTCTTACTTCCTGTTGTCTCCTTCCGTTTGCAAGTAGGAGTCGTTTGTAAGTTGGATGTTTGAAAGTAGGGGCCTGCCCTATATACTCTGCAGAAATTTGGGCCTTATGCCCCGTACACACGATCGTTTTTAATGTCATTTTTTAAACCAACGTTTTTCTCCTCGTTTTTTTCCATGTTTCCTCTCAAGCCTGCCTTGCGTACACACCATCATTAAAAAAAACGATCAAGCAAAGCGCAGTGACGTTCAACACGTACGACGGCACTATAAAGGGGAAGTTCCGTTCGAATGACGCCACCCTTTGGGACGCTTTTGCTAATTCCGTGTTTCCGCGTGTTAGTAAAAGTTTGGTGAGAGACGATTCGCGCTTTTCAGTCTTCGTGCTTTGAAGATCGTTTTCGGGAGTTCAGATTGCGCCTGTGGGTTCGTATCTGTTTAGCACTGCTTGTAGTCAGTTCGTATCTGTTTATTCAGTGCGGCCTGCTCTGCACGTTCGTGTTTTTCAGCTTGTTCTTCATAGGCCTTGCTGTTCTTCCGTGCGTTCTTCTAGTACGTTCTGTTCAGCCGACCGTTATCTAGCCATGTTGCAGCTACGTACTCGTCGTAGAGTTCGTGCTGTAGTTGGTGCAGGGGTTCATGCTGTATCCCGACTCCATGCCATGAGCAGGGTCAGGAGGAGTTCATGGACCAAGAATTGGTTGCTCCAGCGGCACCAATTCTGTCACTTGCCTTTGTTGCGGGAGATCAGGGAGAATAATCCTGATGATTTCAGGAATTTTCTCAGGATGTCTGACCCCATATTTCAGCAGCTGTTGGCTTTGGTGTCCCCCTATATTACCAGGCAGGACACCATTATGCGGGAAGCCATCAGTGCTGAGCAGAGGCTCATCGCCACGTTGCGATACCTGGCTACTGGGAGAAGCCTGCAGGACCTTAAGTTCTCCACAGGCATATCCCCCCAGGCTCTGGGGATCATTATACCAGAGACTTGTTCTGCCATCCTTCAAGTTTTGCAGGAGGACTATATTAAGGTAAGTGTTCTTCTTCAAAAATTCACATTGTATGGTTTTTATTTTGGGATATTTTTAATTTGCTTTATTTGCAGTCCCTAATTCACATGATTCTTAGCTGCAGGGAATGTCCCCTTTCTCCCCATGTTTTATTATTTAAAGTTTGGTGTTTGAGGCCTACCTGTAAATTTGGCTTACCTAACCTCTCCAGCATGCTATCCTGGGGCCATACCTACCTTGCCTAGTCATTTCCATGTTTTTTATTATATGTTCCATCGTAGTGCTTTACCCAAAACGCACCCTAAATTTGGCCTAGGAATGTTTCATTTTTGTTAACTTCAATACAGAGTGCTACAGCCTTCATGTGTGATATTCCTAACTCATCTTCAACCCTTCCCCCCCCCATAATTATTATTATTATTTTTTTCTTGCTTCCAATTTTTTATGTTTTTAACAGTTTCTACCAATGTTGGCCATGAATGTGTGTATGAAATCAGCTTTCAATGTTTCTGGCTCCAAGTATTAATTTGTTATTTCTTTAATTCCACAGTTCCCTTCTTCGCCACATGAATGACAGAATGTGGCTTCCGAGTTTGCCCAGCGATGGAACTTTCCGAACTGTGGAGGAGCCATTGACGGCAAACATGTTCGGGTCGTCCCACCACCCCATTCGGGATCCTTTTATTATAATTATAAGGGGTTCCACAGCGTCGTGATGATGGCAGTGGTGTCGGCCACCTACGAGTTCCTCTATGTGGACGTTGGCAAGAATGGCAGGATGTCTGATGGAGGAGTTTTTGCCCAGATGGAGTTTGGAGAACGGCTCCTTTTGGATCTGCTGGCCTTGCCACCCGCGGAGCAGAATGTGGAGGGACTACCTTTTGTGTTTGTGGCGGATGAGGCGTTTGGCCTGGGACCCCATTTGATGAGGCCATTCCCGCAACGCACCCTCACCCCTGAGAGGAGGGTTTTCAATTATCGGCTGGCCAGAGCCAGAAGGGTGGTGGAAAATGCGTTTGGGATCATGGCCAGCCGATTTCGCCTCTTCCTTACCTCCATCCACCTTGCCCCATACAAATGGAACCATGTGGTTATGACGTGCTGTGTGCTGCATAATTTCCTAAGGGTGCATTCAACGAGTTATATATCTTTGAGTGGGCCTGAGGCCTCTTTATTCAATGCCGAAACTTTGGTGGCCCTGGAACCTGGCCGTCCTGGCTTGGCCCCCCCAACCGGACGTGAGGTCCGTAACCAATATGTGGACTATTTTATGGGTAGGGGGGCCATTGAAATGCCAGACAATCTCTAATAATTTTAGACCAAAAAAATAAAACTTTTAAAAAAAGTAAAGATTGGTTTGTCATTTTTATTGTATAATGTTTGATGTTTCTGGTAGGTTTACCTAGTGCATTTGTTTTGCCATGTGGATTAAAAAATCTTTTAATTAGCCTTCATTGTCAGTGTAAACACCAAACATTGATTAGTTCACTCAGCACCACATTTACATAATGAAGCCACAATGATTTGTTATGTAAAAATACCTTTATTTTTTTTGTTTAGGTGGGCAACTTCCATAGAAATGTGGATGTTCCCTTAATTTCAGGTGTATTAAAACGCATGACCAGCCATGCATAAACAAACTATAGTTCTCCAAATTTTGAAAAAGCTAAACATGTGCTAGTCATTAAAGGGTAAAATAACCAAAAAAAATAGAAATCTCTGCAAGTAAAACGTTATTTGGTGTAAAAACATTAGACACGCCCAAGCACAGCCATGATATTTTGGAGCCTTTCCTCCACCCGCTTTGTATTTGCCCTGATCTCTCGCAAATCTCCCTTAATTTTTTCGAGGTCACGACAGCAGACCATCAGGTATTGGATCAGGATCTGGGTACTGTGATGTGACAACTTATTGGGGTCTTCAGGCCAGAACTGCACCTAAATGTAAAAAGAAATATGTAGGATAGAATATGTAGGCCTACATCTATTTAACATGCATGTGTCTGGTTTCTCTCTGACCTGTGGTGGTGCCACTTTCAACTTCCACAACATCACATTCCTCTCCATCCTGGGGTTCTGGGGGTATTGTTGTAGGTATTGCAATTCTCGTCTCATCTGAGGTAGCTTTTCGAATCCCTAGGGAGATTGAAATAAAAGGAATAGTTTCATTAGTAGCGACTCAATTTTGCTAAAATAAGAAACATGGAAAAAAACTTTTTAATCATTCTTTTGAAGCATGCTCCATTTTAATTTTTAACCCCTGTGCCAACCGGGACAAATGATTGGATACATAGGCCAAAACAGAGCATATACATTTTGTAAACAAATTTGAAACATTGTAACACCCCAAAGTATCTACACTGGCTCACCTGTGTGTGACTCCCTCAAGCTTTTTGGCTTTAGGCCCACACTTGTACTACTGCGTTCAGATGTTTCATCAGCTGCTGAGCATTCACTCCCTTTAACATTACCATGCATATCGTTTTTCCAAATGAACAAATCTCCTTTGGATTAGCACACCAAAAATAAGTGTGGCCCAAATGTACTCCCCCAAATAAACAAAAAAAACATGGGTGTTCACACTGGATGATCCGAAAACATCGTTTGAGGAACTGTACGGAGAAAGAGGTTTAATACGTCCGTTTACTATGCGGACGAACCTAAAAAAGATGGTATCTTTCAGTGTACTATATGAAAGTTAAAAATACACGACAGAATACAAGAAAATAATATGTACCATGGAAACTCAAAAAAAACAACTTACTTTTTAATATAACTTTCTTGATTCTTTTATATTGGTCGGCCTCCCTCAACTTTAGATCTGACCATCGTTTTCTGAGCTGTTCCTTCGTTCTGCACACCCCGAATTTTTGGTGGAGACTTTTGACCACTTTGCCCATAATTCTGGACTTGACCAGATTAGGCCTTTTATACGGACCATGCTTGGCATCATAATCCTCCTTCTTTAAAATGGCGACCATCTCCACCATTTCCTCGAATGACATGTTGGATGCCTTATATCTCCTGGGTCTTGATTTGGGCTCCTCTGTAATTTCATCCTCTGTAGAGGTAATCTCAGCCACCTGTGTCTCCGCCATGTTTTGTTCAGCACTACGAGCGAGAAGGGGCGGGGAAAGTACAATATCGAACGTCAGGGGCGGGGAAAGCGTGCGGAGTTTCACGCATGCGCTGTGTATATAAAGTGAAGATCCATGTCTGGGAAATACGTTCATTTTTCGGGAGAGAGAGTTAGCAACGAACGTTGTGACCAAGGTACCTAACAATTTTACTTTTTGAGGTTCATCAGACGAGGAGATTTGTGTGCTCAAAATATGTAGACAATGCACAGTTGAGGAATGTTGCCTGAAATATATTTTTATTTTGGTTTCTCGCTTTTACAGATATCATGAATACTTTTAAAAACCCAGACTTCATGGGGGAGTTCATCGACAAATGGCAAGAGCTCCCTATATTATGGCAAACCAAAAGTGGCGGAAATAAAAATAAAGACGCCAGGAAAGCAGCACTGGAGAGCCTGCTTGCATTTGTGCAAACAAAGATACCCACAACAACTCTCCAAGATGTCAAAAACAAAATTGGGACCATCAGAGGGACATACAGGACCCAGAGGACTATGGTCCTGAGGTCCCAGAGGTCAGGTGCACCAGCAGATAAGGTTTATAAACCCAGTCTGTGGTACTACAGTAAGCTTGCTTTTCTGGATGACCAGCTGGAAGTGCGGGAATCTCTCTCCACCCTTCCCCCAGAGGTCAATCCAGCCTTCCTTGTACCCAACCCTCCAGCCTTCCCTGCAGCCAGTCCTCCAGCCTTCCTGTCAACCCTGCTCTGGCTTCCTCTGAGGATCAAGATCAGGGCCTTGAGGAGGCAGATTTGGAGATATGGAGCCAGGTAAAGTTTTGCTATCTATATTTCTATCGTACAAAATTGTAGATTTTAAATAGATGTTAGTATTGTTAAAGGTATGTACACTTCTACCAATAAAGTTTGTGAAGAGCAAGATACAGTAGTGGCCTAATTTTATGTGTCCAAGACAACAAAACCAGGATGCGTAATCAATGAAAAGGACATAACTTTTGGCATTGATTTCAACAATGTCTAGAGGTGAACAATGTCTGTGAATGATGATGTGGCAAAATAAATAATGTCCCTTTCTTTTTTTACAGCCAGAGCAGAGCCAGGAAGAGGGTGATGTTGGGGATCAGGAGGAGGCTGGGCCCAGTGGCACCCAGGAGGAGGCAGGGCCCAGTGGCACCCAGGAGGAGGCTGGGCCCAGTGGCACCCAGGAGGAGGCTGGGCCCAGCACAAGAGCCCAGATGCCTCCCCTGGTAGTTAAACCACGAGGGCCAAGGAGAGGTAGGCAGGTGGAGGAGGAAACCAGGGCCTTCCTCAGATAGGCAACAGTGGCCCTCAGAGAGGCACCCTCTGTTGAAGAGGGATTTGCTGCAGTCCTCGCCCACAAACTAGGGCAAATGGAGTTGCAGCAAAAAAATTTCAGTGAGACCCTGCTATTGAAAGTCATCAATAAGGGCGTGCTGGGTGAACTCACTAGGTACACGGACATAACGGAGGTTGTCCCTACTCCTCCACCTCCTCCTCCTCCTCCTACTACTCCTCCTGCCACAACCTCTCCTCCTGATCCCCAGCCTCCAAGGAAGAAACCAACCAAGACTGCAGAGAAGGCTGGAGAGAAGGCTACAAGGAAGAGAAGAAAATAATGCCTGCTGTAGTACCACAGACTGGGGACATATAGGACTTATCTGCTGTGGCTCCTGACCTCTGGGAGCTCAAGACAAGATTGGGCTCATTTTTTGGGGGGATCTAATCTCTATTTTGGTTTGGACATCTTGTATGGTTGTTGTGGGGTCAAAGGGATGCACAAATGCAAGCAGGCTCTCCAGTGCTGCCTTCCACTTTAATTTGTTAATGTTCTGAAATAAAAAAAAATTGAGTGCCCTTTAAATACTTGACTATGTGATTTGTATTTCAAAAGAGAGCTTGCTAAGAATCAGGCAGGGACATCTCAACTTATATTATTGTTATTATCAGGGGACACAAACCTCCCTGAGGCCAAATGAGACACATTTGGAAGGTTGTTGTGGTAACTTTACACAAGAATAATTTAAGCCAAAATACTTAAAAAAAGGCCAAAAAAAATAACCAAAAATAATATAAAATTTAAAGAAAAAAGGAGAATTAACTTATTTTATTATTATTAGTATTATTTAGGAGGGAGGTGCGGCTTATAAATAATATTTTATAATCATTAGAGCAATTTGGAATTACTTTAGAAACAAGTTTGGCATAAAACTCTCAATGTCAAAAGAAGAACGGAATGTGCTGCATTAAAACGATGCTATTGATTCCACCGTGACGAATGTGCCATCTCCATTTCCAACATTAGCTTTACCAAAACGAGCGCTCCCATCTCATAGTTGCTTCTGAGCATGTGCGTTTTTTTTCACGTCGTGAAAGCATACACACTATCGTTTTTCACGTCGTTAAAAAAAACGACATGAAAAACGACGTGAAAAAAGAGAGCATGTCCGGAATTTTTAATGGCCGTTTTTCACGTCGTTAAAAATGCTCTGGAGCCTACACACGATCATTTTTAATGGCCATTTTTTAAAATGGCATTTTTAACGGCATGAAAAACGATCGTGTGTACGGGGCATTAGGTGTTGAAACAACACTGTTAGCCCTCACAGTTACTCTTGCTGGGCGCAGGAACCGGCCCTGCTGTGAAATATTAGATCAGGAATAGTAATTACATGCCCCTGTTGAACAGGGTCAGAAAAAATGGGCCTTTGGTGGTGGATGGTGTGGTGGTGTTGCCACAACACTGTAAGGCCTCACAGTTACTCTTGGTGGGCGCAGGAACGGTCCCTGCTGTGAAATATTAGATCAAAAATTGTAATTACATGTCCCTGTTAAACAGGGGCAGAAAAATCGGGCCTTATGCCGCGTACACACGATCGATTTTTTCGACGGTGAAAACACCGTCGAGAAAATTGACGTGAAAAACGAGGAACAGCTTGTTCCCCCCACACACGGCCGTTTTAAATGTCCTTTTTTTTTGGTCGAAAAAAACGACCGTGTGTGGGCTCCGCGGCAGTGTTTCCCTATGGGAAACACTGCTGCGGAAGACATGTCGAAAAAAACGACGAGAAAAATTAGAACATGTTCTAATTTTTCTCGTTGTTTTTAATGCCGTTTTTCTCATCAAAAAAAACGTCAGAAAGCCCACAGACGATCGTTTTTCTCGTCGAAAGGAAAAAAATTTGTTTTTCTCGACGAGAAAAACGGCCGTGTGTACGCGGCATTAGGCACTGGTGCCACAACACTGCAACCCCTCACAGATACTCTAGTTGGAGCACAGGAATGAGCCCTGCTGCAAAGTATTGCATCAAAAATTGTAATTACACACCCCTGTTAAACAGGGGCAGAAAAATTGGGCCTTTGGTGGTGGATGGTGTGGTGGTGTTGCCACAACACTGTAAGGCCTCACAGTTACTCTTGGTGGGCGCAGGAATGGTCCCTGCTGTGAAATATTAGATCAAAAATTGTAATTACATGTCCCTGTTAAACAGGGGCAGAAAAATCGGGCCTTATGCCGCGTACACACGATCGATTTTTTCGACAGTGAAAACACCGTCGAGAAAATCGACGTGAAAAACGAGGAACAGCTTGTTCCCCCCACACACGGCCGTTTTAAATGTCCTTTTTTTTTGGTCGAAAAAAACGACCGTGTGTGGGCTCCGCGGCAGTGTTTCCCTATGGGAAACACTGCTGCGGAAGACATGTCGAAAAAAATGACGAGAAAAATTAGAACATGTTGTAATTTTTCTCGTCGTTTTAAATGCTGTTTTTCTCGTCAAAAAAAACGTCAGAAAGCCCACAGACGATCGTTTTTCTCGTCGAAAGGAAAAAATTTCGTTTTTCTCGACGAGAAAAACGGCCGTGTGTACGTGGCATTAGGCACTGGTGCCACAACACTGCAACCCCTCACAGATACTCTAGTTGGAGCACAGGAATGATCCCTGCTGCAAAGTATTGCATCAAAAATTGTAATTACACACCCCTGTTAAACAGGGGCAGAAAAATTGGGCCTTAGACACTGGTGGCAGTGCCCAGAACCAAAAATGTTCTTTCAAGCTATCAGCAAGCATGTACATTGAGGAGGAAGAGGATAGTCACTCAGCATCAGCATAGGCCGTCTTGAAGGGATCTCACATTAAAAAATAAAATATTCTGTTACATCACTATCAGGTGCTTGGTAGCTGGTGATCCAAGACTGATTCATTTTTATGAACGTCAGCCGATCGACCAATTCGGTGGACAGGCGCACCCTGTGATCAGTTACAAAGCCTCCAGCAGCACTGAATGTGCGTTCCGAAAGAACGCTGGATGCAGGACAGGCCAGAAGCTCAATTGCATACTGTGCAAGCTCTGGCCAGTGATCCATCCTCAAGACTCAGTAACCCAGAGGATTTTTGGTGGGAAAGGTGTTCAAGTCTGATCTTGCCCCTAGGTATTCCTGCACCATGTGAATCAGACGCTGGCGATGGTTGCTGGAACCGATCATACCCTGGGGCTGCGGACTAAAAAATTGTCTGAACGCATCGGTCAGACGGCCACCTTTTCCACCACTCTTTCTGTGACTGACCGAAGCCTCAGCAACACGTTGTCCAGGACCAGGAATTTGTTACCTCCCAGGCTCTGGAAACGCGTTGCACAAACCTTTGTGCAAGGCCTCCTGAAGATGTTTCATTCTCTGCTCCCTCTGCGACGGCAAGATAAGGTCCACAACCTTACCCTTGTAACATGGATCAAGGAGGGTTGCCAGCCAGTAATGATCCCTCTCCTTGATACCACGAATATGAGGATCCTTCCGCAGGCTTTGCAGGATCAGGGAGGTCATGCAGCGTAGATTTGCTGAGGCATTCGGTCCGGAGTCCTCTGGGTCACTAAGGACAACATGATCCGCAGCCATGGGTTTCTTCGGACTGTAAATGATCCCTTGAAGACTGCTGCTGATGCTGAGTGTTAGGCTCCACCTCCATGCTGACACAATCCTTCTCCTCCTCCTCCTCCTCTTCGTCCTCTTCCTGTGTGATCGGCGGGCACGCAGGAACACTGTCTGGATAAAGGGGGCCTTGAGAGGTAAGGAAGTCCTCCTCTTCCTGCCTCTTCCTGCCTCTGTTCTGCCTCAAGTGCCCTGTCCATTATTCCACACAACGTGAGCTCCCCTGACCCTGTCCTGGTGCCATAGTCGCACAGGTACTCATTGATGGCCCTCTGCTGCATGTGCAGCCACAGCAGCATGGCCAACGTTGAGTTTCACCTGGTGGGCATGTCACAGATTAGGCGGTTCTTGGGCAGGTTGAATTCCTTTTGTAGGTCAGCCAGTCGAGCACTGGCATTATATGACTGGCAGAAATGCACACAGACTTTCCTGGCCTGCCTCAGGACATCCTGTAAGCCCGGGTACCTGCCCAAGAACCGCTGCACCACCAAGTTAAGGACGTGAGCCAAACAGGGCACATGGGTCAGGTGTCCCTGTCGGAGGGCGGAGAGGAGGTTGGTGCCATTGTCGCAAACCACCATTCCTGGCTGAAGCTGGCGTGGCGTCAACCACCTCTGAGCCTGCCCCTGCAGAGCTGACAGAATCTCTGCCCCAGTGTGGCTCCTGTCCCCCAAGCACACCAGCTCAAGCACCGCATGGCATCTTTTTGCCTGCGTGCTTGCGTAGCCCCTTGAATGCCTACGGAGCACCGCTGGTTCCGAGGACAAATCAGCACAGGAAGAGGCCATGGAGGAATAAGAAGATGAGGGGGTGGAGGAGAGAGGTGTGGCAGAATCACCACTAGTAGAATTTTGGAGGCGTGGTGGCGGAACAACTTCCAACACTACTGCACCCTGTCCTGCATCCTTCCCAGCTGCCAGCAGAGTCAACCAGTGTGCAGTGAAAGATAGGTAACGTAACTGTCCATGCCTGCTGGACCATGAGTCAGTGGTAATATGCACCTTACCGCTGACCGCCCTGTCCAGCGAGGCCAAGACATTGCCTTCCACATGCCGGTAGAGAGCCAGAATCGGCTTCCGTGAAAAAACCTGCCACAAACTCACGGAAGGGGGCAGAGTCTACCAACTGAAAAGGCAGAGGTTGAAGTGCTAGCAATTTAGCCAAGCTAGCATTCAACCGCTGGGCATGTGGATGGCTGGGAGAAGAGGTCCGCCTTGTTCTTTGGTGTGGGTCTTTTAGGTAGTGTTGCCAACGGGCTGCATGGGAGCTCAACATATGTCTGATTAAGCATGTGGTGCCCAAGCGCTTGCTGTCTAGTCCACACTTGATATGCTTCAGACATATGTTGCAAATAGCAACGGTGCAATCTGCTGCACTCGTCTCAATAAAGGCCCACACCGAAGAACTTTTGGAATAACGCGCAGAGTCACCAGCGCCCTGCACTTGCGGAGCTCTGCGGTTTTATGCAGTCGGTTGGCTGCCCTTAAGCTGGCCCCTGGAGGGCATCCTGCCTCGTTGGAGATGTGCCTCCTCCTCCTCCTCCTCCTCCACCTCCTCCTCCTCTCTCCTATCAGGCACCCACGTAGAGTCAGTGAGCTCATCATCCCCTCCCTCCTCGTCACTGGAGCAAACCTGGCAGTATGCTGCAGCTGGGGGAACATGACTGCCAGTTTGTTGTCCTTCTTGGGCAACCCCTCTCTCTGGGCTCACGTTACTGCTTTCCTCAAGCTGGGTACCATCATCAGAGCCTTCAAAACGCTGCGCATCCTCCTGCAGCATGTACCCGACACTGTGGTCGAACAGTTAGGGGGACTCCTCCGGTAGGGTTAGGGAAGGAGTAACTGATGATGATCTCAAGTTCAAGGAATAGGCCGCTTTGGCACCTGCATTGGCAGCCAAGTTAGCCTGGGTGACAGAGGATGAGGAGGATGAGGACGGCTTGGTCATCCACTCTACCATCTCTTCGGCATGTTGTGGCTAAACACGGCCAGCTGCAGAGAAAAAGGACAAGCGTGCTCCACGACCACGTGCTGATGAGGATGCACCGTGTCCATGACCAGCACTGTTGCCTCTAGACACAGAGCCTGCTTGCCCTCTTTTATTGGCCTGTGACTGTCTGCCTCTCCATGGTGGGCCTTCCAGACATACTGTCTTTGATGTATTGGAATAGGCCTGCAGTGAGATGTAGCTGCACAAAGCTGGGAATTATATATATACTGATTATACTGCAGCTAGCTGAATCGCCTGCCTGCCTGTAGTATTATTAGGAAGAAAACAACAGGAATTGTCTGCAGTGAGCTTTAGCTGCACACTGTGCCCAGTATACAGTACACTAATATACTGCAGCTAGCTGAATCAACTGCCTCCAGGTAGTATTATTAGGAAGAGAACACCAGCAATTGTCTGCAGTTAGCTTTAGTTGCACACTGTGCACAGGATACAGTACACTGACTGAAAATACTGCAGCTGCCTGCCTGTGGTATTATTAGGAACAGAACGCCAGCAATTGTCTGCAGTTAGCTTTAGTTGCACACTGTGCACAGGATACAGCACACTGACTGAAAATACTGCAGCTGCCTGCCTGTAAGTATACTAGGAAGAGAACACCAGCAATTGTCTGCAGTTAGCTTTAGTTGCACACTGTGCACAGGATACAGAACACTGACTGAAAATACTGCAGCTGCCTGCCTGTAAGTATATTAGGAAGAGAATAACAGGAACGGATCTAGCTAAACTGAATACAGCGTATATACTGTATATATATATATATATACTGTGAGGGGGTTAGCTCGGCAGCGGGTGTGTGTGACCCCCGGGATGGGCTCCCCACACAAAACAGGCCCAGCAAACGGAGGTTGTGGTTTTCAAAATCAAAAAAAAGGTGTGGTTTATTTTCTATTTACAGTGACAAAACACAGCAAAGCCAAAAGAAACATAAACAAATTAAATCCTGGTCAACTTGACCTCTGACTAAACATACAGGTTTCCTAACTAACAACTGGGATCAGCCTAGTGCTGTCCTAGTCCCTAAGTCCCTGGTTTTAAATGTCCAAGCAAATAGCCACACAGGCTTTTTCTCACCGCACAGGGGTTCACTCTCCCTAGACAGTCCACACAGGTCTGGTTCCAGGCATGAGCTAACACCTAATGAATCTGGGAGTTCTTATAGAGGCCTAAATGAGCTGACAAGCTTCAGCTGGCCTCATCAACTCCCTGTCTGTACGACGCCCCACACTCTCCCTAGAGGTATGAGTCATCCATGAGCCTACTAGCCTCAGCTGGGCTTATACAACTCTCCACCCTAGTTGTATAAGTCAGCATAAAGCCTGAATCTGGGAGAAATATATCTACCCCCCTGGATGCAACCAGGTGACTTTACCTTCCTGCTGTCACATACCCCCCCCTCTTGTTTTAACCTCGGGGTTGGAACACCAGCAATCAGGCATTCATGTACTCGAGACAAAGCATCCACATTCCCCATTTGAACGCCAGGGCGATGCTTTACTGTGAAGTTGAATTCCTGGAGGGCCAGGAACCACCTATTCACTCTTCTATTTGTTTCCTTGTTTTGAGCCATCCACTTTAACGGAGCGTGATCCGTAACCATGTCAAAGTGCCTACCTAGCAGGTAGTACCGAAGGGAATCTAGAGCCCACTTCACCGCTAAACACTCCTTTTCAACGGTGGCGTAATTTACCTCATGGGACTTCAACTTCCTGCTGAGGTAAATGACTGGGTGCTCTTCCCCGTTCCAGACCTGGGACAATACTGCTCCTAACCCCACATCTGACGCATCACTTTGTACGACAAAGTCTTTAGAGAAGTCGGGTGAGTACAACACTGGCTGGCTACATAAGGCTTGTTTCAAGAATTGGAATGCTGCCTCAGCCTCGGGGGTCCATTTAATCATGACCGACCCTTTCCCCTTCGTCAGGTTGGTTAGGGGCACAGCCTTAGAAGCAAAGTGGGGAATGAATCGCCGATAATACCCAGCGATTCCCAGAAAGGCTCGTACCTGCTTCTTGCTGTTGGGACGTGGCCAACTCTGGATGGCCTCGACTTTGTTGAGTTGGGGTTTTATTACTCCCCTCCCAATGGTGTACCCAAGATATTTGGCCTCCTCCTGCCCAATGGTACACTTCTTGGGGTTAGCCGTAAACCCCGCTTCCCGAACAGAGTCCAGGACTGCTTGCACTTTTGGCAGATGTGAGGCCCAATCTGTGCTATGGACAATTACGTCATCCAGGTAAGCCGCAGCATACTTCCGATGGGGCCTCAGCATCTGGTCCATTTTCCGCTGGAACGTGGCCGGCGCATTCTGTAACCCGAACGGCATTCTTTTATATTGGAACGCCCCGTCTGGGGTTACAAATGCGGTTTTCTCTTTGGCCAATTTGGCCAGGGGGATTTGCCAATACCCTTTTGTGAGGTCAAGAGTCGTCATGTATCGGGCTGTTCCCAGCCGGTCGATCAACTCATCTATACGTGGCATGGGGTAGGTGTCAAATTTTGTAACTTTGTTCAACTGACGAAAATCGTTACAAAATCGCCAGCTCCCATCCGGTTTAGGCACCAACACAATGGGACTAGACCAATCACTTTGGGACTCCTCTATCACCCCTAAGTTCAGCATTTTCTGTACTTCCTCCCGTATTGCCTCCCGTCGGGCCTCTGGGATCCGATAGGGTTTTAACTTCACCCTTTCACCGGGCGGGGTAATGATGTCATGCTCTACCCCAGATGTTTGTCCCGGCAGCTCAGAGAATACCTCCTTGTTGCGAAGCACAAACTCCTTAACCTCCTGTTGTTGGGGTTGTGACAAGGTGGCTGCTATTCCAACCTCAGGAATCACGCAACCAGTTTGAGCTGGTGACCAAGTGTCTGCGACTAGGGATTCTCTATCCCTCCAGGCTTTCAACAGATTAATGTGATAGATCTGTTCGGGCTTTCGCCTTCCTGGTTGTCTGACCTTGTAATTCACTTCGCTCACTTTTTCCATTATCTCGTAGGGGCCTTGCCATTTGGCAAGGAATTTACTTTCAACCGTAGGGACAAGTACCAGTATCCTATCCCCCGGGGAAAAGGTACGGGTCTTGGCTCCACGGTTGTACACTCTCTGCTGTGCTAACTGCGCTTGGGCCAAATGTTCCTTCACGATGGGCATTACCTGTGCAATTCGGTCTTGCATCAGGGCGACATGCTCAATCACACTCCTGTGGGGAGAACTCTCACTTTCCCAAGTTTCCTTGGCAATATCCAACAGCCCTCTTGGGTGTCTCCCATACAGTAACTCAAAGGGGGAGAATCCCGTAGAGGATTGGGGCACCTCCCTAATAGCAAACATCAGATAAGGAAGTAGACAGTCCCAATCCTTTCCATCTCTATCCACCACTTTCTTCAACATTTGCTTTAGGGTTTTGTTGAATCTTTCAACCAGCCCATCGGTTTGGGGGTGATACACAGATGTACGTAATTGCGTCACTTTGAACAATTTACACAGCTCCTTCATAACCCGGGACATAAAGGGTGTACCTTGGTCCGTAAGCAGTTCTCTACAAATACCCACCCGGCTAAACACAAGAGATAGCTCTTTGGCTATGGTTTTGGCCGAGGTATTTCGGAGAGGGATCGCTTCTGGATAACGGGTGGCATAGTCCATTATAACTAATATGTACTGGTGCCCCCTAGCGGACTTGATTATAGGACCTACCAAATCCATGGCGATCCTCTCAAACGGGACCTCAATGATGGGTAGAGGGACCAGCGGGCTACGGAAATGTGGCATCGGGGCCGACCTCTGACACACAGGGCAGGAGGAACAATAATTTTCTATGTCCTTTATCACCCCCGGCCAATAGAATCTCTGTAATACCCTCTCTCGGGTTTTCTCTGTCCCCAGATGACCTCCAAGAATGTGCCCATGGGCCAACTCCAACACCAACTTCCTGTAAGGTTTGGGCACCACAAGCTGCTCAACGGTTTCTTCTGCCCTTTTTGCCACCCGATACAGTAGGTCCTTCTCTACGCTGAAGTATGGGTAAGTGCAGGTATTATCTGGGTTCACTAACTCGCCATCTATTTTCACTACGTTTTCCCGTGCATTTATTAGGGCGGGGTCTTTCAACTGTTCTGTGGCAAAGTTTTCCCTGTGAACCTCAAGATCAGAAAACTCCACAGACGGTAGGTTTTCGTCTGAGGAGGTGGGCTCCTCTCCAGTTTCTTGAGTCTCCCCTGCCAATACTGATAAGGGAAATTCCGGAGAGTCCTCACCACTCTCAGGGGAGTTCTGGCTATCCCATTCCTGGTACATAGGGGCACCAGTGGGGGGCTCAGGATCATCCCACAGTTCCCAGAACTTCGGAAAATCCCTTCCCACAATGGCGTCATGCGGTAACTGAGATACTAAGCCCACTGGATGAGAGAGGGTACCTTTGGGGGTCTCGAAACACACTGTAGTCACTGGATACTCTCGGGTGTCCCCATGCACACAAATAACAGCTACCTTGCTATTCCCAGAGACCTCTGTTTTAACTAACTCAGCCTTTATCAGGGTCACAAGGCTACCTGAATCCAGCAATACCACAACATTTCTACCATTAACACACATTTTGCATAAATGTTTCTCAGTTCCTCGAATGGCAGTGCATGCGACTGTCGCACACAGCGACTGACGTCTGCCCATCAGAAAGTCACACTGCATGGGTTCCTCCACAACCGGGCAATTGGCTGCAATATGTCCCGCTTGTCGGCAGCGGTAGCAAACGATCCTTCTTGCCGCCTCTTGAGCCGCTGATTTCCCAGGCTGTTCTCGCCAAACTTGGGGTAGAGCTCCCACCCTCTCACTCTCTCCACCCTCACCCCTTGGAATCCTCTTATCCGCCCCTGGGGATGGTCTGGTCTTAGGGTGGAAAGTCCGAGTGTCTCTGGAAGAGGCCGTCAGGTTCTCTGTAGCCAAGTATTTCTCCACACGATCCACAAGACCATCGGCCGTCTCTGGGTCTCCATGGCTTACCCACTTTTGGATGGCAGTAGGAAGAGCTCTCAAAAACCGATCCATTACAACACGTTCCACAATCTTTGGTGCGGACAAAGTCTCTGGCTGTAGCCACTTTCTGCTCAGGTGAATGAGATCATACATTTGAGACCTGGGGGGTTTTCCAAGCTGGAAAGTCCAGTTATGCACACGCTGAGCCTGGACAGCCTGGGTGACACCCAGCCTTGCCAATATTTCAGCTTTTAGCATCACATAGTCTTTTGCTTGGTCAGGCTCTAGGTCATAGTAAGCCTTCTGCGATTCACCAGTTAACAGAGGAGCCACCAGTCCAGCCCACTGCTCCTCAGGCCACTTTTCTCTTTCAGCAGTCCTTTCAAATGTGGTCAAAAATACCTCTGGATCATCCTCTCCAGTCATTTTTGTCAATAAACGACTCACCCCAAAGGACGCGGTATTAGTGGGACGGCTTTCCTCACTGCTCTGCGGACGTTGCTGCATTACTGCTTCCATTTGTTGTAGTCTCTGCTCTTGCTTCTGTAACAGGTCTATGAAGCGGGCCTCAGATTGCTGCTGGGCTTGTTGCTGAGCTGCAAGGCTCTGTTGATGAGCTTGCTGCTGGGCTGCGAAGTTCTGTTGTTGAGCTGCAAGGCTCTTTTGCAAACCTGCATTTGTCTGCTGTTGATTGGCATTTGCTAGAGCCAGCTGCTTCAGTATCTCCTCCATGCTGGCTTAAAAAAAAACTGCCACTGGTTCTCCACCAACTGTGAGGGGGTTAGCTCGGCAGCGGGTGTGTGTGACCCCCGGGATGGGCTCCCCACACAAAACAGGCCCAGCAAACGGAGGTTGTGGTTTTCAAAATCAAAAAAAAGGTGCGGTTTATTTTCTATTTACAGTGACAAAACACAGCAAAGCCAAAAGAAACATAAACAAATTAAATCCTGGTCAACTTGACCTCTGACTAAACATACAGGTTTCCTAACTAACAACTGGGATCAGCCTAGTGCTGTCCTAGTCCCTAAGTCCCTGGTTTTAAATGTCCAAGCAAATAGCCACACAGGCTTTTTCTCACCGCACAGGGGTTCACTCTCCCTAGACAGTCCACACAGGTCTGGTTCCAGGCATGAGCTAACACCTAATGAATCTGGGAGTTCTTATAGAGGCCTAAATGAGCTGACAAGCTTCAGCTGGCCTCATCAACTCCCTGTCTGTACGACGCCCCACACTCTCCCTAGAGGTATGAGTCATCCATGAGCCTACTAGCCTCAGCTGGGCTTATACAACTCTCCACCCTAGTTGTATAAGTCAGCATAAAGCCTGAATCTGGGAGAAATATATCTACCCCCCTGGATGCAACCAGGTGACTTTACCTTCCTGCTGTCACAATATATATATATATATATATATTAGACATGTGCACACTGAAATATTTCGTTTCGGAATTTCGTTTTTGTCCGAAAAATAAATTTATTTAGTTACTCCCGAAATTCGTTTTTATTTATTTCGTTTTTCGTTAGAAATTGCATTCGTCCGAAAATCTGAATTAATTAAGGTCGAATCTGTCATTGAAGGCTTATGGTGTCTGTCGAATGTTCAAAGAAGATTCGACGGAGCAGCGAAACTGTACGACGCTGCAATCATACATTTCCGGTCGAATGTTCCGCCCACAAGCTATAGAAGAATTCTAATGTTGTATGACTAGTAATAATTATATTTATTCATTACTATTACTAGTCAACCAACATTAGAATTCTTCTATAGCCTATGGGCGGATGCATTTGACTGGAAATGTACGATTGCAGCGTCGTACAGTTTTGCTGCACCGTCGAATCTTCTAACTTTCGATGCTTTGTCGAATCTTCGTCATTCTAGCTATTTTACTGCTCCTCCTCTTTGGTTACAATCAGCCAATAACATTCATCATCAACTTTATTTTTATTTTACTTCCCCCACCCAATTCCAGCAGTGATCTTTTCTTTCTATGTCAAATCTTTTCTCTCTATAATAACAAATCTTTTCTCTCCTATGTCGAATCTTTTCTCTCCTATGTCGAATCTTTTCTCTCCTATGTCGAATCTTTTCTCTCTATAATGTCGAATCTTTTCTCTCCTATGTCGAATCTTTTCTCTCTATAATGTTGAATCTTTTCTCTCCTATGTCGAATCTTTTCTCTCCTATGTCAAATCTTTTCTCTCCTATGTCGAAACTTTCTCTCCTATGTCGAATCTTTTCTCTCTATAATGTCGAATCTTTTCTCTCCTATGTAGAATAATCTTGGACTAATAGAGTTAAGGTTAGGCACATTCGACCACAGGTTCGATAGACACAGATTGTTATTGTCAGCGTCACGTCGAATCTCCTATCTATATCGAACTGTTGTAGCAACGAAAACGAAAATAAAGCATTTGTTTATGTCGGATCTTTTGGTTTTCGGATTCTGTGCTTTCGTTTTTGTTTGTTAAAACGATAACGAAAATAGCTGAAATTCGGACGAAAATGCATTCGGACGAAAACGAATGCACATGTCTAATATATATATATATATATATATATATATATATATATATATATATATATATACAACACCTAGGATGCATATATATACTAAATACACTGACTGCAGCTAACTGACTCGCCTGCCTGCCTGCTCTTCTAACTCAAATGAAATGACACTGACACTGTCTCTCTCTCTCTATCTCTCAGCATGCCGGAACACACTACACAAGGCCGACTTCCAGGCGGCCTTATGTAGTGTGGGACGTGTACTAAATCCCCTGAGGCATAATTGGTCAAAGCCACCCTGCCTTTGGCCAATTATGGCTCTCCGTTCTTACCGTGCTGTGATTGGCCAAAGCATGCGGGTCATAGTGCATGCTTGGCAAATCATCAGCCAGCAATGCACTGCAGTGTCGCAGAGAATTATGGGCCGTGACGCGCCACTCGAATTTGGCGCGAACGGCCCATAATGTTCGTAATTAGACGGCCGATGTTCGAGTCGAACTTACGTTTGACTCGAACTCGAAGCTCATCCCTACTCAGTATCAATCCAGTGAACATTGCCAACACATTAGTGCTGTAAAGTACAATATAAAGACTTGTGATTATATATAAGTATTTAGGTAATAACACAATACGGGTATAAAAGTTCATAGTAAATATCACAGCACTAGTGATATTTAACCAGTTAAATGTGCAAAAAACTACCAGTCCTTATGTTGTCCAACCAGTACTTGTCAATATGGTAAGTGATACAAGGACACCAGTGCTGTAAACTTCAATATAAATATTTATATATGAATGATAATTATATATGAATGATAATTATTCACAATATAAAAGTATAAAAGTAGAGGTTTACGCATTATGTCACAGCACCAGTGCTGTCTCACCAACATATTGCTGTCATACTAACATATCGTGCAAATAATACAAATCAGACCAGTCCTTAATTTGTGATCACGTGTGATCTCTTGCCCGTGCTCCACTGCACTCCAGCTAAATAGTGCTCCACCACCATACAGATTGCATGCTCACCTCGGGATATGACCCATAAATAATGTAGGTCTCATGTGTTTTATCCAATAAATATGGTGTCTCCTCTACAGAGAAGTAATTCTTGAACCCAGGAGGTAGGTGTACAGGTCCCTTTAAAAATGCACAAAGACAGTAAGATCGCCAATAGTGTATTAATTTAACAATAATTTAGCTAATAAAAAATACACTTACATTACAAAGTCATAGACCCAAGTACAGCATATATAGTGACAGTTTCTCACCAACTTCTGTTTTTTTTTCCAGACTGGAAGTGACATCGACAGGGTCTGACTGACGTGTTGCGTCACTAATCACATGACTTCTTCAGAGGAGCCAGGTGACGTTACTTCTGGTCTGGAAGGAAACCTGTAAGTTGGTGAAAAGTCACAACTATACATGCTTTACTTTATGTTGGTGTGATAGCATTGGTGCTGTGACATTAAGTGCGGACCTCTACTTTTATATTTTTATATTGTGAATAATTATCATTTATATATGAATATTTATATTTCAGTTTACAGCACTGGTGTCCTAGTATCACTTATTATATTAATACGTACTGGTTGGACATCATAAGAACATAAGAACTGTTTTGTTTTTTTTGCACTTTTAGCTAGTTTCATATAGTTCCTGTGAACTTGTATGCCTATGTTGTATTACTACCTAAATACTAATATTTATTCACAAGTCTTTATATTGTACTTTATAGCACTAGTATGTTGACAATATTTACTGGATTGACACTGCATCTAAGTTTTTTTTCTTTTTTTTCTACTTGTGTTTAATTATTTTTGTTTTTATGTTTTTAAGCACTAAGGTTATTCTTTATTAGTTCAACTTAGAGATTGAACACCTCAACACTTACTTATTATTTTACTCGTTGATGGCTGTAGGAACACATTTATAGTGTTTGCAGCAGCTTTTCATTGGTACTTTAGGTGAATTTGTGAGTAGGGAAGATGGCAGCACGGGAGTTTTATATTCATAGATTCAATTAAATTTATGAAAATGTGTACATTTTATAATACAATTTTATGGTATGATTTACAGAAGCCTCAACTATTCATGATTCTCTGCTGGACCCGGAAATCAAAACAAATGCAGAGCTAATTACAAATGTCCATAAAAAAATAATCTTGGTAACAGTGACCATAACATGATTTCATTTAATTTAAGCTGAAAACAAAGTACAAACTTGAAAATGAAAAAACATCTCATTTTAAGAGATCAAACTTTCCAATGCCATAGGCTGCTCTTCAAGACTTTGACTGGGAAGGAATATTCTCAAAGAACACACAACAGAAATAAGAATGTTTTAAACTAACTGTATGCAAACACGGCAAAAGCCTGGGCAATAAGATTTAAAGGCTAGGGGCATGTTGAGGGGATTTTTTTGCAATGTTTAATCCATATCTGTATTGGGAACAGGGTGACAGCCCAGGACTAGGAATGAGCCAAACTATCCCGGGCTTCATTCAAGCAGGGTTTGGTGAATTTCAAAGAAGTTCAATGGCAGTCAAATCTGTCAAATGTAAAAGGCCAATTTTCTGCCCAATGCAAAAAATAAAAAATCCATTTGACCAGGAGCAGTGCTTTGTAAATGCTTTTATGGAAACATTTAAAATGTCAATGTTGAAATGGTGCATCTCTGTGGCATACAGTGCTGATGCAGCCGCATCAAAATTTACCAAAGCGAAAGGTGTTTAAAATTGCTGGCAAATTACATATCATTAGCGGCATCATTTTAAAAAGAAACAAAAACAACAGCATATAGACCCCTCCAAGTGTCTGCTATGTATTTTGTCAAGAAAACAAACAAAAAAAAAAAAGACCTCCACACACCTAAATGAGTTTAAACTACAAAATTTAATAGCCTATAATGGAGGCAAAGTTATATGAAAAACCACATCCACATTAACCAACAATGTCCTATAAATACAACCAGAATACACAAAGTAAAAAACTGTACGATCACCATAAGACTCCTAGATGTGGAGATAGCACAGCGATCACACAGCTGGCAGACCTATTCCCTCCCCCAGTTGAAAGAACACCCCCCTATAAACCTAATATACCTCATGAGCCACCCACGGACATAACCTCCCACAATGATTCCTAATGCAGGACAGTGTATACCTAAAACAGGTTAATATCACTATCCTGCAATGGAAACCCAGCCTAGGCTGGAGAATATCTCCCACAAACCACACAGTCGTCAGTCAGTCTGTCATAGGACGTGATAATAGGTATAATGCCTCCAGTGAGATCAATGGAAGTCCAATAGACCAATAGATCTCCCGATCTAGTGGTATATGAAAATGTAGTTATCCTGACCAGATACTTGAATGTATGAGGGAAGGTTATTCCAAAGGATTTCAGATACTAAAGGAATAATTTAAATAGCTGTATGAACCGTGGCAGGTAATGCACTTAAGATTATCACGTCCTATGACAGACTGACTGACGACTGTGTGGTTTGTGTGAGATATTATCCAGCCTACGTTCAGGAATCACAAAAGGTTACCGTGCAGACCACGCCCAGACATGTTTCGTCATTCAAGACTTTATCAATGGGAAGACAGATATGGATACCTCTGGGGGGATGTCCACAGAAAGAAGAAACAAAGGCAAAAGAGAAATCGAAAAAGAAAGAACACATACAACACAAGACCAGAATTTATCCAGGATGGGGAGCTCTACTTCAAAGGAGGGCAGGGTAACAACGAGATTGCAGAAACAGCAAATATGAATGTCATTAATTTAACAGAACATACATTGAACCCCAATCACCTATCTGTGCTGAGCAAGGGTCTGGGGTTTTCCCCATGCAATAAAAGAAATGCCTTTGAAATTTACAAGGATATATGCCTATTTTTAAGACGGGTTAATTTTAAGTTGATGTTCTATGGAAAAAATACAGATGTAAAGGATGAAAAGGAATTTAATGCCTTCATGGAGATTGATGACTCACAACTCATCGACTACCTTGAAGGGAATACCTGGATAGACTCTGTACTTCTAGATCTACCATATAAATCAGGCCTGGCCAACAAATCCCAATGTTTCCAGAGTTTTTAAAATAATAAATATCTTCAGATGTTCTTAGAGGCAACCTCTGAAGATATAAGAACTATAAAGTGGGATAAAATAGAACCTACTATGGACAACCTCTCAACTGACGAAAGAAAAGCCCTTTTTGAATTAAAAAAGTTATCCAATTGTATCATTAAACCTAGTGATAAGGGGTGATATGTTGTCCTTTGGCCTGAAACTGATTATTTGGATGAAATCTATAGGCCGGTCAACAATACAGACTGCTATGAAAGATGGCCAAATAACCCCTTTACAGATTTGGTTAAGGAAATTAATTACTGCCTGATTAGAGCCCAGAAAGTAGGACTACTTACCCATAAAGAATTAGTTTTTATGAAAATATTAAATTTTAACATACCCACCTTTTACATTACGCCTAAAGTGCACAAAAACCTAAAAAAACCAGGAGAGAATTGGCAAATACATAGATAAGAGAATCAAACATATTAATAAAGAGCTACCTTCCTATGTACAGGATTCTGCTGATATCCTACGAAAATTAGAAAATCTGCAAATACCATTCACTACTGGCAGGAATAGATGTGGAATCACTTTATTCATCTATTCCCCATAAAATAGGGATGAAGGCAGTGTCCCAATGGTTGGATAGCAGACATCCCCTAGCGTGCCCTCACAATGAATTTCTAATGGAATTACTCAAACTGGCACTTGACAACAACTTTTTTATTTTTTGATAGTAAACACTATCGTCAAAAACGGGGTGTAGCGATGGGGGCCTCCTGTGCCCCCTCATACGCTTGTCTGAATCTATGGTGGTGGGAAAAAGAAGATGTATATAATCACCCAGCCTTTCAGGAACATGTAGCCCTTTGGGTACGTTTCATTGATGATGTCTTGGTGGTGTGGAGAGGTACAACAGCACAATTTGAATCATTCATAGGAGATCTTAACAATAATGTAAGAAATATATTTCTGACATATAAGGTGGACAAGGACAAAATTGAATTCCTTGATCTGATGATTCATAAATAAAACACAAAGAATGTGACCAATACTTTCAGAAAACCTACGGAGGGTAATACCCTCCTTCACGCCACCAGCCATCATCCATGGCCCTTAATTAGAGGAATCCCCTCTGGCCAAATCCTCTGGTTCGTAGAAATTGTTCAAACATTAAGGATTTCCATAAAGAGAGTAGAGACCTCAGTCAGAGGTTCAAACAAAGAGGATATCCTAATTCTGTAATTAAACAAGCAAAAACAAAGGCCTGGAATAAAAAGAGGGAGAAAATTCTGGGTCTAGAATTAGATGAAGATAAAATCAATCAAAAGAGCACGGACAGAATAGGCGTAGTGACCACCTATGGTACCCACTGGGAGTATCTTAAAAAGATACTGGGTAAACACTGGCATTTACTGATGTTGGATAACAAACTGAAGGATATTTTGGGATTTTGTCCCAAGATAATAGCTAAACGTGCACCGACAATAGGAGACACTCTGGTGCATAGCGAATACACTCGCACGGTGCCTAAACCCTCTATAATGTCTTTTACAGTACATACTCAGGGCATGTACCCATGTGGGCACTGTACTGTATGCAAGTTTGTAAAAAAAAACAGTACCTTTAGTGACTCCACTGGGAAGCATGTGTTCACAATTAAACCTTTTGTCAATTGTTTTACAACCTACATTATATATCAAATTATCTGCCCTTGTGGGAAAATATATGTAGGAAAAACTATAAGAGAATTCCGTAAAAGAATTGGGTAACACATCTCAAGTATAGTCACGAAGGATGATACGTCACCAGTAGCAATCCAGTAGCAATCCACTTTAGGGACAATCATGATACAAATTGGAACTACCCAATAGAAGAGGAGATTGGGATCAGATCTTACTACAAAAGGAGGCAAAATTGATTTTTCTTCTTAATTCTATGACTAGTGTTGAGCGAACCCGAACTGTAAAGTTCGGGTCCGTACCGAACTTTAGGTTTTTCCCGAACCCGAACCCGGACTTTGCGCAAAAGTTCGGGTTCGGCAATCTAATTACGCATTTAGAAATGCTTTAGGGGCCAGCCAATCACCTTTTGATTAGCTGGTGTGCCCTTAGAGGCCATCATAGCCATGCCTACTAATGGCATGGCTGTGATTGGTCAGTGCAACATGTGACCCAGCTTCTATATAAGCTAGAGGCACACAGCACACACGTCACTCTGCTTCAGAATAGATAGGGAGAGGATCTAGTCTGCTGCTGCTGCTTTTAGGGAGAGATAGAAAAATACATGAGGTAGTCCTGATTCTGCAATCTGAGGGAAAAGATAGAGAGATAGTGTAGTGTAGGGCCAGGTTCCTGTGTTGGTGCTTTCAGGGAGAGAGAATATTATATAGGAGTCCAGATTCAGAGATTAAAATCAGCGATCTGCATAGGTTTACCTGTTTGTGTTGCAGTGCAGTCTTTTTACACTGCCAGGAGCCCAGTGTCAGAGAAAATCTAACTTTTAGGGGAAAAAAAGGCACTTTATTGTGCTCTTTTCCAAAAGACCCATAGGGCAAAAATAAAATAAAAATTTGCATTTTATTTTGCTCGTGCAAAAAAAGACCCGTTTAGGGCAAAAAAAAAAAAAAAATTGCACTTTAATGTACGCTTGCAAAAAGAGCCATTCAGGGCCACAAATAATAGTTTGCAGTGTGTTATACATATGTGGAGGTGTGTGAAATAAACAATTTCTATATAGTTTTCTCCTACTGTGCTATACTAAAAAAACAACATTTTTTTTGAATAGCATTTTCTGCAGTTCTGTAGCTGTGAGATTCAGCGGTTACGTACTGTGGGTGTGTTCTGCTCTTCCAAAAAACGCCTTTTAGGGACACAAAAAATAGTTTGCAGTGTGTTATACATATTTGGAGGTGTGTGAAATAAACAATTTCTAAATAGTTTTCTTCTACTGTGCTATACTAAAAAAAAAAACATTTTTTTTGAATAGCATTTTCTGCAGTTCTGTAGCTGTGCGATTCAGCGGTTACGTACTGTGGGTGTGTTTTGCTCTTCAAAAAAACGCCTTTTAGGGGCACAAAAAATAGTTTGCAGTGTGTTATACATATTTGGAGGTGTGTGAAATAAACAATTTCTAAATAGTTTTCTTCTACTGTGCTATACTAAAAAAAACAACATTTTTTTTAATAGCATTTTCTGTAGTTCTGTAGCTGTGCGATTCAGCGGTTACGTACTGTGGGTGTGTTCTGCTCTTCCAAAAACACCCATTTAGGGCAACATCCTAAATTTGGAAAATATGAGGAGAAGGTCAAAGGGACATGGTGGCCCCGGTCGTGGTGCTGCTGGTGGAGCTCCTGTTGCAGGGAGAGGACGTGGTGGATCTGTGCCAGCTACACGCACAAGTGAAACACCTTCCTCAGGTGCGAGTAGGCGACCGAGCCTGCGGCGGTATTTTGTCGCGCCTAATGAGGCTGTACGAATGTTTAGGCCAGGACAAGTACAGGCGATAGTAGATTGGGTTGCTGACAGTGCCTCGGGTTCCTTCACATTGTCTCCCACCCACTCTTCTGATGAAAGATCAGAGTTGGCACCTGATACCCATGTCCATCAGTCTTTCACCTCACCCCCTTGCAAATCAGCCAAGCAGTCTGAGCCCCAAATCATGCAGCAGTCTCTTCTGCTTTTCGATGACTCTGTTAGCAGGGTTTCCCAGGGCCATCCACCTAGCCCTGCCCCAGAAGTGGAAGAGATTGAGTGCACCGATGCCCAACCACTTATGTTTCATGATGAGTACATGGGAGGACCATCGCAGTACGTCTCGGATGATGACGAAACACAGGTGCCAACTGCTGCTGCTTTCGCAATTGTGCAGACAGACAAGGAGGGCAGGGGTGAAGACTGGGTGGAAGATGATGTGGAGGATGATGAGGTCCTCGACCCCACATGGAATGAACGTTATGCAGGTGACCAGTGTAGTTTGGAGGAAGAGGCGGTGGTCGCACAGAGCCACCAGCACAGCAGAAGAGGGAGCAGGGTGCAAAAGCGGAGCGTCCGTCCGCTAGACAGTATGTCTGCTACTGCGCAACGCAGCAAGGGACCGAGCACACCAAAGCCAGGTCCAAGGAGTTCCCTAGCGTGGCAGTTCTTCACACAATGTGCTGATGACAAGACACGAGTGGTTTGCAGGCTGTGCAATCAGAGGCTGAAGCGAGGCATAAACGTTCTCAACCTGAGCACAACCTGCATGACCAGGCATCTAAGTGCAAAGCACGAGCTGCAGTGGAGTAGACACCTCAAAAACCAAGAAAGGTCTCTGGCTCCTCCTGCTTCCTCTTCTGCTGCAGTCTCAGCCTCTTCATCCACCTCTGTAGTGACAGTGGCACCTGCCACCCCACAAACAGAGGATCTGCCAGCAACACTAGCACCTGGGTCACCGACCATCTCCACAATGTCCCATGGAAGCGTTCAGCTCTCTATCTCCCAAACATTGGAGCGGAAGAGGAAGTACCCCCCTAGCCACCCGCGATCCCTGGCCCTGAATGCCAGCATTTCAAAACTCCTGGCCTTTAAAATGCTGTCATTCTGTATGGTGGAGACGCAGAGTTTTAAAAGCCTGATGGCATTGGCTGTCCCACAGTACGTCGTGCCCAGCCGCCACTATTTTTCCAGGCGAGCCATCCCTTCCCTGCACAACCAAGTGGGGGACAAAATCAGGTGTGCACTGCCCAACGCCATCTGTGGCAAGGTCCACCTAACTACGGATGCGTGGACCAGTAAGCACGGTCAGGGACGTTATATCTCCCTAACAGCACACTGGGTAAATGCAGTGGCGGCTGGGCCTGAGGCAGATAGCAGTTTGGCGCATGTCCTTCCACCACCGAGGATTGCATGGCGCTTCAGTTTGCCTCCTGTTGCTAACTCCTCCTACTCCGCTTCCTCATCCTCTACCGCCTCCTCATCCGGTCAGCGTAACACCTTCACCACCAACTTCAGCACAGCCAGGGGTAAACGACAGCAGGCAGTTTTAAAACTTTCCTGTTTGGGGGAAAAACCCCACACCGTGCAGGAGTTGTGGAGGGACATGGAACAACAGACCAATGAGTGGTTGCTGTCAGTGAGCCTCAAGCCCGGCCTGGTGGTGTGTGATAATGGGCGAAATCTCGTAGCAGCTCTGGGCCTAGCCGGTTTGACGCACATCCCTTGCCTGGCGCATGTGCTGAACTTGGTGGTCCAGAGGTTCCTTAAAAATTACCCCAATATGCCAGAGCTGCTGCAGAAAGTGCGGGCTGTGTGTGCGCACTTTCGGCGTTCTCACCCTGCTGCTGCTCGCCTGTCAGCGCTGCAGTGTAACTTCGGCCTTCCCGCTCACCGCCTCATATGTGACGTGCTCACAAGGTGGAACTCCACCTTGCACATGCTGGCCAGACTGTGCGAGCAGCAGCAGGCGATAGTGGAGTTTCAGCTGCAGCAATCACGCGTGAGTCGCTCTGCGGAACAGCACCACTTCACCACCAATAACTGGGCCTCCTTGCGAGACCTGTGTGCCTTGTTGCGCTGTTTCGAGTACTCCACCAACATGTCCAGTGCCAATGACGCCGTTCTTAGCGTTACTATCCCAGTTCTATGCCTCCTTGAAAAAACGCTTCGGGCGATGATGGAAGAGGATGTGGCACAGGAGGATGAGGAGGAGGAGGAGGAAGCGGGATAATTTCAAAGGCTTTCAGGGCAGTCTTTCACAAGTGGCAACGAGGGTGGGTTCCTGCACCAACAAACGCCAGGTACACAATTGTCCGGCAGAAAGGGCACAGTTCTGGAGGATGACGAGGTGGAGGAGGAGGAGGAGGAGGAGCCATTTTCACAGCAGGGTGGCACCCAGACCAGCTCGTGGCCATCACTGGTGCGTGGCTGGGGGGATACAGAGGACACAGACGATACACCTCTTACAGAGGACAGCTTTTCTTTGCCTCTGGGCAGCCTGGCACACATGAGCGATTATATGCTGCAGTGTTTCCGCAATGACCGCCGAGTTGCCCACATTTTAACTGGTGCTGATTACTGGGTGGCCACCCTGCTGGATCCCCGTTACAAGGACAACGTACCGTCCTTAATTCCCTCACTGGAGCGGGATCGTAAGATGCGCGAGTACAAGCGCACGCTGGTGGACGCGCTGCTGGTGGCATTCCCACCTGACAGCGGGCGTACGGTGGAAGCACAAGGCGAAGGCAGAGGAGGAGGAAGAGGTCGCCAACGCAGCCAGGGCACCGGCAGCACCTCAGAAGGCAGGGTTAGCATGGCTGAAATGTGGAAAAGCTTTGTCAGCACGCCACAACAACCAGCACCACCAGCTGAGATGGAACGTCTTAGCAGGAGGCAGCATTTCACCAACATGGTTGAGCAGTATGTGTCCACAGGCCTACACGTACTGGATGACAGGTCTGCCCCCTTTAACTTCTGGGTCTCCAAATTGGGCACATGGCCTGAGCTTGCCTTTTATGCCTTGGAGGTGCTGGCCTGCCCTGCAGCCAGTGTATTATCTGAACGTGTATTTAGCACGGCAGGGGGCGTTATCACAGACAAGCGCAGCCGCCTGTCCAGAGCCAATGTGGACAAGCTCACGTTCATTAAAATGAACCAGACATGGATCCCACAGGACTTGTCCGTACCTTGTGCAGAATAGACATGTATACCGGTGTTGTGACAAAAACTGTCCGGCCATCGGATTGTGTCCGGCCCATACTGCGAAGGCGCAGCGCTTGCGCAGTACAGAGGACAAGGAGATTCACAAAATCTCCGAAGATGAACGGCGCCTGCGCTGTGAGTGCAGGTTCAAGCCCCACCATCCAAGTGGACATACGGTAGCACATAGTAACAGGGCCCCTCACGGGCTCGGTTCGATCGCCACGCTTCGGGCACGGCCTCACTTGGCTCGGCTTGAACCACGGATGGTGTGGCCTTCACCTGAACTCACCACGCAGGCGCCGTTCGTCTTGGGAGATTTTCGAAATCCCCTTGTCCTACATACTGAGCAAGCGCAGTACAGGGTGGACACTATTTGACGGGGGACAGAATTCGACACATCACCGGCCTTACCCAGCCATTGTTGTATTTTTGAACCAGTGTTGGCTACCTCGTCCTCCTCCACCGCCGCTTCCACCTACACAGCCACATCCACCGCCACCTCAACCTCCTACTCCATATGGACCTGGTCCTCCTAGGTCAAGATTATTATTTTTTATTTTTATTTTTTTTATGTTATTTTAAGTTATTTCCCTATCCACATTTGTTTGCAGAGCACTTGCCTTGCTCTTAACAACATTTTGCTGCCATTTGCAGCCCTCTAGCCCTTTCCATTACTTTTTTAGAGCCTTTTTAGTCCTTAGAAGTCCGGGTCCCCATTGACTTCAATGGGGTTCGGGTTCGGGTTAAAGTTCGGTCCCGAACCCGAACTTTTTTCTGAAGTTCGGCCGAACCCGTCGAACCCGAACATCCAGGTGTCCGCTCAACTCTATCTATGACCCCTAGGGGATTAAACAGCGACATGTCCCTACAATGCTTTCTATAAGCACTCACCTATATGGTGATATGTTGGTACTGTGTTTTCCATAAACTTAATTTATAGCCTTCACATTATATTAAGTATTCATCATATGCTCTATAATGTAAATAATCCATCCTTTTTTCTTCTTTTTTCTTTTCTCTTCTTTCTTTTTCTCCCATGTGAAAGATCTTGTCTCCTCTTCTCGTCCCTCCATAAGGGATATATAAGATAAAATATCTCATCCTGATGATCTGCCCTATATTTTATTACCTCCCCGCCTCTCAGATATTCTTTGTCTGGTTTACCAATATGCACATTGCGACCTCCCAGTTTGAGATATTGGAGCCCGACAATGTGTATATAAGTGTAATTGCTTATTGTTTACTATGATTTTGTAACACCAGATACACTTTATAACTAACCCATTGAATAAATATCACTCTTCTTGCTTACCATCTTTGAGCTACTTGAATTGGTTGTAGCCGACTCAGATTTGATCTGAACGTGTATGGTTAGCATATAGCAAATGTTTATATCAGGTGTAATAGTGAACTGGTGTTACATTTTTATCTCTAAGATCAACTCAGCACTGCCCAACAAATTTGTTTGGGGAATGAATAAGCAATAAACATTTTTGGTTTGACTAGTACAGAATGGAATAATAATAATAAATTATTGTATAATTTTTTGTATCTCTTTTTTATGGTATATCATATCCTGTAGAATTGGATTGGTAATATTGGATCTTGCCACTCTGAGCCTTTCCCCATAGCCAACCCATATTGATGTAGCAAAACTTTTTTGTTTGATATGGATAGTGGGATAGATAGTAAAGCCTTTTTGTTTTTGATGTTTTTTTCTTTTTGTCTTTTTGTTTGTGCAGAGCAGCATACAATTGTATGTTTTTAAAGCTTTGACCTTTTAGCATTACCACACTTAAGGTGTTATGATAGATGGGTGAACGGCACCTGTAATTCATCTCCATGCAATTAGAAGTGGGTTGTGGTTCTTTGCATTTAAATGGGTGACAGCTCACTATTCCCTTAGTTCTGACAAAGTTCCGGTCTCTCGGAACGAAACATGTAAACTGGGGAAGAGCACCCCCACTCTACACCAGCCTGAGCCTACCCCAATTTAAATAAGGACTTGTTAATCAAACCCACAATGCACTGCCTGGAGGAGGAAGACGCTTTGGATTTAAAGTTTTTACCATCCCCCCTAATGGATCTTGGAAACAAGGATTTCTAAACAGATACTTTTGGTCTTCTATAGCGGTAAACGAATAATCAGCCAAGGACACATATGCACAGATCGATCCCGACTATCAGTCTGTTGGTGACCTCTATATAAACAGTGGATGATTAAAGAAATTATATCACGGATGGACAACTTGATCCTGATCCCAACCCCCTTGGTGATCCCTGCGGTACTGTGAGTAACTTTTTACCACTGCTTGCATCATTCAAAACATCTACTGTGTAATTTACCTGTAGGTCGCAGGAACCCTCATTGTGCTTATACTGCATGAATTGCGATTATCGTTATATACCACTGAGATCATATATATAGCTGCTACGATCTGTTAGTGTTAATATGTCTGGACAAGTGTCTCACACCAACTGATACATCTTGAAAATTGAGAAAATATTCCTTGTGTGGCAACTTGCGCTCATATGATACACATGGATAGATTTATCGTGATTTGTTCAGTGACAGACTCATACACCAACAATCAAGTCATAGGATAAGTAAGAGATTTTTTGCTATGTGTATCTTTCATGAATGGCTTTGAGATTAACCCACTGATCGGGGATCTGCTGCATATATACAAACTCTATGAAATTGCAACAGTGTGTCTATACCATTCTGATCTTATCTGCATTACCTGTCACGGTTCATACAGCTATTTAAATTATTCCTTTAGTATCTGAAATCCTTTGGAATAACCTTCCCCCATACATTCAAGTATCTGGTCAGGATAACTACATTTTCATATACCTCTAGATCGGGAGATCTATTGGTCTATTGGACTTCCATTGATCTCACTGGAGGCATTATACCTATTATCACGTCCTATGACAGACTGACTGACGACTGTGTGGTTTGTGGGAGATATTATTCAGCCTAGGCTGGTTTTCCATTGCAGGATAGTGATATTAACCTGTTTTAGGTATACACTGTCCTGCATTAGGAATCATTGTGGGAGGTTATGTCCGTGGGTGGCTCATGAGGTATATTAGGTTTAGAGGGGGTGTTATTTCAACTGGGGGAGGGAATAGGTCTGCCAGCTGTGTGATCGCTGTGCTATCTCCACATCTAGGAGTCTTACGGCGATCGTACAGTTTTTTACTTTGTGTATTCTTGTTGTATTTATAGAACATTGTTGGTTAATGTGGATGTGGTTTTTCATATAACTTTACCTCCATTATAGGCTATTATATTTCGTAGTTTAAACTCATTTAGGTGTGTGGAGGTCTTTTTGTTTGTTTTTTTGTTTTCTTGATATATGTATTTTTGACCACACCCCCGATACTTTCGGCGAGTACTAATACTTTAATAGGTAGGATTACCATGCTTGCTCTCTTTTTTGTGTGCTATGTATTTTGGGGGACCTTTACAGGGGTTTCTGTGTGTGTGTGTGTGTGTGTGTGTGTGTGTGTGTTTTAAGTAACTAGTAATAAATGTAATTTGACAACAATTTAAAACGCAGTCAAAAATTGGCAATATTGTGCCACATAAATTACAACAAATCATATGGATAGTTTTGCAGGTATTGATGGAATTTTTGAGGCACAACAGACACATTTATAATAATATTTAACTATTGTTTTTATTGATATTACCTTGTTTTAAAAAAAAATGCGTATACAAAGATAGAAGAAAAACAAAGCACGTTTTTTTTTTAAATAATCCACCACTACACAGATTATTCAATCCCCCTACCCCAATCCACTTCCTCACAAGCCAAGATGGGGATGACAAAGCATTTCTAAACAAAAAACTTGTCATGCAAAATATGCATAAAATAATATAATATAGCAGTTGTCGAGTATTAACGTATGTGCTGATACACTTGCATGACTGTGGTTAACTGGGGAACATTATAAAAAGGAGAGATGGAACTCTCAAGCCAGAACAAGGCCCATGAGGAGGTCTACACACAAAGGGTCAGAGCCAACCTGGATAGCACAACACCCAGAGACATCTACCACCTTAAATAACATTAAACCACATTTGCCACATAGTCGCCCAATTAAACAATGCATTGAGGTTAGCTTGTACGTTTGAGACATCCTGTAAGGATGTATTCAACTGCATAGCGTGGTGTCATCTACAAAAACTGAAATGGTATTTAATAAATATATTAAAAAGTAAAGGTCCCAACACTGAAACTTGAAATATAGACCAATAATAACTGAAGTGGGAACAGGTAATATAACCACCCAAGTGTACTCTTAGGTAATGTAGGATAACCTTCAATGACCCATTCAGATCTGAGAGACATCCGAAAATAATACACACGGAACAGTTGCTTAAGTGTATCAATCAGATGTCTGGTTTATTGAGCACAGGCACACAGTATTTATACATTTGTGAAGACGATAAAGTGGGGGCTAGGAGGGACTTCCTATATGTTATCAGAAAAAGACACAAGATATCTCTATCAAACATCTGCTTCCATCCTGATGATGCAGGTTCCTGTTTTCATCTCAATGACGTATGTTACAGTTAGAACAGGAAATGTATTCTGGGACTTAGGCCTGGTTCACACTGGTCCGACAAACGCTCCGACATTAGGAGCTCATGTCGCATGACGTGTGAAAATCAATGTTTCCCTATGAGAGCCGTCTTAACTGGTCCGACACAAGTCGGTCCGACTTTGAAAATGCTCCCTGTACTACTTTGGTCCGACTTTGATCCTACTTCAGCCCATTGAATATCATTGAAGTAGGATCAAAGTAGGATCCTTGTCCTAACCATCCGACATTTGACATCAGACATGGTGATTACAGCAGCAGTAAAAGGAATTTATCTCACCCTGGGATTGTTTTGATTGGTCAAAGGACAAGTCAGACTATCATAAAGTCGGATCAAAGTAGTATCCTGTTCATGAATGTCGGATGGATGTCGGACCAATGTAGGATCAATGTAGGACTGATGTCGCAGAGCAAAGTAGGATGAAAGTCGGATGAATGTCGTGTCGTATCAGTGTGAACCCAGCCTTAGGCTTAACCTCAAACCACAAGATATAAGAGTCTATGTACATGAGAAACAGATGCTGGCTAAAGATAAAAAAATACTATAGCCTTACTTCTTAACCACATCAATACTGGGCACTTTCGCCCCCTTCCTTCCCAGACCAATTTTCAGCTTTCAGCGCTCTCGCATTTTCAATGACAATTGCGCGGTCATGCTACGATGTACCCAAATTACATTTTTATCATTTTGTTCACACAAATAGAGCTTTCTTTTGGTGGTATTTATTCACGACTACGTTTTTTTTTGCGATATAAGCGAAAAAAGAGCGGAAATTAGAAAAAAAAATTATATTTTCGTCTTTCTATTTAAAAAAAAATCCAATAAAATTTAATTTTGTCATAAATTTAAGCCAAAACGTATTCTATTCTAAAATCCGTTAAGTGTATAATAATTGGTTCGCGTGATCACGGACATATGTACGCAAATGATCATGTACAGATGTGCGCAGGTGATCACGGACATATGTGTGCAAATGATCATTGGGACATATGATTTTATTGTCACATATGTGGGGGACAGGTGTTTTTACTATGTGGGGACATGTGTGTGTGTGTCATGGAAACCCTGTCAGGAACAGACGCCCTGGACTTCCTGGTTCCCGCCCCCGCAGGTGACGCCCGAAGGGCTATTTAAACTCCTCACTTGCAGACAGTCCCTGCTGTCTGCTCTACAGCGTTTATCCCAAGTGACCTGATCTGCCTTGTTTACCTGTATCTGACCCGGCTTCCTGTGACCCTCCTGCTATCTGCCTGTACCTGACTAGGGATGAGCTTCGTGTTCGAGTCGAACATACGTTCGACTCGAACATCGGCTGTTCGATCGTTCGACGAAGATCGAACGATTTGGGCCGTTCGCGCCAAATTCGAGTGACGCGAACGGCCCACAATGCACTACGCCATCGCAGTGTCATCCAGGCGCTGTGATTGGCCAAGCATGCGCTGTGACCCCGCATGCTTGGCCAATCACAGCGCCGGCAGCGAGGAGAGCAATGATTGGCCACAGGCAGGATGCCTGTGGCCAATTATTGCTGAGGGTGTTTAGTACACGCCCCACACTATAAAAGGCCGCCAGCACGGCGGCCTAGTGTAGTGTGTTCCGGAGCAGGGAAAGACAAGCATAGGCAGGGACAGTGACATTTATTTCTTTCTTGCTTAACCTGGATTCCTTTAGTTTAGGGAAAGAGAAGGATAGGTAGGGAGCGTGTCAGTGTGTTTTACTGTGCGAGTCCTTGTTTCTAGGGACAAAGAAGGAAAGTGAGGGGAATTCTCCTTGTGCTATAGTGTGCTTTAAAAAAACATTTTTTCTAGGGACAGAAAACTCTAGGTAGGGAGAGTGTCAGTTTCTTTCACTGTGCGAGTCCTTGTTTCTAGGGACAAAGAAGGAAAGTGAGGGGAATTCTCCTTGTGCTATAGTGTGCTTTAAAAAAACATTTTTTCTAGGGACAGAAAACTCTAGGTAGGGAGAGTGTCAGTTTCTTTCACTGTGCCAGTCCTTGTTTCTAGGGACAAAGAAGGAAAGTGAGGGGAATTCTCCTTGTGCTATAGTGTGCTTTAAAAAAACATTTTTTCTAGGGACAGAAAACTCTAGGTAGGGAGAGTGTCAGTTTCTTTCACTGTGCGAGTCCTTGTTTCTAGGGACAAAGAAGGAAAGTGAGGGGAATTCTCCTTGTGCTATAGTGTGCTTTAAAAAAACATTTTTTCTAGGGACAGAAAACTCTAGGTAGGGAGAGTGTCAGTTTCTTTCACTGTGCCAGTCCTTGTTTCTAGGGACAAAGAAGGAAAGTGAGGGAAATTCTCCTTGTGCTATAGTGTGCTTTAAAAAAACATTTTTTCTAGGGACAGAAAACTCTAGGTAGGGAGAGTGTCAGTTTCTTTCACTGTGCCAGTCCTTGTTTCTAGGGACAAAGAAGGAAAGTGAGGGGAATTCTCCTTGTGCTATAGTGTGCTTTAAAAAAACATTTTTTCTAGGGACAGAAAACTCTAGGTAGGGAGAGTGTCAGTTTCTTTCACTGTGCGAGTCCTTGTTTCTAGGGACAAAGAAGGAAAGTGAGGGGAATTCTCCTTGTGCTATAGTGTGCTTTAAAAAAACATTTTTTCTAGGGACAGAAAACTCTAGGTAGGGAGAGTGTCAGTTTCTTTCACTGTGCCAGTCCTTGTTTCTAGGGACAAAGAAGGAAAGTGAGGGGAATTCTCCTTGTGCTATAGTGTGCTTTAAAAAAACATTTTTTCTAGGGACAGAAAACTCTAGGTAGGGAGAGTGTCAGTTTCTTTCACTGTGCGAGTCCTTGTTTCTAGGGACAAAGAAGGAAAGTGAGGGGAATTCTCCTTGTGCTATAGTGTGCTTTAAAAAAAAAAAATTTCTAGGGACAGAAAACTCTAGGTAGGGAGAGTGTCAGTTTCTTTCACTGTGCCAGTCCTTGTTTCTAGGGACAAAGAAGGAAAGTGAGGGGAATTCTCCTTGTGCTATAGTGTGCTTTAAAAAAACATTTTTTCTAGGGACAGAAAACTCTAGGTAGGGAGAGTGTCAGTTTCTTTCACTGTGCCAGTCCTTGTTTCTAGGGACAAAGAAGGAAAGTGAGGGGATTTCTCCTTGTGCTATAGTGTGCTAAAGCATTCCTCATCAACCATCTTTGAAATCCTTGTTTTTTGGACAGTCAGGGAAATTGTCGTTGTGCTATTCTGTGCAAAAGCAATCATCCTCAACCATATTTAGAAATCCTTAAGTAAAGGGACAGAGAAGGACACCTGAAGGTAGCCCTTATTGCTTTTTTCCCATCTCCCTGCAGGCCATCTATTAGAATGTCTGGAAGGCAAACAAGGAGAGGCAGACAGTCAGGAGGCAATAAAAGAGGGCAAGCAGGCTCTGTGTCTGGGGGCAACAGTGCTGGTCGTGGACGCGGTGCATTGTCATCAGCACATGGCCATGGGACACGCTTGTCCTTCTTTTCGGCAGCTGGACATGTTGAGCCACATCATACGAAGACTTGGTAGAGTGGATGACCAAGCCCTCCTCCTCCTCCTCATCCTCTCTCACCCAGGCTCAGGGTACTGGCAAAGCAGCTGCCAAAGCGTCCTCTTCCCTGGTATCAATGTCAGACTCATCATCAGTCACTCCTTCCCTAGACCCACCATGTCCTCCTCCTGAGGAGTCCCCCGAACTGTTTGAGCACAGTGTTGGGTACATGCTCCAGGAGGATGCCCAGCGTTTCGAAGGGTCTGATGATGAAACCCAGCTACAGGAAGGCAGTAGCGTGAGAGCAGACAGAGGGGATGCTCAAGAAGGACACCAATCTGGTAGTCATGTTCCAGCAGCTGCAGCATACTGCCAGATTGGCTCCAGTGATGAGGAGGGAGGGGATGATGAGGTCACTGACTCCACGTGGGTGCCTAATAGGAGAGAGGAGGAGGAGGAGGAGGAGGATGAGGAGGAGGCACATCTCCAACGAGGCAGGATGCCCTTTGGTGGCCAGCGTAAGGGCAGTACACCGACGGAATCACACCGCAGAGCTCCGCCTGTGCAGGGCGCTGCCTCTGCCCATCATTCAAAAAGTTCCTTGGTGTGGGCCTTTTTTGAGGCTAGTGCATCAGATCGCACAGCTGTTGTTTGCAACATATGTCTCAAGCGTATATCGCGTGGCCAAAACATCAGCCGCTTGGGTACCACATGCCTGACCAGACATATGTTGACCTGCCATGCAGCTCGTTGGCAAGCCTACATCAAAGACCCACACCAAAGAACAAAGCGGACCTCTCCTTGCACCGCATCAGCTGGGATCTCCAACCCCACTATAACTTCAGTCCTCTCTGAAACATGCACTGAGAGGAATGAAGGTGTAGAATTAGGTGTGTCACAGCCAAGTACTTGCGGCCACTCTGCTAGCAGTACACCGACGTCCGATTCTAGCAGGAAAATTTCCCTGCCCCAGCTGCTGGACCGTCGAAAGAAGTTCACTCCCAGCCATCCACATGCCCAGCGGTTGAATGCTAGCTTGGCTAAATTGCTAGCGCTTCAACTGCTGCCTTTTCAGTTGGTAGACTCGGCCCCCTTCCGTGAGTTTGTGCAATGTGCGGTTCCTCAGTGGCAGGTTCCCAAAAGCCACTTTTTCTCACGGAAGGCTATTCCGGCTCTCTACCGGCATGTGGAAGGCAATGTCTTGGCCTCGCTGGACAGGGCGGTCAGCGGTAAGGTGCATATTACCGCTGACTCATGGTCCAGCAGGCATGGACAGGGACGTTACCTTTCTTTCACGGCCCATTGGGTCACTCTTTTGGCAGCTGGGAAGGATGCAGGACAAGGTGCAGTAGTGTTGGAGGTTGTTCCACCGCCACGCCTCCAAAATGCTACTACTGGTTGTGACACACCTCTCTCCTCCATGGCCTCTTCCTGTGGTTTGTCCTATGAACCAGCGGTGCTCCGTAGCCATTCACGGGGCTACGCAAGTACGCAGGCAAAAAGATGCCATGCCGTGCTTGCGCTGGTGTGTTTGGGGGACAGAAGCCACACTGGGGCAGAGGTCCTGTCTGCTCTGCAGGGCCAGGCCGAGAGGTGGTTGACGCCACGCCAGCTTAAGCCAGGAATGGTGGTTTGCGACAATGGCACCAACCTCCTCTCCGCCCTCCGACAGGGACAACTGACCCATGGGCCCTGTGTGCCTCATGTCCTTAACCTGGTGGTGCAGCGGTTCTTGGGCAGGTACCCGGGCTTACAGGATGTCCTGAGGCAGGCCAGGAAAGTCTGTGTGCATTTCCGCAGATCTTATAATGCCAGTGCTCGCCTGGCTGAGCTGCAAAAGCAGTTGAACCTGCCCAAGAACCGCCTTATATGTGACATGCCCACCAGGTGGAACTCAACGTTGGCCATGCTGCAGCGGCTGCACACGCAGCAGAGGGCCATCAATGAGTACCTGTGCGACTACGGCACCAGGACAGGGTCAGGGGAGCTTGTTTTTTTTTCTCCACGCCAGTGGGGCATGATCAGGGATGCATGCACTGTCCTGGCACCATTTGAGGAGGCCACGAGGATGGTGAGCAGTGACAGTGCATGCATCAGTGACACTGTACCTCTTGTCCACCTGTTGGAGCACACGCTGCGTGGAATAATGGACAGGGCACTTGAGGCAGAACAGAGGCAGGAAGAGGAGGACTTCCTTGCCTCTCAAGGCCCCCTTTACCCAGACAGTGTTCCTTCTGTCCCACCCATCGCACAGGAAGAGGAAGAGGAGGAGGAGGAGGATTGTGTCAGCATGGAGGTGGAGGCTGGCACTCAGCATCATCAGCAGCAGTCTTTTAGGGATGATTTACAGTCCCAAGAAACCAGTGGACTTGTACGTGGCTGGGAGGAGGTGGCTGCGGATCATGTCGTCCTTAGTGACCCAGAGGACTCCGGAGCGAATGCCTCAGCAAACCTACGCTGCATGGCCTCCCTGATCCTGCAAAGTCTGCGGAAGGATCCTCGTATTCTTCGGATCAAGGAGAGGGACCATTACTGGCTGGCCACTCTCCTTGATCCACGGTACAAGGGTAAGGTTGCAGACCTTATGTTACCGTCGCAGAGGGAGCAGAGGATGAGACAACTCCGGGAGGCCTTGCAGAAAGGTCTGTGCAACGCGTTCCCAGAGACTGGGAGGTTACAAACTCCTGGTCCTGGACAACGAGTTGCTGAGGCTTCGGCCAGTCAAAGAAGGAGCGGTGGGGAAGGTGGCCGTCTGACCGATGCGTTCAGACAATTCTTTAGTCCGCAGCCCCAAAGTATGATCGGTTCCAGCAACCATCGCCAGCGTCTGATAAACATGGTGCAGGAATATCTAGGGGCAAGGTCAGACTTGGACACCTTCCCCACCGAAAATCCTCTGGCTTACTGGGTCTTGAGGATGGATCACTGGCCAGAGCTTGCACAGTATGCAATTGAGCTACTGGCCTGTCCTGCATCCAGCATTCTTTCGGAACGCACATTCAGTGCTGCTGGAGGATTTGTCACGGATCACAGGGTGCGCCTGTCCACCGACTCGGTTGATCGACTGACTTTCATCAAGATGAACCAGTCTTGGATCACCACCAGCTACCACACACCTGATGCTGATATAACAGACTAATTGATTTTAACATGTCACATCCCTTCAAGACTGATGCTGATGCTGAGTGCCTGTGCTGTTATGTTGACTGGCTATCCTCCTCCTCCGAGTCCTCAATGATACGATTGATGATGATAGCTTGGAAGATCATTTTTGTTTATGGGTGCCGCCACCAGTGGCTAAGGCCCAATTTTTCAGCCCCTGTTTTACAGGGGCGTGTAATTACAATTTTTGAAGCAATACTTTGCAACAGGGCTCATTGCTGTGCTCCAAGTACAGTATCTGTGAGGGGTTGTAGTGTTGTGCCACCAGTGCCTAAGGCCCAATTTTTCAGCCCCTGTTCAACAGGGGCATGCAATTACAATTCTTGATCTAATAATTCACAGCAGGGCCCATTGCTGCACCCACCAAGAGTAACTCTGAGGGCTTACAGTGTTGTGGCAACGCCACCACCACCACCACCACCACAAAAGGCCCAATTTTTCAGCCCCTGTTCAAAAGGGGCATGTAATTACAATTCTTGATCTAATAATTCACAGCAGGGCCCATTCCTGCACCCACCAAGAGTAACTCTGAGGGCTTACAGTGTTGTGGCAACACCACCACCACCACCACCACCACGAAAGGCCCAATTTTTCAGCCCCTGTTCAACAGGGGCATGCAATTACAATTCTTGATCTAATAATTCACAGCAGGGCCCATTGCTGCACCCACCAAGAGTAACTGTCAGGGCTTACAGTGTTGTGGCACCAGCACCACCATCAAAGGCCCAATTTTTACTACCACTGTTCAACAATTATATGTAATTAAAATTCCTGATATAATAGTTGACAGCAGGGCGTTCCAGCACCAACCAAGAGTAACTGTGAGTGCTTACAGTGTTGTGCCAACACCAACAACTAAGGGGCCTATTTCTGCAGAGTATATAGGTCCCTACTTTCAAACATCCAACTTACAAACGACTCCTACTTGCAAACGCAAGAAGACAACAGGAAGTGAGAGGAAATCTACCACTAGGAAGGAAAATTCTCTCCTGTAAGAATAAATATGGGAGAAAGGTGTCTCCTCTGTACTGATGCTTTATCAGCAATCCTTGTTTCAAGAAAAACACCACATTTCAAAAACAGTTGTCATTGGGACGGAAAGTGAGGTGAAATGTTCTGAACAGGGGCACAGACAGCAAAACAAATGTTACAGGGGTGATAACCCTTACCTATGTTTTCCAAAAAGTTTAAAAATAGATTTTTGGGCTGGAGCTACACTTCAACAATGTACCTGTTCAAAATTACAAACAGATTCTACATAAGAACAAACCTACAGTCCCTGTCTTGTATGCACCGCCTGTATACGGCTGTTCAGAGTATATAGGGCCTTTTTTATTTTATGTGCGGGGTTCCCCTTAATATCCATACAAGACCCAAAGGGGCTGGTAATGGGCTGGGGTAGGGGGGGGGGGGTCATGGGGTAGCTATGCCATTTTTCTTAAAGATTTTCATCCATATTACCGGGACCAGACATTACATTAAAGCCGCAAGCAGTTTTAAATGGCTTTTTTTTCCTTTAGAAGTGTAATTTTGTGCAGGGACAGTTCTAAACACGGGAAACACGTGGCACTTCACAGGCATACTTTAGACACCCCCCAGGTACGATATTTAAAGGAATATTTGACTTTTTTTTTTTTTCACTTTATGCATCATTAAAATGACTGCTCCCGAAAAACGACCGTTTTTAAAACTTCTTTTTGCATTGATACATGTCCCCTGGTGCAGAACCCGGGTTCCCAAACCCTTTTTAGGACAATAACATGCATAATAGTTGTTATAATTAGCACTTTAGAATTCGAACGTTCGCATCCATTGTATTTAATAGGGTTCTAATGTTCGTACGAACTTTCGGTCCGTTCGCGGGTTCTGGTGCGAACCGAACCCGGGGGTGTTCGGCTCATCACTATACCTGACCATCGGCCTGTTTTCTGACTTCGGTATTGCCTGATCCTTTTGTGCCTCGCTGCCTGCCAGTTTACCCGACCCCGGCTTGTCTGACGATCCTGCCTGACCTTGGCTCTTGTTCACCTGCTGCTGCCTAGTGGTTCCAGTTTACCTGCTGTGCCTCCCGGTCCGGGTCATCTGCTGAGTTCCTGGTTCCTGTCTGCTCATCTGCTGGTTCCTGTCTGCTCATCTGCTGGTTCCTGTTCATCTGCTGCTGCCCAGTGGTTCCAGTCTACCTGCTGTGCCTCCCGGTCTGGGTCATCTTCTGAGTTCCTGGTTCCTGTCCACTCACCTGCTGTAGTTCCTGGTTCCTGTCCACTCACCTGCTGTAGTTCCTGGTTCCTGCCTCCTCACCTGCTGGTTCCTGATCACCTGCGGTAGTTCTTGATCCTGCCAGGCACTCGTACCCCTTCCACCTCCGTGCTTCCTGTTATACCACCAGGGGCCGCCGGTGGGAGCCATAAGGGAGGCCTCCCTCTGCTAACCGGGCTCGTCACCGTCAGGTACGTGACAGTAGCATACAGCCATGTCTGAGCCCGAGCAGGGAGCCTCACCTATGGAGGAACTATGCCGACACCTGGCGGGACTGACCAAGGCCGTTAAGAGCCTCCAGCAAGGCTACACTCACCTGGAAGGACAAGTGCGGGCCCTCACCAAGCCCGATGGAGCTCAAGGGGGTCCATGTGCCTCCACTTCTTCCGCCGGGGCAGGAGCTGCGCCCACGGTGGTCATGCTTCCCCCTGAACCCAAGGTCCCTACACCCGAAAGATTCTCCGGGGACCGGAGCAAGTTCAGGGCTTTCCGGAACTCTTGTGAGTTGTACTTTGCCTTACATCCCCGCACCTTTTCCTTAGAAGCTACCAAGGTGGGCTTTGTAATTTCGCTGCTTTCCGGAGACCCACAGAACTGGGCCCACCGCCTGCTAGAACGCAAAGATGCGTCCTTGGACAGCCTTACACTTTTTTTTTTACGCCATTGCCCAATTGTACGAGGACCCTCAGCTCTCGGTCACTGCAGAGAACGCCCTGCGGACCCTTCAGCAGGGACGCAGAGCAGCGGAAGACTATGTAGCTGAATTCAGGCGCTGGAGCGCAGACACCAGCTGGAATGACGCTGCCCTCCGTCACCAGTTTCGTATAGGCCTTTCTGACCCCCTGAAGGACGAACTGGCTAGGGTAGGAATACCAGAAAATTTGAACCTACTGATCGATCTGACAATTCAGATCGACCGACGCCTGAGGGAACGGAGGGTTGAGAGGGCCACGGGCTTCACCCGGCCGACCTGGATGCTTCCCCGGGTCCCCAGTCATCCGCACCCGGCTTCTGCAGCACCCTTGACCCCCTCGTACGATGCTCCTGAACCCATGCAGCTTGGGGTCCTCCGCCCTTCCCTTACTCCGGAGGAACGCCAACGCCGACGCGCGCACAACCTGTGCCTGTACTGCGGGGAGCCCGGTCACTTCGTTAGGAACTGTCCCCTGAAGTTCCGTAAGTGCTTGTCAGTATTCCCTGCTGTGATCAACCCTCAGACTAAATCCTCCTCTCACTTCGCTCTTTCTATCTCCCTGCAGCTCCCAGGAAGGGCCCTGCAAGTCGTCGCAATTATTGACTCTGGGGCTTGTAGTTGCTTCATGGACTCAACTTTTGCCCGTACTCAACTTATTCCTCTACTTCCCAAGACCCATGGACTACGGGTTCACCTGGCTGATGGGTCCCTTATCAAGTCGGGGCCCGTGGTCGAAGAGACGGCTCCCCTACCTGTCACTGTCTTCTCCTCTACCGGGGTGCACCGAGAATATCTACGGCTGGATATTATCTCCTCTCCACTGTTTCCCATAATTCTCGGTATGCCCTGGCTACAAGCCCATAATCCTACCATTAACTGGGTCACGGGGGTGATCACGTTTCCTTCCTCCTACTGCCAACGGTCCTGTGGCTCACACAAACCCCCTGGGCCTGTGTCAGGAAAGGCGTTTTTACAATCTGCCTGGCAACAGTGCCGCCAGGAGATTGTCTACACTCCATAGGTCCACTCCGCGCATGCGCGTGCACAATAGCGCGATCGGCGTGCGCGGGCGTGCGCGTTCACGGGAGCGCGCGCGCGTGCGTTCGCGGGAGCGCGCGCGGTGACAGCATTTGGCGCCAAACAAGGTATTTAAACTATCTGCCTACCTTGCTTCTTGCTGTCTGGTCTACAGCGTTCCCGAGACCCCTGCTATTGACTTCTGATTCCTGTACTCCTGTTATCTGATCCGGCTTGTCTCTGTTAACCCCGATTGCTGCCCGCCCCGACTTCGGCTTGCTCTGACAACTCTCTTGGTCATCCCTGTACCTAGTCGCCTGCTGGTCCGACCCATCGGTCTGCTCGAACTATAAGGCACCTCCACCTGAACTACAGTGCACCCTGCCTGAAGCCACCGTGCATCTCTGCCTGAATCATAGCGCACCTCTGCCTGAACTACCCTGCACCTGTGCCTGAGCTACAGCACACCTCAGCCTGTACTACAATACACCACCTTGTTTCCGCAGTCTGATCTGGGACTTTTATACATCTGCCTGCCGTCTGCATTCTGATTAGTCCTACTGTGCACCTTCCAGCTATCTTCGGACTGTTCCAGTTTGCCGTGCACCATCTGCTGCCGCAACTACCCAATATCCTGCTACCTGCCAGGCACTTGTGCCCCCTGTCCTCCTGAGCCTCTGTCTGCTCTATCAGGGGCTCTCGAGCCAGGGGTTTACGAGAGGCCGCTCCCTGCACGTTGGGCTCCCATCACAAGGTACGTGACAGTACCAGACAGCCATGTCGGAGCCTACGCAGGGGGCCTCTCCCATGGAGGAACTATGCCGCCACCTGGACGGACTTACTGCTGCAGTCAGGAGTTTGCAAGAGGGATATACCCGGCTAGAGGAGCGTGTCCAGACCCTGGCTACCTCAGCACCTGTCGCATCAGGTACCTCACCTGCACCGTCGGTTGTCATGTTGCCACCTGAACCCAGGGTCCCTACTCCGGAGAGGTTCTCTGGGGACCGCGGCAAGTACAGGGCCTTTCGTAACGCCTGCGAACTTTTCTTCGCGCTACAGCCCAGGACCTTCTCCCTGGAATCTACCAAGGTGGGCTTTGTCATAGCCCTATTGTCCGGTGAACCTCAGGCCTGGGCACACCGCCTCCTGGAACAGAAAAACACCTGCCTTGACCAACTAAGTACTTTCCTCCAGGCCATGGACCTCCTCTATGAGGACCCTCAACTGGCCGCTACCGCCGAAGCAGCATTATGCTCTCTCCAGCAGGGTCGCAGAGCCGCTGAAGACTATGTATCGGACTTTAGGCGCTGGAGCGCCGATACCAGCTGGAACGACGCCGCCCTGCGACACCAATTCAGGCTGGGACTATCTGAGCCCTTAAAGGACGAGTTGGCCCGGGTCGGTATACCGAACACGCTCGATGCCTTGATCCTTCAAGCTATTCAGATCGACAGGCGACTAAGGGAGCGTAGAGCTGAACGGTCAGCGGGACCATCCCGTCCAGTATGGATGTTGCCACGGGTACCCTATCCTCCTCATTCCGCTTCTTCGACCTCCCCACGCTCCACTACCGATGCCTCTGAACCCATGCAACTGGGGTTGATCCGACCTTCACTTACTCCGGAGGAGCGCCAGCGACGCCGGGTCCACAACCTCTGCCTCTACTGCGGGGACTCAGGACATTACGTGAGGATGTGCCCCGCTAAACTGCGTAAGTGCCACCTCTCCTCTACTGTCTCGCCTGTTCTGCCTAACCATTCCGCTCACCTGATCGTTTCCATCTCTCTACAGCTCCCAGGAAGGAACATCCGGACTCCCGCCATTATTGACTCCGGTGCCTGCAGCGGCTTCATGGACCTTTCCTTCGCCTTGAAACATCAAGTCCCTTTGAGGCCCAGACCTAAAGAACTCACGGTCCA